>CM031374.1:71166918-71766918 GCA_018208015.1 Medicago ruthenica
ATCTGAGCAGGACCATGTCATAGTTTCTCTTGTAGAGGGTATTTCCACTGAGGAAGAACTGGGATGCCAATCTTCTGAGGGTTTTCTTGTCGGTGTGCGAGACATTTTCTGGATACTCTTGCTCTTCGAGATATCGCTTGATGTCGTAGAACCAAGGTTTGTTGTCAAGTCCTTCTTCGACTGATGCGCATACAACTGGTTTGTCTCTACGATCCATCCTTATGATTGGTGCTTCGTTGTAGAAATTTACTTGGTACATTGATGATAATGTAGCCAAAGCATCTGCCACCTGATTTTCTTCTCGAGGTATGTGGTGGAAATTGATTTCATCGAAATGCTTGATCAATTCTACAACCCAGGCTTGGTAGGGAATTAAATTGGGATGTCTTGTTTCCCATTCTCCTTTGACTTGATAGATGACTAAGGCTGAGTCACCGTATACTTCAAGGTTTTTGATCCTTAGATCAATTGCTGCTTCGAGGCCTAGGATACATGCTTCGTATTCTGCCATGTTATTGGTGCAGTCAAAGCACAACCTTGCTGTGAAGGGTTGGTATCCATTTCTTGGGGAGATTAAAACTGCTCCGATACCGTGCCCCATGGCATTTGAAGCGCCGTCGAAAGCGAGCTTCCATTGAGCTCCTGGTTCTGGTCCTTCATCATCGCTTGTGACTTCTTCGTCATTCAAAGCTACGACATCTTCGTCTGGGAAGTCGAATTGTATGGGTTGATAATCTTCCAATGGTTGGTGAGCAAGGTGCTCGGATAAAACACTCCCTTTGATGGCTTTTTGAGCAACATATTGGATGTCGTACTCAGACAGCAGCATTTGCCAACGGGCTATCTTCCCTGTGAGGGCAGGCTTTTCGAAGATCTACTTGATGGGATCCATCTTCGATATCAACCAAGTTGTATGGGTCAACATGTATTGCCTTAGACGTCGAGCAGCCCATGCTAAAGCGCAGCAAGTCTTTTCAAGTGAAGTATACCTTGTTTCACAGTCGGTAAACTTCTTGCTTAGGTAGTAGATTGCGTGCTCTTTTCTTCCCGTTTCATCTTGTTGTCCTAACACACAACCCATTGATCCTTCAAGTACGGTTAGGTATAAGATGAGGGGTTTACCCGGAACCGGAGGTATTAAAATCGGTGGTTCTTGCAGGTATTGTTTGATCTTGTCAAACGCCTCTTGGCAATCCTCATTCCAATGAACGGCTTGGTTTTTCCTTAGTAGCTTGAAGATTGGTTCGCAGGTAGCTGTCATGTGTGAGATGAACCTGGCGATGTAGTTCAATCTTCCTAAGAAACCCCGGACTTCTTTCTCGGTATTTGGCGCTGGCATTTCTTGGATGGCCTTCACCTTATCGGGATCCACTTCAATACCTCTTTGGCTGACAATGAAGCCCAATAGCTTCCCGGATCTAACGCCAAATGTGCACTTGTTAGGATTTAAGCGCAGCTTGAACTTTCTTAGGCGTTCGAAAAGCTTTTGTAGGTGGACTAGATGATCCTCCTCCGTTTGGGATTTGGCAATCATATCGTCGACGTAGACCTCAATTTCCTTATGGATCATGTCGTGGAAAAGAGTCACCATTGCTCTTTGGTATGTTGCCCCGGCATTTGTTAATCCGAAAGGCATTACCTTATAGCAGAATGTCCCCCATGGGGTGATGAATGTAGTTTTCTCCATGTCCTCTGGAGCCATCTTGATTTGGTTATATCCCGAGAAGCCATCCATAAAGGAAAAGACTGAGAATTGGGCTGTGTTGTCCACCAATATGTCGATGTGTGGTAGCGGGAAGTCATGCTCTGTTCAAGTCCCGATAATCCACACACATCCTCACCTTGCCATCCTTCTTCGGAACTGGCACAATGTTTGCAACCCATGTTGGATACTTGGTTACGGCTAAGAAGCCGGCGTCGAATTGCTTTTTGACCTCCTCTCTGATCTTGAGAGCCATATCGGGTCGAGTTCTTCTCAATTTCTGCTTCACTGGCGTGCATTCCGGCTTGAGTGGCAGCTTGTGTACAACGATGTTAGGGTCTAAACCCGGCATGTCTTGATACGACCAAGCGAATACATCCACGTATTCTTGCAGAAGCTTGATCAACTTTCCTTTCACACCCTCGTGCAGGGAGGCTCCTATCTTGACCTCTTTCTTATCCTCTTCGGTCCCCAAGTTGACCTTTTCAACTGATTCTTGGTGAGGTTGTATTACCCTATCCCCTTGATTTGCAAGTCTAGACAATTCTTCAGGCGGTTCATAATCGTCCCCTTCATCATCTTCCGTTTGATTAATCGGGCAATCGAAGTCATAAGGGTTTAAGGTAGTGTTGTTTTTGGAGGGTGGATTTGTAGATCTGCATGAGTATGATTTTTTTTTAGGCTTTTTGTAAAAAAAAAAATTTTTTTTTAAAACAAATGCAAAAAGAAAAAGACTCAAATGAACATAAAAGAGTGCTTTTATTCATGATTGTAAACAACTTTTAAAACATGGGGGCCCCACACGACTAATCATTTGCCTTGGGCAGAGCTAAATGATTTTTTTTATTAAAAGTAAAAAACAAACAAACATGGTTTATTACTTGATCCTGGTAATGATCTCGGGAATTGCGATAGCCCTCCAATTGTTCAAAGCTTCATCCGAAGCGCAACGGTACACCAAATCGGGCACGTCTTCATCTACATCTTCGAGTAGAGCCACTTGATCTTCATGGATAAACCCCGCACTGATGAATGTTTCCGAAATGGGGAGGATCCCTTGCTTTGGCGGCTTTGAGAAAGTTTCGGCTGATGGATGATACCCCAACCCGAAGCGATTTTTCTTCTCCGGTATGTCCACTAACTTGCCCCATCCGGTGGGTCGGCTTTCTTCTAGGGCCTCTCTTATCGCCCTCCATGATGACATGGCTGTCCTAGCCTCTTCCTTGGGCTTTGAGCTCAATGTCACGACATTCGCCACTTCCAAAGATTGGAATGGGACGTCCACAGCTTCTTCATCCGTTTCTATATAACGGAAAGATGAGAGATGGCTTACCATCATGTCCTCTTGCCCGGAAACTACAATCATTTGGTTATCAATGATGAATTTCAGCTTCTGGTGCAGGGTAGAGGTAATAGCTCCGGCCGCATGGATCCATGGTCGTCCGAGAAGACAACTGTATGTTGGATTAATATCCATGACTTGGAAGGTTATGGTGAAAACCTTAGGTCCGATTTGGACTGGCAAGTCAATCTCCCCCATAACGGCTCTTCTTGACCCATCGAAAGCTTTTACGACCAAGGCGCTGGGCTTCATTACGGTCCCTTCACATGATAGTTTGAGAAGGGTAGTCTTGGGCATGACATTCAATGATGACCCCGTGTCCACTAGCACTCTTGAGAGGATGTGGTCCATGCATTTCACGGAGATATGTAAGGCGCGGTTATGAATGTGCCCCTCGTCGGGTAGCTCATCGCCATTGAAACCCAAGTACCTACTTGAGGTGATATTTCCGACTATCCCGTCGAATTGGTCCACCGGAATGTCCTTGGTGACATGCGCCTCACTGAGGATCCGTAGTAGTGCTTCTCGGTGTGCTTCCGAGCTGAGTAGTAAGGATAGCATGGAGATCTTGGAGGGAGTTTGACCTAGCTGGTCAATGATCTTGTACTCACTCTTTTGAATTATCCTTAAGAATTCTTCGGCCTCTTTTTGCGGGATTGTCTTTTGAGAAGGCCCCGCTTGGTTCTTTTCTTCCTCCACGCTCTTTTCTTTGAGCGGTTCTCTTGGTAGTACAGCTGGCGTCTTCCCGAGTTCTTTCGGAGCGAAGACTCTACCACTTCTAGTCATTCCTCCAACACCGGTAATATTAGTGATGCTGGGCTCGATTTTGGCTAGTGGTTTTCCTTCCACATAGGCCACAGGTTGGTAATTCCAAGGTACCCTCTTTGTGCTCTCAAAAGAGAAGGGTGCAGGTACGTGGAATGTTATGGGTTGTATTGGCATTGGTACCTCTCTCCTTTGGTATGGGATCTCGAGAGGTTTAGGGTTGTTAGACTCTAAGGTAGCAATGTCCGTGCCATCCTTTATATAACCAATTTGGATCCAACCTTGGTCCATTAACTCTTGAAGACAGCTCCTCAACTCTTCGCACTCATTCGGGTTGACCTTGCAGGCTTCACAGTTGGCGTGCACTTCCTCGAATAATCCAAAGCCGGTTAAACGCTCCCTTATAGTTGACAGGGGAGTCTTAACATTGGATATCCTTTTGACTGGACCAAAGTCCTCTTGTTCTTCCACCGCATTTACAGAGGGACCCGCATGCCCCGGCAATGGGTTGTTCTTCACATTGGGGCTTTCCTCTTTGAAGGATAACAGCTTCTTGTCAATAAGATCCTGCACCTTGTGTTTGAAAACTCTACAGTTTTCGACATCGTGCCCCACGGATCCTGCGTGGAAATCACATTTGGCGTTTGCGTCGTACCACTGTGGATATGGTGGCGACATTGGTGGTAGTAGTCTTGTCTCGACCCTACCCTTTTGGATTAGGTACGGCAGGATTTGACCATAAGACATAGGTACAGGATCAAACTGCCTATTAAAATAACTGTTCCTTGAGCTCGCTTGATTCTTTGATGGGTACCCGCCTTGTTGCTGTTGCTGTTGATTTTGCTGTGGCAACACTACTGGTTGTCGAGGTGGATTCGCGGGAATTACTTGAGGTGAGTAACGCCCTTGAGCCGTTGCTGCTGCCACATAAGGATAGTGGTAGTGAGGCATTTGATTCGGTGGTGGGTAGGATGGTCCCATTAGAACGGCATTTGTCTCCCCCTCTTTCTTTTTGTGAAAGTTGCTGGGGGGCTTTCTAGCTCCACCTTGAGCTTCTGAAGAGCCTTGGATTTTTCCTCTCTTCACTCCATCTTCTATTCTTTCACCAACCATGACTAGATCGGAGAAACCGGCAGACGTGCTTCCAATCATCTTGTCGTAATATGGGCCTTGAAGTGTGCCCATAAAGGTGTCGACAAGTTCTCTTTCCAATAGTGGTGGTTGTACACGAGAAGCTAGTTCTCTCCACCGCTGAGCGTACTCCTTGAAGGACTCGTTGCTTCTTTGTAGGAGGTTTTGTAGTTGCATCCTATTTGGAGCCATGTCCAAATTATATTTGTATTGCTTTAGGAAGGCATCGGCTAGATCCTTCCAAGTTTGGACATGGGTACGCTCGAGCTGCATGTACCAATCCAAGGACGCTCCGCTTAAACTATCTTGAAACACATGCACCATGAGTTTTTCGTTCATTGCGTAAGCTGCCATCTTCCTACAGAACATCCTTAGATGGTTCCGAGGGCATTGAATTCCTTTGTATTTCTCGAAGTCCGGTACTTTGAACTTCGGAGGAATTACCACGTCGGGCACTAGGCACAGGTCCAAGGCGTTGTGGGCACCATATGAGCTGAACCCTTCGACAGCTTTCAACCTTTCTTCCAAAACTCGATACATTTGGGTGGTATCATTGTCTTGGTGGGTGGTGTCGGGAGCAGATTGCCTTAGCTGGCTATTTTCCACATCGTGGGGAATTACTTCATGCTGAGTAGTGGAGGTTCCTTGAGGACGACGCTCTTCATTCCTTACGGGGATTGTGAGCGGTGGTGGAGGTGGTCCTTGACCTTCATTTTCGAAGGGTGGGGTATAATTCACAGGTAAACCATAAGGAGGCCATTGCACATTGGATGCATCCGTTGTTGGGCGAGGGTGGCTTTCTCGTGCCGATAGAGCTTGCATTAATTCTAGCATCTGATCCATCTTTCCTTTCATTCCATCAACCTCTTCTCTCAAAGCCGCTTGAGTTTGTTCCAAATTGTCCATGATCCTTTGTTTGTTAGCTCGTGTTCCGTACGAGTGTTGAATATCTGATTCTTGGACCGAGGGCTTTCGGGGTTTTCGGGCTATGATTGCTTTGAACTATTTTTAGGGAAATGAATGAGTTTTTTTTTTTTGAAAAATGCATGAAGATGCATGTGGATGTATGTATGCTGTGAGTATGCAAAATATGCGTTTTTTTATTTTGCTTTATGGAGTTTAAAGGTGCACGATTAATATTAGCAATTCAAAATATTAAACCGGGAAATTGATTATGCTTCAAAATATATCTGATTAAATAACATTTGTTTACAAAGTGTAACTAATGCTATTACAAATCAAATAGCCGTTCGCTTCTCGGCTTTGCTCATCTCCTCCCTATAGAAATCTATGGTGTCCTTGCAGAACTTCATAAACTTCCGGATCTCCATAGGGATGACAAAGTAGGGCATGACCATCTCGGCCTCCGCTAGCTTCTTTGGAAGTTGGGTGATCACCAAATTTGAGAATGCGACCAATTTAGTGAAATCCTCACTTAATCGGGTGGCGTCTTGCCATACATACTCAATTACTTCCTTGCGCTGGTCTAGCTTGACTCTTGCACTTCTAATCTCATCGTGTAGTTGTGCAATGTGGTCCCCATGAGCTCTTGCAATCTTGTCGAAGTACTCTTCGAATTTCTTGATGTCTTCTTCGAGATGATTGCACTTTAGCCTCCCTTGATGAGAGAGACTCTCATGTCTTTGCCGCTGGACGCGTTCGGCTTGAAGCTGCTCTTTGTAGTCTTTCACTACTTCTTGGAGCTGTTGATTTTTCTCTTGAAATTTCAACCTCCATTTTCGTTGAGCTTCGATGGCTAGTTCGCCAAACTTCTTGAGCTCTTGGTTGGAATGTAAGATTCTTTCCAACTCTTCGTCCTTGGCCACAAGGTTGGCATCCGCGCTAACCAAGCCGCCTCCTATCCAATCCCTTTTTCCCTCGGAGGTTCTTAGCCGTTTTTGGCATACTAGGAGAGAATGTGATATTTCATCACGATCTCTCTTCGTCCTAGTAATTTCTCCTAAAGCTTGGAGGTGCTTCAATTCTAAGTCTCCGTTTTTGTTTTGGAGTTCTTGAATTTTAGCCTTGAGGTCCTCCACTTCTTTGTTGGGAATGATTGCAATAGGTTTAAGTGTAGGAGGTTTTGGAGGGTTTGTAACCACGAAGGGTAACTTGATTGCTTTGACCCTCTCCTTCACCCATTGAGTATAAAGGGGTTTGGCGACACAGTTTCTCTTGCCGACCCTTCCCTTGCGTACTTGGCTCCATGCTCCCCGGATTCTCTCTAGCAATGCCGGGTCTTGATCGCCTTCCCTTAAGTAGAAAGCTTCCAACAAAAGGTCGTTAGGTTTATCTTCCATTGAAAAACCTAGTTGTCGGAGAGAGAGGACCGGATTGTAATTAATACATCCCTTAGTACCAATGAGGGGTACGTTGGGGAAGTCCCCGCAGCTGAGGATAATTTCCGGGTCCTCTAAGTTTGGTGAAAACCAATGGATGTCCTTCTCGGCGAGGGTTGTCATCCGTTGCGACCATTTGAGCTTGGCCCGGTTTTCCACAAAGTCTCGGTTTCTTGGCATGTGGGACATCATCCAAATTTGCACCACGGGAGTGCAACAAGTAATTTTGCGTCCCCTTGCTTGTTCATGCCTTGAGTAGAGGGTATGATAAAAATCCGCTAAGATTGTAGGAACTGGATTTTTAGTCATAAACACCTCTAGAGCCGGAAAGTCTACGAAATCATCCATGTTGGGGAATAAGACAATCCCATAGACTAAGAGGGCTAAGATGGCGTTGAATGCCATTACCTCTTTGTTGGCTAGTAAATCCCGAGCTTTGGCTTCCAAAAACTTTCTTGAAAATCCCTTAAGGTTCCCTCTAACTTCCAAGTTAGATGCCACTTCTTGGGTGTCGAGGTATAAGGATTCGGCGATAGCTTCAAATGTAGGATCCCTTCCCGGACCGAGATAGAGTTCATGACCTTTCATGCTACAACCCAAAATCTTCTCAAACTCTTCCAATGTTGGTGCTAGTTGGAAGTCTTGAAATGTGAAGCACCGTAGAGGTGGGTCGAAGAATTGCGCCAAAGTGGTTAAGGCGGTTGAATCTATTCTCACGGGTAAAAGATCAAGGATTAGCCCATAGCTTGCCTCGAAGATATTCTTGTGGACCGAAGAGAGCCTCTTGCTTAGAGCTAATAAACTTTCCACCCTAGGAGCTTTAATTTTGAAGGCGAGCGTATTCTTGTTCCCGGAATCCATATTTCTTTTTTTTTTGCTAATATTTGTTCGTTCTTTTTAAACTCCTATAAAGCAAAACGATGCGAAAATTACTTTCATGAATGCAAATGTTATGCAAGGGTATGGTTTATGAAGGTTCGGAACTTCCCCCCATCCTCACATGTAGGCTCTAAATTGGGAAATCTCCTAAGAAGAGGTCCTTAGAGTCATAGACCTCACATGGAATTAGGGTTGTCTATGGACATACGTCGACATGACTTCAATTAATTCCACGTGAAAATCTCATCTAAGCGGGGTTGGACATCCCACCTCACGGACATACGTCAACGCGGGCTTCCGCACACAACCTCCTTCTAACTTAGTGTTTTTCTCAAGCTCGGGTAGAGAGCCTCACACGTCCGGCATTAACCCGAACAATGTGGAGTAACATCACTCAAGTAACCCCCACATTTGATATATATGATATGAATATAAAGCAATTAAAGCAAATATAAACATAAAGCATAAATATAACATGTATGAATAAATAAACATGGCACGCAAAGAAAATAAAACAAATGGCTTTAAACCAAATAGGTTAGGCTTGACTCGCTAGTGGGAACAGGGTCCCCAGTGAAGTCGCCAGCTGTGCGCACCTCGTTTTTTTCCTCGGGAAAAAGACGCGCAAATCCTCCGAGGTCGTCCTCGAACGCTCGGAGGGCCTTTGTGAAGCCGCCACCAAAATTTTTGTGTAAAGGGAACGTTGATAAACCCTTAAGTTTTTTTTGTAAAGGGAAACGATAATAAAACCCTTTTGACGATGAGGATAAGAATTAGGTCATCGCAACCATTGTCGGGTTCGGGAGTCGGTTACGCGAGGGGAAGGTATTAGCACCCCTCACGTCCGTTGTACTCAACGGGAACCTTCTATTTGGTTAAAGCTTGAATTGTTTTTTTTTATTTGCGCGCGCATGTTCATTTATGTTAAAAATATAATAAAAGGGGGAAAAAGAGATAAAAACAAACGAGAGAAAAAAAAGTTTTTATTATTGTTGTGCTTGACAAGATGTCGATCTTGCTCCTACGTATCTCCCGGTAGTCGGAGAATTCAAAGCATACGTAGTTCTTTGGTAGAAAAACGTACGTGTGTTGGTTGATTTTAACTTGGACGATGTTTTAACCGAATTCTTGCGATTAAACGTAGCTTGTATGCTCGCACTTGGAGACTTATTAAGCGTTTGTTCGTGAATCACATTAGAATTGTTAAAAGGTACGTCCGTTAGAGTAAAGGGTTGAATTGGTCGCTATGGGACCAAAGGAGGTGCAATGGACTCATACAAGTCAATCATTGACCGAGTGGACTCAAACGAGTCGGGGGGGTTGAGTCTAATGGCCAACGGGGGACCAAAAGGCTTGGATTGACCACAAGGGGCCAAGATTTGGTTTGGTTAGGGTTGTACATATTGAAAAAAAAAGGGAATGACGATTGTCCGAGCGACGAGACATACGTCACGCATTCGTACAATCGGGGCGATGGAGAGACATACGTCACACCATCCCTTTTTCATTCATGTTTTTGGGTTGAATCCTTTAGAAATCCCAAGGTGTGTCAAAACATTTGGTTTGAAAACCCAAAATGGGAAAGTTTAGCAAATTTGCTAAAAACGCGCAAGTTCGTCTCATTTTGCGAAAATGCGAACGTAAACGATGTATGTTCATCTTTGAGTTTTGAACATCATGAACAATATTTATTGTTCAAGTTTAGATTGAAAAGATGAACATAGCTTGTTTGTTCATGTGGTTTTGAAAGTTTGGGAAGATAACTTGTTTTGCAAGTTATCCACAAAATGGTCATACGAACTTGTGATTTTGCCAAAAATATGCAAAAACCTTGTTATGGTTTGAAGAACATGGATTTAAAAACTCTTAGGTTCTGAGCTCTGGGGCTAGAACCTCAAAAATTGGTTGTTTTGACACAAAAACTCAGGTTCTGAGTTCTGTCATGGTCGCACTGCGACCATGACTTCGCACTGCGAAGCATGCGAAATTTTGGGTTCAGAAGCTGTTTCTGAACTTTTGTTCAGAAACAACTTCTGAACACACTCAGGACCTTATAGGTGGGTGAAAAGCTTTGAGTTTTTGGGGTGAAAAAGGCTGGACAAACCAGTTTTGATGTTTTGAAAACCTTGGGATTTCTTTGGAATTCAAAAGGGGTTTTTTAGAATCAAATGGTTTTGAACCAAAATAGCTATGCAAACACAATTGTAAATGCAAGATAAGGCCTTAGAAACTTACAGAACTCCTTAGCAAAGCTCCAGCTGCACTTGATTTGATTTGGTTGAAGGCTTTCACAAAGGTTTTGAATATTGGTGATGGTTTTGAACTTTTGTAAAGCTTTGTGTGGATTGGCTTTTTCTGGTTGTTTGTGGAGTTTTGTAGGCTAAAATGAGTAGAGTTTCTGCTCTTGAAATGCTGTGTTAACTGTGTTTGAATCCTTGGGCATTGCCTTCTATTTATAGGCCAAAACCAAATCTTTGTCATCATTACAAAATCCTAAAATTCAGCTGATTTGTGGCTAAGATCAAGCTGAATCCCTTTGCATTAAATGCTAATGGATAGAGGCAACCTTGCCTTGTACCAAGGGGCAAGATCCAGCCTGATTTCAGCCACAAATTCAACCAATTCTAGAAGGTAATGATGAAGAACAAAGCTGATTTGCAATTGGCTAATGCTTGGGGATCAATCCTTGCAATCTCAATGGTTGGTCAATAAAAACGTGCACTGTGATGTGCAGAGATTGAGGGATGAAAAAGGCTATAATTGGCTGGTGTGAGAGGGTGAAAAGCTGCTGCAAAAACAGAGTAGGCACTCATGGCTTTTCAAGTGAAAAATCCAGCTGGTTTGACTGGTTTTGGGAGGAGCAAGCAGGAGGAAAGTCCTCAAGCAGGTGGCTGGCAACCTTGTGGTGGTTAGCAGGTCACATGGGAGAGGCTAGAGCTGCCCAAGGGCAAGCCCACTTGCTTGTCACATGCTAGGTTGGAAGAAAAAGCTTCCAACCTTGGCATTAATGGCAAGTCCTTCAACTCTGGCTTTGCTTGGCCCAATTAGCCATGAATGCTACTTAAAATAAATATGGAAATGATATGCAACAGATTCTGGAATTAAATCAAAGAAACCAAAAATCTGCAGAAAAATCGCAGACTTCGCAGTGCGAAGTGACCTTCGCAGTGCGAAGTCATCATTTTTAAAATGTTGACTTTTCTGTTGACTTTTGTTGACTTTTGACTTTTTCCCCTCTTTGATTTTTTTTGATTTTTGATTTTAAAATGCGTAGGACAAAATTAGGGTACTACATATATATCAGAAATGTAATTGAAGTGCAGCGGATGGATGATTATAAGAGAAAATTAAATATATAAGAAGGAAGAGTTTATTAATGGAAGTAGAGAATTACAAAAAGAAGGTAAAGAAAAGCGTGCCTATAATGAAGCAACAAGAGTCCCTTATATAGGGATAGAAAGGCTTTCTATTTAAGCCAGTAAAAAGAAAATAAAACTGACACTAGCCAGTCTTTAGACATTATTGAAGTCGGTGCTCAATGGGCCCCATCGGCACTACAATAAAGCAAAAGCTGACAAACAACTTTAAAAAGAAAGATAAAAAGAAAAAATCGATAGCGACAAAAACAAAATTATTGCTACTAACTAGCATTATTGCTAAAACTATTCTTGGATTTTTATGGCAACATTATTGCTCTTCTGTTAGAATTATTATTTGATTCCTTTGCCTTTATCCTGCTTAGGCACAATTGATACAATTAAAGCATCCCAGAAATCTTCTATTGTGGCTTCTTCCTCAGCTTGAGATTCTCCTGCGAGGATGTCCATCGTTCCTTGAGAAGATGTTGACATAGAGTCTTCTTTTTTAGAAGGAAAAGTATTCAAGAATTGTTCCTTCATGTATTCCAGAGTTCTTTCCATAATTTTTTCCTCTGGTTCATTTGGACATTGTCTCTGAAAATAATCTTTCATGTGAGTTAAAGGAGCACTTTGAGTTTTTTGCTCTTTGAGGCTTTTAGCCTTGTCTTCAGAAATACATTTTTCAATTTTAAGATATATAATCTTAATATCTTCAGGAGACATATTTGTCCACCATTTGCTAAAGAAATTTCTTTGAAGCACTGGGATGTTATATTTATCCCGACCCACAGAAATGGTCCAGCTCCAAATCCAAGGAATTTGAAACTTTGCAAAGAAAAGAAAAGGACATTGTCCAGTTATCAAATTCTTTGTAATAACCCTTTTAATTAAGGGACTATAATCACACCAATCATTATACTGCCTTGAGATATTATCTGGAAGGATCAGAAATGAAGGGCTAAATTTTAACCACCAATTATAAAACCAGTTTGGAATAGTTTTATTAACTATTTCTGGATTAATAGAGAAAAACCAAGAATGCTTGTTTTTCGGATTTTGATAATAAAAAGCCTGGGAAAAAGCCTGAATATAATCCCAGTAGTTGAAGTAAATATATTTACCTTCAGCTATTTTTATGGCCTTTTCTCCATTTGGATTTAGACCCCATTCTCTTGGTAACAAAATCTTGTTAATATGGCATTTTGAAAAGTTTATAAAACTTTGCGGGTTATTGTTTTGATAATGATGTGTGATGGTTACTGATTCAGTAACTGTCAGAAGGATTTCTAAATTTGGTCTGGGTTTACCAAAAAGCCCAGGGTATCCTCTGTCTTCAAGATACCTAGTTTTAAGAGACCAACCATCATTGTTAGTTAGACTCAAGTCTTCATCATCAATATACATGATGTCTTCAGTAACTGGGTTTTCGAAATATTTGGAAACCTTATCAGTAGGTGGATCATCAACCGCAATATCCTTGTAAGATTTTGTCTTACTGGAGGAAGAAGAAGATTCTTCTTTTTTGGAAAAAGGAGGCATTCTCCCTTTTTGAGAAACTGTAGTCCAATCCCCTATAAGAGGAATGTTATTTTGAGGTGACAATCTGTCATCCCCTCCTCTACCACGACCTCTGCCGCGGCCTCTCCCCCTATAAGGGGTTGTCATTGCCCTGCAAAAATTCACGGGTTAAATAATCGGCAAGAGAATTATTTTCTCCTTTTATATATTTAATTTTCTCTTATAATCATCCATCCGCTGCACTTCAATTACATTTCTGGTATCAGAGCCTTTTGACGATTCAGGTATAATTTATGTGTAACTATTTTGTGGTTATGGTTTGTTGATCTAACAAGTAAAATCATGTAGATAATTATTACTTATAAATGGATTGTTACTTTAATCAAATCAAACTAAGTTATGTTATCTCAGAAGCTCCTTGGTTTGTTTTAGTGTATTTCGCTATGTGCTGTTTCTTTTCCCGGTGGTAGGGAGTTTATAGGCAATTTTTGAGCTTGAAATTTTTTGCTAAGATTTGGGATCTGGGACTTCTTTGGTGACATAATATGTAGAAATTTGATTTTAATAACAATAAATCTATAAGTATTTCTTATTTACTAATCTTTACTTAGTTAGAACAACTTACCATAACACATGTTTTATTACATATCTTCATGGAAGATAATATGTCTGTTAATTCAGATAATTTGGTTAAAAACCAAAATCTTATTGATTATCCTCAAAATTTGGATAAAATTAATAAATGGATTATGCCATCCATTCCTCCTAAACAAATTTATAATTTCGGTATGTTTGACGTAACATCTAGATTTGCTATAAAAACTATGGAAAAAACTATCCGTATAACTGATAATGATCAGAGTTTATTTTTGTTAAACAAAAGAGATATGAAAACTTTTCTAACATATAATTTTGTCCATATTGGATTAATACAAGTTTCTTTTAGACCTTTAACCTTATTAGGTTTGAATTCTAGCAAAATGGCTTATGTTAGAGATAGCAGATGCAAAGATTTTAAAGAATCTTTAGTTGGTGTTATTGAGACAAGTCTATGTCACGGACCTATTTGGTTCGATGTTAAACCTAATTTAACTCTGTCTATGACTGATCAAAATCTTTATGATGCTATGGAACTTAAAGTTCATACTCATGGTTATAATTATAAACCAGGAAGTGAAATAATAGTTGTTTGTTATAGAGTCTCTTATAAAGTTCTAAACACTCTGAATCCTAAAGCTAAGCAAATAAGCTTACCTGGAACTACAACATTAGTCAACACTAATTTACTTATCACTAATGTTGCTACTAATAGATTAATTAAATGGGATGAAATAAACTTCCCCGAGACTTGGAATCTCCAAAACGAAACTGATCCTGAACCTATAATTAATAGTGATATCGATCAGATTATTCAGACCACTGAAGGGGACATAGAAGTTAAATTTGCTTCTAACAGATCTTTTAGAATACCTAGAAGTTTATCCTCTTCTTCGGCTAGATATTTAGCGAATGAAAGTTTTAAAGCTCCTAGTAATCCTTCTAGAGCTTCAGTTTCTTCTACTTCAAATATAAAAGAAGATTTTGAAACCGTTGAAAATATTATTATCAGCGACAACAATATTCCTCAAGGAATCTATAGTAGAAAATCTCCTACACAATCTGAGATGAGTTTTCATCTAAATCAATAATCTTTTTTATGGATTGTACACCTAACAGTGATTTCAGAAACTTCGTCAATGACGAGTTTAAAATGCCTAGATATAAAGAATTTAGAAAATGGTATTTTAAAAAGTTTGATGAAAACCAAAGAACTATGTTCAAAGAAAAGTTTTATAAAGAGCTTAATAGAAAAAGAGAATTTATTCCTTTTGTAACATGGTTTTACAAATATTTAATTAAGAAAACTAAAGAAAAAATTTTAGTTTTAAAATCAAAACCGTGGACTATGTCCCCTAACGGAAAAATTATTCAATCTCCTTTTCCTCCTGAGCAAGAGATATTTTTAGGAAAAAATATTGAAGCTAATGCTTATAATCCTTTCCTTAAAATAACTAGTACTCTTCAAGAGTTAAATTTTATAATAAAAGCACATAATTATACTAATGCCTTTTTAACAAGCCTAGGAGATCAATACATAGATCTTGAAAAAGATTTGGCTTATATAAAAGTTCTCCTTGAAAATCAAGCTAATCAACGAAAGGTTGTTTTAGAAAAACTTGATAAATCGGATAACCAGCAAAAAATTATTTTGGAAAAACTTGAAAAATCTGGAAGTTCTACTTCTGCTTCTACTTCTACTATTAAAGAAATAGAAAAACCTTTTATCCAACCTCCAACAAATATAAAAGGTTATAAGTTGGAAAAAGATACTAACAAATTTGTTACTATCTTAGAAGAAAAACTTAAGCATATGCGTCTTAATGTTTTAGATGAAAAAGAAGCTTCAGAAATATCTGAGAATTCTGATTCTGATATTGAAAAAATCGATAATATTGATAAAATAACTGCCATGTTTAAAAATCAGGATAATCCTGAAATAAATCCTATTTATTCTCCTAAACC
This sequence comes from Medicago ruthenica, assembly GCA_018208015.1. Classification (NCBI taxonomy): domain Eukaryota; kingdom Viridiplantae; phylum Streptophyta; class Magnoliopsida; order Fabales; family Fabaceae; genus Medicago; species Medicago ruthenica. Next base: position 71,182,516 of record CM031374.1, read on the forward strand.
GGTAGAAAAATATTATTATAAAAGGTCTTCTCCGCAAGATTTGCTTATAGAAGAATATGATAATTATCAGAATGCCTATTCAAGGAAATCCATTTATGAATGGAATATTGATGGTTTAAATGACACTCAAATTGTCAAAATTATACATAGAATGTTTTTGTATTCTAGTGTTACTAGACAACAAGGTAACACTGATAGTGCTATAGCCACCTTTATATTAGCTGGATTTGTTGGTCAGCTAAGAGGTTGGTAGGATTATTATCTCATTGCTGAACAACGAAAAGATATTCTTAATCATAAAAAAATTTTAGAAGATGAAGATGATCCTCATAATAGGGTCTCTAATAGAGGTACTGCCAGTTATATGCTTGGAGAAGAAGATGGAGTTTATACTCTTTGCCTTGCTATTCTTCAGCATTTTGTAGGAACTATTGCTCCTATTACAGAGAAGATCAATACCCTTCTCCATAATCTTAGGTGCCCATCTTTAACTCATTTCAGATGGTATAAGGACACCTTCCTTTCAAGAGTTTTTATGTTAACTAATTCCAATTCAGAACATTGGAAATCCAAATTTGTGGATGGCCTACCCCACCTATTTGCCGAAAGAGTCAGACAGACTCTTAGAAACACTAACGATGGTATAAATATTAATTACCATAACATGACCTATGGTTACATAATTAGCACTTGTGTTAATGAAGGTTTAAATTTATGTAATGACATAAAACTTAGAAACCAAATTAAAGAACAAAAATTAACAGAAAAACACCAATTAGGTGAATTCTGTGATCAATTTGCTTTTGACATAGGGAAATCCTCTCATGATAAGAAGAAGAATAGGAAATCCTTAGATAAGACTCATAATGAGTATAAAAAATCTTATAGGAAAAAGAAATTTAGAAGAAGATTTCACAGAAAAGATAAAGACAAGGAAATTACCTATAAAGATGACAAGAAAAGAAAATCTAAAAAGATGAATATTACTTGTCATAAGTGTGGTAAGACTGATCACTATGCTAACCAGTGCTGGACTAAGAAAGCTCTTAAGAATATTGAAGATAATAATCTTCGTTCTCAACTTGAGAAATTTCTTTTAATTAATTCTGAAGATGATTATAACTCATCTGATGATGAAATTGATATGATTAATGAATCATCTTCTGATACGGATGAAGAAATATCTTCCGATGACAACAATGATTGTCAGTGTAATTATTGGAAATCCATTGTTGATATGAATGGATTAAATGTTCTCACTGAAGAACATGATGAAGCCCTGAAAGCTTTAGAAGCCATAACAGATAATAATCTGAAAAAAGAAATGATAGAATTTCTTATAAAAAGACATTCTAAGAAGGATGCACCCAAGGTTATTGATATACCTTATAAAATGAGTGAAGTCATATCTAGACTTCAGAAATCTAATGCTGAAGAGACTCCTATTTCTATTGGAGATCTTAAAAGAGAAATGAACTCTTTAAAAGCTGAAATAGCTAAAATTAAAAAGGATAATTATATTTTATCCCAAAGGGTTGATTCTTAAGAAAAAGGAAAGAAACCTTTAGAAGAAATGGCTTCCTCTTCTCATAATTCGGATAATTCTAATGAAGAAGATTATCTGAATACTCTTGAAAGAGTAACATAGCTAAAATTAAAAATGGTTTATAAACATAACTCTTGTTATTAATAAAAATTTTATTCTTCAAGATGAGACTGTTTTGGTTGATAGTGGTGCAGATCTTAATTGTATTCAAGAAGGAATTATTCCTACAAAATATTTTGTTAAAACCACCCAATCTCTTACCCAAGCTGGGGGTGATAAACTCCAGGTTAATTATAAATTACCTAACACCTATATTTGTAACCAAAATGTTTGCTTACCAACTCATTTTATTCTAGTTAAAGGATTAACTCATAGAATTATATTGGGAACTCCTTTTTTGCATAATATTATGCCTATTACAAATATTGATCAAAAGGGTATCACTACCTATATTGATAATCAAAAAATTACTTTTGATTTTATTACTGACCCTCAAACCAAAATTATTAATGAGGTCAAAAATTTACTTCTTAATAAAAAGAAACAATTATGTTTCCTTAAAGAAGAAATTAAGATTTTGAACATTGAAGAACATATATATATATATATATATATATATATATATATATATATATATATATATATATATATATATATATAGATATTATTTTTAATCTAACAAACTTTCCAAAAATCTAGATGTATTAATATTTATAACACACATTCTAAGGTTATCCACATATATTTGTAGATGCGGATTTTTTATAATCCCTATTTACGGTAAAACAAATATTTGGATGATAGCTCAACGGTTAGAGGTGAGTCTTACTAATATTCTCTTCGAAGGAGGTCATGAAATGACTATTTAGCATATTTATCACTCTAACTTTTAACTCTTTCATTTCAATCATAAAGTCATTATAATCCATGTGGTAAATTATACCTGACTCAATGGTTTGCCAAAGCGATAAAATATTTTTTATGCAAAATATTCTTAAAAATTATCCTTACAATTGAAGCCCCCGCTTTGATTCCACATTCCATCTAATTTAATTACACCATAAAATAAATGATTATAAACTTGATATGGTTTTGAACTTTGGTTGATATCTTTACTCAGAAGCTTTAGGAGGAAATATAGGTCACCCCACTTTGACCACTATGAGTTAGTACATTGAACTTCCCACCAATAAGGGAGTGATCTCTTTTGAAAATAGGACGTATAAGTTGTACATAACCACAATATTGCACTTTATCTACCACGACATCTTTTTTGAATGAAGAAAGAGCCACTTCAATTCCTTCACCTGGAAAGTTTCGATTTAATTAACAAATATCATCACAACTAAAAAAGTGCACTATCAATCATAGTTTCAAATTGTGGTTGTGTTTGTGGTTGCTATATTGTAAATATATACATGAAAACGCGGTTGAGATTGCAATTACGATGTCAGTATGAAGTCCTCAAAATTCTTTATATTGACTCTGGACCACAATTTAAAACCATGTTTTAAACTATAAAGATATTTACACCTTGAAAATCAACATGGATTTCTCTAAAAAGTTAATTTGACAAAAATTGAATCAATTTTACCATGTGTAACAAACAACAAGTTCTCAGTAGGATATTTATCTGAAAGGTTCTTAATTGTCTGTTGATATCTTGCCCTTGCTTGCAAAATTGATTCTTCCCACTTAGGTAGCTGAGGTTTATTATCAAGCAAAATAAGTTTTCATTAGCCCCAATAATATTTAATTACAGGCATATTTATCTTTGACAAATTTCATAATAATAAAATGAAGATGGTAAATCACATTCATATGTACCTCTTTATAGACCATTTCTACATTATTATCCACTGTCCCAGCTGGGAGCATGGCTGCAAGCTCTGATATATCAAAACTCAAATTTCCATCTTTAGGAGCAACATTGAGACGTATAGCTATACTGTTTATCATTTCACATAATCCATACTCAAGAGAGACCTGCAATTGTGGAAGTGAGGGAAGAAGTTTTAGCAAATTAATTAAAAACTTAGTGTTTGTTTGATTATATGGTGATAAAAATTGTTTTTGAATGAATTGATTTTGTATAATTGATTTAACTTTTTTTCTGTCCAAGATTTATGTTTAATTATTTGAGGAAATATAATTGATTTGATTTAAATGTAAAGTGGTTAGTGTTTAGATAGATATCCGTAAAAGTGGGTTAAACAATAAAGTTGGGTGTAAAAATCATTTCAAAAACTACAAATCTAAACCGAATCAATATGATCGAAAAAACATTTGATCATGACAAAATCAATTAAACACATATAAATCAAATTCTGAAACCTTCATTTATCTTTTTTTTATATGCCTTCATTTTATCTAATTGTCAAGAAAAGCAAAAATTTACGCTAGCAATAAACACATGATTTCACATCATAATAAACACAAAGGATTTGGTCAAAAATAAATATTAAGGATGAAAAGAAATATCAGATTAACTAATCCCCCCAAAAAATGGCTTTAATTTTTTATTTTTAACTAGAAATTTTAATCAATTTCCTTAGCAAATAAGTAAAACAATATCTGACCTTTACTTTTGAAGGATCAATGAGAACATTGTCACTAATGTCACTTTCACGAACATCGTTAACGGCAGAGAGACCAATAACGAGTTTGGCAGCAGTCTGGATGCAGCGGAGAAACGGGGAGACAATGAGTCGATGTATCGGAAGATCAAGAGTTTGTCGGATACTTTGCCCTATTTGAAATGCTCGAACCTGGCCCGGTTGGGTCAACGGAGGATCCCACGGCCGTGCTGCCGTGGATGTCCATGAGGGTACAAAGTTATCGATGCGTTCACCATGCCTCATCACAATTATATTCTGGTACATAATAGGTTGTTGGTTTTCCAAACTTTGGTTTCCTCTTAAATTCATTTTCACTGTTACTTATATAAAGAGAGACTTAATTAGCGAAAGTTTTATATATATGGGTCATTGGTGTGTTTAGAATGATAAGAATGCAATGGAAAATTTTAAATTAACTTTCAATTAAGAAATTTCGTGCGAAGGATCAATGTTTACTTGTCCATTGACATAGTTCCTTCAAATTTCAACAAGGAAAATGTATAGTATTGCAGGGAACATTTTTTTATAGAATAGTAATAAATCAAACATTTTTTCTAAGAATGTGCGGTGTATATTTTATAATATATGCTTTCATGCCAAAAAGAATTCTCAACTAAGAATTTGACTTAATGTATATGATATTTCAATATTAGAGTAACTTTCTTCATTATTTACTATTACTTCATAAATGTTATATAACTACGTAAGATATATTAATATTGGGTGGCAATGTTATATTTTTTTTAGGGAGGTTGGCAATAATTTATTTTAAAAAGTGAAAATCGAATATATTAAAACCTGCAAAGGACCCTAATATACAACACAAGTACTAATAGGACAGGGGTCTAAAAATAGCAACATACACCGTTTTGTTCGAGAGTTTTGGAGGGGAAGGGAGGACTCACTTTTATTTTTTAAATTACGGATATTATAAAATAATTTTTAGAAAATTGAATTAACAACATGGTAAATGATCATATAATACTTCAAAAACACTTAATTTATGTTAAAAAAAACATTTTAAATTGTTTGTAATTTAAAAAATAAAAGTGAGTCCTCCCCTCCCCTTCAAAACTCTCGAACCAAACGAACCCTAAAAGAAATCAACAAGATACTTTAGGCGCGAGCTAAGTGACTAAACTCATACATTGAAGCAGATTATGCCACCAAAATTGAATATTGAAAGATAAATTATCGTTCTTCGTTTTTAACCACGAATATGTTTTTCTTTCTGAATGATCCACTAATAGGTTAAAAGCTTCAGTTATTGAATTAATAGAACTTTATTGAGAGAAATTTTTTTTTTATGACCCAGTTGGCCAAAAAAATGATTATTTTGACCCACTTTGAAAAAAATTTATCTAAATGACCCACTTTGATTTTTGGGGGTTTTATTTTTTGTCGTTTAGTGCCATTACCGCCATTCCAATTGGCGGTAATGGCAGAAAAGTCATTGAAGAACACTGTTGCCTGCAGCATACACTGTAGCGTGCAGGATTATTTGGCAGCGTGCAGTGCAGGATTATTAGGCTAGGCTTTTTAGGCTTTTATTAGGAATGACCCATTACCGCCAATTGGGCCGGCGTAATGGGTATTTAATTTTTTTTTTTTTCGTTTCTTAATTAACATCCCCCTATAAATACCCAACAACACCCCTTTTGTTCAAATTCAGTCAAATTTTTTCATAATTTTTTCATAATTTTTTCTCACTTCTTCTGCATTATGTCTGACTCTGGCTCAGATACAATTTCTCCTGCTTCTCCTCCTCCTCCTTCTCCTTCTCCTTTAAGATTGGTCACTGTTAAATTTGATCAATATATACGACCTTTTGAAATGGTAGTAACTCCATGTATGACTTTAGTGGAGTTGAAAAATTATCTCAATCATATTTTTCGTCTAGCTAATGAGCCTTTACGAAAAGTCAGTGAGATTTATTACGGTGAGCGGTTTATCGATTTGGGATCGCATAAAGACTTTGATTATTATTACGAATACAAACTTCTGAAGAATGATGCTGATGTTCAAGATATGTTTTCGTCTGAAGAAAATGCACAAGGTCCATGGTATCTTGACGTTAAGTCAAAATAGTCGATACGTGGAGAATCAATTGTTTTAATGTTGTTTGTTTGCTTTTTTAATTTAATGTAATTTGTTTTGAGTAGTGTTTTGATTAATTATTATATTTTCGTGTTTGTCTTTTCTCGTCTATTATATTATTTAATTAACATAATTAAAATAAACATTAAATTCATAATACGTGGATATTTTTTAAACGACGAAATTTGATTAAAGATTAAAAAAAGTCACAAATACTTATAAAAGCTCGGTTGAACACCTAATTGATAATGATATTAACTACTGGTTATTTAAGGTCGGACAATTTCTCCTAATATGTCCGGAATGCCGACACAACCCACACAGTCTCGGTGTCGGTCTTCTTTCTTCAACTTCCTCGTCCATTTCAGTCCTAATGCGAGTACTATTGGGTCGACCTTTCTTTAGTCTTCGCATGTCTGGATTATGGCAAAGCTTTGGACCGTTGTAGGGGGGCCAATAAGTCTTGTCGTGGACAACCTTAAATGATGTGTTGTAAATGGCATAAACACTCTTGTTTTTGAACACATCTGGAATAAGGGTTGTGTAGTCATAGTGAAATGAAGAACACGCGGCTATGACATGTGAACAAGGCAAATGCACAGCTTGATATTTCCCACAATCACACCACCCTGCTTGGAGGTCCACCTTGAAAGTTCCCATTGGCCTTCCCTCCCTGTAAGAAAAGATTTATACCCATATTATTTACTACATCCTTTAAATCTCCATCCTTGATTGTCCTCATGAAGTTTTGCTTGATGTGTCTGATGCAGTACGCATGAGTTGAACCAGTTTCTTGCCAACCATTCCGTGGGTCGTTGAATGCGCTTTTAATCGATTCATGTCTGTCGGAGATCATGCAGACGGCTAGTTCTCGTGTGACATGCCTTTTAAGATTTTTAAGGAAAAAACTCCATCCCTCCTTTGTCTCACCTTCGACAAGTGCAAAGGCGATTGGAATTGTTTTGTTGTTACCATCTAGCGCAACTGCGAGCAACAACGTTCCCTTGTACTTGCCATACAACCACGTTCCGTCGACATGGACAACTGGTTTACAATACTTAAACCCATTGATGCATGGATAGAAGGCCCAGAATAGACGATGAAACTGTGTCTCTCCGTTCGCGGCAATTCGCGTCTTCAAATCGAAGACTGTTCCTGGCATTGTCTCCTTCATCACGTTCAGCCATTGGGGAAGAACATTATAAGATTCCTCCCAATTCCCGTAAATCGATTCGATTGCCGCGTTCTTTGCCTTCCACGCCTTTTTGTAGGTGGTTGTGTAGTTAAACTTTTCTCTTATATGCGCAATGATCAACTTCGGCTTTGTGGAGGCATCTGCATGCACAAGGGTTTTGATGCTGTCACTTATAATTTTGTAGTTGAGCTTGCGGTGATCTTGTGACATTGAAGACGATGTGCAGTTGTGTGGACCGTGCATGGTCCCAATTTTCCATTTGCCACTCCTTTTTCTGTAGGACGCTCTCAACTTAAATTGACATGTCTCGTGTGTACATTGAATAACATATCTTCCTGGATCGGAGTGTATAACAACGTAATCCAGTGAACATCTGATGTGGAATGACTTGATGGCATGCAAACAATCTTCTTTGGTGTGAAACGTCATTCCTACCGCAATAGCCCCATCGAAGGCAACATTCGTATTCCAGTGATCGTCGGTGGGTATAGCATCATATGCAGCAACATCAACGTTACGCATATGTAGCGGTGGACAATAAGCGGCTCTGATCGGTACTGCCTCTTGCGGTGGTTGTGCTGGTTGTGCTTGTGCGCAAGGAAAAATGTTGTCGAAGATGTCTTCATCCCCATCGTCTTCTTCGTCATCCTCATGCTGAAGTGATTCGTCTTCGTCACTTTCACTACTACATACTTCTTCTTGAATGTTATCTGGAATGTCTTGAAATTGTTGGCGGAAGATTTCTGGTAGTGGTGTTTGTGTTTGTGGTTGCGGTTGGGTTTGAGGTGGCGGTTGTGAAGACGATGGTTCAAATTCACACTGTGTCTGTGAGAATGGTTGTGCACAATACTCCTACAGGCATGGGCTTGGTCAAGAATGTCATGCATATCTCCCGTGCCGAGGAACCCACCACAAGCTGAAAGACAACCTCCTTTGGCAACTATGTAAGTTAAATAAATATATTATTTATTATTAATTTTTAAATTCAATTATCAGGTTTATTGATTATCTCGTTTTAATAATATTAACTAGATGGCTAGAACGTGGGAGTAAATATATGGAAAATCCTCGGCATAATCTCCTTTCAACACGTTCAAAAATAGACAATATGACATACGATCAGGTTTGAAACTTAACTTTTTTTTTCCAGGATTAATTTTTTAGCAACATTAGAATACTAACATTCCTCTTTTTTAAACAGTTTTACTGGAGGCCCTATCTCCACTTCCATTACAACAACGAAGAGGAAAGTCAGATATGGTCTGCAAACATATATCTCATCTGTTTCGAGATAGTCGAAAGGCATCATACAGATAGAGTCAGACTACAATTTGGCTTACCTCAACTTCCACCCGCCGTGCCAGAAGATATGAGACATTTCCACGAGATATCTTTGGCGAATAAAAAAATAAAAGGCTCGTGGGGAGATCAATTTCAGTTTCAAATACAAAATTGGAACAATCGTCTTCAATTAGCACTTGACGGAGTTAAATATAACCACTTGGTTTATCCAAACCGTCAATATTTTGCATGGTATTGGACCTTTTTTAGAGATCATCTGTGGATTTCTAGAGAAGCGCTACTGCGAAACCCAATGGTTGAATGTTCCAGAATTTTACAACAACTGTCGTCGGAATATCCCGCAGCACCAGCAACCTATCAAACACCACCAGACCACTCCTTTGTGCCAGATGCAAACATCTGGTCAGATACCCCACCACCCTTTAGCCAATTCATCACACCTACACCCACATACTTTGACCCAAGCTTCAACCAATCCACCAGCTACAACTACAGCCAGACCTACCAATCCCCACAACAATCCACAAACCAGTTCCCGCAACACTCCCCAATACCATACCCTAGCTACTCCCAACAGAGTCATCATGGAGAAAGCTCCCGAACATCAAACTATTCCATCGATGACTTTATTCCAACCCAAAACACACCCCAGAGCAATTACCCTGAATACCCCTCTTTCAACCTACCAACCCCTCCAACCATTGTAAATTATCCACAAACAAACTACACCCCACAATGACCACAAACACAAACCAATCCCATAGAAACACTGGCTGCGGGGTTTAACGACGATGATTTTGTAAATGATATTTGGACAAACTCTGTCCCACCACAAGTGCAAAATGAGGCGAATTTGGAAACAAATGAAGCTGAAATAAACGACGAGGAAGTGGAAGAGGAAGAGGAAGACCAACAGCAACCCCAACGACCCGTACGAACTCAAAAACATAAATTTTGTGCTACGGGAAGTCATAATTTACATTGGGGTAACTGGTTTAATAGAAAAAATTAGGATCGTCTTTGAATGATGTAATTATTTTTTTTAAATCAATATATTTATTTTTTTTATTTTTTTGGTTTTTTTATTTTATTACCAAACTACGACAGTATATATTGATCAAACTACGACAGTATATATTTTATTACCAAACTACGACAGTATAAATTATCAAACTACGACGGTATATATTTTATTTTTTGGAATTAAAGCGAGAAAAAATATGAAAAAATTTGACTGAATTTAGACAAAAAGGGGTGTTGTTGGGTATTTATAGGGGCTGAAAAGTATAAAACGAAAAAAAAAAATTAAAACCCATTACCGCCGGCCCAATTGGCGGTAATGGTTCACTTCAATTAAAGCAAATAGTAAAAGCTGCTTCCTGCCTTTAAAACCCAATAACCTGCACGCTAGCTTCCTGTAGCTACTTGCTCACTAGCTTCCTGCACACTAGCACACTCACTTGCACACTAGCTACAGTGTTCTTCTCTGACTTGTCTGTCATTACCGCCAATTGGAATAAAAGTGGGTCATTTTGGTAAATATTTTTCAAAGGGGGTCAAAAAAATTATTTTTTTGGCCAACAGGGTCATAAAAAAAAAATTTCTTATTGAGATGTATAAGACATTAAATGTGCGTGACTTTTTCAGCAGAGAATGGTTATACAATTATATATGTTATCATGTAAATACTTATTAATATATGTTAAGAAAAATGTTTTGTTCAAATAAAAATGTTGAAAAAAATATAATAAAATAATATCATCGTGTAATTTAATTAAGTGTAAAAGAATCATTCGTCACCCTGTCCTAAATATAAAAAATGTTATTGAAATTTAAACCAAGAAAGAATATATAAAATGATTAAGATAAGATTTCAACAAACCTGTATGTAATGATCGAAAGCCAGCTACTTTATTACTCTGAATAGGATGATATGGTTGAAGAGAGCAGAAACGAAATAGCTGTAAACGAAGCATGTTTGTATGAACAAAGAAGAAAATATTTTTGAGTCAGAGAGCTCAAAGAAGAGGTTGGGGAAAGAAAGGGACCCTTTGAGATTACTTGTTGAAAAGAACAAGAACTATTAAATAATAATATTGAGTGTTCAAAATATGTTGTTAATTTATGAACAAAGGGGTCCAAGACAAGAGATTGTTCTAGGAAAGTTCCTTAAAGTATAGTGTCATTATAATTGAAATTGCAAAGAAAGTGTACAAATGGGTCCAAGAGAGTCTTCGTTTACCTTTTTTCATGAGATTTGAGTAAGTTGCAGATGAATTTAACCAAAGTTATATCATTGACTTTAATCATTCTGATTTCTTCTGCGCGTACGCATCACTACATATTTAATTAACTTATGTTTTCATTGTTTTTGGTATGCTCATATATATTTTTTATTTATTTATAAGAAAATGATAGGATCAGATTTCAGATTGCACACACAATTATTGATCTTTTGGTTTTTAAATAGCTAGTGAATATTTTTTTTTGGCAATAATTACTAGTGAATATTAACAAATGTGACAAGTTATGTATTTTCATATAACACATCATTAAATATATGTGTAAAATATTTTATATTAACAGGACAAACAAATTAAATCCGTGAATATAATTTAATAAAAGATTTGATGACACATTTATGTAGACAAAATTAGACACGCGGTCATTTAATTTTAACATTATTTTAGATTGGTCATTTAAGTTTTATTTGTCCTTAGTTGGTCCTTTATGTTATATTTCACATGTTTTCTTGAACAATTAGATATGAACAACATTTAGGTGTACATTCGTCACGTCTCACAGTAAAGATAAATGACTCATTGTTTTAAATTCGTAACATTTAACGATTTTGGCTAAATGAAGACATTTTTGTGAATAATGAGATATTTTGATTTTTAAGTTTTTGAATTTGAGAATTTAGATTTAAATAAGAAGTGATAGGAGAAAGGATATGGACATATACGACATGTCTATGTAAGTTTTCTCGATATTAAAATGTCACACATGTTTTATTTCAATGAAACTTGTTAAAAAGGTTAGCGGTGAAAATATAATATAACATAAAAGATTAGTTTAGAAAAATAAAAATTAAAAGGACTAACCCGAGAAGATGGTCTGACTTAAAAGGACGTTACTTGTAATTTTGCTTGAAATATAAATCAACTAAATAAAATGTCATTATATTATTTACATTGTAGTTAACTGCTAATGTGACGCAGTACGGAAGCAAGGATTAACAAGTGTTATACCTAAAAGATAAACAGACAGGTTGCAAGCGACAAACCTATCAAAATAAGGGTTTCCGGAATCCACCAGAATTTGAGAAAAGTCTCGATAATTTTATTCAATGAAAAGTGTCTCTCTAGGCTGTCAAGATGTGTTTAAATACTAGAGGAAATAACAAACCCCCATGAGCCGAAAATATAACAAACTGAAATAAAAACGAAAAATATCAAAATAACAAGATATGCTAAAATATTAAAATCCGGATTTGGGCTTCCAGACGACTTCGAATGGCTAAATTCACCCCTACGTCATGGCAAAGCGATGAGTCTTGTTCGTGAGGTCCGGTGCTTTCCGAAAAGGTATATTTCGAGTCATTCTGACACCGGATGCAAAATCTGCGCTATTCCGAGTGATTCTTTCTTGCGCGCCACTTCTTCTTCGATACAGGCTGCTAATTTGCCTACATCATAATGACAAGACCCCTTTTAAAAAAAACTGCTAATAAATATGCATCTTCTCATTTTAGATTTGGGTTGTTTGTAGCCACAATTTCGTGGCTGCACATACCACGAATGTACATCGTCAATGTAATTAGTTTTACAGTAACATATTAATAAAAATAGATTATTTAATAGTTATTTCTAAATTAAAATCGGTCATAAAATAGGATTACATAACAATATAATTGTTTCTGTCAAAAAAAATATAATTGTTGTAAAACTATAGATATCCATTAAACTTATTTTATATGAAAAAAATATCAAAATCTAAAAGTTGGTCGCCCTAACAGTGAAAATATTGATTGGATGTACTAATATTGACAGCACACCTTAGTATGGGTGAGGAATTGATGAAGAATTGAGTGTCTCTCTCTGTTACTCCATAACCTTTCTAGTCCAATTCTCACTAGAACATGTCATGTAACAACTAAAAATACTGGACTTTTTTAACAGCAAATATATTTCAAATGAGAAAGCGAAAACTGTCACCTATCACTATTTTAAAATTCATTCATTAAAGTTGTTCTCGCGTGCCTGAAAACATGTATTGTATAAAAAACATGATAAGTCTGCATACATTACACTAATTAATGGGACCTCTTCTCATACCCTGCATATGCAAGAGTTTTAGTGTAACGGATTTACTTTAGTATTTGCATTTTGCACAGCCTTGAAGATTAACAGATTTGGACAATTAGTGTGTTAGAGTGAAATTAAATAAACTATGTAATAGTAATGATAGTAAATAGATAGAAAGAAAGTCCTCTCATATCAACATCCACACCATACTGAAATACAAACAAAACGAATGTAGCACCAAATCCCTCAAAATGGATTTTCATTGAAATTCTAACTCTACCAAATATTAGGCACTTATGCACATTATGCCAAATTGTCAATGAATCACAATCTTTAGCTGCCTTCATTACTAGAGTAGTTCAGAATTCAGATAATTACTTGGTACAAGCATTAATATCTTTAATTGAAGCTTTTTTGAGAGGTTCTTTAATTGAAACTTCTCACTAAAGTTCAACATTTACACTATTTTACAATTTTCAATTAATGTTGGTTGAAAGGAGGGTATGTTATAATTAAAATTTGAACAAAGTTATGCTTATTCTAAAGGTTAAATTGTATAAATAGATAAAAGTAGAGAAAAAGGACTGAAAAGATAAACATTTAAAAGTAAAAAAATTGTTGCTTTCATCATGATAAATTTTAGCCACCATGAATTTTCTATCTAAACACTTCAAGAGTGAATTTCTATTCAAGTAGTAAACATAATTAAAGTTGTTTAATTATGAAACCATTTTTCTTTAATTTAACCAGCCTGCTTTAAATTTTTGCATAGTGATCAATGTTGAAGAATCTGAGAAACCAAATAAAGAGCTGCATTAGAAGCATGAACTAATAATCGATTCATCAGAAATGTCTTACATTTGAAAATTGTCCTTTTTTTTTGTTTTTGAAGTGAAAGAGACTATTTCATTCAGAAATAACATAAGAAACATTAAAGTGCAGTAGGGACTTGATATGGGACAGACCCCATCCAAGTTTTGGACAACCTAGCAAGGTTATGAGCTACAACCTTCAAATGTCTCCTAACATGGCATACATTGACACTACCTAATTCTTACATAGATTGGTGTTCAAACATTTAACCATTGCTTGTAGGTTAAGATAGAAAAGTTATAATTCTTGAGTCAATTTTTGCTGTTTTTTTATCATCTAAAGTTTAATCAAGAGCCAAAACTATCAACCAAATCTCGCTCCTTCGGCTGAACTGCAACAAACATGTCTTTGAAGGTTTCGTGCTGTTTCAACTGGTCAAGAATTCTATCTTCAAAGTTCACAGCGCAGCTCTTGGACTTATCTTTATCAGCATGTTTAGCCGAAAAAACCAGTTCCGATAACCTGTCCTTTTCAGCCTGTTTGCGATGTTTTATTTTCTCGGCAGTCCCTTCAGTGAGCAGATGATAAGTGTATACAACCCTCTTCTGGCCAATCCTATATGCTCTACTGATAGCCTGCCGATCGACTGATGGATTCCAAACGACATCAAGTAAAACAACCCTTGAAGCTCCAACCAAGCTGATTCCCTCGGAACAAGCATTCGTCGACGCAAGGAGAATCTTCGCTTGGCTATTAGCATCATTGAAGCTATGGATTAAGGATTGTCTGTCTTTTAGACCAACCGCTCCATGCATGTAGAGGATTTCCTTCCCCACTGTCCAGTTTAAAGACGTGTGCAATAATTGGTCTATGATTAAGCATAAGGGACGGATTAATTGGCTGAACACAAGAACTTTCTCTTTAACAGCATCACAAAGTCTAACAAACTCAACCAAAAATTTGGTTTTCACACCTACATATGGATTCAATCGAAGCTTTTCTAGCCGGTCCTTGTCGACAACAGATTCCTCTTCTTTCAAAAGTTCGCATTCGAGGAAAAGAGACGGATGGATCGATGCCATTGTCAGCTTACGCTCAAAGATCAACGCGTTCTGAGAACTTTGAATGCTGTCAAGAATTTGCTTCTGCAAACTGTCTGGCTTCAAAGTCAGCTTACAATTTCTTATCCCAGGGAGCTTCTTTTGAAGGATCGCACCTTTGTGAACATGAACAAAGGGATCCATAAGCAATTTCAACTGCTTGATCTTATCGTCAGAAGTATAACCTATTGTGTTGCCCAAAACCGGTTCCCAACTCCATTCTTTAGGTGTTTTTTTATGTTCCTGCTTCTGGCAAAACTTTTTCAGCTCATGTGGTATCGTGTTAGGAAACGAAGGCTTCACTAAGCTCAAAATGTTGTACAGTTCCAAGAAATTGTTCTGGAAAGGAGTTCCGGAAAGGATGATCCGCTTGCGGGTTTGAATTTTCGACAACACCTTCCAAATAAGACTTCTTTCATTTCTCGGTGTGTGTCCTTCATCTAGCACTAACAAGCCAGGAGATTCAAGTAAAGCATTTCTCATATCACCATTTTCTTTCCTCTTCTCCACATTTGCATGTTTTTTCTTTTTCCTGCGTTTGGATTCCCCTCCTCCGGCTAGCTTCTCGTACAAATTGTAACTGATTCCCAGAATGCTCTTTTCTTTGTACCACGAAATCAGTTTCACCATCCGCGTTGTATCCTTACTCGGTCGCATATTAGACCAATTAACGAAATTAACAGCATCATCATGCTCTTTACCCGATAATTTGAGATTGTTCAAATTGTGAAATGGAACTCCAATATCCCATTTTTTGAACTCATCTTCCCAAGTAAGTAACAAACTCGCAGGAGCAACAATAACTGGCAAGCATTTAGGAAACACTTTCAGATATGACATGAGAAACATTATAGTCAACCTTGTCTTTCCGGTTCCGGGAGCATGGGAGATAATGCAGCCACCCTCCCTGCGAGGATCGGTTTTACTCAATTTGTGAAGATCAATGTGTCCTGTCAAGTTTTTCCAAATGAACTCAAAGCCTTCTTGTTGATGAGGATATAAGGTTTCTCTCACATCAGGAATTAAGTCCCAAACAGTGCCTTCATTATGACAGAAATTAGTCTCTGATTCACCATCAGAAACATTGAATTGAGAGCCATCAAAGTGTGAGACATCTACTGAATCATCAAATGAAGCTCTTTTTCCAGAACCTTCAGAGGGAAATCTATCCATCTATGTCATGAACAACATGAGTACGCAAAAGTTAGTGCCTCTTGTCAAAATATCTCTGTCAAATCACAGTAAACATAGTAACAACCAAGGTACTTTTCTTCTACTGCAGGGGAATAAATAACAGCATGATGCCATAATTAAATCAAAGCAAACACAAATTAATGGAAACTATATGAGAAAAAACAAAAGAAATTAAACATGCTGAACTACTACTATTGAGCATCACGGTTCAACATAGAGCAATTCAAATTAAAAAACATGTCCAACACATGCTGGTGTTTGACACCGCACAACATCAACACATAGTTATATTCAATCACTTCTATTATTTTCAATTGTTACCAATGTCAGTGACGTGTCCGGTAGGTTATAAAGAATAAGCAAATCAGTTTTTTTTTTTTATATAAATAATAATCATCAAACCATGCTTATCACATGGATGCAAATATCAGTTCTTCCTATGACCTTGGATGTGGTACAACATCCAAGGTCATTTCTCTTTATTAAATGAGGAATTGGGACTAAATGAAAGCAAGATGCCATAAATCACAATGAAACAGATGCAACTCAACTTTATGCAGATTATTTGTATCCTAAAAGAATAAACTGCTGCTTTACACATTAATTTCTACAAAACCAGAAAAACAAGTTAAAGAACTCAAAATTACTTCAATACTATCATGGTTCAGAAGATAATAAACTTATTCAAACTATCTGGATCCCGCAATAACTAAGCCCAATAAACAGTTCAATAAATAATAATCAACACTGAACAGGGAAAATAAACTACTATTAAGATGCTAAAAACTAGCTTGGCTTAGAGTCTGCTAAAAATTCAAGAATTACGCATAAGTGCTCCTATCAACAAATCGCATAATCAAATCAAAAAAAACATAAAACAACTAAGGTCCTTTTCCACTACAACATGGGAACTAAACGACAGCATAATGCCATAAATTATAATAAAACCAAATTAAACTTATATACATTTAACCTATATATATATATATTTCATAAAACACATTATTTTACATAAAGCAATATATAACTGCTGTGCTTACCACCAGTGGTGAGACATATTTGATCTCAGTGACAACCACACCACACCATCTGCAATATACACCAATCTGATCGTCGAGACGAGTGTCATGTTCACAGTGAGTGGATGGATTTCCCATGTCCTCTGTCCCTAAATTTCCAATCTGCAGATAGTAACACACTAAGTTAATCACTGATTTCTCTTTAAAAATATCATTGATTATCTTATACAAATCATTTAGAACAAAGTTTGATATAAACAGTTTTAATTAAAAATCAAAATCAGTTTAAGCACTAGTCCTATAGTTCACAAATTAAAATGGAATGTTCAAATTTAAATGTTCTTAAAAGAGCAGGATTACCATGGATTCAGCTTCTGATTCTCTAAGGGCTGTATCCATTTGATCCCATAACGGTTCCTGCTCCTCCTCCTCCTTGGTCTTTTGCACTTCTTCCACCTTTCTAAGGCTCCATATCTGTGGAGGTGTCTCAACACAAACCGGCGGTGACCGTGTATAGCGCCGATCATCGCTGACATCCTTCACCTCCAACACAATCGAATCCTTCTTCATTGTATTCTTGTTGCCCCAAAAGCAATCTGCAAGGAGTTTAGCTAAATGCAGCTCCTTCGGCACAAACATTTTATTCAAACCGTTGTAATCCATAGATTCCTTCTTCTGACCGTTATGGATCCTAACTCTGCCTTTACAATCCCTCCCTTTATTCTCCGTCATTTTTGGTTTATCTGAATCCCTCATCTTTTCTTGTTTTGCTTCAGAAGAAGAAACTCCTCCAACACCTAAACCTTTGATATGTTTATGTTTTCTTTCATCATAATCATCAACATTAATACTATCATAAGCTTTAGTATCATCTATGGCTTTTGCTTTGGCATTGGCGTTATTTGACTCACCCTTGTGAACCTTAAAAGAACCAAAACTCTTGGGATGATCAGAAATAACCTGAACATCATCTTCAACACTGGCATTCTGCATTTTTATGTCTACAGTCTTTGATTCGCGTTTCTTCGATGCTCCATTCCGGTTGGAAGAAGAACAACCCTTCACTGGATCAAAATAACCCTTTTTCTCAAAGGTTATTAAACTAGAATGATCTGCATGTTCTGATACATCATTGCAAACAGAAGAAGGACTATTTTCAATGTTTATCTCCTCATTATTCCTCTCAGAAATTCCACTTTTTTTATCCTCCACCTCTCTCACCATCTCCAATAACCCATTGGAACATTCTTCCCAAATCCTACTCAAATCCTCCCCTTTGTCCTTCTCCTCCTCATCCTCGTCGTCATCATCATCAACATAAGAGGATCCAGAAGAACTTTCATCATCACTTTCAGAAATCTCATTCATGTCATCAACTCTAAAATCCTCATCACTAGTCTCGTTTTCTTCACTTTCATCATCACTTTCAGAAATCTCATTCATGTCATCAACTCTAAAATCCTCATCACTAGTCTCGTTTTCTTCACTTTCAACATCATCATCTTCTTCAGAATCATCTACATCTTCATCATCATCAACAATGTTTCCATCTTTAGCATCAATCTCATCACTTTCCTCACTCTGTACTTCTTTTTCAACATCAACACAACCCTCAAACATCTTCTCATCACATTGCACCGACCCTTCTTTATCTTTATCATCATCATCAATGGAAATAACCTTAGCATTCTTAGGAACCACAAAAGGTTCTTCTTCTACTTCCTTTTCGTCTTTTTCTCCACTTTCAACTTTCTTTTCAACATCAACACTTCTCTCATCACAATGCTCTGACCCTTCTTTATCTTTATCATCATCAACAATGGAAATAACCTTAACATTCTTAGGAACAACAAAAGGTTCTTCTTCTTCTTCTTCTACCTTCCTTTTCTTAGAACCAGAAACAGAGTCCAAACCACTCTTTCTCCGTTTTGATGAACCAACAAGTGGAATACAACCAAACAGTGGAACATTTTTGCTACGAGTTCTGCTAGAAACACCAAGTAACAAAACATTTTTGCTACGAGTTCTACTAGAAACACCAGCCATAACAATAAAAAAAACAAAGGAAAAACAAAACAAACAGAACAAGAACAAGAACAGAGGGTTATGTTCTGTGCTAGGAAATAGGAATGTGATGTGATAAGAATAAGATATAGTGAAAGAAGATCTTAATGGAAGAAACAAACGCACGTTGGTGTGTAAGAGGAACAGAGAGAGAGAGAGAGAGAGAGAGATGCCACTGAATACGTAAATGTGTTATTATGGCGCCAGAGTAGATTACTGAACACCAAACTAATTAGTCTCCAGGATATTCTTCCTATGTTGACTCCTTTTATTATAAGGTTTTTGTACGTATCAACATAATAAATGATAAATAAATATAGAAAATAGGAAAATTTTAACAAAATCTTGGAGTAATAGTCATTTTGGTAACGACCGACTACAATAGTCTTCAATAATTTTAAAATAGGTTTTTGAATAGTTCTTATATTGAAATGTTATGTTTATTCCATAATTGATAATATAAATCAAATACATCATTATTATAATAAGAACCAGAGTATGTATCTTGTAAAAACACTTTTTATTGTATTAATATTACCAGTGGCGGTGCCAGAAAAAATTGTTTGGGTGGGCCACAAAAATAAACTATAATATATATACAAAATTTACGTTATAAAAAGCATTAAACACAAGATTGGCCATAAAAAAATTACATTGTATACCTTAAAAATTCTAGATAATTATCTATACATTTCGATTGACTTGAAATTGTGCTAATAAAAAACGTACTGAAATGGAGAAAAGGGTGAGCCGCAAGATAATTTTAGTTAAAAATCAAAGATATTTTAATAATTTCTCATATAAAAAAAATTAATTTTTTTAGTGGGGTGGGCCGTGGCCCACCTTGGCCCTAAAGGTCTTCCGCCACTGAATATTACTACAAATTGGTTAAAAAGAAGTTATTATGTACATATTTGTTGATGGTTTTGAAAGGCTTTGTTTTTTTAGGTTGCTTTTGGTGGTCTTTTTGAGAGAATTTTATGTGAAATTAAAATTTGTATATTTCAAGCTATGTTAATGTGTGAGGAGGGATGTAAATATAAATATTTTTATAAATATTATTTGAGTATAAAAGTCTTACATATTTTAGATTTAGCATTATTCTCTCACCTTAAATTATTATTAGCAAAAATAAACAATATTGTATAAAAAAGAAATTATGTCATTGGAGAAAGAATTTTGGAGTATTTGTTGTTTTGTGTTTGAGAATGACTAGAGATACTAAATATTTTGTCTTTAAGAAAAATAAAAATAAAAAGGATAATGCTACCTCTAATGACACCTTATCTTAAAAGCTGAAAAAAGTTTTTTTTTATACTAAACATTTGGATGGAATACCAAGGCATGTTTTAGAAGTATGTATAAAGTAGTTTTGAGGGCACATGCTTGCACATCTACCATTATGAAGAATCTACACTGTAAAAGCTTGTCAAACACTACATGACAACTAAAAACCAAAAATATGTCCAATGGGATGAAAAGAGTGAACAATTTCTTCACTTTATTAGCTGGCACTATGACCACTATATGACAAAAGGAAGCCAAAATGTTTCCAATGACATCAAAAGTCATAAAAAGTCATAAGTGAATTTTATAAATAATATTTCTAAATAAATGCATTGAAAAGATAAAGAAGTACATAATACTCCCACCGTCCTTTATTATAAGCCTCTTCGACTGATTTCACACGTATTAAAAAAGTTGATAGTGTAGTTAATATGTCTGATTTGTGTGTGAATTTTACTAAATTGTCTTTTGTGTGTATGTGTATTTAATTTAATTTTTAATATATCAATGCAAGTTAGTGATATTAATTTGAGGTATGTTTAGGAAAAATAATAATAAATACACCTAATAATTTGTATATGAACTTATATTTAGGGAATATACTTTTTTTTCCTAAGAGGGCTTATAATTAGGAACAGAGAGAGTATATTTTTTTGAAAGTATTCCCTCTATAAAACTCTGATCTCTGAGACTACTATTTAAACGATAAATCATGCAATTTAACAAATCGGGATATTACAAATCATCAAACATCTAATAATAAAATCCTCAATATAAAAATTTCATCAACAAAATATACTCAGATCACAGCGGAATAATTATCTTAACAAATATCATCTCGGGTCTCAACATAAAAATCTCAAGATAAATACATCGTCATCATGATCATATAGATCCATCATCAATAATCCAACAAGTAAAATAAAATTCCCAAAACTCCTAGATCAGAGCACCTAATCTAGACATCCTCAAAGAGCAATATAAAAGGAGTAGGCTTGACGTCATCCTCAGCAAAACTTACCAAGCAAACTATTCCTCAACCTGCAAGTCTACACCACGAGGATGCAGGCGACAACAAAGCCACTAGAGGGTAAGATATACGTTCAACAAAATGGATTAATAAACGCATGTAAGTTTTAGGCAAACATCAACATCATATAGGCATTCATCAAATAAGGTCTGGTTACAATCACCAACATTTATACTGCATTTATATCCCATTAACCGTTTGCTTACATCAACATTTCAATCCAAGATACACACATCGTACATAACACACTTTCATCAATAAGGTATTCATCAACTATAGATATTCACATCTCATCAACATTTAATCATCAACCCAACTATAAATTATTCACAAGCTCAACACATTCACCAATTAGACATTTACCACACAAATGCACAAGTTCACACCAAAACATTGCCAAACACGACTCAAGTGCATGCAATGCGCCTAACACGACTCTACATGCATGTGGTACCATCGTGATCTTAAACCACACAACTATAAATAGTGATCTTAAATCACCTAACTATAAATAGTGATCTTAAATCACCCAACTATAAATAGTGATCTTAAATCATCCAACTATAAATAGTGATCTTAAATGACCCAACTATAAATCATGATCTTAAATCATGCAACTTTCGACTGACCATGAAGCATGGATGTTCACGTATGGACTTGACAATGCACACAACTATAAATCATGATCTTAAATCATGCAACTTTCACAACTATCACAACTTTCATTTGCATTATCAAATCAATACATCCACACAATTCATGTTATCACCACAACATCAGTTATTCACAACTATAATGTATTAAGCCACAACTATCATCATCACTTCATTTCAATACATTTCAACATGCTTAATCATCGTCATATAATAAACATCACCATAACATGCTTTCATTACTTCATCGTTCACATATTCACATTCCATGATTAGTTCAAGCAAGGTTACATCAACCTATCACTACACCATATTATAATCATGTTTCATGAGCATTCATGCCCCTATAATTAATTAACATGCTCATAGTCAATTCACCGCTCAATTAAAGATAAATCACAAGTTTCATTTTACAACTTTCCAATTCTAAGTCATCCTTAATCATACATCATGTTAATCAACCATATACATCATAAACAAACATTCATCAATCAAGTTTAGGGGTTTGGGACCCAACACATGCCTTAGGAACCTTTAAAAATACACAAAATGAGGTTTTGGGCCAAAACAGGGGGCGCAAGGTCGTGCGTCTGACATGCACGGTTGTACGTCTGACACGCACTGTCGTGCTCTCTAATGCCGACAGTCACGCACGGTCCGTGCGGTCAGGGCGCACGGTCGTGCGTCCTTCCCAGGACAACAAAAGCTGATTTTATGTGTTTTCACGTGGAAAGTCCCGTTTTAACGACATCTTTCGATCCCAAACGCACCAAACTCGATCAAAATCATTTACCCAACATTACTTACTCAATTACACCCCAAACACAACTTGAAAAACTTAATCAAAATCACTTTTCATCATCAATTACCATGTTTTTCAATTAAATTCAAACATCGTCTCAAAAGCTCATTTTCATCAACAATTTAACAATTAAACATGGTATAACAACAGCAGCAACATTTCTTCATGTTCCATATAATCAAAATCACTTGTCTCAATTATCATGACAACAACTTATTCAATTCAACAACAACTTAATCATTTTCAAAACTTAATTCATAACTTAATTCACCAAAACACAACAACAACAACAACAACAACAACAACTTAATTCATAACTTATTGAACATAACTTCATGAATTCATATGCAAAATACATACCCATGCTCAAAATCAATTTATTAAACAACAAACATCATTCAATCATCATGTTATTCATCAAAATCATCAAAATTCACCAAGTTATCAATTTACTATAACAAACCATGAATTTTGACATGAACAAAACTTGATTTCACCAAGTTTATCATACTTAAATTAACCATCATAAATAGAGCTCGAATTTCACATAATCCACATCAAACATCATGAAATTAATCATAAGCTAAAACACCCAAACTACCCAATTGCTTATTAAACCCAATTGGTGAAAATAATCTTCCCCCTTACCTCAATTCTTCTAAAAAATGGCTTCCTAGCTTGAATCTCTCCTTTCTAGAGCTTTCCCCTCTTCTTTCTCGCCAAGTTTCTTCTATTCTATATTCTTTCCCTCTTGCCTCTTCTCAAAAGGTTGTGAAATGATTTGACCTAGTTCACTAACACATTGTTAGCCTGTATTTTCGACAGGCTCAATTAAATACATTCAATAGTTTGACTTATCATTCCCAGGAAAAGATGTTGTTTTTGACATTGAAGAGGTTGTCGAGGTTTTGTTCATTAAGAAATCTTTCGACAGAGTCAAAGACTTAGCAAAAAGGAGAATTGGTAGACAAAAGCATTCGACAAATATGAATTGGGTTGATTTTGGAGAATGTCGAATAACTGTTGTCGAAGGAAGAAGATTCATATTCAAAATTAGAAGATTCTCCCGTTGGAAGACGTTAGTGACAGTTTGTTGGAACAAAATGTATAAACAAGTCCCTTTTAAGTTTTGATGATAACAAGGTGTTAAAAAGAAAATTGGATATGCTAATGCTTGTTCTGAGTGTGTAGGACCATTCATTTAAATCACGTATCTAATAGTTGTTCTGAAAGATCAAGTTACAAGCAAAGGAAAATATTGAAGCTTGGGTATCAAGTCAGAATCTAAAGACTGGAGTCTGAAGACTAAAGTCTGAAGTTCGGAGTCCAAAGACTGGAGTCTGAAGACTGGAGTCTAAAATCTGAAGTCTGAAGGAGAATCAGAAGTCAACTGCTGTCACTGTCAAAAGGACATAGTACGACAAGACCTCTGCAACCTGCTCTGAAACTTTGTCTCCTTGGACGAAAGATCCAATCCATTTTAAGGAAAGCTTTCAAACATTATTCTTCCTGGTACCCATACCAAATCAAGGAATAAATCAACGTTGGTTGAAGCTTCAATTCAAACGACTCTATTGATGATCTGGCATCTTCTCAACGTCTCTTTATCCCTCTATAAAAGGAATGAAGACTTGAAGAAGATATATACAAGACTCTACAATTTTGAAAGTGCCAATACTTTGCAAAATTCTATAATCATCAATAACTTAGAAATTCTTCCAAACTTTCACATCTTAGAATTTCTTAAGTCTAGAGTCTGAAAACTGTGTTGTATTTTGTGAACACCACTGATAGTATATCAAGTGTTCAACTCAAACATAATTATTTGTAACTCTGTTTGATTAGAAGTCTCTTGCTTTTGTGCTTGAGCAACCAGAAGTCTCTTGCTTTTGTGCTTGAGCAACCAGAAGTCTCTTGCTTATGTGCTTGAGCAATTAGAAGTCTCTTACTGTGTGTTTGAGCATTTGGAAGTCTCTTGCTTGTGTGCTTGAGCAGTTTGTAACTATTTGAATTATAGTGAAAAATCTCTTGTAAGTAACAAGGGGACTGAACTACTTCCGGGTTATGGAAGGAACCAGGATAATTGCTTGTGTCTTATCTTTCTCTCACTCTTTTACTTTCTATCTGATGCATCATAACTCTGAATTTAGTTTCAAATTCTGATCTCCATCAGAAGCTGAACTAACTCTAAGTTTTTGAGAAAGAAAAAGGCCAACACAATTCATCTCCCCCTTCTTGTGTTTTTCTCACATTCAGTTGGTATCAGAGCTCCGATTCTGATTTTCAATCACCTAACAGTGAGTCAGCCAAGATCCTGAGACAAACATGTCTTCTGGTGAATCTGGTGAATCCTCACAAAGAAGTGGTGGCGCTACTGTATCATATGATTATGGTACAGATGACAAGCAATCACACTCACACCATAGACCTCCTATGTTTACTGGTGACCCTGAAAAATTTTCATGGTGGAAAAGCAAGATGTATAGTCATATCATTGGTATAGATGATAGCCTTTGGGATATCATTGAAGATGGTATAACTATGCCAGTTGATGAAGAAGGAGTTGCCATAAACAGGAAGAATCTTACTTATGCTGAAAGAAAGATTTACAGAAAGCATCACAGAGTAAGAGGTATCATTGTGGACTCTCTGCCTCATAATGAATACTTGAAGCTGAGTGATAAAGCTACTGCAAAGGCCATCTTCACATCCTTATGCTCTAACTATGAAGGAAACAAGAAAGTTAGAGAAGCCAAGGCTAACCTTCTGGTTCAACAGTATGAGTTGTTCAAGATGAAGGAGGATGAAAACATTGAGACTATGTTCTCAAGGTTTCAGACTCTGGTATCTGGACTTCAGATTCTGAAAAAGAGTTACTCAACTACTGACCATGTGAACAAGATCCTCAGAAGTCTACCATCTAAATGGAGACCTAAAGTAACTACCATTGAGGAAGCTAAAGATCTAAATACTCTTAGTATTGAAGATCTTATCAGCTCTCTCAAAGTGCATGAACTAGGACTCAATGAAGATGAACCTGATAGAAAGTCCAAGTATATAGCACTTAAATCTAAAGGAAAGTCATCAAAGGCTCTAAAAGCTATAGAATCTGATGAAGAATCTCCCGAGGGAAGTTCTGAAGAAGATTCAGAAGCTGAGGAGCTAGCAATGCTTTCTAAAAGGTTTCAGTACTTGATGAGAAGACAAAAGAAGTCCTCTAACAGGAGCAGTAACATCAAAGGATCTAGTTCCAAGAAGGAAGATCAGAAGGATTGCTTCAACTGCAAAAAGACTGGTTATTTCATAGCTGACTGTCCTGAACTACAGAAGGACAAATCAAAGGAGAAATCCAAGAAGACCAGCTCAAAATCAAGCAACTTCAGAAACAAGCTCAAGAAAAGTCTTATGGAAACATGGGATGATATTGATAATGAATCTGAATCTGAAAAGGATGATGAAGAAGAAGTTAACCTAGCTTAAGTGGCAACATCATCTTCTGATACAGAGTCAGGATCAGACTCTGAAGATGAAGATGAGGTATATTCTGAACTTACTTATTCTGAGCTTGTTGATACAGTTAAGGACCTTATGAACCATCTCAGAAGCAAGTTAATTCAAATAAAATCTTTGAAAAAGAAATATAACTTGCTGGCTGATGAAAATCTCCAACTTCAAAATCACATCAATGAGATTGATGAAGAAGTTAGAGAACTTAGAGAAATGGATCATAAGAAACCTGATGAAGTTCCAAGTGAGAAAGAAATTGCACTTCAGGAGTTCATCCTAATTGGAATCAACAGAAGTAAAGTTGCTTCTATGATTTACAATATTAACAAAAACAAGGGAGAAGGTATAGATTTCAAAAATGATCCATTCATTCATTCAAAAGAAACAAACCTACCATCATGTTCTGAAGAGATTGTGAAAGGCATTGAGGTGTGTTTTGTATCTACATCAAACAATTCTGAGAAACTGAACTTACCAGAAACTAAGACTGCTGAAATTGAAGTTCTGAACAACTCAGGATCTAAAACTTCTGAACCTAAGGAAAAGATGAAGGCAAAATCTAAAACCTTGCCAAAATCTAAGCCAAAAGGTTCTAAGTCTAAGAAATCAGAACCTAAGACAAGCAAGTCTCAGACTCTGAAAATTCAGACTCACATTTTCAAAAGACTATGTTTGTAAAATCTTCAAAAGATAAGAAACCAGTGTATGAAAAACCTTGCAAATCTCAGAATGTCAGACAAAAGGTACAAAGGAAGCCATATCCTTTCAGAACTAACCAAAGAGGACCCATAAAGATATGGGTACCTAAGTCTGAAATCATTTCTGTTGCAGATATGCTTAGAAGCCAAAGAAAAGGAGAAGTCATGGTATCTAGACAGTGGTTACTCGCGTCAAATGACAGGAGAAAGGTCTATGTTCCAAACCCTGACCGTGAAAAAGGGAGGAATTGTGGGATTTGGAGGAAACCAAAAAAGCAAGATCATTGGTATTAGTAAGATAGGTAATTCTTCCATTTCCATTAATAATGTTTGGTTGGTAGATGGACTAAGACATAACCTACTTAGCATAAGTCAATTTTGTGACAGTGGGTATGATGTCTTGTTTGATAAGAACACTTGCACTGTAATCAACAACAAGGATAAATTTGTTGTGTTCAAGGGAAAGAGAAAGAACAATGTGTATAAGATTGATTTTTCAGAACTGGTTGATCAAAAGGTAGTTTGTCTTCTGTCAGTGAGTGATGAGAAATGGGTATGGCACAAAAGGTTGGGACATGTTAACTGGAGACTCATCTCTAAGCCTAGCAAGTTACAACTGGTCAGAGGCTTACCAGACATTGACTATCACTCAGATTCTCTTTGTGGAGCATGCCAGAAAGGAAAAATTACTAAAACTTCTTTTAAATCCAAAAACATTGTTTCTACCTCCAGACCCTTAGAACTACTTCACATTGATCTGTTTGGTCCTGTTGGCACAACATCAGTCAATGGGAAGAAGTATGGATTGATAATTGTTGATGATTACAGTAGGTGGACTTGGGTTAAATTTCTTAGAACCAAGAATGAAACATATGATGTGTTCAACAACTTATGCAAGCAAGTACAAACTGAAAATGAATTGAAAATTTTGAAAGTTAGAAGTGATCATGGTGGTGAATTTGAGAATGAACCTTTTGAAACCATCTGTGAAGAACATGGAATCCTCCATGAGTTCTCTTCTCCAAGAACTCCACAACAAAATGGAGTTGTAGAGAGAAAAAACAGATCTTTGCAAGAAATGGCCAGAACCATGATTCATGAATCTAACATTGCAAAATACTTCTGGGCATAAGCAGTTAACACAACATGTTATATTTAGAACAGAATCTATATTAGACCAATTCTAAATAAAACAGCATATGAATTATTCAAAGGAAGAAAGCCAAGCATTTCTTATTTTTATCAGTTTGGATGTATATGTTACATTCTGAACAACAAAGTCTACCTAAAGAAATTTGATGCTAAGACTCACAAGGGTATCTTTTTAGGATACTCTGAGAGATCTAAAGCATACAGAGTGTACAATTCTGAAACACATGTTGTTGAAGAATCAATGCACATTAGATTTGATGACAAGAAGCTTGATAATAAAATATCAGAGCTAGTTGAGAGTTTTGCAGATATTCAGTTTTCAGATGATACTTCAGAACCTGATCAGATTTCTGAGTCTGAGGAAAGATCAGAAGCTGAAATTCTTCCAGAAGCTGAAAACCTCTCAGAAGCTGACACTCCTCCTGAAGCTAATCAAGATCAAGATGTTTCTGAACAAGGTCTTAATGAATCTCAAGAAGCAAATCCACCCAGAAACACCTTCAAGTAGAAGTCTTCACATCCTGAAGAGTTAATCATTGGAAACAAGGATAGTCCAAGAAAGACCAGATCAGCATTCAGACAGAATGACTCTCTGCTTGGATTACTGTGAATGATTGAACTTACAACAGTTGATGAAGCACTTTCTGATGATGGATGGATTGTGGCTATGCAAGAAGAACTCAATCAGTTTCAAAG
The DNA here is from genome assembly GCA_018208015.1 of Medicago ruthenica. Lineage (NCBI taxonomy): Eukaryota > Viridiplantae > Streptophyta > Magnoliopsida > Fabales > Fabaceae > Medicago > Medicago ruthenica. Next base: position 71,211,596 of record CM031374.1, read on the forward strand.
AAATGATGTTTGGGATTTAGTTGCAAAACCAAATCACAAGAACATTATTGGAACAAAATGGGTGTTCAGAAACAAACTGAATGAGAAAGGAGAAGTAGTCAGAAATAAAGCTAGACTTGTTGCTCAAGGCTATAGTCAACAGGAAGGAATTGATTACACTGAAACATTTTCTCCAGTTGCAAGATTGGAAGCAATCAGGTTACTTCTTTCCTATGCAGTGAATCATAATATCATTTTATATCAAATGGATGTTAAGAGTGCTTTTCTGAATGGTGTCATTTTTGAAGAAGTGTATGTCAAACAACCTCCTGGTTTTGAAGATATAAAACATCCAGACTTTGTTTTTAAGCTTAAGAAATCACTGTATGGTCTGAAACAAGCTCCCAGAGCTTGGTATGAGAGATTGAGTAATTTCTTACTTAAAAATGATTTTGTAAGAGGACAAGTTGACATTACATTGTTCAGAAAGACACTTAAGAAGGACATCTTAATTGTTCAAATCTATGTGGATGATATTATATTCGGATCTACTAATACCACTCTTTTCAAGGAATTCTCTAAGTTAATGCAGGATGAATTTGAAATGAGCATGATGGGAGAAATGAAGTTCTTTCTTGGAATTCAAATCAACCAATGCAAAGATGGAGTGTATGTTCATAAATCAAAATATACAAAGGAGCTTCTCAAGAAGTTCAAGCTTGAGGATTGTAAATTGATGACAACACCAATGCATCCAACCTAAAACTTAAGCAAAGAAGAGACAGGCTCAAAGGTAGATTAGAAGTTGTACAGAGGTATGATTGGTTCTCTGTTATACTTAACAGCTTCTAGACCAAATATTTTATTCAGTGTATGCTTATGTGCAAGATTCCAATCAGATCCTAGAGAATCTCATTTGACTGCTGTCAAGAGAATCTTCAGGTATCTGAAGGGTACAACTAATCTTAGACTTTTGTATAAGAAATCCTTAGATTATAAGTTGGTTGGATTCTGTGATGCTGATTATGCTGGTGATAGGATTGAAAGAAAATCAACCAGTGGAAATTGTCAATTCCTTGGTGAGAATCTGATATCCTGGGCCAGTAAAAGACAATCAACTATTGCATTGTCAACAGCAGAAGCAGAATGCATTTCAGCTGCAAGTTGTTGCACACAACTACTCTGGATGAAATATCAGTTGGAAGACTATCAGATTCATGAAAACATTATTTCTATCTTTTGTGATAATACTGCTGCTATCTGTTTGTCTAAAAATCATATTCTACATTCAAGAGCCAAACATATTGAAATTAAACATCATTTTATTAGAGATTATGTTCAGAAGGGTGTTTTGGATATTCAATTCATTGATACTGATCATCAGTGGGCTGATATATTCACAAAACCCTTAGCAGAAGATAAATTTGATTTTATTAAAAAGAATCTGAACATGCATTTCATCTCTGAAAAATCTACCTGACTCTGAATAGAAACTAAGAGTCTAAAGTACATCAGAAGCTAAGACTTATCAGAAGCTCATTTTTTAGAGTCTGAAGAAAGTTCAGCTTCTGAAGACATCAAGGTATGAGTTTCAGAATCTGAATTTTTAGCTTCTTATAAAACTCATTGTAAGTGGACACTTTACATGTGGCCCACCAATAAGAGTGAATCTGAACAGTAGTCTGACACGTGGTCTAAAACTGCTGGGTAATAACTGCCGGGATATGATGAATTAGCTTTGAAAGTTGTATTTTGCGCCTCCTATTGTCATTAATGTGCCGTTTGTTGAAACAAAATGTGTTTAACAACTCTCTTATGTATAAAGGGGGAGATTGTTGGAACATTTCTGTGTAAACATGTCTCTCTTTATGGTTTTGATGATAACAAAGTATTAAAGAGAAAATTGATTATTTGCTAATGCTTTGTTCAAGTGTTTCAGAACCACGTGCTTATTAAGTGAAAATTGATAATGGTTATGAAGAACAAGCTAAAGAGCAAGAAGGAAAGCCAAGAAGCAAGGTTGCAAGGTTAGAAAGAAACTGGTCATGAAGTAAGAGCTTCTGAAGAGGTTCTGAAGAAGTGCTCCTGAAGTAAGAGCTTCTGAAGAGGTCCTGAAGAAGTGCTACTGAAGTGAAGCCTCTGAAGTACTCCTGAAGTGGTGCTCCTGAAGTGCAGCTTCTGAAGTCTGGATGCCTCTGATGAAGTCAACGCAACAGTCAACTCCTGAAGCCAGCTTCTGATCCGTACAACTGAAGCAGCTTCTGATCACTGTTCACAGAGAAGCTTCTGAAGCTGATGTGGCATGGATTTTGACCAGTACTGTGCGCATTTAATGCCTGGATGTGTCAGAACAACTCAATGGAACAGTTGTCTCCCTGACCCAAACATTCTCCAGTTTTTAAGGTGGGCCAATTCAAAAATGGCACCTGCTCTGTTCTGACTGATAAAGTGCAGCACACATTTGCAGTAACCTAGTCAAATTGCAACGGCTAAATTCCTTAATTCAAGCAAATCTTCAACAGCTCTATTTTCATCTATAAAAGGAAGAAGATTTGAAGAAGAAAATGTCTAAGACTCTTTGAAACGTATTGCTGAACCTGCACTCTGTTTTCTGTCAAAAACTGTCAAGTTCATAAAATCTCTTAGAAATTCTTTAGTCTTTGTAACTTAGAATTTCTTAAGGTTAAGAGTCTTAACCTGAGTTGTATTAAGAGAACACCTCTGATATTTGATCAAGTGTTCATCCCAAACTCCTTTACTTGTAAACCAGTTTGGTCCCTTAAGTCTTAGTCTGTATACTAAGCAATTGTAACCTCATTCCTTTGTGGTCTGAGTCAGAAGTCTCTTGTCTTAGTGACTTGAGCATTGGGAAGTCTCTTGTCTTAGTGACTTGAGCATTGGAAGCCTCTTCCTTGGTGGTTGAGCATAGAAGTCTCTTTCTTTGTGATTGAGCAACTGGAAGTCTCTTCCTGTGTGGTTGAGCATTGTGTAATCTTCAGATTATAGTGAACTCTCTTGTTGGATACAAGGGGACAGGACTACTTCTTACATTGAGAAGGAACCTGTATAATTTCTGTGTGCCTCTCTTTCCTTATCTCTTTTTCTTGTTTAATCCGCTGCATATATTCTGATAACAGTTCAGAACCTGGTTCTGAATTTGTGCTAAGTCTTTGAAAAAGAAAAAGAACAAGTTTTTAGAGTCACACAATTCAACCCCCCCCCTTCTTGTGTGTGTGTTTTTCTCACCTTCAGTTGGTATCAGAGCTCCGGTTCTGATATTAACACTTAACAGTGTGTCAGTAGGATCCTGAGAAAAACATGGCCTCAACTAGTGATTCACCTCCACCCTCTCCCAGAAATCCACCATCTCCCAGAAATCAAAGAAATGTCCAATATGATTATAGTACTGAAGAAAAGAAGTCTAGGTCACACAATAAACCTCCTATGTTTACTGGTGACCCAGAAAAATTCTCTTGGTGGAAGAGCAAAATGTATAGTCACATTATTGGGATTGATGATACTCTATGGGATATTATTGAAGATGGAATCTCAATACCAGTAGATGAAGAAGGTGTTGCTGTCAACAGAAGAACTCTAAGTGATGCAGAAAGAAAGATCTATAGAAAGCATCATCATGTGAGAGGAATCATTGTGGATTCATTACCTCATACTGAGTATCAGAAGCTGAGTGACAAGTCAACAGCCAAAGCAATATTCACATCCCTCTGCTCTAACTATGAAGGTAATCAGAAAGTTAGAGAAGCTAAGGCAAATATTCTTGTTCAGCAATATGAACTGTTCAGAATGAAAGAGGATGAAAATATTGAGACTATGTTCTCAAGATTTCAGACTCTGGTTTCTGGACTTCAGATTCTGAAGAAGAGTTATACCACAGCTGACCATGTGAATAAAATCCTTAGAAGTCTGCCATCCAAATGGAGACCTAAAGTGACTGCCATTGAGGAAGCTAAGGATCTAAATACTTTAAGTATTGAAGATCTTATAAGCTCTCTCAAAGTGCATGAACCGGGACTCAATGAGGATGAGCCTGTTAGAGAACCAAAAACATTGGCTCTGAAGTCTAAAAGAAAACCTGCTAAAGCTTTGAAAGCTATTGAATCTAAAGAAGAGTTTCCTGAGGGAAATTCTGATGAAGATTCAGATGCTGATGAGCTTGCAATGATTTCTAAAAGACTTCAGTATCTAATGAATAGAAAGAAAAAAATTCTCTAACAGAAGCAGTAACTTTAGAGGATCTAGTTCTGGTTCAAAGAGGGATGTCCAGAAGGAAAGCTGCTACAACTGCAAAAAGCCTGGCCACTTCATTGCTGATTGTCCTGATCTTCAGAAAGAAAAATCAAAGGAAAAAGCAAAGAAGTCCAGCTCAAAGTCCAGCAGCTTCAGAAATAAGCTTAAAAAGAGTCTCATGGCTACATGGGATGATCTGGACAATGAGTCAGAATCTGATGAGGAAGAAGCAAACCTGGCCCTGATGGCAATTGCATCTTCTAATGCAGAATCATGTTCAGATTGTGATGAAGAAGATGAGGTATATTCTGAACTCTCTAGATCTGATTTAATTGAAACAGTTAATGATCTTATGAGTCATCTTAAAAGCAAGTTGAAAAAAATTAAGTCTTTGAAAAATCAAACAAACTTGCTGTCTGAGGAAAACCTTAAACTTCAGAATCAAATTTTTGAATATGATGAAGAAGTTGAGGAACTCAGAAAAGAGGCTCATAAGAAATCTGAAGAGATTCCTAATGAACAGGAAATAGCTCTTCAGGATTTCATGTTAACTGGATTCAACAGAACTAAAATTGCCTCCATGATGTATAATATGATCATAAACAAAGGTGAAGGCATTGGCTATGATTTATTCAAACCTTCAAATGATTTAAACTCACCTTCATGTTCTGAAAATATTTTAAAAGGCAATGGTATATGCTTTGTGCCTGCTTCTGATAATTCTGAGAAATTGAAAGTATCAGAATCTGAGACTAAGTCAGAAGTTCTGAACAATTCAGACTCTGAGGCTTCTGAGCCTAAGGGTAAGATGAAGGCAACTGTTAAAACCTTGCCTAAATCTAAGCCAAAAGGTCCTAAGCCTAAGAGTAAGAGGAAATCAGACTCTGAATTTAAAAAGGTTCAGAATCTGAAATGTTCAGAACCTGGAACCAGTAAGTCTCAGAATCTGAATAATTCTGATTCAATTTTTTCTAAGACTGGGTTTATTAAAACTTCAAAATCTGTTAAACCAGTCAATGTAAAACATTTTCAATCTCAGAATGTTAGGCAAAGCAAGCCAAAGCAAACCAATCAGTTTTCTGCTTCAAACTATTTTAAGAAAGGCAAAACTGAAGCTTGCCTTGTGCCTGAAGTAAACAAAGTTAGAATTCTGAAGAGATCAGAACCAAAGTACTCAATGTTTCAGACTTTGAACAAATCAGAACCAAAGACCTCCAAGTCTCAGGTTCTGAAGAAGTCTAAGTCCAAACCCTTGAGAACTCAGGTTCTGAAGTATTCAGATTCTGAAACTCAGAATTGTTCAAGATATAAGGATCCATATCCTAAGTATCAGAACAAGTCTGAATATCAAAACTTCAGACACAAGAAGCCAAAACCTTTCAGGACTAACCCCAAAGGACCCATGAAAATCTGGGTACCTAAGTCTGAGATTATTTCAATTGCAGATATGCTTGACATCCAAAGAAAAGGAAAGGTCCTGGTACCTGGACAGTGGATGCTCGCATCATATGACAGGGGACAAGTCTATGTTCCAAACCCTGACTCTGAAAGAGGGAGGAACTGTGGGGTTTGGAGGAAGTCAGAAAGGAAAGATCATTGGTACTGGTAAGATAGGTAATTCTTCCCTGTACATTGATAATGTTTGGCTGGTAGATGGACTTAGACATAATTTACTTAGCATAAGTCAATTATGTGATAGTAATTATGAAGTCCTGTTCAATAAGAACACTTGCACTGTAATGAGTAGCAAAGATAAGTCTGTAGTGTTCAGAGGCAGCAGGAAAAACAATGTTTACAAAATAAATTTTTCTGAATTGGTTCAGCAGAAGGTAGTTTGCCTTCTGTCTGTGAGTGATGAGAAATGGGTGTGGCACAAAAGGCTGGGACATGCTAACTGGAGACTCATCTCTAAGCTTAGCAAGTTACAGCTGGTCAGAGGCTTACCCCAGATTGATTATCACTCAGATGCACTGTGCAGTGCTTGCCAAATTGGAAAGTTTTCTAAAACTTCTTTTAAACCAAAGAACATTGTTTCCACCTCTAAACCTCTAGAACTCCTTCACATTGATTTGTTTGGTCCTGTTGGAACAGCTTCAATCAATGGGAAGAAGTATGGACTTGTGATTGTTGATGATTACAGTAGGTGGACTTGGGTTAAATTCCTCAGAACCAAAAATGAAACATATGATGTGTTTTTCAAATTCTGCAAACAAGTACAAACAGAAACTGATTTGAAAATTTTGAAAATCAGAAGTGATCATGGTGGTGAATTTGAAAATGAACCTTTTGAAAACTTTTGTGTAGACCATGGAATTTTCCATGAGTTCTCATCTCCTAGAACTCCACAACAAAATGGAGTTGTAGAGAGAAAGAACAGGTCTTTACAAGAAATGGCCAGAACCATGATCCATGAGTCTAAAATTGCTAAGTACTTTTGGGCAGAAGCTGTAAACACAACATGTTATATTCAGAACAGGATTTACATCATACCCATTCTGAATAAAACTTCATATGAATTATTTAAAGGAAGAAAACCAAGTATTTCTTATTTTCATCAGTTTGGTTGTACATGTTACATACTAAACAATAAGGTCTACCTAAAGAAATTTGATGCCAAGGCTCAAAAGGGTACCTTTTTAGGATACTCAGAGAGATCTAAGGCATACAGCGTGTATAATTCTGAAACACATGTTGTTGAAGAAGCTATACACATTAGGTTTGATGATAAGAAGCCTGGTAGTGAAATACCAGAGCTGGTTGAGAGTTTTGCAGATGTCAGAATCTCAGAAGAGCCTTCAGAAGCTGAACCCAGTTCAGGTTCTGATGAAGGTTCAGAAGCTGAAAACAATGGAGACTCTGAGAAGCTCTCTGATAAAGACACTACTCCTGATGCTAATCAAGACCAGCATAGTTTTGAACAAATCCCTGGTGGCCCTTCAGAAGCTAATCCACCCAGAACCTCCTTCAAGTACAAGTCTTCACATCCTGAGGAGTTGATCATTGGAAACAAGAACAGTCCAAGGAAGACAAGATCAACATTCACTCAGAATGAATCCATGCTTGGCCTGTTATCCATGATTGAACCTACAAATGCTGATGAAGCACTTGCTGATGATGGTTGGATTGTAGCAATGCAAGAAGAGCTGAACCAATTTCAAAGGAATGATGTATGGGATCTTGTTGCAAAACCTGATCAGAAGAACATCATTGGAACAAAATGGGTGTTCAGAAACAAGCTCAATGAACAAGGAGAAGTGATCAGAAACAAGGCTAGATTAGTAGCTCAAGGGTACAGCCAGCAAGAAGGAATTGATTACACTGAGACATTTTCTCCAGTTGCAAGACTGGAAGCAATCAGGTTACTTCTTTCTTATGCTATTAATCATGATATCATCTTATATCAAATGGATGTTAAGAGTGCCTTCTTAAATGGTGTAATTTCTGAAGAAGTGTATGTCAAACAACCTCCTGGTTTTGAAGATGTTAAATATCCAAATCACGTTTTTAAACTTAAGAAGTCATTGTATGGTCTGAAACAAGCTCCCAGAGCTTGGTATGAAAGGCTAAGCAACTTCTTGATTAAAAATGGTTTTGTAAGAGGTCAAGTTGACAATACACTCTTTAGAAAAACTGTTAAGAAAGAAATCTTAATTGTACAAATCTATGTTGATGATATCATATTTGGTTCTACTAATGCCTCCCTTTGCAAGGAATTTTCTAAGTTAATGCAGGATGAATTTGAAATTAGCATGATGGGTGAGCTGAAATTCTTCTTGGGAATTCAAATCAACCAATGCAAAGATGGTGTTTATGTTCATCAGTCAAAATACACCAAGGAGCTTCTGAAGAAGTTCCAGCTGGATGATTGCAAGCTGATGACCACACCAATGCATCCTACCTGCACATTAAGCAAAGAGGACAATGGCACTAAGGTAGATCAGAAGCTGTACAGAGGTATGATAGGTTCTCTCCTATACTTAACTGCTTCTAGGCCAGATATTTTATTTAGTGTATGTATGTGTGCTAGGTTCCAATCAGATCCTAGAGAATCTCATATGACTGCTGTCAAGAGAATCTTCAGGTATCTGAAAGGTACAACTAATTTGGGGCTTCTGTATAAGAAATCTCTAAATTATAAGCTAGTTGGATTCTGTGATGCTGACTATGCTGGGGACAGAATTGAAAGAAAATCCACCAGTGGAAACTGTCAGTTTCTTGGTGAGAATCTGATATCCTGGGCCAGCAAGAGACAAGCAACCATTGCTTTGTCAACAGCAGAAGCAGAATACATCTCAGCTGCAAGTTGTAGCATTCAACTGCTCTGGATGAAACATCAATTAGAGGATTATCAGATTCATGCAGATAATATCCCAATTTATTGTGATAATACTGCTGCTATATGTCTGTCTAAAAATCCAATTCTGCATTCTAGAGCCAAGCACATAGAAATAAAACATCATTTTATAAGAGATTATGTTCAGAAGGGTGTTTTGGATATTCAATTCATTGATACTGATCATCAATGGGCTGACATATTCACAAAACCCCTAACAGAAGAAAGATTCAATTTTATTAAGAAGAATCTGAACATGCATTTTATCTCTTGAAAATGTGCTTGAATCTGAATGAATTCCTTGATTCTGAGTTTATCATAAGCTAAGACTTATCAAACACTCATCCTCTGAGAGTTTGACTAAAGTTAAGCCTGAAAAACTTCAGAGTCTGAAGGATCAGAACCTGGATTTTCTGACTTCTGAATCTGATAAAAATCTGATGATGGTCAGAATCTGATAAGTATAGCTATGGGCAATGATGATTAAAGCTTTGAAAGTTTATACTCTAATCCTCCCAAAGTCATCAAGTAAAAATGTGATCTTATGCTCTGATACTCATTGTTAAAATTGCTTGACAAACAATTTTCATTTGGTATCAGTATGTTTTCAAACTGTTTAGCACATACACATTTTTAAAAGCTCAAAGTGTTTCAGACATGTTCAGTTTTTAGAACTCTTCTTATCTTGGTATCAGTACTGAAATGCCAATTTGGTATCAGACTCTGAGACAAACCTTCATTGGTTTCAAATTAGGCTCTGATACAAGTTCAGTAGCATTAAAACTGCATTTTTGGTATCAGACTCTGAGATAAAATTCTCAATTAGTATCAAGCTCTGAGATATCTTTTCAGTTGGTCTATAATCCAAACTATTTTGTTTTGAAAAATGAGTAAGACCTGCACTGATCTGAACTATTTTCTTTAAACCTAGCTCAGATTTGCTCTGATACTTTCTTGAAAAATTTACTCTGATACCTTCTTGAGAAGTTTTGCTCTGATACTGAACACAACTGGTTGTTTTGCTCTGATGCTGAACCAGTTTGTACTGAACAAGTAATGTCTGAACACAGAATGACCTGATCAGAAGCTCCAAACTTTTTCTGCTTCTGAACATCATTCTAATTTTACTGCAAGTCATATACTCATTGAAAATCAAGTAGGCTCTGATGATTATCCTTGCTACTTGATTATCCATATGATTGCACAAATATCTCACAATCTTGGTTGATTCAACCCTCCCCAATTCTGAATCTTTTTGAATTTTTTTTTTAAACTTGGTGTCAGAACTCTTTTAAAACTCTTTTAAAGGGGAAATTGAACTGCTTTGATACATGCTTTCAAAATCCTTTTTCTGCTCTGATACAGATACATTTTCAAACTCTCTTGAACAAAGGCGGAGAGAAATTTTCTGTCTTGAGGGGAGAAAGTAAAACTTTTTGTTGATGACAAAAGGGGGAGAAAAGTAAAACAAGTATTAAAGCACCTGAGCTCAAAAATAAGTTAAAATTGTCAGAAGCTAAGCTTATTAAGCTCTGATACAATTGTTAGGATTAAGTTCTGATACAATTGTTAAGCTAGCTCTGATACTGATCAGTTAAGCTCTGATACAATTCTGACTGAATTTAACTTATGAGAACAGATTTTAACTCTTAGCCTCTAAAGTGAAATTCTGGCTCTGATACATTTCTGTGAGATACATTACTCTTAGTGAGTAAATGGAATTTAAAATAACTTGGATAAGACTCAGGGAGCTTACAAAACTCATCCTGTGGATTATCAGACTTAGGGGGAGAGCTTACAAACCTCAGAACCTGAAGTCAACAAGTCATTTTGAATTCTGAGTGTAAATTTCACTATATTGTCTTAAGTTAAGCTTAATTAACATGGATAAGAATCAAGGGGAGCTTACAAACCTAACCTTGAGGATTGTCAGACCTAGGGGGAGCTTACAAACCTCTCCTGAAGTCAGATTGTTAATTAAACTTAACAACAATTCTGAAATTTTCACATTTATGTTCTTAACTGAACTTAATTAACTTGGATCAAACTCAGGGGGAGCTTACAAACCTCACACCCTGCAGATTAACTTGTTAATTAAGTTAACAACAATTTTCTGTTTTAATACTTATGTTTGTCATCATCAAAAAGGGGGAGATTGTTGGAACAAAATGTGTTTAACAACTCTCTTATGTATAAAGGGGGAGATTGTTGGAACATTTCTGTGTAAACATATCTCTCTTTATGGTTTTGATGATAACAAAGTATTAAAGAGAAAATTGGTTATTTGCTAATGCTTTGTTCAAGTGTTTCAGAACCACGTGCTTATTAAGTGAAAATTGATAATGGTTATGAAGAACAAGCTAAAGAGCAAGAAGGAAAGCCAAGAAGCAAGGTTGCAAGGTTAGAAAGAAACTGGTCATGAAGTAAGAGGTTCTGAAGAGGTTCTGAAGAAGTGCTCCTGAAGTAAGAGCTTCTGAAGAGGTCCTGAAGAAGTGCTACTGAAGTGAAGCCTCTGAAGTACTCCTGAAGTGGTGCTCCTGAAGTGCAGCTTCTGAAGTCTGGATGCCTCTGATGAAGTCAACGCAACAGTCAACTCCTGAAGCCAGCTTCTGATCCGTACAACTGAAGCAGCTTCTGATCACTGTTCACAGAGAAGCTTCTGAAGCTGATGTGGCATGGGTTTTGACCAGTACTGTGCGCATTTAATGCCTGGATGTGTCAGAACAACTCAATGGAACAGTTGTCTCCCTGACCCAAACATTCTCCAGTTTTTAAGGTGGGCCAATTCAAAAATGGCACCTGCTCTGTTCTGACTGATAAAGTGCAGCACACATTTGCAGTAACCTAGTCCAATTGCAACGGCTAAATTCCTTAATTCAAGCAAATCTTCAACAGCTCTATTTTCATCTATAAAAGGAAGAAGATTTGAAGAAGAAAATGTCTAAGACTCTTTGAAACGTATTGCTGAACCTGCACTCTGTTTTCTGTCAAAAACTGTCAAGTTCATAAAATCTCTTAGAAATTCTTTAGTCTTTGTAACTTAGAATTTCTTAAGGTTAAGAGTCTTAACCTGAGTTGTATTAAGAGAACACCTCTGATATTTGATCAAGTGTTCATCCCAAACTCCTTTACTTGTAAACCAGTTTGGTCCCTTAATTCTTAGTCTGTATACTAAGCAATTGTAACCTCATTCCTTTGTGGTCTGAGTCAGAAGTCTCTTGTCTTAATGACTTGAGCATTGGGAAGTCTCTTGTCTTAGTGACTTGAGCATTGGAAGCCTCTTCCTTGGTGGTTGAGCATAGAAGTCTCTTTCTTTGTGATTGAGCAACTGGAAGTCTCTTCCTGTGTGGTTGAGCATTGTGTAATCTTCAGATTATAGTGAAACTCTCTTGTTGGATACAAGGGGACAGGACTACTTCTCACATTGAGAAGGAACCTGTATAATTTCTGTGTGCCTCTCTTTCCTTATCTCTTTTGCTTGTTTAATCCGCTGCATATATTCTGATAACAGTTCAGAACCTGGTTCTGAATTTGTGCTAAGTCTTTGAAAAAGAAAAAGAACAAGTTTTTAGAGTCACACAATTCAACCCCCCCCCCCCCCCCCCTTCTTGTGTGTGTGTTTTTCTCACCTTCAGTTGGTATCAGAGCAGAAAAAGGATTTTGAAAGCATGTATCAAAGCAGAAAATTTTACTTTTCTGCTCAGGTGCTTTAATACTTGTTTTACTTTTCTCCCCCTTTTGTCATCAACAAAAAGTTTTACTTTCTCCCCTCAAGACAGAAAATTTCTCTCCCCCTTTGTTCAAGAGAGTTTGAAAATGTATCTGTATCAGAGCAGAAAAAGGATTTTGAAAGCATGTATCAAAGCAGTTCAATTTCCCCTTTAAAAGAGTTTTAAAAGAGTTCTGACACCAAGTTTAAAAAAAAAAAATTCAAAAAGATTCAGAATTGGGGAGGGTTGAATCAACCAAGATTGTGAGATATTTGTGCAATCATATGGATAATCAAGTAGCAAGGATAATCATCAGAGCCTACTTGATTTTCAATGAGTATATGACTTGCAGTAAAATTAGAATGCTGTTCAGAAGCAGAAAAAGTTTGGAGCTTATGATCAGGTCATTCTGTGTTCAGACATTACTTGTTCAGTACAAACTGGTTCAGCATCAGAGCAAAACAACCAGTTGTGTTCAGTATCAGAGCAAAACTTCTCAAGATGGTATCAAAGTAAATTTTTCAAGAAAGTATCAGAGCAAATCTGAGCTAGGTTTAAAGAAAATAGTTCAGATCAGTGCAGGTCTTACTCATTTTTCAAAACAAAATAGTTTGGATTATAGACCAACTGAAAAGATATCTCAGAGCTTGATACTAATTGAGAATTTTATCTCAGAGTCTGATACCAAAAATGCAGTTTTAATGCTACTGAACTTGTATCAGAGCCTAATTTGAAACCAATGAAGGTTTGTCTCAGAGTCTGATACCAAATTGGCATTTCAGTACTGATACCAAGATAAAAAGAGTTCTAAAAACTGAACATGTCTGAAACACTTTGAGCTTTTAAAAATGTGTCTGTGCTAAACAGTTTGAAAACATACTGATACCAAATGAAAATTGTTTGTCAAGCAATTTTAACAATGAGTATCAGAGCATAAGATCACATTTTTACTTGATGACTTTGGGAGGATTAGAGTATAAACTTTCAAAGCTTTAATCATCATTGCCCATAGCTATACTTATCAGATTCTGACCATCATCAGATTTTTATCAGATTCAGAAGTCAGAAAATCCAGGTTCTGATCCTTCAGACTCTGAAGTTTTTCAGGCTTAACTTTAGTCAAACTCTCAGAGGATGAGTGTTTGATAAGTCTTAGCTTATGATAAACTCAGAATCAAGGAATTCATTCAGATTCAAGCACATTTTCAAGAGATAAAATGCATGTTCAGATTCTTCTTAATAAAATTGAATCTTTCTTCTGTTAGGGGTTTTGTGAATATGTCAGCCCATTGATGATCAGTATCAATGAATTGAATATCCAAAACACCCTTCTGAACATAATCTCTTATAAAATGATGTTTTATTTCTATGTGCTTGGCTCTAGAATGCAGAATTGGATTTTTAGACAGACATATAGCAGCTGTATTATCACAATAAATTGGGATATTATCTGCATGAATCTGATAATCCTCTAATTGATGTTTCATCCAGAGCAGTTGAATGCTACAACTTGCAGCTGAGATGTATTCTGCTTCTGCTGTTGACAAAGCAATGGTTGCTTGTCTCTTGCTGGCCCAGGATATCAGATTCTCACCAAGAAACTGACAGTTTCCACTGGTGGATTTTCTTTCAATTCTGTCCCCAGCATAGTCAGCATCACAGAATCCAACTAGCTTATAATTTAGAGATTTCTTATACAGAAGCCCCAAATTAGTTGTACCTTTCAGATACCTGAAGATTCTCTTGACAGCAGTCATATGAGATTCTCTAGGATCTGATTGGAACCTAGCACACATACATACACTAAATAAAATATCTGGCCTAGAAGCAGTTAAGTATAGGAGAGAACCTATCATACCTCTGTACAGCTTCTGATCTACCTTAGTGCCATTGTCCTCTTTGCTTAATGTGCAGGTAGGATGCATTGGTGTGGTCATCAGCTTGCAATCATCCAGCTGGAACTTCTTCAGAAGCTCCTTGGTGTATTTTGACTGATGAACATAAACACCATCTTTGCATTGGTTGATTTGAATTCCCAAGAAGAATTTCAGCTCACCCATCATGCTCATTTCAAATTCATCCTGCATTAACTTAGAAAATTCCTTGCAAAGGGAGACATTAGTAGAACCAAATATGATATCATCAACATAGATTTGTACAATTAAGATTTCTTTCTTAACAGTTTTTCTAAAGAGTGTATTGTCAACTTGACCTCTTACAAAACCATTTTTAATCAAGAAGTTGCTTAGCCTTTCATACCAAGCTCTGGGAGCTTGTTTCAGACCATACAATGACTTCTTAAGTTTAAAAACGTGATTTGGATATTTAACATCTTCAAAACCAGGAGGTTGTTTGACATACACTTCTTCAGAAATTACACCATTTAAGAAGGCACTCTTAATATCCATTTGATATAAGATGATATCATGATTAATAGCATAAGAAAGAAGTAACCTGATTGCTTCCAGTCTTGCAACTGGAGAAAATGTCTCAGTGTAATCAATTCCTTCTTGCTGGCTGTACCCTTGAGCTACTAATCTAGCCTTGTTTCTGATCACTTCTCCTTGTTCATTGAGCTTGTTTCTGAACACCCATTTTGTTCCAATGATGTTCTTCTGATCAGGTTTTGCAACAAGATCCCATACATCATTCCTTTGAAATTGGTTCAGCTCTTCTTGCATTGCTACAATCCAACCATCGTCAGCAAGTGCTTCATCAGCAGTTGTAGGTTCAATCATGGATAACAGGCCAAACATGGATTCATTCTGAGTGAATGCTGATCTTGTCTTCCTTGGACTGTTCTTGTTTCCAATGATCAACTCCTCAGGATGTGAAGACTTGTACTTGAAGGAGGTTCTGGGTGGATTAGCTTCTGAAGGGCCACCAGGGATTTGTTCAGAACTATGCTGGTCTTGATTAGCATCAGGAGTAGTGTCTTTGTCAGAGAGCTTCTCAGAGTCTTCATTGTTTTCAGCTTCTGAACCTTCATCAGAACCTGAACTGGGTTCAGCTTCTGAAGGCTCTTCTGAGATTCTGACATCTGCAAAACTCTCAACCAGCTCTGGTATTTCACTACCAGGCTTCTTATCATCAAACCTAATGTGTATAGCTTCTTCAACAACATGTGTTTCAGAATTATACACTCTGTATGCCTTAGATCTCTCTGAGTATCCTAAAAAGGTACCCTTTTGAGCCTTGGCATCAAATTTCTTTAGGTAGACCTTATTGTTTAGTATGTAACATGTACAACCAAACTGATGAAAATAAGAAATACTTGGTTTTCTTCCTTTAAATAATTCATATAAAGTTTTATTCAGAATGGGTCTGATGTAAATCCTGTTCTGAATATAACATGCTGTGTTTACAGCTTCTGCCCAAAAGTACTTAGCAATTTTAGACTCATGGATCTTGGTTCTGGCCATTTCTTGTAAAGACCTGTTCTTTCTCTCTACAACTCCATTTTATTGTGGAGTTCTAGGAGATGAGAACTCATGGAAAATTCCATGGTCTACACAAAAGTTTTCAAAAGGTTCATTTTCAAATTCACCACCATGATCACTTCTGATTTTCAAAATTTTCAAATCAGTTTCTGTTTGTACTTGTTTGCAGAATTTGAAAAACACATCATATGTTTCATTTTTGGTTCTGAGGAATTTAACCCAAGTCCACCTACTGTAATCATCAACAATCACAAGTCCATACTTCTTCCCATTGATTGAAGCTGTTCCAACAGGACCAAACAAATCAATGTGAAGGAGTTCTAGAGGTTTAGAGGTGGAAACAATGTTCTTTGGTTTAAAAGAAGTTTTAGAAAACTTTCCAATTTGGCAAGCACTGCACAGTGCATCTGAGTGATAATCAATCTGGGGTAAGCCTCTGACCAGCTGTAACTTGCTAAGCTTAGAGATGAGTCTCCAGTTAGCATGTCCCAGCCTTTTGTGCCACACCCATTTCTCATCACTCACAGACAGAAGGCAAACTACCTTCTGCTGAACCAATTCAGAAAAATTTATTTTGTAAACATTGTTTTTCCTGCTGCCTCTGAACACTACAGACTTATCTTTGCTACTCATTACAGTGCAAGTGTTCTTATTGAACAGGACTTCATAATTACTATAACATAATTGACTTATGCTAAGTAAATTATGTCTAAGTCCATCTACCAGCCAAACATTATCAATGTACAGGGAAGAATTACCTATCTTACCAGTACCAATGATCTTTCCTTTCTGACTTCCTCCAAACCCCACAGTACCTCCCTCTTTCAGAGTCAGGGTTTGGAACATAGACTTGTCCCCTGTCATATGATGCGAGCATCCACTGTCCAGGTACCAGGACCTTTCCTTTTCTTTGGATGTCAAGCATATCTGCAATTGAAATAATCTCAGACTTAGGTACCCAGATTTTCATGGGTCCTTTGGGGTTAGTCCTGAAAGGTTTTGGCTTCTTGTGTCTGAAGTTTTGATATTCAGACTTGTTCTGATACTTAGGATATGGATCCTTATATCTTGAACAATTCTGAGTTTCAGAATCTGAATACTTCAGAACCTGAGTTCTCAAGGGTTCGGACTTAGACTTCTTCAGAACCTGAGACTTGGAGGTCTTTGGTTCTGATTTGTTCAGAGTCTGAAACATTGAGTACTTTGGTTCTGATCTCTTCAGAATTCTAACTTTGTTTACTTCAGGCACAAGGCAAGCTTCAGTTTTTCCTTTCTTAAAATAGTTTGAAGCAGAAAACTGATTGGTTTGCTTTGGCTTGCTTTGCCTAACATTCTGAGATTGAAAATGTTTTACATTGACTGGTTTAACAGATTTTGAAGTTTTAATAAACCCAGTCTTAGAAAAAATTGAATCAGAATTATTCAGATTCTGAGACTTACTGGTTCCAGGTTCTGAACATTTCAGATTCTGAACCTTTTCAAATTCAGAGTCTGATTTCCTCTTACTCTTAGGCTTAGGACCTTTTGGCTTAGATTTAGGCAAGGTTTTAACAGTTGCCTTCATGTTACCCTTAGGCTCAGAAGCTTCAGAGTCTGAGTTGTTCAGAACTTCTGACTTAGTCTCAGATTCTGATACTTTCGATTTCTCAGAATTATCAGAAGCAGGCACAAAGCATATACCATTGCCTTTTAAAATATTTTCAGAACATGAAGGTGAGTTTAAATCATTTGAAGGTTTGAATAAATCATAGCCAATGCCTTCACCTTTGTATCTGAAGAGCTACTGAGCTCAAAAATAAGTTAAAATTGTCAGAAGCTAAGCTTATTAAGCTCTGATACAATTGTTAGGATTAAGTTCTGATACAATTGTTAAGCTAGCTCTGATACTGATCAATTAAGCTCTGATACAATTCTGACTGAATTTAACTTATGAGAACAGATTTTAACTCTTAGCCTCTAAAGTGAAATTCTGGCTCTGATACATTTCTGTGAGATACATTACTCTTAGTGAGTAAATTGAATTTAAAATAACTTGGATAAGACTCAGGGAGCTTACAAAACTCATCCTGTGGATTATCAGACTTAGGGGGAGAGCTTACAAACCTCAGAACCTGAAGTCAACAAGTCATTTTGAATTCTGAGTGTAAATTTCACTATATTGTCTTAAGTTAAGCTTAATTAACATGGATAAGAATCAAGGGGAGCTTACAAACCTAACCTTGAGGATTGTCAGACCTAGGGGGAGCTTACAAACCTCTCCTGAAGTCAGATTGTTAATTAAACTTAACAACAATTCTGAAATTTTCACATTTATGTTCTTAACTGAACTTAATTAACTTGGATCAAACTCAGGGGGAGCTTACAAACCTCACACCCTGCAGATTAACTTGTTAATTAAGTTAACAACAATTTTCTGTTTTAATACTTATGTTTGTCATCATCAAAAAGGGGGAGATTGTTGGAACAAAATGTGTTTAACAACTCTCTTATGTATAAAGGGGGAGATTGTTGGAACATTTCTGTGTAAACATATCTCTCTTTATGGTTTTGATGATAACAAAGTATTAAAGAGAAAATTGGTTATTTGCTAATGCTTTGTTCAAGTGTTTCAGAACCACGTGCTTATTAAGTGAAAATTGATAATGGTTATGAAGAACAAGCTAAAGAGCAAGAAGGAAAGCCAAGAAGCAAGGTTGCAAGGTTAGAAAGAAACTGGTCATGAAGTAAGAGATTCTGAAGAGGTTCTGAAGAAGTGCTCCTGAAGTAAGAGCTTCTGAAGAGGTCCTGAAGAAGTGCTACTGAAGTGAAGCCTCTGAAGTACTCCTGAAGTGGTGCTCCTGAAGTGCAGCTTCTGAAGTCTGGATGCCTCTGATGAAGTCAACGCAACAGTCAACTCCTGAAGCCAGCTTCTGATCCGTACAACTGAAGCAGCTTCTGATCACTGTTCACAGAGAAGCTTCTGAAGCTGATGTGGCATGGGTTTTGACCAGTACTGTGCGCATTTAATGCCTGGATGTGTCAGAACAACTCAATGGAACAGTTGTCTCCCTGACCCAAACATTCTCCAGTTTTTAAGGTGGGCCAATTCAAAAATGGCACCTGCTCTGTTCTGACTGATAAAGTGCAGCACACATTTGCAGTAACCTAGTCCAATTGTAACGGCTAAATTCCTTAATTCACGCAAATCTTCAACATCTCTATTTTCATCTATAAAAGGAAGAAGATTTGAAGAAGAAAATGTCTAAGACTCTTTGAAACGTATTGCTGAACCTGCACTCTGTTTTCTTTCAAAAACTGTCAAGTTCATAAAATCTCTTAGAAATTCTTTAGTCTTTGTAACTTAGAATTTCTTAAGGTTAAGAGTCTTAACCTGAGTTGTATTAAGAGAACACCTCTGATATTTGATCAAGTGTTCATCCCAAACTCCTTTACTTGTAAACCAGTTTGGTCCCTTAAGTCTTAGTCTGTATACTAAGCAATTGTAACCTCATTCCTTTGTGGTCTGAGTCAGAAGTCTCTTGTCTTAGTGACTTGAGCATTGGGAAGTCTCTTGTCTTAGTGACTTGAGCATTGGAAGCCTCTTCCTTGGTGGTTGAGCATAGAAGTCTCTTTCTTTGTGATTGAGCAACTGGAAGTCTCTTCCTGTGTGGTTGAGCATTGTGTAATCTTCATATTATAGTGAAACTCTCTTGTTGGATACAAGGGGACAGGACTACTTCTCACATTGAGAAGGAACCTGTATAATTTCTGTGTGCCTCTCTTTCCTTATCTCTTTTGCTTGTTTAATCCGCTGCATATATTCTGATAACAGTTCAGAACCTGGTTCTGAATTTGTGCTAAGTCTTTGAAAAAGAAAAAGAACAAGTTTTTAGAGTCACACAATTCAACCCCCCCCCCCCCCCCTTCTTGTGTGTGTGTTTTTCTCACCTTCACCGTTGTGTTTAATTTTCTTGTCTAATTAAGTTTCTGAATCATTTTTGACAAAAACACATAATCACTCTCACACGTTCACTATTCACATCTCTCACGTTCATCTTTCTAACCTATAAACTCTTCCTTTTCCAAACCCCCTTAGAACCCTAAAATCTCAATCCTTAAGAATCAAATGGCTAGTTCATCATCTTCATCTCAGAAACTCGTCATGGACGTGCAATCTCAAGGAGCCACTTTCATTAAACCCAAAACCATGCCTCTCAACAAGGAGGATTTATAACTGATTATTGAGAGTGCAGTGGATTTTGAGTCTTTGGCTTTGAATGGATGTGATATTTTAGAGTATGTGGACCATCAACAATGGAGGCCATTCTTCAACATGCTAAATGGTCCATCATACACAGAACTAGTCAAAGACTTCTAGGTCATAAGCGAAGTCTTTGATAAAGAAGAAGCAAGAAAGGAAGAAGCTCAAAAGGTTGCTGAGAATCCAGGATTGAAAGGGAAATCAAGAGCTGAAATGGGTTTGAAGAAGTTCAGTGGTATTGAGGTTAGGTCTTCTGTGTTGGGAATACCAGTAACAATCACTGAAGAGATAATAGCAAGGGTTATTGGTGTTAAGAGAGGAGGTTTGTTTCAGACAATCACCAAGAAAACCAGCACCTGGGTTCCTCTGATCAGACAAACTCTGTTTCTAGGGAGAGAGTCTGAGAAGACAGTTGACATGAAAGATGAGCACAAGGTCATGCATAAGTTGTTGCTACACTGCATAGTTCCCAAATCAGGAGGATCAGACTACACTGCTACACTGTATATGTTTACTTGGTGGTATTTGAAGAGACCAGTCAACTTGGCAGCTTACATCTTTAACCATCTCTGCACTTCCATCAGAGAAAGTTTGAAAGGAAAGGTTCAAGTTCCATACACTAGACTCTTGTCTGAAATCTTTCACCAAGGAAAGCTAGTTGATAATCTAAAAGCTCTTGGAGTTGGATCAGACACTGAGCTTGGAGTCTGCAGTGGTGCTATAATTTTTGGAGCAACCTTGGGTCATATGAAGATCATTCCCAAGAAAGAGGTGATAACTTCTGAACAAGATTTGCAGTTCAGAATGGGACACTCTGAATATCTTGATGACTTCCCTCCTATCTCAAAGGAAGATACTCATGAGGTGTTGGCACACTTTGTTGCACATCACTTCAAGGAAACATGAGTTGCTATCACTTGGGATATGATTCCTGATAGACCAAATGAACCCTGGAAGGCTGTGAAGAAGAGGCAACACTCTTCAGAACCTGAACAATCTGAACAGTCTGAACCTGTGAAGAAGGCTAAAGTTCAAAAGCCTGTTCATAAAGCAGCTGTCAAGACTAAAGTGTCTGAAGCTGTGGTGGAAGCTGAAGAATTGGATCAAGTGGAGATCCTTCCCACTAGAACTAGAAGTTCAGATGACACATGAAGAGGAAACTGCAGAAAATAACAGGATTAGAGAGATTCTGAGGCAAAGTGCTATTAAAAAGGGTACTCTACCTGGTGTTCAGGAAGCTGCTGAGGAAGAACCTCTGATAAGGAAGGGAAAGGCTGTGGTAAGTGCATCTGAAGCTCAAGTGGCAAGCAAAATGAAGGAAGACCTGGAGAAGGCTGTAAGTTTAGCTAAGGAACTGGAGCATTCAACAGTTTCAGGAGCAAGGGAAATTCTTTCTTCTCATTTGGAGATGAAGAGAGAAAGTACCTCTGAAGCACATCAGTCAGAACCTGGTTCAGAATCTGCTTCTGATAAAGGTAATGCTGCAATCTTAACTAATTTAAATTCTGATGATGTTCCTGACCTTAACACTCAACTAGAAATAGCCCCATCCAAACCTTCTTCACCCTCTGAATCTTCTATCTTGAGAGAACTTAACACCAATGATTTTTTAGATGCTCTCAACAAGAAAAGAGCACGCATTCTTTCTGAAAGAGATCACTCTGACAGAGAAGAAGCTGTTTTTAATCATGTTGAGACAACTAATCAGTCATCCCCTCCTACCTCACCTAAAACCATACCTTCACCTCAACCATCAAACACACCTGAACAACCTTTGGATATACCATCTCTCCAAACTTGCTTACCTGGTGAGACACCAAACCTTGAGAGAACTTACCGACCCCAAACTGAAGCATTTGTCACCAGGATCATAAAGAATAAAATTCTAAGTGATGCTGGTGGTATACCTCAATCCTGCATCCTAATTGTACCATCCTTCAGTTCCAGTTCCTCATCATCCTTAGAAGAACTGGAAAAACACTTAGGTGGTGAGTTTCCTACTGAATCAACCTCAACCATACCATCTGACATAACTCCTCATACCATCCAACCTGTTACCATCTCTGATGCTGACTTAGTATCAGAAGTTGAACCAATAATTGCTCAACCAATTCAATGTGCCAAACCTGAAGGCTCTGATGTTCTTCTCCTATGTGGAGCATCAGAATCTGACCTACATACATCAGAATCTGACCTGATAAATGTTTCAGAACCTCATACTGAAACCTCTGATCAGATTGTATCAGAATCAATCCTAACACCTTATCCTGAACAAATTGCACTCTCATCACCCAGTTATCAAAATATTGGACAAACACCAAACCTCTCATCAGATTTAAATTTAAAAGAGGTTTGTAACAATATCTTCAAAAGCTTAGAACAGCTTATGCAAGCTAGATAGCATCCCATCCAGCCTGTTAACTATGTTGAGAAATGGAACAGCCTAAGAGAGCTTGTCAATACTACTTTTGATACACTGCAGTTTGTCTCAGTGATATCTCAACATGAAGCTTTACAGAAGTGGACAAGAGTATGGAAAGTGTAGAATTCAGAAGAGACCCCTCAAGACAATTGCCAAGTAGCTCTTCATCAGTAGTAGAAGTAGCTCCTGAAGTTCCTGAGATTCTGAAATATGGACTTTAGAACTCATTTCTAGGCAAGGTTGCTCTAGAGGCCTCTGGACTTTGAAGCTTTGAAACTGGAACTGGGAGAGCCTATGCTGAAGCACATGGTAGATCAGATGCAAGTTGAACTGGTTTCACAAAGGGCTAGGCAAGATGCATTACAGAGCAAGATTCAAGACCTGAGTACCAAACAGGATGTCATGGCAGAACAACATGCTGTTATGGCAGACATCAAGTTCAGATTTTGTCAAGTCAAGAAGAAATGAAGTCTAGGATAAGTGTCATTTTGGAGCTTCTGAAGAAACCTCCCCAACCTTAGAATGCACACCCTAGTCTTTAGTTTTAAATTTGCTTCTGAATAGTGTTAATTTATCTTGCTTCTGAACATCATCCTCTGTCTGATATCTCTTGCTTCTGAATGCAATGTTTATGTATGCTCTGATATGTTTGCTCTGATACTTACCTTTGCTTGCATGAACTTTTATCACTCTTATCTCATTATTTTCTCTCTCTTTAATGTTTTTCTTGTTTAAACTTTTTGTTGATGACAAAAGGGGGAGTAAGTTAAAAGTATTTCAGGCTCTGAGCCAAGTCAGAATAAGTTAATTTTTGAAAATTAATTAACTTAGGAGAACACCTTCTCATCTCTTAGCCTCTGATTATATTTTATGTGAGATAATTCTGAGTGATTTTTCACTTTTTTTATTTAAATTGAATTTAATTAACCTGGATAAGACTCAGAGGGAGCTTACAAACCTCACCTTGTGGATTATCAGACTCAGGGGGAGCTTACAAACCTCAGACCCTGAAGTCAACTTGTTAATTAAGTTAACAATAATTTTTTATTAATACTTGTGTTTGTCATCATCAAAAAGGGGGAGATTGTTGGAACAAAATGTATAAACAAGTCCCTTTTAAGTTTTGATGATAACAAGGTGTAGTACCCTAATTTTGTCCAAGTTTTTTTTATTTTATTTTTCATTTTTTAAATAAATAATAATAAAAAAGGGAAGATTTTTTTTTATTTATTATTTATTAGTATTATTATTATTATTATTATTATTATTATTATTTATTCTTTCTTTTTTATTGTTATTATTATTTTTATTTTTATTATTATTTTTATTTTTTACTTTTATTATTATTATTTTTATTTTTATTTTTTACTTTTATTATTACTATTATTACTATTATCTTTTTCATTATTACTATTATTATTATTATCATCATCATTATTACTTTTATTATTAACATTATTATGTTGTTTTTTATCAAAATGAAAAGAAATTATACAAAACAAAAACACAAGAAAGATGCAAGTTGCGCCCTTCTCCTTCTTCCACCTCCTCCTTGCCACTTGCTTTAGCAAAACCAGTCAAAGTTTGCTGCAAGTTGCTGCTCCTGGTTTCCAGCATCCACCTTGCCATTTTCTTCCTTCTTTTCTTTATCAAAACCAGTCCAGTTAAGCTGCAAAACTGTTGCCCTGTTTCTGCAAGTTGCTGCCCTGTTCCAGCATTTCTTCCTTCCCATATTTCTCTGCTGCTGCCCCTGTGTGCAGCACCCCTTTTCCATGTTTTATCCCAACCTCTGCACAAACAGCACCCTGTTTTCCCATCTTTCCAGCAATTCCTGTCAAACTCAGCCCCAATTTGTTCTGAAATTAACCAAAGTCTTCACCATGATCACAAGGCAAGGTTACTTCCTTCCTTTTGCATTAAATGCTAACCAAAGTCTTGGTCATAGCACACAATAGGTCCAACTTTTAAGGGATTTTTCATGATTACAAATGATCACAATTTTGCCTATATAAGGAACACGAAATTCAGAGGATTGACACAGTTTTTTTGGAGAGTTTTTTGAGAGAATTTTGGGAGAATCATTAGAGGAATGTTAGAGCAAGATCAGAACCAAAAGGAATAGCCAAAATTCACATCAACCTTTGAAAGCTAGAAGCTCTGTTTTCTGTTTCTTTCTTTACAAACCATCACAAACAAATCAAACAATCACAGCAGCCACTAAACCACCAAAAACATCATACCCAGAGTGAAGAATAACAGCAAAACATCATTGTTGTAGCTGTTCTTGTTCTTCTTCACTTCCATCTTCAAGAAACCACAATCATCCAAAGCCCTTTTCATTTTCTTGCATCCAAAGCTTTGGCTAGGAGTTTGTAAGTATTCTGAATACTTTCATTTCTTATTTACATTTTTGTTTGCATTTTGTGCTGCTGTTCCTGCTGTCCTGCATAATTTTTCTGCATTTTCTAGTAATCTTTCACTCATTTTTGCACTAAAAAACATCTTTCAAAAACTCCAAAAATCACAAAGTTTGCAAAACACCAAAACAGAAGTATTTTACTTCTTTTTCCTGTTGTATTCGAAAGTTTTTCACCCCCCTGAGGTTCTAAAATCAGAAATCAGAAGCAGTCTGAACAGTAGTTCAGAAGCAGCTTCTGAACAGTAGTTCAAAAGCAGCTTCTGAAACAGTGAGTCTGAACAGTGCTTCTGAACTTCAGAGTCTGAAGTCTTCGCTGAGCGAAGTTCTAGTCGCTCTGCGACAGTCTTCTGAACTTCAAAGTCTGAAGTCAGCTTTTGAAGGTTTCGCAAAGCGAAGTCCTGGTCGCTCTGCGAACAGTGCTTCTGAAGTTCAGATGCTGAGTTTTAGCTTCTGAAGGTTTCGCAGAGCCAAATTCTGGTCGCTCTGCGACCGTAGCAGAACTCAGCTTCTGACTTTAAGCTTTTGAAGCTAGCTTCTGAGGTTCTGAAGTGAGGTTTCAGAGTCTGAAAGGGGCTGTTTACTCATTTTATTTCAACATACAAAAACATAAAAAACAACTTTTCTTGTTTCTTTTTGTGTGAGTGCAAAAAGGAAAACTTGGGTAGACACCCGACGCTTCCCCGAATATTCAGAAACGAGGTAGACACTTTGCTTTCGGTTGAATATTCGTCCTCCGTTTAAAATCAATCCCAACCCACCAAACTTTATTTTATTCACGCCCATGCGCGTTTTCAAACGGATACCATCGCCCAAGCGCGAGTTTGTCCTTTTTAATCAAACCTTTTCACGCCCATGCGCGTTTTCAAACGGATACCATCGCCCAAGTGCGAGTCCGTCTTTTTTAAAGAAAACTTTTTCGCCCAAGCGCAATCAAATCATTTTTCACAAATAAAAACAATCCACAAACAAACGTGTTCTACCAAAGAACTACGTAGCTTTAAATTCTCCACGCACCAGGAGATACGTAGGAGCAAGATCAAACTCTTGTCAAGCACCCTAGTAAAAAAGCTCATTTCTTATCTATAAATCTTTTTTTCTCCTTTTGTTTCTTCTTTATTTATTCTTTACAAACATTGGGCATAAAACTAACACAATTAAACGCTAAACTAACTAACGGTTCCCGTTGGATACAACAGATGTGAGGGGTGCTAATACCTTCCCCTTGCATAATCGATTCCCGAACCCGAAATTTGGTCGCAATGACCTTGTTCTTGTTCTCAAAGGGGTTTATCGACGTTCCCCTTTTCAAAAACAAAACTTCGGTGGCGACTTTACTGTTTTGAGCGAGCGCTTTCCGCCCACACATTTTTCCTGCCGCTTCAGCTGGCGACTTCACTGGGGACCGTTGGAGAATCAACCCTAGTTAGTTGGTTTAGCTTTTAGTGTTAGTTTTTTGCCTTAAATGTTTGTTTATTTTTGGTCTTATTTGCTTTATTTTATTTCCGCTTTATTTTTCACCCTTTATGTTGTTTGTGCTTTTGTATTGAGGTTGTGATGTTCAAACACATTTTGAGTGGAGCTCTACACCCGAGTTTGAGAAAAACACATAGGCTTAGGATGGTGGTTGCGTAGTATTGGCTTTCGAGATAGACATCTCGTTTAGTCAATATGAAGACCCCGCTTCGAGATGGTCCTCTTCGTGAAAGGTTGTCATATAATGGTTAACCTGTTATCATGGTGAAATTTCGAATTGGACCCTTAACTCTAAGAACCTTCTTCTTAGCACCTTTTCAAATTTTGGTGTTTGTATTGACTTTCGAGGTAGACATCTCGTTTTGGTTAGTACAAACCCCACCTAGAGGAGACGCACTCGTGAAAGGTTGTCATATAATGGTTAACCCGTTATTATGGCAAAATTCCGAGATACCTCTATGACTCTAGGTACTCCTAACTCAAAAACCTTAGAACTATCCTTGGTAAGAACCCGGATATAGAAAGCACATAGAACTAAGCCCTCGTAAGGAGCCATCCCTTTAAGTTTTATTTCCTAATTATCCGTACCCACATAAAGCATACATGCATTGCATCCACATGCATAAAATCATTTTCTCAATATACAAGTTTGTTTTAAGGAATTGCAAAGGCTAAAATTGTGTTGCAAATGTCTAACAAATTGAACATGGGCTTCGAGAACAGAAGAACTCTGTCATTGAAAGTCGAGCTCCCTATGATAAGAGACTTTAGGGAGGAGATTGAGGCAATCTTCAGAAGATGTGTCATCTTTTGAAGTTATATTAGCTTCTGAGCTGGGGTCAGCTTCTGAACTTTCAGGATTTTGATCAAATTCTGAATTCTGATCAGGTTCTGAAGCATCTTCTGATATCTGAATATCTGCAAAACTTTCAACTAGCTCTGATATTTTATTGTCAGGCTTTTTGTCATCAAATCTGATGTGCATAGATTCTTCCACAACATGTGTTTCAGAATTATACATTATGTATGCCTTATATCTTTCAGAGTAACCTAAAAATATTCCCTTCTGAGCCTTGGCATCAAATTTCTTTAGATAGACTTTGTTGTTCAAGATGTAACAGGTACATCTAAACTGATGAAAGTAAGAGATACATGAATTTCTTCATTTGAATGGCTCATATGATGTTTTGTTCAGAATTGGTCTAATATAGATTCTGTTTTGAACATAACATATTGTGTTTATAGCTTCTGCCCAGAAGTACTTAGCCATATTAGTCTCATGAAGCATGGTTCTGGCCATTTCTTGTAAAGTTTTGTTCTTTCTTTCTACAACTCCATTTTGTTGTGGAGTTCTACGAGAAGAGAACTCATGGATGATTCCATGTTTTTCACAAAAAGCTTCAAATGGCTCATTTTCAAATTCTCCACCATGATCACTTCTGACTTTTAAAATTTTCATTTCCTTCTCAGACTGTACTTGTGTGCAGAAGTTACTAAACACATCATATGATTCATCCTTAGTCCTAAGGAATTTGACCCAAGTCCATCTGTTGTAATCATCAATAATAACTAATCCATATTTCTTCCCATTGATTGATGATGTACCAACTGGTCCAAACAGCTCAATATGAAGTAGTTCTAAGGGTCTAGAAGTAGAAACAATGTCTTTTGGTT
Organism: Medicago ruthenica; assembly: GCA_018208015.1. Lineage (NCBI taxonomy): Eukaryota > Viridiplantae > Streptophyta > Magnoliopsida > Fabales > Fabaceae > Medicago > Medicago ruthenica. Next base: position 71,239,534 of record CM031374.1, read on the forward strand.
TAAAAGAGGTTTTCACAATTTTTCTTTTTTGGCATGCACCACAAAGTGCATCTGAGTGATAGTTAATATCTGGTAAGCCTTTGACAAGTTGTAACTTGCTAAGTTTAGAGATTAATCTCCAGTTAGCATGTCCCAACCTTCTGTGCCACAGCCATTTCTCATCACTCACTGATAGAAAGCAAACTACCTTCTGATCAACCAGTTCAGAAAAATTGATTTTATAAACATTGTTCTTTTTTTACCTTTGAACACAACATACTGATTAACATTGTTGACTACTGTGCAGTTGTTTTTATCAAACATCACTTCATAACCACTATCACAAAATTGACTTATGCTAAGTAGGTTATGTCTTAATCCATCTACAAACCACACATTATTAATTGAGATAAAGGAGTTACCAATAGTTCCAGTACCAATGATCTTTCCTTTCTGGTTTCCTCCAAAACCCACAGTTCCTCCCTCTTTCATGGTCAAGGTTTGGAACATAGACTTGTTTCCTGTCATATGACGCGAGCAACCACTGTCCAGGTACCAAGAACCTTGCTTTTATGTTCCTCTTAAGCATATATGTATCATAAACAATTTCAGACTTAGGTACCCATATCTTTATGGGTCTTGTTTGGTTAGTTCTGAAAGGATTAGGCTTTTGTTGTGCCTTGTGTCTGAAGTTATAAGACTCAGACTTATTTAGAATCTTTGGATATGAGTCCTTTGATTTTGAAGTTGTCTTAGTCTCAGACACTGAGTTCTTCAGAACCTGAGCTTTCAATGTTCTTGACTCTGATCTTTTCAGAACCTGAGACTTGGAGGTCTTTGGTTCTGATCTCTTCAGAATCTGAACTCTTGAAGACTTGGGTTCTGTTTTCTTCATAACTTTGGACTTAAGAATCTTTGATTCTGATTTGTTCAAAGTCTTGGATTCAGAAGTCTTAGGTTCTGATTTGTTCAGAACTTCGGTTTTATCTACTTCTGACACAAAGAAAACCTTTACACCTTTCTTAATATCTTCAGAGCAGGATGGTAGGTTGGCTTTCTTAGAATGACTAAAACGATCTTTAGTGAAACCAATGTCTTCTCCCTTGTTCCTACTTACACCATAAATCATTGAAGCAACTTTGCTTCTGTTGATACCATTTACCATGAACTCTTGAAGTGCAATTTCTTGCTCACTTAAAGGTTCATCAGATTTCTTATCAGTCATTTTAAGGAAACCATTGTATTCATCTTCATCAGACACATCAGCTTTCAAAGCTTTTGATGACTTTCCTTTGGGCTTCAGTGCAATAGATTTTACCTTCTTTGCAGGTTCATCCTCATTGTGCCCTAGTTCATGACACTTTAGAGAGCTTACAAAATCTTCAATACTTAGAGTATTCAGATCTCTTGCTTCCTCTATAGCAGTCACTTTAGGTCTCCATTCAGCAGGCAAGCTTCTTAGGATCTTGTTCACATGATCAACAGTTGAATAACTTTTCTTCAGTATTTGAAGTCCAGACACCAGAGTCTGAAACCTTGAGAACGTTGTCTCAATGTCTTCATCCTCTTTTATCTTGAACAACTCATACTGTTTAACAAGAAGATTAGCCTTAGCTTATTTAACCTTCTTGTTACCCTCATAATTTGAACGCAGAGAAGTAAAGATAGCTTTAGCAGTAGACTTATCACTCAAATTCATGTATTCATTATGAGGTAAAGCCTCAACAATGATTCCTCTCACTTTATGGTGCTTTATGTAAATTTTTCTTTCAGCATCAGTGAGACTCTTTCTGTCAATAGCTACACCTTCCTCATCAACAGGAATAGTGATACCATCTTCAATGATGTCCCATAGACTATCATCCACACCAATGATATGACTATGCATCTTGCTCTTCCACCAGGAAAACTTTTCAGCATCTCCATTAAACATAGGAGGTTTATTGTGATGAGAGTGAGATTTATCATCTGTACCAAAATCATATGATACAATTCTATTGTTTCCAGAAGTTCCAGAATTAGAAGCACTGGCTCCACCACCAGGAGTAACAGCTCCACCACCAGTAGACATGTTTTTCTCAAGATCTTTACTGACACACGGTTAAGTGTTGCAATATCAGAACTGGAGCTCTGATACCAACTGAAGGTGAGAAAAACATAAGAAGGGGGAGTTGAATTATGTTGGCTTTTTCTTCAAAAATACTAAGAACAAGATTCAGGTTCTGATGGAGTTCAGAAGCTGAGTCAGAAGTTCAGAGTCAGAAGCTGAGTTCAGTCTAAGGGAAAGTTCAAATTCTGATGCAGCGAATTAAAGATAAAAGAGATAAAGAAGAGAAAGACACAAAGCAATTATCCTAGTTCCTTCCATAATCCGGAAGTACTCCAGTCCCCTTGTTACTTACAAGAGATTTTCACTATAATCACCAAGATTACAAATGCTCAAGCATAAAGCAAGAGACTTCCAATGCTCAAACACAAAGTAAGAGACTTCTAATGCTCAAGCACAAAGCAAGATACTTCTAAACAAACAAAGATACAAAGTAATATGTTTGGATTGAACACTTGATATATTATCAGTGGTGTTCACAAAATACAACGCAGTTCAGACTCTTGTGACTTAATAATTTATAGGATATGAAGGTTTGTAAGAAATTCTAAGTGTATGATGAATATTCAAATTGACAGAGTTTTGGCACTTGTTAGAATATTGCAGAGTATTGTTTATTCTTCAAGTCTTCAAGCCTTTATATAGGGAATGAAAGAGACGTTGAAGGATGCCAAATCATCATAGAGTCCGTTAGAGAATTTTTTATCATTCACCGTTGATTTGTTGCTTGATTTGGTTCATGTACTATGAAGGAAGGAATTTGAAACCTTTCCTGAATATGGAAAGAACCGTTTGCCAAAGGAGACAACGTTGCAGTGTACGAACAAAGCATGTGAGAATGTTGGAGAACATGGTTGTACTCTTGTCCTTGCTTGCAATGACATCCATTGACCTTCTGACATTCTCAACAGCCATAACAGATGTCTCAGATGCTTCAGTATCAAGTTCTTCAACTTCTAAGATAGGCTTCCAATTCTGAGTCTTCAGTCTTCAGAGTCTGAGTCTTGAGTCTTCAACTTCTGAGTCTGAGTCTTAAGAGTCTGGAGCATCTTCAGAGTCTGACTTTTTCAGATTCTAACTTCAAGCTTAGCTTCTCAAATAAAATCTTTTGCTTTTCATTTGTTCTTTCAGAACCCATATATGATCAAATCCTTGTAAATTTTTATCTATGGTCCTGCACTCTTGAACAAATATTAGCATATCCAATTGATCTTTTAATACCTTGTTATCATCAAAACTTAAGTGGCATCGTCTAAACTTATTTTGTTCCAACACGCAGTTGCGTTGCAACCCCTCAACAAAATGGAGTTGTGGAACAAAAACATCGACACCTTCTTTATGTCGCAAGAGCTTTACACTTTCAAGAAAACTTACCACGTTCATTTTGGGGTGAATGTGTTCTTACTGCAACATATCTTATAAATAAACTTCCAACTCCAATCCTAAAATTTAAATCCCCTCAACAAGTTTTACTTGGTTCTCCTCCTTCATACTCATCACTTCGAGTGTTTGGATGTCTATGTTTTGCTAAAAATATGAACATTCAACATAAATTCGATGAGCGGTCCAAACCTGGTATTTTTGTTGGTTACCCTTTTAATAAAAAAGGATACCGCATATATGACATGAAAACTCGTGAAATATATGTTTCTCGCGATGTTCAGTTTCATGAAACTGTATTTCCTTATCAAGATATTCAATCCCCTCCATTTGATAATGCAATAAGCATTAACACTCAAATTCTTGATAATGAGTTGGATGACACATCTACCAGTTCACCAACTCATCCTAATATGTCTCCCATAAATAGTGACAATGATAATTCAAATGATACAATTGTAACCATTTCCACTTCTCAAGATGATACTGTTGGAACAAAATGTATGAACAACTCTCTTTTGGGTTTTGATGATAACAAAGTGTTAAAAAGAAAATTGGAATTGCTAATGCTTGATTCTAAGTGTGCAGAACCATGTACTTAAAGTTTGGTGTCTAACATTGGTTTTGAAAGAACAAGTTAAGAGCAAGAAAGAAAGCATAGAAGCTTGTGTTGCAAGTATGAAGCAAATCAGTGTCTGAAGCAGCTACTGAAGGCAGCTTCTGAAGGTGCGTCTGAAGGCAGCTTCTGAAGGTAGCGTCTGAAGATTGCGTCTGAAGGGTGCGTCTGATGAACAGTGCGTCTGAAGGGTGCGTCTGATGAACAGTGCTTCTGAAGGGTGCGTCTGAAGACAGCTTCTGATGAACAGTTCCTGAAGCCAGCTTCTGAAGAGAAGCTTCTGAAGTCTGAGTTTTAAGGAAAAGCAACTGTCACTGTCAACAGTAAAGCACTGTACAGTCAGAACAGCTCAATGGAACAGTTGCCTCCTTGGAAGAAACACGCAGCCAGCTTTTGAGGAAACAATTCAAAATTTGTGTGCTCTGTTCTCTGCTTTTTCGCACACAATGTCAGGCAGAAATTAAGCTGGACATAACTTCTAATTGCAACGGCTCTTTGGTGAAAAACTGGTTAATCTCAACATCTCTTTTATCCTCTATAAAGGATTGAAGATTTGAAGAAGAAAAACCTAGACTCAAGAAACTCAAAGACTGAAACTATGTGCTCTGTTTTACTGAACACAAAAACTGTCAAATTCGAAAGTCACCAAAAACAACTTAGAAATTCTTACAAACTTCTTATCTTAGAATTTCTTAAGTTTAGAGTCTTAAACTTGTGTTGTATTCTGTGAACACCACTGATTGTATATCAAGTGTTCAAACTCAAACTCATTTCTTTGTAAAATATGTTTGATTCAAAGTCTTAGACTGTGTGTCTAAGCAAAGAAGTCTCTTACTTAGTGTTTGAGCAATAGGAAGTCTCTTACTTAGTGTTTGAGCAAAGAAGTCTCTTACTTTGTGTTTGAGCAATAGGAAGTCTCTTGCTTTGTGCTTGAGCAATTGTAATCGTTTGATTATAGTGGAAAATCTCTTGTAAGTAACAAGGGACTGAACTACTTCCGGATTGTGGAAGGAACCAGGATAATTTGCTTGTGTCTCTCGTTCCCTCTCTCATTTACTTTATATCCGCTGCATAAAACACTCTGAAAATAGTTCAAATCTGATCAATATCAGAATCTGAACTAACATAAGTTTTTGAGATAGAAAAGAAATAGCCCACACAATTCAACCCCCCCCCCCCCCCCCCCTTCTTGTGTGTTTTTCTCACCTTCAGATACCTCATCTAATCCTCCATCATGTTCTGCAAAATATCTATCAAATAATTATCCTTCTATAGAAATGAACCCTCCAAATCATCGTCATTCTCAACATATTCGCAATCCTCCAATTCATCTCAAGGACTATATATGTAAAATTAATAATGTTACATCAAAAATTAATTTTCTGTTGGAAAATTATTTATCATTATCAAATCTATGTAATTCTCATCGAGCTTTTATCATTAATATCATTGAAAATAAAGAACCAAAGTCTTATTCCCAAGCCATGAAATCAGTTGAATGGCGTGACGCTATGGCTGAGATTATGTCCACTCCTAGAAGGTAAATCTGCAATTGGTTGTAAGTGTTATCGAATATCACTCTGATGGTTTGATTGAGAGATATAAGGCTCGTTTAGTTGCCAAAGGCTACACTCAAGTTCAAGGCATCGATTATCATGATACCTTTGCACCTGTCGCCAAACTAGTCACAGTTCGGCTTCTCCTCTCCATTGCTGCCATTAAAAATTGGTATTACATCAACTTGATGTTAACAATGCATTTCTTCAAGGAGATCTTAGTGAAGAAGTCTATATGAAATTACCTCATGGATTTTCTCATAAAGATAAACCATGTGTCTGTAAATTAAACAACTCATTTTATGGTCTTAAATAGGCTTCTCGCCAATGGTTCTCTAAATTCTCCACCATTCTTATTCAGAAAGGTTTTCGTCAATCAATTTCTGGTTATAGTTTATTCATTTACAACTGTGATCAAACGACCATATTTGTCCTTGTATATGTTGACGACATCATCATCACTAGCAACAATGAAAATGCCATTTCAAAAATAAAGCAATTCCTTGCTCAATCTTTCTCCATCAAGACCTTGGTAATCTTAGCTATTTCCTTGGCATTGAAGTATCTCGTTCTAAAAAGGGAATATTCCTATGTCAAAGAAAATATACACTTGACATCTTATTTGACTCTGGTATGACTGGTTGTCGCCCATCAGATTTTCCTATGGAGCAACACCTTCGTCTACGACCAAATGACGGAACCCCTCTTTCTGATCCTACAATTTATCGTCACCTCGTTGGTCGTCTCCTATATCTAACAGTGACACGACCCGATATTCAATATGCAGTTAACTCTCTTAGTCAATTCATGCAATCCCCGTGTTCCTCTCATTTCGATGCGGCCACACGGGTTCTTCGATATCTTAAAGGGAGTGTCGGCAAAGGTTTATTTCTTTCGGCATCGAGCTCCATTAATTTGGTTGGATTTGCAGACTCTGATTGGGCTGGTTATCCTACAACTCGGCGATCTACTACTGGGTATTTTACTTTGTTAGGTTCTAATCCCATTTAAAGGAAAACCAAAAAGCAACAAACAATTTCTCGCTCTTTTGCTGAAGCAGAATATCGGTCTCTTGCAACTTTATCTTCGGAGTTGCAATGGTTAAAATATCTTCTCTATGATCGAATATCACTCTGATGGTTTGATTGAGAGATATAAGGCTCGTTTAGTTGCCAAAGGCTACACTCAAGTTCAAGGCATCGATTATCATGATACCTTTGCACCTGTCGCTAAACTAGTCACAGTTCGGCTTCTCCTCTCCATTGCTGCCATTAAAAATTGGTATTACATCAACTTGATGTTAACAATGCATTTCTTCAAGGAGATCTTAGTGAAGAAGTCTATATGAAATTACCTCATGGATTTTCTCATAAAGATAAACCATGTGTCTGTAAATTAAACAACTCATTTTATGGTCTTAAATAGGCTTCTCGCCAATGGTTCTCTAAATTCTCCACCATTCTTATTCAAAAAGGTTTTCGTCAATCAATTTCTGGTTATAGTTTATTCATTTACAACTGTGATCAAACGACCATATTTGTCCTTGTATATGTTGACGACATCATCATCACTAGCAACAATGAAAATGCCATTTCAAAAATAAAGCAATTCCTTGCTCAATCTTTCTCCATCAAGACCTTGGTAATCTTAGCTATTTTCTTGGCATTGAAGTATCTCGTTCTAAAAAGGGAATATTCCTATGTCAAAGAAAATATACACTTGACATCTTATTTGACTCTGGTATGACTGGTTGTCGCCCATCAGATTTTCCTATGGAGCAACACCTTCGTCTACAACCAAATGACGGAACCCCTCTTTCTGATCCTACAATTTATCGTCACCTCGTTGGTCGTCTCCTATATCTAACAGTGACACGACCCGATATTCAATATGCAGTTAACTCTCTTAGTCAATTCATGCAATCCCCGTGTTCCTCTCATTTCGATGCGGCCACACGGGTTCTTCGATATCTTAAAGGGAGTGTCGGCAAAGGTTTATTTCTTTCGGCATCGAGCTCCATTAATTTGGTTGGATTTGCAGACTCTGATTGGGCTGGTTGTCCTACAACTCGGCGATCTACTACTGGGTATTTTACTATGTTAGGTTCTAATCCCATTTCATGGAAAACCAAAAAGCAACAAACAATTTCTCCCTCTTTTGCTGAAGCAGAATATCGTTCTCTTGCAACTTTATCTTCGGAGTTGCAATGGTTAAAATATCTTCTCTCTGATCGAATATCACTCTGATGGTTTGATTGAGAGATATAAGGCTCGTTTAGTTGCCAAAGGCTACACTCAAGTTCAAGGCATCGATTATCATGATACCTTTGCACCTGTCGCTAAACTAGTCACAGTTCGGCTTCTCCTCTCCATTGCTGCCATTAAAAATTGGTATTACATCAACTTGATGTTAACAATGCATTTCTTCAAGGAGATCTTAGTGAAGAAGTCTATATGAAATTACCTCATGGATTTTCTCATAAAGATAAACCATGTGTCTGTAAATTAAACAACTCATTTTATGGTCTTAAATAGGCTTCTCGCCAATGGTTCTCTAAATTCTCCACCATTCTTATTCAAAAAGGTTTTCGTCAATCAATTTCTGGTTATAGTTTATTCATTTACAACTGTGATCAAACGACCATATTTGTCCTTGTATATGTTGACGACATCATCATCACTAGCAACAATGAAAATGCCATTTCAAAAATAAAGCAATTCCTTGCTCAATCTTTCTCCATCAAGACCTTGGTAATCTTAGCTATTTCCTTGGCATTGAAGTATCTCGTTCTAAAAAGGGAATATTCCTATGTCAAAGAAAATATACACTTGACATCTTATCTGACTCTGGTATGACTGGTTGTCGCCCATCAGATTTTCCTATGGAGCAACACCTTCGTCTACGACCAAATGACGGAACCCCTCTTTCTGATCCTACAATTTATCGTCACCTCGTTGGTCGTCTCCTATATCTAACAGTGACACGACCCGATATTCAATATGCAGTTAACTCTCTTAGTCAATTCATGCAATCCCCGTGTTCCTCTCATTTCGATGCGGCCACACGGGTTCTTCGATATCTTAAAGGGAGTGTCGGCAAAGGTTTATTTCTTTCGGCATCGAGCTCCATTAATTTGGTTGGATTTGCAGACTCTGATTGGGCTGGTTGTCCTACAACTCGGCGATCTACTACTGGGTATTTTACTATGTTAGGTTCTAATCCCATTTCATGGAAAACCAAAAAGCAACCAACAATTTCTCGCTCTTTTGCTGAAGCAGAATATCGTTCTCTTGCAACTTTATCTTCGGAGTTGCAATGGTTAAAATATCTTCTCTCTGATCTAGGTATTGATCATCCTCAGCCGATCACAATTTATTGTGATAGTCAAGCTGCCATATAAGAAAAGGATGTATAGACAAGAATTGATATGGAATGATATATTTCTTATTCATATAAAATGCTATATATACAAGTATACAAGGGATCTACGTAATAAAGCCTAGCCTATAATTTGACTATAATATTAAAATTATTCCATAATGTACATTTATATGCTAATGATCATAGTTTTGATTCATTAAGTGTTGACCATATTCCATAATATACTCCTAACAATGTTGAGGTAATTGAGAGTATAAATCACTGCTTCATCTATTTATAGTAAAATTAAATTTCAATTAGAAAAGCCTTCCATAAAAAAATAAAAGGAATCAAAAAAGCCGAATTTGTAGCTTTTCAATTAACTAATATCCCATTGAAATTGTAGAAACAAATCATCACTAGTCTCAACTAAAACCAGTCATCCCTAATATCTAAATATTTACATTTGCAATTAAAAAAAATTGGAGTTTAAAGGTGTGTTTGTGGGTTGAATATATATTTAATATTTTAATACATCAGTATATATATATATATATATATATATATATATATATATATATATATATATATATATATATATATATATATATATATATATATATATATATATATATATATATATATATATATATATATATATATTATTGTTCTTCTTTTTTTAAAAACTTTATTGCATATATATCAAAATATAGATTTAACTCTTTAAAAACACCCCCCTTCACCATTAAAAAAAAAAACCTTAAAAAAACTATTCCAAAACCCTTAAATGAATAATGACCTACTCTAAATAATTGAAAGCCAGCTACTTGGTTACTCTGAATAGGATGATATGGTTGAACACAGCAGAGACGAGATAGTTGAATATAGAAATAGAAAGATTTTGTATTAGAGAGCTCAAAAAAATAAAAATAAAAAGTAGACAGAAACCACTTTGAGATTACGTGCTGAAAGTGAAAATAACTACAACTATTAAATATTGACACTTCAACATAAGCCAAATAATTTATGAACAAATGGTCCAAGAGAGAGAGTTGTAAGAAACTTCCTTAAAGTAGTGTCATTATAATTTAATTTGAAATTGCAAAGAAAGTGTGTCTATGTTTCCCTTGTTTTTCAAGTCCCCTAAAACAAGTTAGTTCATTGACTTTAATATTTAATTTGACCAATGTTTTCATATTTTTGGTATGTTGAGATTTGATTTATTTCTATAAGAAAAAGCTAACCCTCTCTTTTGGATGAATATGAAATGTAAAATGTGATTCACAATGAATAGGATCAGATTGGCATACAGGGAAGTTATTGATCTTTTGGATGAATGTGAAATGTAAATCACTATGATTTATTTATTGGTAAAAATTACATGTATTTAGTCAGAACACTTCAAGTTTGAACTTGCTAATTTTATTAGAGACAAGTGAACATAAATATTTTGTAGTTGTTTTAAGTCCTACGATCCTTCTTACCTTAGACTCGGATATATTTCTTTACCTTAAAGTTACTTCATAAAACTTTTGTAATTCAACAAAAAAGTGTAACCACATTCCCTCAAACAAAAAAAAGTGTAATCACATTATTTAAGCCAAACCTAATCCCCAATGTGTACTCAATTTCGATGTGGTGTGTTCTGTCACAACTTTGTGGCTGCACATACCGATCATATTTAGGCAGATTTCAAATTAACTACTCCCTCTAAAATAAAATATAAGTAAAAAAGATAATTGAAAAGTCGATGTATGTGAAATAACTTTTTAACCACATGCATTGAATTTTCAACTATCACTTTTATTTAAATTTTATTATGGAGGGAGTATTTGTATTTAATTTATTTAAAAAATAATAATCAAATTATTATACCATAAAATTAAATGTGGATTGTCTAATCAACCGATCTAGATTGGACGTTTTAGATGTAGCTGATTTTGCACATAATCTAAATAGCCCCATCCATGGTCATAATGTTTGTACTTGATATCAAAGCATGCTGGATAGAAAATAATAACTATTAAGTTTTGGAAGATATGTACCAGATATTTTAACTTTACATGTACCGAATAAAATTGTAGTTTCCAATGAGATTATAATGTGCATAGCTTACCATATTTAGGACCATATAGTATAAGACAAATCAATATACCTCTCAAACAGCCTGGAAAATTTACAATTTCAATTGCTTGTAGCTCAGAACTTTTGTGATGCAGCTGTACTTGTTCAGGTGGCATCCAGAAAAGAAGCAATGAAATGGCAAAAATGATAAATAAAGAGAGGAGATGAAAATTGACCACAAGAAATGTTAGAACCAGTATTGGGGATCTACTACAATAACTCGATCAAGAAGATGAACATGATGAAAAATGCACATAAATTTCAAAGCGTGTATGGGACACATTAACCTTTAGGTTCGATTCGCCCCCACCAGTTATGTCAACCGGATGAAAAAGGGTTATGCCGGCGAATCCCCTTCAGGATACGATGAAATCCTTGACGTGACTTGCACATTCACACAAAACGTATCGTCAATGGTAGTTTACAGAATAAAGTTCTGTCAATTTCTCTCGTGCACTAGAGAAAATAAAGAATGGTTTAGTATAATTTTCGCCAGAATTCTGTAACACAACAATGTGATTTTCTGTCTATATTTCTGACTAATTTTCTGCCTTCAAAGTGTCTTTATTTACAGAGAAACTTATGTTCTTTGGTGAAGAGAAACAACATTTTATAAGAGTTTGTTCATGAATGGTTACATTGCTTCAATTGTCAAACATTACATCTTTCCTGTAAAATGTCCTTATTTAACCAATGCAGCTTTCTAAATATATTGGAAATTTCTCTAACAATCCCCGACCATTTTCAAAATATATCTAAATCCATTATTCCAGAAATATCATGGTTTCAGATAAAGGTATCTCACGATTTGAACCTTTACTTAGTGAGTTAAGTTTTCACTCATCCCCAAATAGAATAGTAGGCAAGTTTTGAACCAACTATTCATTAGAACAAATGTGCATAACTCACACATGAAATCTCGGTACCACTAATCAAATTGTAGAAGTGACACGTTTGTTAAGGCCTTGTGTTCGTGTATCCTTTTTATGAGAATTTAAGAGTCAAGCCCTTTAATTCAATGAAGCGGCCGCACTTCATTCTCATATAGTTAGACTATATCAGAAATGCCTCATAAGTATCCATTTCAGCAAATATATGATATATGTCCATTAAGAGGAAAACCTCATCCTACCCCTTTTCTTCTTATGGTCCAAGTACCTTTACCCCTTGGGATGCATCTATCGTCAAGTACTTCAATCACTCTAAAAGTGTACTTTCACCATTGAACCCAAGACTTGATGCTACTCAAGTGTGGGTTGAGTTTCCACCATCAGTGATCAATTAGATTTGGGCTTGTATCACATCCCTAATGATGTCTTCAATGTCATCAACATCATATCCAAAGACATCATATCCTTGTCAATCATTTCGTCAAATAATTGCAAGATTTTCTTTTAACTTTTATAAACCATGAATATTCAATTTTTCACATAGATTTTGAATTCTCATAGTTATGTCTATGGATCTACTTATATACTTTTGATAGTATTCACCAACTATCATTAAACCATGACGTACACTTTTGTCAAATGAGTATATTGTAATAATAAACAAATTTTTATGTCATTACACCTTTGCTATTAAAATATTTAACATGCATTTCAATTTGAACTTCAATTTTTCTTTTATATCTAACCAAGATATATCATACATTGAATGCATTAAACATACATAGCAAAATAAAACATTGATCTTAAAAGAATGTCATAACCAATTTTAACTTCTTAAGATGGGTTTAAACATGCAAGTCATATACTCCACATAAAATTAAATGTAACACGAATATTTTGATCTTAGTTATCATATAACTAATACATATATCATAAATTCATTGTGTTAAATTCAAGTTTTATGGTTAAATATGTTTCATGTTCTATTCAAATAAGCAACCACAATAGAAAAACAAATAATAATTCAAAATTATTAACATCTTCTATAACTTTTCTTCATGAACATATGTCAACTTACAATAATCCAAAATGTACCCATGTTATTTGTAATATCAAGATAAACAAGAAATTAACAATTACTTTCATATTACAATGCACATATAATATGAGATTAATGATTCTAAATATAATCATTTTACATTCAAAAAATAAAATCATTAGAGCAATCCTTGATATTCATGACTGATGCACATGTTACATGTACTGATTTTAAATGAATAAAATAACAATTATCATAATGGTATAATTTTTAAAAGCCTGAAAATTATCAAATTCAAATCTAAAATAATACAACTGAAATGTTGAAAATGTGACAAGTGACAACAGATTATACCGGTGTTAAATTCCTAAGACCATTCATCAAGGGGTGTGAGTCTCTAACCCCATTCCAATGAATCTTTTTAAAAATGTCAATGTTTATTATGTTTACTAAACCACATAAATGGAAAGCCAAAAAGCAAACACCAGGATTTGGGCACCTTACATCACTACACTTCTATAGATGAATCATAAATATTTTTACAGCAAAAACAATTTTTAAAGAATAATGGCGGTACACTTTTGTATTGAACACTACAAACAATTTTTAAAAGATTTTGACCAAGATCCATGAACCGAAACAACAATCTGAAACAACATGAAGTCCCATAACAGTGAACCACAACAACCGTTGGTACAAATGGCGGCATTTACATTAACTAAGAGGAACTAAATTTCTCTATATTCAATTAAGATTCTAATAACAACATGCAGATTATATTTCAATTTATATTTCAGATTATATTTCTCTAAAATGTGAGTCTAAATTCTGCCGAAAATTATACTAAAATTGTGAGAGAAATTTTCAAAATATATTTGGAAAGTTGCAATGGTTAAATAGAGACCTTTTAAAGGAAAGATGTAATGTTTGACAATTGAAGCAATGTAACCATTCATGAACAAACTCTTATAAAGAGTTGTTTCTCTTCACCAAAGAACATAAGTTTCTCTATAAATCGAGACACTTTGGAGGCAGAAAATTAGTCAGAAATATAGACAGAAAATCACATTGTTGTGCGACATAATTCTGCCGAAAATTATACTAAATCATTCTTTCTTTTCTCTAATGCACTAGAGAAATTGACAGAACTTTATTCTGTAAACTACCATTGACGATACGCTTGGTGTGAATGTGTAAGTCACGTCAAGGATTCCATCGTATTCTGAAGGGGATTCGCTGGTATAACCTTTTTGCATTCGGTTGGCATAACTGGTGGGGGCGAATCGAACCTAAAGGTTAGTATGTCCCACACACGCTTTGGAATTTGTGTGCACTCTTCATCATGTTGATCTTGTTGGTCAAGCTATTGCAGCAGACCCCAACACAGGTTCTAACAAGAAATTGATGAAAATGGAATTGTGTTGGAAGAAGGGTTTGTATTGTTGTTCAAGGTAAATGAGTTTTGTTTGCTCAAAGTGTAATGAGAGAGAAGTCTCAAAGCCTTAGATTAAGGAAAAGCATTCGATGCTTCTCAGAAGAAAAAATAATAATAAAATATTGAATTATATTACATGTCAATCAAGACAAATTGTTGTAGCATTGTTCTCCCTTTCAAGATGCTGACAGTGTAATATTGAAGTGAATTGTAGCATTCTTTAAATACAAAATATTTCTAAACCAAACTGTCTAGTTATAATGATTAGCTCTAAACCACTTTAAACTCCAGTGTAAATATAGAACCTATTTACACACAATGTAAATGAGAGGACAAGAAACTGTAAATCAAATTGGCTAAACTTTTGATCTATATATATAATCAAATTACAAGTCAATCAAGACAAAGCGTAGCATTAATCTCAATTTTAAGATATTGACAGTGTAATATTGAAGTTAATTGTAGCATTCTTTAAATACAAAATATGTAAATACCAAATAAGAATTTGAATATAATGTCATGTGCTGATCTAATCAAGCTTTACACATTATCTATGCTCTTGGAGACTTTTTTCTCCCAGCTGGATTAGAGGTCGCCTGAAAATCAAGAATAATAATTCAAACTAGATTACAGTGATGATTTATGAGGTAAAATTTTGTTAAAATGAATTCTGTAATTATTAATTTCCTTTCTACGAAATTAAAAATATAATGAATTATGTAATTATTAATTGATGAGGTAAAGTTTTGTTACCTCTAACTATAGTTTAGAAACTGATGTATGTTAGGAACAACAATATTTATATGTTATTGACACATAACTATATTTTCCTAAGCCATGAGTCCTGGCAAGGAAATAGCATGATTTTGCAGATAGTAGTAATAAATGAAATCAGGGAAACTAAAAAATATATAAAACTTCTAATACCGTTGAAAGTAGTCCTTGGCCTATACACTAATACTTTAGAAGTTGACATTCATCAAGAGTATAATCAATAGCCGAAACTCTCGACAAAATCTCGCTCCTTCGGCTGAACCACCCACTTAACAAACATGTCTTTAAGTTTTTCATGCTGAAGCATCAGATCAAGAACTTTATCTTCAAAATCCACAGCACAACTCTTGGACACATCATTATCAACATGTTTATCCGAAAAGATGAGTTCAGATAACCGGTCCTTTTCGGCCTGTTTCCAATATTTTAGGTGCTCTGTGGTCCCTTCAGTGAGCAGATGGTATGTGTAGACAACTCTCTTCTGTCCAATTCTATAGGCTCTGTTGACAGCCTGCCTTTCGACCGAAGGATTCCATACAACATCAAGCAGCACAACCCTTGATGCTCCGACTAAGCTAATTCCCTCGGAACAAGCTTTTGTCGATGCAAGTAGAATCTTTGCTTCGCAGTTTGCATCGTTGAAGCTATGGATTAGCTCCTGCTTGTCTTTTAATCTAACTACGCCATCCATGTACAGAATTTCCTTGTCGGTCCAGTTAAGAGAAGAGCTTAATTGGTCTTTAATTATGCGTAAAGGACCGAGTAATTCGCTGAACACAAGAACCTTCTCCTTAAAAGCATCACAAAGCCTAACAAACTCCACCAAAAATTTGGTTTTCACACCTCCATTTGGATTCAATCGAAGCTTTTCTAGCCGGTCCTTGTGGAGAACAGATTCCTCTTCTTCCAAAAGTTTGTATTCGAGCAAAAGAGATGGATGGACAGATGCCATTGTCAGCTTAGGCTCAGAGATAAAAATGTTGTGAGAACTTTTAATGCTCTCAAGAGTTTGCATCTGAAAACTGTCCGGCTTCAAAGTCAGCATACAATTTATTAACCAGGGAAGCTTCTTTTGAAGGATCGCACCTTTGTGAACATGCACAAAGGGATCCATAAGCAACTTCAACTGCTTGATCTTATGATCATAAGAATTCCCAGAAACCAGTTCCCAACTGCATTTTTTCGATGTTTTTTTACGTTCCTGCTTCTGGCAAAAGTTTTTCAGCTCGAGCGATATCGTATTCGGAAATGAAGGCTTCATTAAGCTCAGAGCTTCAAGTAAAACCTTTCTCATATAACCATTTCTCTTCTCTGCACTTGCGTATTTTTTCTTTTTCTTATTTTTGGATAGCCCTCCTCTTGCTTGTTTTCTCTTTTTCTCATCTTCATCATCAGATTCCCCCCCTCCTCCGGCTAGCTTCTCGTACAAACTGTAACTGATCCCCAGAATGCTCTTTTCTTTGTACCACGAAATCAGTTTCACCATCCGTGTTGTATCCTTACTATGCCGTGCATTAGACCAATTATGCAAATTAACGGCATCACGATGCTCTTTACCGGATAACTCAAGATTGTTCAAATTGTGAAATGGAACTCCAATGTCCCATTTTTTGAACTCATCCTCCCAAGTAAGTAACAAACTCGCAGGAGCAACAATAACCGGCAAGCATTTCGGGAACGCCTTCAAATAAGCCATGAGAAACACTATAGTAAGTCTTGTCTTTCCTGTTCCAGGAGCATGTGAAATAATGCAGCCACCTTCCCTTCGAGGATTAGTGTTCCTTAACTTGTGAAGATCGATGTCTCCGGCCAAGTTCTTCCAAATGAATTCAAAGCCTTCCTGTTGATGAGGATATAAAGTTTGTTTCACATCCGGAATTAGGTCCCAAACTGTGCCTTCTTTATGAAAAAAGTTAGCATCTGAATCACCATCAGAAACATTGAAGTGAGAGCCATCAAATGAGGCTCTCTTTCTATGACCTTCATTGGGAAAGCTATCAATCTGTATCATGTACAAAACAAGTATGCAAAAATTCAGTGCCATAAATCATAAATGGAATCAAAGCAAACACAAATTTATGCAAATTATTTGGATCCCTCAACAATCAATTTCTGTTTTACTCATTAGTACTTACATAACCTGAAAAAATAAAAGAGCTCAAAACAACTTCTAATACTATTTAGTGTCATGGTTCAGCAGATAATAGATTAATTTAAACTAAATAAATAAATCCCACAGTAATAAATTCTAAATTACACTTCAGTTTGTACATATCTATATCTATATATAAAACAAGCTTGTCTATGTGGCACCTTCATGTAACAATATCACACTTTGCTTAAAATCTCTTCTTAGGCTAGGATTTTGCCTACATGGCAGCTCTCTATAGTCTTTCCAATAATTTTTTTTTTTTTTGACAAATCCAATAATTGAAATTAATGTTGCATAATCAAGTTAAAAACAATTAATTTATGGAAATAAAAAAACGGTGCAATCTGCTGCTATTCACGCTTTAAATTTGGTGTCTAATACCATTGCTTTATGTCAACAAATGAGCAAAATGAATAAAAAAAACGGTAGCTAGAAGGCCAACGTAAAGACATGGATGGGAAAAAATATATCACGTCACTCATTTGCCAATAAAACAATTAATTAGTCAGGTCACTAATTTGCCTCCATTCACTCCTTTTGTAACAACTCTATTCTTCATTTTCATATTCTCACCCTATCTACATTGCACTATGTGGCTGTGATAAGATTAAACTCTTTCATTCACTCCTTTTGTAACAGCTATGTTCTTCATTTTCATATTCTCACCCTCTCTACATTGATTCCTTTGGTCACCCACATAACTGCAATTAAGACACATATTATTGCTAACTGTAACAGAAAAAAATATATAGAATTATGCATACATGTTGTCATATCACAGCCTTTATATATATCTATAAAATATCACTCCTCCATTTATACATTTGAGCTCATTTTAAACTTCATGCTAAAATGTCCACTAAAAACATTGCTAGCAAGTAAGTTTTCCTTTTTGTTGCAGCATCTTACTTGCGAGTTTTGGTTATAGCTATCTTAATAATATATGTATTTGTGTGTGTTGTTTTTGCAGGACATGTGATAGTGTAGATGATCCCATACATAGTTTTCTTAACAACCTCACTACCATCACAGATGAAAGCAGTATCAAAGTACGCATTACTAGATTGTGGGATACTCATAACATCCGTAAAAAAAAGGAATTGATGAGTACGGATATGGTGTTGGCCGATGAAAAGGTAATACTTGAGAAAGTAAATACTCACTGTTATTCTTAGCTTGTGATTGCAGCTTTTAGACTAATTTGTAATTTTCTCAGTCCAACTGCATACATGCTACCATACCAAGCCAATTTGCACATGCATTCCGAAAAACACTGCAAGAGGGAGGAATCTATGTGATCAAGAAATTTGAGGTTACCAAAAATAAGCAAAAATATGCAGTGGTTGAAAAAAATTCTTCTATGCTACAGTTCCATTCTAACACAGATTTTACCAAGGAGGATTGTGATGATGGCAAGATCCCTCTTCATGTTTTTGAGTTTGTGGAATTTGAGAAATTGGAGGAACGGATTGACAAGGAAGTCTTGACAGGTTAGCATTTTAATTTTACGTTGTATATTTATTATCATGTGTCTTTTTGCTTTGCTATAATTGAATCATAGTCATTACTTTCTAAGAAACAATGCATAATAATGAAAAATCATAAAAGGTGTCATGTGAGAAATAATTATTTTGGTAATCATCAATTTGCTTGGAATGGCAAAAAACAATTAGGACATCAAAAGAGTGCTACAAAGTCCCAAGTCTCGAATCACATTTGCTTCAAATTTTCAAAATCATTAGAATCAGTACCCTTATACAGCTATTTCCCATTCTCAGATTGAAAATAACTGACCTCGAGTGTTTATTACTTGAACTATCATATATAAACTGCTGAAATCTAAATATAGAAAATGGTAGATGAAATGTTTAGATAGTTGCTTAATAATCAATGAAAACAACATTTATTTATGTCAATGAAAACTCAGAGATCTATATAATCTTTCTAAGCAGCATTATAGGTAGCTACACTCATGTATTTTTTCAGTCTTTTAGCTTTTAAAAGAGAAACCATAGAAATTAAAACGAATAAGAAACACAATGAAAAATATTTTTATAGGTAGCTGCACAATTTTTTCCTGCATTAGAAATAAATTACCCCAAAGTTGTAGGGGGTTACTGACTCCCTGGTGCAATGTTCCAAAATTGTTGATAAAAGGAAAAATAATTGAAGGTGATATAAAATATATCAGAATACATCAGGTGCTAGAAAAAACCTATTGAAAAACCATTTATTTGCTATTAACTATCAGGGTCAGCACATCTTAAAAAAAAAGTAAAAAATTATCAAGGTGAGCAACATAATGCTTTAAATAAGACTTAAGGCTGACTGAAAAAAAGGCCAAAGAGAGTGAGAGTGTTGGGATTTTTGTTCAAGTTTAGTTCATTGATATGTTGGTCAACTGATAATTTAAGATTACGTAGAATCAACTTTGATTAGTGTGACATTTGGGGTTGAATTCTCTTATTAATTTGTTGCTATTTCAGTAGGTTTTTGACATCTGCCATTCCTGTTATGAATCTATTTTATTTATGGAGCGTATTCCCTCATGCATTTGATATTCTCTATTATAATTGACAGATGTCATTGGAGTTATAATTGATGTCGACCCAATTGAAGAGCAGAAAACTGTTCACGGTATAGTTGATAAGTTGGCACTTAAGTTGAAGGATATAAGGTACCTTCTAATATACGTCCCAATTTTTCCGTTGGTATGTGTATTCAGGCTGTTCTTAATTTTTAAAACTAATGATAGGGGAAATACCGTGAAAGTAACGTTGTGGGATGAATATGCTACAATATTTGAAGAAACTCTAAAAAGGAATATGTATGATGCTCCTGCCCCAAATGTTGCAGTGATCACTTCCGCTACAGTAAAAAAATTCCAAGGTACAATGTTGTCATACCCCAATTTTTGACCTAAAATTTCTTTTTTTTTACTCGTCTTTTTAGTTCGGAATTTTTCGTCGTCTCAGACGAAATTTCGACAAGAGAGGTATTTTAAAATACCTCATTTTTTTAATTTCATTCGAGTCCATCTTTTGGTTTTTGTCTTTTTTATTATTATTTCTATCTTTATTTTTATTCTTTTAAATATTTTTTGTCATTTTTATTTAGCATTTTTATTATTAATTTTTTCTTCCTTTTTTATTTTTTTACCTTTTTTAAACATCTGACTTTTTAGAGGAGACTTTGGGATCAGAGACTTTTTTGTTTTAATGTGTCAATTACACTGCTTTATGGTCCATCATTGGTTTTGATTGTCATTAAGTGTATTGTTTGATTAAAAGGAGGCAATTCAAAAACTCAGAAAAAGGGAACGATCACAAATTCATCAGGAAAAAACGCAAAACAACCTCCAATATTCCTCTCCCAAAAACCGTAAACCACCTCCCTCATCATCAAACCAAACCACATCTCTCCCTCACCCACTCCCTTCACACCTCCAGCCACAACCCAAAAAAAAACCATCACAAAAAAATAGTAAAACCGGTTCCTATCAAGAACAACATCACAAAGCCAGCAAAGTAAACCCAGCAATCCGTCCTAACCAAACACAATCCAGCCACGCCCACTCCCCTATAACCAACACCACTCACGTACACAACTCACCCACACACTAACTCACGCCAACCTCCTCACAACCACCGTACCAGCCATCACCAAACACACCCAGCCTATCTCCCTTCACGCCTCCAGCCATCTCCCTCACCACAAACCCCTCACGGCCTCCCGCCTCACACACTCGGCCATCACAAAAACCAACCAGCCACCACCCAAACCCATCCCAAAACGAATCCGCCATCCCTCCAATCGGCCAAGACCAACATAAAACGTCCCAAACCGTTTCAATCCAAAGAGGAAGAGGTAGATTTTAATTTTGTTTTCAAACCTAGATCTAGTTTATTTAAAAAAAGAATTTGGGAGTTTGAGTTGTGGATTGGAAAAGGGTAGGAAGAAAGGGTTGAGAAAAGCGTATTTCTTTTAAAAAAGGAGGAGGTTTGTTCCTCCGGCGCGGCGGCGCCGCCCCCTGGGCTGGCCGGCCACCGCGCCGGAGCCATTCACTGCCAGGCCACTGAGTTTCTGTTTTTCAGAAAAGAGAGAGAGAGAGGAGAAGAAGGTTTAGAGTAGAGAGAGAGAAGAGAAGAGAAAATGAGGGATTTTTGGGGAAAATATATTTTTATAGTACCAGGCCCATACTCCATCAGCGGCCCAATTCTCCTTTCTCTTCAGATTCTCTTCTTTCAGTTCTTACACCCCCACTTTTTGCTTACTGCACCCCCCCTTTTTTCTTTTTTTATTTTATTTTTCTTATCATTTCTTGCATTTTTATCTTGTTAATTTCTCATTTATTCTCATGCATATTATTCCATTGCATTTACATTATAGTATTTCATGCATTTTTTTTTATTATTATTTTCCTTTTATTTTCATGCATTTTCATTTTATTTCTTAGCATATTTATTTAATTTTCAGTGCATTTGCAATTTTTATTTTTATTTATTATTTCGTCATTTCTTAGAATGTATTTAGGACCTATGTAAATATAAATGAGAATATGCACTGACACTCACACTATATTTATTTTGTTTTATGTCTTTTTTATATTTTATTTCGCCTTATAAAAAAATACAAAAAATATTAGGATAGTTTATTTTCAAAAGGTTTTCGTGGTGATCCAACGTCACCACGGAATTTCCTCGCGTTTATATTTTTTAGTCTTAGTCCATATTCAAAAACAACAAAAACATGCAAATAAAAGAATCACAAAAAAATCTTTTTCTAAATAAACCTTGATTTTCAATCAAGTGTCCTTTTTTTTTATTTTCTTTAAACAACCATTAATCCACTTTAATTACACTTTAATCATTTTCAAAATAAAAAACACAAACCAATCCCATTTTGCCATTTGGCTTTTATTTTTAAAACCTTTTTTAAAACCATTAAAAAACACAAAACAAATCAAACGTCATTTTTACCCCGAACTACGAGGTTTTGATCCCTCACGGGTACGTAGGCAGAGGACCTTGTCCTTCCAAATCATAAAAAATACAAAAAAAAACATTTTCATTTCTTTTCTCACTATTCTAATTTATTCTTTTCCTTTAAAATAAAATAAATAAGCAAGTTATAGCCCAAAAATAAATAAATAAAATCAAGAGGTTCTCGTAGAGTACTACGAACGTTTAGGGTGCTAACACCTTCCCTAAACATAACTAACCCCCGAACCCTTAATCTTTAAAATTGTGGTAATTTAGAACTTTTTCCCACTTTTCTTTTAAAAAAAAAAATTAAAAGTTCAGTCGTGAATTAAAATTAGTGAGTCAACGCTAATCAATAGCTTGATCTCCGAAAATCACCGCGACAAATGTCATGTAAAATTTTGTAAAAGACATTTCATTTATTGTCGTTGTAATTTTCTTACACTAAACAATAATATATAGGTGATGTATGTCTTAATTCAACGAGATCAACAAAGATTTACATCAACATCGACATCCCAGCTGCAATTAAGCTCATTGCATTGGGAAATACCGATGAATTGCATGAGTCTGGGGAGATGAATCTCACTCCTCTCACTATCCATTCCACGTTGGACAAAACAAGGACCATATCAGATATTTTGTCTATGGCAATGTCAGGGAATAACATGGTAAACAAAATGAGTCATCAGTTTTAATTCCCTGCATTATTTGTTGGCATATTTGTACTTATTTTAAACTATCAACTCGGGCTACAGGAAGCTGTGTATTATTGTTGTGCAACCGTTAATGATATCTTGGATAAAAATGGATGGTACTATGTTTGTTGCCCTTTTTGTAAAAAAGCCGTTTCAGCCGGTGAAACACATTTCAAATGTAAATGGTGTCGTAAAGATGTGGACTACCCAATAACCAGGTTCTCTTTTCCTTATACTCATCTACAAATATCACTCGACAAAATATAGTGAAAAATAAATAGTCTACCAAATAACTTTATCCTTTTTAATTGAGTATATGACACAATAACTTCTCCCTTTTTATCTACTAATCAATGATTTATGTCATAAGTGTAGATATCGTTTGGAGGTTGATGTGAAAGACTCCACAGATTCTACCATATTTGTATTGTTTGATGAGGTTGCTGAACAAGTAGCACAAGTTAAATTGGGTGACTTAACCCCTGCTTTGGAAAATGTAAGTATTACGTCTTAAATTTTTTGTCTATACTTTGTAAATCTAAAATCATTTATCTAGAAAATAATAATATTGGTTCTAACTAATATCTTTTTACTATTTTTTCCCCACCATAGGAAGATGGGGATATCTCATTAGTCCCTCAACGACTCAAGAAAATCATTGGTTCCACACATATATTCCAAGTTAAGATGAAATCTTACTATGAGAGTCATGGGAGACAAAGTTTCACTATTAGTAAAATTGTGAAACCAAAAGTGAAGGTTGTACTCAATATATAGTCAATGCTTATTTATTTACTTTAATAGTCAATGCTTATGTATATAAATCTCTCACTAAATGGTTTTATAAATTTAAGGTTGAGAAAGAAGACAAATCCGACAACACAAATGTTTCGTCTGGTAGTTCTCTTAACATACAGACTCCAAAGGCAGAATCAGATAAGGAGGACATGCCATTGTTCAATCGCAGACTCGGGACAAAACGTCAGAGACAAAGAGTCCATATATCATCGTCCGATGAAGATACAATTGTCAAGTCCAACATCAATATCACCAGAAATATTGAGGTTCAGAATATCACATCCTCTGATGAGGAACCGATCCTTTTAAATACATTAAGGAGGAAAAAAAAGGGAAAATCTTTGCCCAAAATAAAAATTGAAAAAGACACATTCTCTAATGAGGAACCACTCCTTTTACACACCTTAAGGAAAACCAAAAAGGGAAAATCAGTGCCAAAAAAAATACAAGAAAGTGATCGGCAAAAATAATTCAGTAACCAATGTTTGAATATCCATTTATTTTCTTCAATTGTTTTGATTTTAGCATTTCAAAAATAATTATGTTTTATATTTTGTTTTCAATAATATAAAATTATTGATATTCTCAACGTTATTTTATTTTTGTTATTATTATTATTATTATTTATTATTAACATTCTTTCTTAATTACATATTCAACGTTGTTTTAGTAGGATTAGGCTTTGTTGTTGTTGTTGTTGTTCCATTCAAATGTTGTTTTTTTGTGTTACAAAGGCTAAAAGCAAAGGAAAAAGAAACCGAAAAAAAACAAGAAAAAGAAAGCTAAAGCCTGAAAAAGGGACTATTTTTGAATGTTGTTTCAGGCTACTATTTTTGTCTCATTTATAAAGGGACTTTATTCCTTCTTTTATAACTGGGTTGTCAATACAATATGGACATCTATCTATTCGGAGTATCTGTTTAAATTTGTTACATGTACATTTATACATTAAAATATAAAATTTAATCTAGATATACCAAGATTGAAGATAGGATGATAGAGACAGAAAAGATACATGTTGTTCGATCAGTTTAGGTAAAACAAAATGGCAAGAATCCAACCAATTGTCCGTGCCTTGAGGATCATAGCAACCTAATTCACATTAACAAGACATTCTAAGATTAACACAGCACCTCTATAGCCCCTTTAAACACATAATGTGGGCGTAAGTACAAATCCGATAACGATGACGGTATATATTCACCTCAAATGCATCATTCTTATTTAAACCATATTAAGGAGAATATTCATCACTAAAAAAAGCTAGGTGAAATGATAATTATGTGTTTTTTTAGATTCTTAGCATGAATGCATATCTTTGTGTAATATCCCGCTTAAACGTGACTTTAACAGTGTTACAGGAACTAAACGAAAGGAATGGCAATTATGGAAATAAGTGGTAATGGCATATTTGTAAATTGTGGGAAAATGGTATTTGGATAAATATGAAATTGTTCAAGGTTTCTACTCATTCTCTCACTCTCTCAAAATCTGAAATTTTGCTCTCCCTTTCTCCCTTATTTTCGCCCTCCCTCACCTTCTTCATCCTCTCATCAATCATCATCCCCTAATTCATTAAACTCCTCCCTAAATCTTGTGTTCCAAGCAAGCATGGTTTTTGGGAAAAGTTAAAGAAAAGCAAGAAAAGGAAAAGGGTTGGAAGCTAGGATTTTGAGGAAATTGGGAAGCAAGCTAACCAGCACCAAATCATGTATAAGGTGAGCTCCTAGTGGGTTTTAGAACCCTCCTTGTTTAAGTTTTGAAGTTTATAGTTTATAGTCAAGTTTGTGATTATAGAACCCTAATCTTCCTCTTTATAGTAATTCCTTGTTCTAGCATGTTATAAGCTGTTTATAGGACTTAGAAATGTGCCATAAGCAGTATGATGTTTGGGTGTGTTTGATTGTGCCAAGAATGGTGAAAATTATGCTTTGAAACTGCCCTATGTTGCCCAACTGCAGGTAAAATCGTGTCACGATTCTGCAACCGTGTCACGATTTTACAGGCAGGAACAAACACGAATTCTGGGCATGGAATCGTGACACGATTCCAAAATCGTGTCACGATTTTGAAGGAGGCAGAACATGAAATTTTTCCACTTTTACTTGCACCATTCCAGCCATCCAACATTAACCCAAACTCACTAAGCGATGTGTAATGGCTATGTATCTCTTTATAGTGTTAAAGGACCTATCCCTTAGAGCATGAATAGATCTTTAGGGAAGGCTTATAGCTTGTTAAGTTGAGACCTTATATTAGGTGATTAAAGTTATAGACGTATCCTTTTTGGAATACATAAGCAATGGGAATGATTTGGCAATCATAGTTACAGATAGGTTTATAGTGTTGGTTTTCCAACGATCATAGGTGGCTTATGAGAACGATAAGCCAAGAATCATAGATTATAGGTCATATGTTACAGGAATGTTATACGATTAAAGTACTGATTATATGTTCATATGTTAAAGTTAAAGAATTAAAGATCAAAGATATTGGCGTGCTTGCACGTTTCACAGTCATAGGGCGTGTTCAGCAGACTCCGGGATTCGCCGGATGGGACTTCTCCGAGAGGGTTGTCCACACGTTTCATAGGGAGTCCGGTGTTAGCCTGATTGATAGGAATTTCACCGGGTCATAGGGAGATGTATTTCGGGGTTACTCCACCCGGATGCACTCCGTAAAATGAACTCAGATAATTGTTTGTTCAACGCTAACAGCTAACATAAAACTACTATCGAACTGTTTATATGTTTTATGTTTTACAGTTATAGTCAAAGTTATAGTTACAGTTATAGTCACAGGAAACATACAGTTATAGTTATAGACAGTTATCAGAAAGTGATCCTAGGTCTTCCCCTCGATCACTAAGTCATAGATACAGACAGGATCACAGTTATGGATTTAGGCAATTATAGTTATAGTCATAGGCCGTTATGGCAATGGTTATAGACAGTTACAACATAGGTTATAGGCAGTTTAAGTTACAGTTACAGGAGGACTTATAGTCATAGGCAGGTAAAGACTTGGCGATCCTAGAAAATCCCCGAGATTGCCAAGGTAGGCATGGCGACCCTAGGTTCCCTGTGGTTGCCAACAGTAGGTTGGGTAGAGCTCACTGAGACATTATGTCTCATCCCTTTCCTTCTGGTGCAGGTTTATAGGTAAGTCAGAGGTTCGTGATGCAGTTCTTCATAGAGATGCTGGATGGAGTACAGTTGCTCGTTGTGCATCAGCTCAGGAGCTTAACGGACATTGTATAAGTATTTGTAATAGTATTGGATTATTTGTATAAACGAGTATACTTGTATTCATTCATTTGCGATGTATGATTTTTATTATTGAAATTTTTAAATGTATCCAGTATCAGTTTAACGCACATGCTAATATACTAGTTAAAGTTAGTATGGGTGTTACAATTGGTATCAGAGCAGGTCGATTCAGATCGTGCCATGGGTCATTTAAGATTCAATAAAAGTAGTAGGATCATTGGGTTCCGGGTGTTGTTCTAAAGGTCACATCTAGTTGAGCCTGATCAACTCAGTCTAGTATATGGCAGTTAGGACAAATATCCGAGAGCTGAATGTGACCAAGGAGGAAAGAAGTGTACGAAGGGTGAAGGTTCAGACATCAGATTTTTAAGACGGAAATTGGCGAGGTATTTAATGCCGAAGGATGGTTTCTAACAGTGAAGTAACTGAGCCAGTTAATGGCAAGGTCTCAGGATTATAAGAGGTATTTAAGAGTAAGGTCAAGTACCTTGACTAGTTGGACGCATCATTAAGCGATGCCTCCTTTGAGGAGATGTGTAGAGTAAAGAATTATGGAATACACTAAGAAATGATTTGAAATCTTAATGGGAACCGAAATTTGGAAAGTTAAAGTGAATGGTAAATTAGAGTTTTAATTCTGGCTGCAGATGCAAAGGATTGTGATACCAAACCCAGTGACTTGGAATAAGGAATGACAAGTTAACGATTGGAAGCTCTAGACTTTCAGTAAGGATAAAGTGTGTAAGGATGGAAGGACTTGCGCACTTTGACCGGATGAGTTTTTGATAGCCGATAGGTAAGAGACTTATTTATGGATTAAAGATTGAATCTTATGTTGATGAATTATAGCAGACCGGTTTCAAGGATTAAGCAGGAAGAACGTCACTTATACACAAGTTACAGTTAAAGTTATAGTTGAAGTTAAGGAGTTCTATATTCTCTTTCGATGGGATCCTTACGCACGTTTTCGGGTAAGCCGACAAAGATCACATTATGTTGGTATGTGTTAAGATGGTAGAAAATACATACCTCTGGATTGTTCGAAACCATGAAGAGGGCAACGGTCGAGAAGACATATGGACTATTATTCAGATAACAAGATTAGAATGGAATTGTGAATACAGTAATAAGTTATAGGAAGGATCCAATGGAAAATGTTAAGTATTGAAGCTTACAGATTTATTAATCGGGTACTCGAAGAGGTGTAGCATGTGTTTGAATTTACAGGAGAGCCGGTAAAAGTTGGGTTTATTCAGACGGATTATTTCCGGAGCGACCAAGAATTATGTTAGAATTATGTGGACCTAAGTGTCTTGGAAAAAGGTTGTGGATGTGAAATCCCTACGGATAATTATAGGATGAGACTCTATTCATTAATCGATCAAGTATACGGAAGACGAGAATTTCCGGAAGTCATAGAATGTTTCTAGAAGTTACCACCAGTAAATAAGGTATGAACTTAAGTTGTTTTAACAGGAGCATCGTTGGGCTCGTATTTATTGTTAAAGACTGTTTACAGGTTTCGGTGTAATTCGTGAAAGTAAGAATTTTGTTTATGTTTGAAAGGAAATGCAAAGTCAAGCGTCGAGCAATCGGTGAGTTTAACAGGTGAATCGAACCACAAGAGAAATTTTAATGTAAAATGGTCTTATATGGTAACTACGAAGTTATAAAGTCGAAGGATTGGCCAAGGAGATTTTATATGGTAATAGTGGTGTATTACTTCTATCTCAAGGTAAATTGTTAAAATCAGAGTTGCGCAGCGGAGAAGTAATCCAATTATGAGTTAATAGACAAATCAAAGCTGAAGTTTAGAGAAAAGGATGTTTGTGAAGTCCTTGTCAGATGAATTATAGGAAAGGTATTCAGAGATTAATTCTCAAGTTACAGAATGATTGTAAGTAGTGATGACCTGAACTTATCATCAGTTCCAACAAGAGATTTTAATAGATAAGTCGAGGGATGTTTCAGATCCCGAAACTCATGAGATAAGAGAATTGGAGCAGTTTGATAACTTTAAAGGATGTGTTTATAGCACGCGAAGGAGGCCACATTTCATACGGTGATCTAGCTGTTTAGCTCAGTAACTTAAAGTTAATTTGAATAGTAAGTTTAACCGAAGAGGAATTATGCCGTGACATACAGTTATTCCGCATCGTGCCCACGTTATGCTAGCATGTCGCATGTAACAGGCATGTAACAGGTTATGATTAGTATTATGTATACTGATCAGGCAGAGTTTATGCTACTTAGATAGTAGTGTAACATATTTTATAGTCGTGTGACATGTATCGGTAACCGTGGTACGCAATCGGAAATGTTATAGCAGGAAAGTCTCACTTGAGAAGTTCAGAAAATTCTTGAACTTAATGTTAACAGTTAAAGGAAGGAAATGTTTTACATAGATCAGAAGAGTACTCATAGTTTATAGTAAAAGGCTACGTGAATTCAAGTCATGAATTAAAGGATTCAGAGTTTAAGAATGCTATTTTGAATAGCGAACAGAATAGAGTTTTCTTTTAGAAAACGGAGAATATTCTTGAACGAAATAAGTTATAACGTCTATGGGACGTAATCATAGTTACTTATGGGGTTGTAGTTACTCAAAGAGTACAAGCATGAATTAAAGAGTTAATAGAGTGACTTTAATTGGCGTGGCTTTGTCTCAAGTATATTTGACTAAGTATGAGGTCACATTAGTTGGACAATGATGATGCGGCGTACAGTGTACCCGATAGTAGTGTACACGTACTCGATGATGTGTGGAAGCTACGTGCTATGGACTATATTATATGATGTTATGTGAGACGGCTTATGCCACACGTCACTTATATTGGATTTTCATAAGTTTGAAAGTATTGGTAAAGAAGAAGGTTCCTAAGACCTTTGGTTACGGGTTATTGTTGATTTATTAATCGGAGCACGAGTGGCCCATAAGATTTCTTGAGCTTAAAGGATTTCCCGCAGTGGGAATGTGAGCAATGCTTATGTTTGTGATAATAGTTACACCAGGACAACAGAAAGAAAGAAACTGGCACCGTAAGTTCAGCCACCACCTTGTATTCGAATCATGCAGGAAATTGTAATAGACTTTACTTTCGTTTGAGAATACTCAGTATCAGATACTTTTCAGAGCACGACTAGATTTATATGAAGAATGATACGAATGTAATAGTAAAAGGTCGTCTTATGAGACGAAGGTTAAAGACAAGAGTTCTTGAAATTGAAAGTAATGTAATAGATTCCTCGGAAAGTTGAAATAATTGGGGAAAAGCAGAATGGCTCGACATCCTCAGGGTAATATGGAATGGTCAATTACAGAAGAACTGATAGAATTCGGTAAGTGAAATCCAAGACTTAATAATTCTAAATTGGATTTGTAAGGAATATGTCGAACAGGGATCATAGTCAGATGAGATGGAAAAGTTGGTTCAGATAACCATGCGTCTTTACAGGTAATAGTTATGCAAGATGCACCAAATCTTTCGGCGGAAAAGAGATTGTCATATGTTATAGTTTATAGAAATGGAAATCATGGCTAAAGAACAAGTTTTAACCAGTATGGTTTAATCGAAGTGCGTGGTTAATCTACATGTCAGACCCTAGAGCTGTCATGGAATTCCCGTGAGTAAGAAGAATTGGGAATTTTCCTAGTGGAGGAAGAGGTAGAAAGGATTTATCTTTACAGGATCTTCGAAGGATTTTCTAAATTTCGAGGACGAAATTTCTTTTAAGGGGGGTAGAGTGTAATATCCCGCTTAAACGTGACTTTAACAGTGTTACAGGAACTAAACGAAAGGAATGGCAATTATGGAAATAAGTGGTAATGGCATATTTGTAAATTGTGGGAAAATGGTATTTGGATAAATATGAAATTGTTCAAGGTTTCTACTCATTCTCTCACTCTCTCAAAATCTGAAATTTTGCTCTCCCTTTCTCCCTTATTTTCGCCCTCCCTCACCTTCTTCATCCTCTCATCAATCATCATCCCCTAATTCATTAAACTCCTCCCTAAATCTTGTGTTCCAAGCAAGCATGGTTTTTGGGAAAAGTTAAAGAAAAGCAAGAAAAGGAAAAGGGTTGGAAGCTAGGATTTTGAGGAAATTGGGAAGCAAGCTAACCAGCACCAAATCATGTATAAGGTGAGCTCCTAGTGGGTTTTAGAACCCTCCTTGTTTAAGTTTTGAAGTTTATAGTTTATAGTCAAGTTTGTGATTATAGAACCCTAATCTTCCTCTTTATAGTAATTCCTTGTTCTAGCATGTTATAAGCTGTTTATAGGACTTAGAAATGTGCCATAAGCAGTATGATGTTTGGGTGTGTTTGATTGTGCCAAGAATGGTGAAAATTATGCTTTGAAACTGCCCTATGTTGCCCAACTGCAGGTAAAATCGTGTCACGATTCTGCAACCGTGTCACGATTTTACAGGCAGGAACAAACACGAATTCTGGGCATGGAATCGTGACACGATTCCAAAATCGTGTCACGATTTTGAAGGAGGCAGAACATGAAATTTTTCCACTTTTACTTGCACCATTCCAGCTATCCAACATTAACCCAAACTCACTAAGCGATGTGTAATGGCTATGTATCTCTTTATAGTGTTAAAGGACCTATCCCTTAGAGCATGAATAGATCTTTAGGGAAGGCTTATAGCTTGTTAAGTTGAGACCTTATATTAGGTGATTAAAGTTATAGACGTATCCTTTTTGGAATACATAAGCAATGGGAATGATTTGGCAATCATAGTTACAGATAGGTTTATAGTGTTGGTTTTCCAACGATCATAGGTGGCTTATGAGAACGATAAGCCAAGAATCATAGATTATAGGTCATATGTTACAGGAATGTTATACGATTATAGCACTGATTATATGTTCATATGTTAAAGTTAAAGAATTAAAGATCAAAGATATTGGCGTGCTTGCACGTTTCACAGTCATAGGGCGTGTTCAGCAGACTCCGGGATTCGCCGGATGGGACTTCTCCGAGAGGGTTGTCCACACGTTTCATAGGGAGTCCGGTGTTAGCCTGATTGATAGGAATTTCACCGGGTCATAGGGAGATGTATTTCGGGGTTACTCCACCCGGATGCACTCCGTAAAATGAACTCAGATAATTGTTTGTTCAACGCTAACAGCTAACATAAAACTACTATCGAACTGTTTATATGTTTTATGTTTTACAGTTATAGTCAAAGTTATAGTTACAGTTATAGTCACAGGAAACATACAGTTATAGTTATAGACAGTTATCAGAAAGTGATCCTAGGTCTTCCCCTCGATCACTAAGTCATAGATACAGACAGGATCACAGTTATGGATTTAGGCAATTATAGTTATAGTCATAGGCCGTTATGGCAATGGTTATAGACAGTTACAACATAGGTTATAGGCAGTTTAAGTTACAGTTACAGGAGGACTTATAGTCATAGGCAGGTAAAGACTTGGCGATCCTAGAAAATCCCCGAGATTGCCAAGGTAGGCATGGCGACCCTAGGTTCCCTGTGGTTGCCAACAGTAGGTTGGGTAGAGCTCACTGAGACATTATGTCTCATCCCTTTCCTTCTGGTGCAGGTTTATAGGTAAGTCAGAGGTTCGTGATGCAGTTCTTCATAGAGATGCTGGATGGAGTACAGTTGCTCGTTGTGCATCAGCTCAGGAGCTTAACGGACATTGTATAAGTATTTGTAATAGTATTGGATTATTTGTATAAACGAGTATACTTGTATTCATTCATTTGCGATGTATGATTTTTATTATTGAAATTTTTAAATGTATCCAGTATCAGTTTAACGCACATGCTAATATACTAGTTAAAGTTAGTATGGGTGTTACACTTTGAGACCTAGATATGTAGCTGGATTAAGATTCATATATTTTATTGTCCAAATAAATTGCACAAATATAATATATCCAACATCTAAAAATTCAAATATGCAAGTAGAATCAAGATTAATATTAAATCAAACTGAAAAAGAAGATCAAGATGTGATATTAGTTGCAGCGAAACACCAAAGCTTAATTGTCTCTATAGGCTTTGTTTTGATCAACAGTAAACTGCAGGAATATGGCTGTAATGTAATGTAGGATCTCACAAGACAAATTTACTATTTCTTTATATGTGACTTACATTTGCAAAAAAGTATGTGGTCATTTGGGTGTTGTATTTATAATCAATACCAAAAAGAAAAAAAAATAGAAAATATTTTTCGAAAATTATAAAAACAAATTTGAAATTAAAAAATTTGTTTTTTTTCGAACTTAAACACAATTCATTTAACACATGAAAAGAAAAACGGTTACATTGATTTGGTTTAATTTTACAGTGTACCCATAAATTCATTTGCTAAAAAAAACATAGTTTAATTTAGCCATAAAGACATGGAAGGGAAAAAAAAACCAATTAAATATGTATGCCATAGTTTAGTCACTCATTTGCAAAAAAAAAAAAAAATAACTATTAATTAGTCAGGTCACTCATTTGCCATAGTTAACATGTCTTCAATTATACTAAATACTAATAATAGCGCCTACCCTATCTCAATAAATTTGTAACATCAGTGTTTTGAATCATACTCAATGCTAATAGAAGCACCAACCCTTACTCAATCAATTTGTAACATCAGTATAAAATTAAATCATCAATTATTATTGACATTGGAACTTGGAGAGCCAAAGAACACAGAGAAGCAAAACTTACCTTCCTTATATTTCATAGACTTCTACAAACATTCAAACATCTGTTTTCTGCCTCCTTTCTCATCTGCAAAAATGAACAACTATTGAGTCCGTGAAAAGGGGTATATGAAGAGATGATCCATTTTCCATACAATTAGTGAAAATAAATTATTCCTCATAAGTCAGTCCACAAACATGAACCACATATCAGGTATTTTAATTATTATTGTGTTCTAAATTCTGGAAAAATTTGTTGCCAATAGTTTTATACTTATTTTATTCCACTTTTCAACAAATTCCCATTTGCAGATGCAGCACAAACTATAAATAAACTTGCTACATTTAGACATGCTAGATTCAAGAGAAAGCAACTCCTTAATTTGAAGCGAAATATCCATGTTGTCTATACAGATACAGGTGAGATGGATTCTTTAATTTAAATAGTTAAAAATCATTTATCCACTCATGCTACAATAATATGTAATTGTTTAATCCTTAAATTAAATTATTCCCAATTGGAAAAGCTGAAGAATTGCGTCGCCAAAGACTTGCCACGTTTCGAATAGCTAGATTGCAAAGGAAACAAATTCTCAGTTTCAAACGAAATAAGAACATTGACTTTACAAACATAGGTACGATATCTTATTTACTTCATATGTTAACACTGTTATGTACAAATATGTCTACATATCCTATATGACCATTATTATAAACAGTTTGAGGATCAAATTAAAATGTAGATATCTCAAACACTTAGTGATACATTCAGCAATACTCATTATAATATTCTTTTTCTTTTCAGATTTTTGATTATTATTCTTCCCTTTAGATATTATTGTATGTAGAGCTTCTATTTTATATAATTGCTCTTTACTCTTAACCAGCAAGTACCAGCCAAGTAAATGAAGCACTTGCAACTAAAAAAAAAGAAGAGAGAGAGACAAATACATCAAGATTTTGTGCTTCACATCAAGTCCAAAACAAACTTGGTAAATACAGTCTATTTCTTTAGATATTCTGTCCAAAACAAACCAGTTTTATTAAATTATGCTCATTTGCACATGCAGAAAAAAAATACAAATAACCTTGCTGGAGTTAAACACACCAGATTGAAGAGAAAGCGAATTCTCAATTCAAACCAAAATATGGTCATTGATACTACAAATATAGGTAAAATACATTACTTTATTTAAATGATTATATTAAATTCATACTATTATGTCTTTCATCTATGGTTTCTAATTCCATAAATTCAATCCATCAATATTTGCATTGTCGCGGTGATCCCTTTAAATGGTTCCCGATTGCAAAATCTGAAGAACCACGTCAACAGAGATTGGCTACATTTAAACAAGCTAGATTCAAAAGGAAGCAAATTCTCAATTTCAAACGAAATAAGACCATTGCTGATACAAATACAGGTATAGTGTGTTATTTACTTCAGATATTAAAATTATTTTAGTTTATAACAATTGATTACATATGATATCCCCGTCACATTGTATTTAGTTTAGAACAATAATTAAATATAAATCTGATCTTACTCATAATGATGTTTATTTGCTTTTAATCTTTTGGTGGTATCTCATGAATAACAATCTAAGTTAGAAAATTAAGTTTTCTAATAACCAAATAGTACACATTTCTTCTATTTTATATAATTAGTCTTTGCTCTTAACCAGCAAGCACTAGCCAAATCAATGGATCACTCATAACAAAAGAGCATAGTAGCAAAGGAATGACGAACTCTAGAACACTTTGTAGTTCAAAAGAACTCCAAAACAAAGTTGGTAGGTACAATCAATTTATTTACATATTTTATCATTGAGACATGATTCGGTGTTTAATAAAATAATTTCCATGCCACAGATGATGGACAAACCTATATGGATCTTGGCCCTCCAAAATTTGTATGTCAAAAATGCAGATGCACAATGTGGTATGAAGAAAGAGCCGAAAAACCTCATCAACGAACGACGCCAAAATATTCTATGTGTTGTCTTCAAGGAAAGGTTAAATTGGATTTTCTAGAGCAACCCCCAGAGTATTTGAAGCAGCTTTTAAGTTACTCGGGAGGAAGGCACTCTATGAAATTTAGAGAAAAAATTCGGGCATATAATTCTATGTTCGCATTCACATCAATGGGTGCTAGAATAGATAACACAGTTAACTTACGCCCCGGGCCATATGTCTATAAAATTAGTGGTCAAAATTATCATAGGATTGGAGGACTCATACCAAACGAAGGAAACCAACCAAAATTTGCACAATTGTATGTGCACGATACTGAAAATGAGGTCCAAAACAGGTTGTATTCTTTGAAGGGTAATAGTCCACAAGATCTTGATGTAAGTATTGTTCAACATTTAAAGGAGATGCTTGACTACCATAATTGCATTGCCCAGCTATTTCGAATGGCGAGGGACAGATTATCTGTACCAGACGCACGAGAAGTTCATATAAAATTAATTGGTACTAGATCAAACGAGTCAAGACAATATACAGTGCCCACCACAACAGAAATTGCTGGACTCATTGTAGGAGACTTAGGCCAATCTAATGGAAGAAGGGATATAATTATAGAGCACAAAACAGAAGGTCTACAAAGAATAAAAGAATGTCATCCTAAATTTATGGCAATGCAATATCCGTTGTTATTTCCATATGGTGAGGATGGATTTCATTTAGACATATCTTATTCTCAAAATGGTAGAAAGAAGCAAACTAACAGGAAAAAAGTAACAATGAGAGAGTATTATGCTTACCGAATACAACAAAGAACCTGCGAAGCAAATACTCTTATTTGTGCTAGTCGATTATTCCAGCAATATGTTGTTGATGCATATACGGCAATAGAAGAACAGCGGCTGCAGTACATTAGAATGAATCAAACAGTGTTGCGCACAGACTTATACCAAAATGTTTGCGATGCGGTTGTGCGTGGAGACACGGTAGCAGCTGCCACTGGTAAGCGAATTGTTTTGCCTTCTTCTTTTACAGGTGGCCCTCGATATATGGTTCAAAACTACCAAGACGCTATGGCCATATGTAGAACTTTTGGAAATCCTGATATCTTCATGACATTTACTGCTAATCCAAAGTGGCCTGAGATTCAATACATGCTTCGCGAAATGCCAGGTCAGTCTATAGATGATAGGCCCGACATCAAGACGCGTGTTTTTAAAATGAAACTTGACCAGCTAATGAGGCATATAGTAGAAGAACAATATTTTGGCAAGGTTATATCAGGTAAATATTTTTTGTATCATATATTTGGTATTTTTGTTATAATATTCAAACAAATTTTTTTAATTTTATCTCCAAATTTACAGCTATATATACCATAGAGTTTCAGAAAAGAGGACTGCCGCATGCTCACATTCTTTTCTGGTTGCATGCAAGTAATAAGTACCCAACACCAGAGGACATAGATAAAATTATTACTGCAGAAATACCATCTGAGGATGATGATCCAGACGCTTTTAATGCGGTGAAACAGTTCATGATACATGGACCATGCGGAAATGCAAATAAAACTGCACCTTGCATGATAGACCGTGTTTGCAACCGAAATTTCCCAAAACAATTTTGTTTTGGGACATTAATAGATAGGGATGGATTTCCAACATATAGAAGGAGAGACAATGGAAGACATGTCAAAAAAGGAGATGTCAGGTTAGATAATCGGTATGTTGTTCCATACAATCGAAATTTGTTGATAGCATTTCAAGCACATATAAATGTTGAATGGTGCAACAAATCTAGAGCTATAAAGTACCTATTTAAATATCTCCACAAGGGCCCCGATAGAGCAACAATGTTAATACATGATAATATTTTGGGCACAAGAACAACAAATCCAACAGATATAGTTAGCGGTTGATGAGATCAAAACATTCTTGGATTGTAGGTACGTCAGTCATCTACCCTTTTATTCGATCAAAAATATTGATTCAATAATCCTTTTAAATAAATTAAAAGGAAATATATAACCATTTCAACTTTTTCACAACATTTGCAGGTATGTGTCAGCATGTGAGGCATGCTGGAGGATATTAAAATTTGACATACACTACCGAAGTCCATCGGTTACGAGATTGGCCTTTCATTTACCCCAGCAGAATTCAATCACCCTAAGAGATTCAGAACAATTGTCAACTGTGGTTATGAGAAGAAGAGTTGAAGAAAGCATGTTCACAGATTGGATGAGAATGAATTCAATCAGCCCAGAAGCGCGCAAGTTAACATATTCTGAGTTCCCCACAAAATTTGTTTGGGATAAAAGATATAAAAAATGGAAAAAGAGGAAGACTGGAAGTACAATTGGAAGAATCTTTTATGCACACCCAACATCCGGCGAGAGGTATTACTTGAGAATTTTGTTAAATATTGTTCGAGGACCAATAAACTTTGAACAAATTAAAACTGTGGGAGGGGTGACTTATCAAACTTTCAAAGAGGCGTGTTGTGTTCTTGGTCTATTGAATGATGACAAAGAGTGGAATAGATCATTGAAAGAAGCATCACAATGGGCCACAGGTTGTCAACTAAGAGAATTATTTGTTGCCATTCTACTCTTTGGAGAAGTAACAAATATAAGCCAGCTATGGGAAAAAAATTGGGAAATAATTTCAGACGATATTGTCTACAAGAAAAGACGGCTCTTCCAACACCATGGATTGGAACTTACTGATAAACAGGTCCAATCCTATTGCTTAATTGAAATCAACAACATTTTGATAAGTAACGGAAAGGAACTTTCTGATTTCAATGGAATGCCGTTACCTGATGATGCATCCTTGGAATCCATGGATAATCGACTTATCAGAGAAGAACTTAACTATAATGTCGAGGAGTTGAACGAGGAACATCAAAGATGTCATCCGTTGCTAAATGACCAACAAACTGATATATATAATCACATTATACATGCTGTCAGCACTGATATTGGTGGACTCTACTTTGTATATGGCCATGGAGGAACAGGAAAGACTTTCCTATATAGAACAATCATTGCAAAACTAAGGTCAGAAAGAAAAATAGTGCTTGCGGTCACTTCTTCAGGTAATCCAACACTTTCTATCCATATTTATATAAAATACCACTGTCTATTTGTAGAGTAACTATGTCAATCTTTTTTTGTAAATTCTAATCATGTCGGTATATGTCTACCATATTCGTATACAATCATTTCTCAGTGAGTATAAATAAAAAAAAAATTAGACAACTACAACCCCCAAACTTCTTTACCTTTTATATTACGTGCTCAATTCAATTGAAATAATTCATTTATGATTAATCTAGACAAACATAAATAATAGACATCTTCCATACAAAATTCAAATACGCGTATATAATCTCAGTCCTCTTGATAGAAAACATAGTCTCATTGTTTTATTTTTTGAATTCATTTCTTATAGGTATTGCATCACTTTTACTTCCTGGAGGAAGAACGGCTCATAGTAGATTTCAAATCCCTCTTGATATCTTTGAAGACAGCACATGTTCAATCAGCCAAAACACTCATTTGGCTCACTTAATGATTCAAGCAGACCTAATAATCTGGGATGAAGCACCCATGACCAAAAGATTAGCTTTTGAAGCTCTTGATAGGACACTTAAAGACATAATTGGATACAAATTCCCAGAAAAGAAGAATCAACCATTTGGAGGAAAAACAGTTCTTCTTGGAGGAGATTTTAGACAAATACTCCCTGTAGTGCCAAAAGGTCGAAGGCATGATATAGTACAATCATGTATTAACATGTCTTATTTGTGGGACTACTGCAAAATATTCATTTTGTCAAAGAGCATGAGAGTAAGGGCAACTACACCTTTTGGTGAACAACATACAATGGCATGTGAATTTAATAAGTGGCTTATTCAACTTGGTGATGGAAACATTGAGACAAGATGTAGATATGGCGAAGATGTTCCATCATGGACAAAAATACCAACTCAGTATCTTATCCCATCGACCGCTGACCCACTCAGACAGATTGTCGATAGCACATATCCAGAATTGAAAAAGGATTTCAAGAATGAAGAATATCTTAGGGAAAGAGCAATACTCACTCCTCTAAATGAGACTGTTGATGAGATCAATAATTACATTTTGCAGTTGACTGAAGGACCAACAAAGAAATATAGGAGCTCAGATGAGATTGACAAGGCGACCGATAACTTTTTTGAACAAGAGATGATGTATCCTGTAGAATTTCTAAACTCCTTGAGTATGAATGGATTTCCAGCACACTGTTTGGAGCTTAAAGAAGGATTGCCCGTTATGTTACTGAGGAACATTAATCCTGCGATAGGATTGTGCAATGGGACGAGGCTACTTATCACGCATCTAGGAGATTGGATAATAGAGGCTAAAATCATTACGGGGTCAAATATTGGATCAAAGGTACTGATCCCAAGGATAGTTTTGACATCTAATGACTCTAAGTGGCCTTTTCACTTGCGGAGAAAGCAATTTCCAATAAAGGTATGTTATGCAATGACAATAAACAAAAGTCAAGGCCAATCATTAAACTATGTGGGGCTATACCTACCCAAACCCGTATTTAGTCATGGACAATTATATGTAGCCTTTTCAAGAGTGACTTCACCAAAGGGTTTAAAAATTCTCATAGTTGATCAGGATGAGGATTATGTGGAGTATACCAAAAATGTAGTATACCATGAAGTATTTACTGGCCTTCCTCAATATAG
The DNA here is from genome assembly GCA_018208015.1 of Medicago ruthenica. Classification (NCBI taxonomy): domain Eukaryota; kingdom Viridiplantae; phylum Streptophyta; class Magnoliopsida; order Fabales; family Fabaceae; genus Medicago; species Medicago ruthenica. The sequence goes on from CM031374.1 coordinate 71,280,091, forward strand.
ATATGATTGACAAACAATAAATATTGAATAAAAAAATTATTTTCGGACACAACCTACATTTTATTATGTTATTTCTTATTTTAAAATTTATCTACCATTATTAATAACTATTCTAACTATTTACCAACATCATCTTTGATATAAAAAACTACCATGTTCAAAATATAGGCAATCAAAATTGTACTTACATGATGAACAAAAAAAAGTTATGCGAAGCTTATTCTTCAGCCATCCCTGCTCTGCCAAGTGCCCCACCAGAAACACGTTGCCTTGCATTAACAAATATACCTACAATCATTAAATTATTCATGATCATTATACATACAACCAACTTAGATAAATGACAAAAACTTTAAACAAACTGAATCCAAACATTTTATCCTAATATCTTCCACACACAATTGAAAAAAAATTATTCGGCTATAATATTATTTCAATTAAAATGTCAAATTTTAGAATTCAATACAATGATATTCAATTAAAAAAACAACTACATTGTCTATAACTATAATAACAACAGACACAGAAGAATCTAACCACACAACAAAATTGATGGGTATCAAACCACTTGCCCATATAAAAGAAAACAGAATTGATGACCGCCAGATCTCACTACTACAAAAATCAGTTTTAGACAGGGTAGGAGTCCGTCACTAAACCACTAGAAAACCGTCACTAACATAGTTAGTGATGTGCCAAGGATTTTCAAAACAAACACTGACAGTAATTAAGCAAAATAAACAGCACAACCCTTCATTATAAGTCTGCCAAGAAATATTAAAGCATAAATGTGCCTAAGCAAAAATAATGTGATGCTGGGCAAAAAAAAAACCCTAACAGGAACTAAAGAAGCAGCCCAACAAACACAATGTCACTGCCCCCCTTCCATATATCAGACCCAAGCGAAAACAATTAAACGTGACTCAAAATAGAATTACTTTTTAAGAATAACTTATTTCATTAGAGGAAAATGTTGGATAAACAACTTAATTTACAACCACTTATCATATAAGCGTTTAGGTATAAGTTATTTCTATAATAAAATGTCAAACTTTTTTCATATGCTATCCTAGAGAGATTATATAAGTAAGCGAAAAACAAATTATATACATGTCATACGTTGTTTTCGGAAGATCGCAAAAACAGTCTTAAAAGTGCTTATGTCAGTACATAAGTTCAAATAAGCCAATTAAATGTGAACAGTCTTAAACACTTCTTTGAATTAAATTGTTTGGGCTTACCTTCTAATATAAACACTTGTGAAATTGTTTGACAGTGCTTATGTAAACAACTTATGACAAGCATGTCTGTTTTCAACTTATTTACATAGCTTATAAAAACAGCTTTTAACTTATATGAAAATAGTTTGACTTTGTTTTATCATTTAATATAGAAATAGCTTAACCACATAATCACTTTTACTGTAACTACTTAATAAAGTTGTTTCGTAAGCTCTTTTTAAACAAAAAAGCAATAAAAAATACTGAAATTTCCAGCAAGAGAGATGGCGAAAAGGTTCGGCCAGTAGCCCAAAGGGAGGAAAAATTGAAAATCTGAAACTTACCCAAAGCTTCAATTGCTACAAGGATTCCAAAGACAAGCTTTCATGTTGATTTTGGCAATTCGAAGGGAATTTGGTGAGAATTGCTCAAGGAAGGATGAGAAACGTGAGAGTAGAGAGAGAGGGAAGATTTCTGAATTATAGTGAGCGAAAGTGCGGCGGAAAATGAGGGTGGACAAGGCACTTAGCATATTTATAGGTAAAGGTTGAATTTACTAAATTGCCCTTCACTAACAATTCATCTCTGGTACGTTTAACTGACACTGAAGCAGACAGGATAATTAAGCGGGGTGTTACAATATTAATAAAATTCATTCATCGTATGAAAATGAACGTTTTATTTTTTTAACAAAATTTGTCACATGTTATATATACATGTTTGTTTTCCTCTATCTCCATGACTTCTGCTTTTCAGCTTTGCTAAGTGAGTTAGTTCTCCTTTTTTTTCATCCCTTTCCTTTTATTTTTGTGTGCTTGAGTTTATATTTTCAAAAGATAAATTGATGATATATTTCCTTAAAAAAGGTTGATACATGGAACAATTGTAATGTGGAAGATCATAGAGAGACCATTATTTTCTTAAACTGATGCAATTTTTCTCTATTTCTTTCTTCGGGTCTCAAGTATAACAATTAAAAGAAAGCTGCATGATTACTAATGATGTCAATTGTTTTTTATATGGGTATCTAAACTATATGTCATATGTTTTCTTAAGATGCTTTTTTGTATACCTATCAAGAAAAATGTTTTCTTCTTTTTCACAAGTATTTGTTGATGTCCTTTTTGATTGTTGAATTATATTATTTTTTTTCTCATGCCTTATATAATTGAAATTCATTATAAAAAAATTGACCTTTTTTTTGGGATTTAGGTGATATTTTTAGAATTGATTTGTTCATGCCTTTAAATGGTGTTATAGGAGATCATAGTCTTTCATTTATGTTAATACATTGTAATTGTTCCATTACTCATGATTTTACAAGACTCTAATAGTTGTATGCATCTTTTTTAGGTCATTGGAGTTTGTTTATACCTGTTGGATTACTATCATGATCTTACAAGATTTTAGTCTATTTTTTTCCAAGCTGTTGGGTGGTTGTCATATCGTACTTTATAATTTTATTATGAATAAATCAAACCAACAAATCAAATCAAATAAGTATGTTGATATGTTTCACTCATCTTGATGACTTTTTAGAAATAATTTTTAAATACGAAGAAGGGGACTAAAGGTTCATTTTGTTTAAAATATGGGATTCACGCCACGCCTACTTTATATTATTGCTCTAAGGTAGTACAAAGTTTATTCCAATCTAGAAGGAGGAAAATAAAGACAAAAAGTAATAAAATTGTCTCAATGAAATGGTCATATGATAATGAGTTATTTTTACTATCATGTGAAAATAAGTTTCGAAGTCTTGGAAGAAGTTGGTTAAACGGGTAGAAACCAATATGTTGATAGAGAAAGTTGTTAGAAAATAGTGCCAATGAGAATGAACATGTATATCTTTGTGAGAATTGTTATTTTGATACCGCAGTTTTAACGTGTTGTAGAAGCCATTCAAAAATCTAATCTAAAACAAGTATAATGCTACCAATCTTCAACAAAATCAAAAGTTATATACTACCAGTCTTCAACAACAATCACTCAAAATTCAAAATTGAAAATCAAAATTAATAACAAACAGAAGGAAGGGTTTGGACTCACCTGTTTCAGAGAAAGTGAGTGAGCAAGTTCAGACAACGTCATTGAGTTCAGGAAGGCTTTGGATTCACTGTATTCATCTGTAACCCGCACAAAACCCAAATCACATTACAATAAAAAAAAATTAATAAATAATTATAAAAATTAGATTGGAACCTTGGGTTTTGAGATTCAGGTACGATTTAAGAAGAAGGGCTTTGCAATTCGGGAAGATTTCAGAAGAAGGGTTGTGCAATTCAGGAAGAACGGTGTTGCAATTCAGGAAGATTTGACAACATGTGCCATTTTCCCCTTTCTTTCTCTGATCATATTTGCTTCAACAAAAGGAATAACAAAGAAAAACGGTGGTCCATGATGGTTGACATAATTGTATCGCAGTGGAGATGATTGGATGCACATTCGAGAACCCCCTTCTTATAAAGGCTGATTATGTTACTTTATTTAGTAAATAAACTTAAACTAATTTACACTCCAGTTTCTTTTATCAATTTAAACTTATTTAACTTATAAAATTTTTGTCATAAAAAATGTTGAAAGAATATCCAGAGAATTAGTAAAACATTGCTTAAATATTCAATTTTCGTCATTGTCACTTGATATCTATATTAAAAAATAAATTACTAAGTAGTTAACAAAGTATTTCTCATAAATTGAGACACTTAATGCCGGTACTTAGACTTTTTAGTCCAATTTTTTTTAAGGTATTTTTGGTCCAATTCTATCTATAAATGTTCTTGAGAGGGGTGTGTCAAGTCCTTCTGAAGTGTATTGTTGGATGTAATTCTTTTCTTGCACTAACAGCTTTTTCTTAAAAATAAAGGTGTGTCATATGTAAAAATGATAATAGCGATCTATTGAAAAATAAAAAATGAGATTTTTCCTTAAAATAAAATGTTTTTCCACTAAAAACAAGTTGTTTTTTGGTTGCATAAAAGGAGAGTTGATATAAAAACACATGTTTTTAGAAATGGTTTTGGGTTCAACTTTGAACGTTACTATTATATATATGAATGGTCTTCAAAAACAAATATACATATTTGCTTTTCAATCCACTAAACTAAAAAGAGAAGAATGACATTGAGAAAAAATATTCAGGACGAGGAAGAGATTTACCTCACCATTGTTGGGAATATGTGTTATTTAGCTTTGTACACCCAAAAAATAGTATATATAGACTACTTTAACCGTTTACAAATTAAATAATTATAAATATCAATTATTAAACACAACATCAAACATAAAAAAAATATCGGTTACTTATATCATATTTTTTAGGGGGGACAAAAAATATCCCCTTTATTTTTTTTTACCGCAAAAAATATCAATTAAAAAAAGCTGCATGTACTAAACAGTGGCCTTTTATAAATTAAAATACCCGAGCTCTCTATTTATATCATATTTTTAGTCATACTATTGTGTGTGTTTTTTAACCTATTTTTTTATTAGTTTCAGCAAATGTTCATTTTTATTCAACATTATATTACATAATTATGTAAGTTATCGTCTATTTCAACAAATGTTAATCATCATTTATTAGCTAAAATAATATGAAATATATTGGAATCAAACCCGTGCAACGCTCGGGTTTCCACCTAGTCTTGAGAAAAATAAAATGCAAATATAGTTAACTACTACTATTTAGCATCATGGTTCAATTCAAAACTCAACAGCGAATAGAAATTACAATTAAAGGTGCCAACAACTAGCTTGGATTAGAGTCAACTAAACATCCAAACGTTAAACTAGTTTTCAAATGACAGAATAATGACATAAATCATGATAAAATAAAACTAAACACATATTTAAACTACATGAATACCACAGCAATTAGTCCAAATTTTTCTCTTTTACATATATTGAGAAAGAAAGACAAAATAATGTGAATCGGTTAGTGAATTGCAGATCACAAATAATAGAGGAACGCTTTAGCCGCAATTAGACAACGCTTGGCATTGACTAGCTGTGTATTGTGGAACAAACAGTGGTTTATTCAAATTTCACTAATCGAGGTCAAAATAAAAAATTAACAAAGTTATTTGACATAAATCATTATGAAACCTTGCTTACCACTAGTGGTGAGATATATTTGATCTCAGTAATAACAACACCACATGATTTGCAATATTCACCAATCTCTTCATTGAGAAAAATGTTGTGTTCACAACGAGATGATGGACTTCCGCTTCTTAGTTTTGTCTCTAAATTTCCAATCTGCAGATAGTAACACACCCAGTTAATCAATTTCACTGATGTCTCTTTACAAATCTCACTGAGCATCTTATTGATATTGTTTAGACCAAAGTTTAAACATATAAACAATTTATATTAAAAATCAAAATCATCTTAAGCACTAGTCCTATAGTTCAAAAGTTAACATTAAAATGCAAAGTTCAAATTTAAATGTTCTTAAAGAGGAGGATTACCTCTGATACAGCTTCTGATTCTTTAAGGGCTGTATCCAATTCATCCCATAACACTTCCTCCTCTTCTTCCTCCTTGGTTTTTTGCACTTTTTCCACCTTTTTAAGGCTCCATATCCGTTCATGAGGTGTGTCCACAGAAACTGGTGGTGGCTGTGTATCTTGCCGATCAACGCAATCTTCGTTGACCTCCAACACAATTGAATCATTCTTTTTGCTCCAATAACATTCAATAAGGTATTTAAATAATGGCAACTCCTTCGGCAAAAAATGTGCCCTTTTGACCCTTTGATTCAAACCATTGCTATCAATAGATTCCTTCTTCTCGCCACTACGGATGTTCGCTCTCCCTTCATAACCCTGCCTTTTGTTATCCATCATTTTCTGTTTATCTGATTCCTTCATCTTTTCTAGCTTTGGTTGAACCGAAGAAACCCCTCCAACAGCTAAACCTTTGACATTTCCTTCATCAGAATCACCAACATTGTCTTTGGATTTGGCTTTTGACTTGGCATTTACTCAGAGACGTTTTTCACTTTCACTTCCACACTCTTTGGTTTCAGTGTCTCTGATACTCCATTCAGTTTAGAAGAAGAACTACCCTTCTTCTTAATGGTACAGGAGGAAAGTACACTAGCATGATCTGCATGCTCCAACTCATCAATATTTGTGGAAGATGGACTATTCTCATATTTCCTCCTAAAAATTCCACTTTTTTTACCCTTCACCTCTCTCACCATTTCCTCATCATTATCATAAGATGGACTATTCTCAACATTTAACTCCTCATTATTCGTCGCAGAAATTCCACTTTGTCTATCCATCACCTCTCTCACCAGCTCCTCCACCTCAGTAAAGTATTTTGACCCACCCTTTTTCTTCTTCTCTACTTCTTCCTCCTCCTCTTCCTCCTCCTCCTCCTGCTGCTGCTTCTCATTCACATAAGAGGAGCTAGAAGAACTGTCATCATCATTGTCAAAAACCTCATTCATCTCATCAACCCTAAAATCTTCATCACTAGTCTCATTTTCTTCACTTTCATCAGAATCAGAATCCTCATTTTCATCAAAATCGTCATCATCACTCTCATCAGAATCATCCAAATCAACAAAGTTTTTATCTTTATCATAAAACTCACCGTTTCCTCCATCTTTATCACTCTTTACTCCGTCTTTAACATCACCAGCATCATCGTCAGCATCCATTTTTACTGCATCTTTAACATCATCAGCATCACTTTTTACTCCATCTTCAACATCATCAGCGTCACTTTTTACTCCATCTTTAACATCATCAGCATCAGCAACATCAAAATCAGAAGTTCAAAACAGTTCAGTCCATTACTCCATTCTGATGAGTATGGTGAAAGTGATGAAGAACCATAGTGTTCTTCATCACTTTCACCATACTCATCAGAATGTATTGAAATAGGGTTATCTTCATCACAACCACTCTTTCCACCAACAAAGTTTTCATCTTTTTCAGCAAACTCATAACTTTTTTCTTCCTTCTCAACATTCACACAACCCTCAAAACTCTTCTCATCACATTGCTGCACTGACCCTTCTTCATCTTCATCTTCATCACCATAATCATCATCAGCATCAGCAACATCAGAATCAGAACCATTAGATTGTACATTTTAAAAATAGAATGAAGGTAGAGTCTGAAGACTGCGTCTGAAGGCAGCGTCTGAAGGCTGAATCTGAAGGTCAACATTGGTCAACGTCTGAAGGCTGAGTCTGAAGGTCAACATAAGTCAATGTCTGAAGGCTGAGTCTAAAGGTCAATAAAAGTCAACGTCTGAAGGGAGCGTCTGATGAACAGTGCTTCTGAAGTGTGCGTCTGAAGTCCTGCTTCTGAAGTGAGCTTCTGAAGTATTGTGTTCCTGAAGAAGCTTCTGAAGTCTGACGTGGAAAGAAAAACAACTGTTACCATCAGCATTTAATGCCTGCTGTGTCAGAACAACTTCAATGGAACAGTTGCCTCCCTTGCAGAAACATTCCCCAGCTTTTAAGGAAAGCAAATTCAAATATGGCTGCGTGCTCTGTTTTCTGCTGAGTTTTAGCTCACAATTTCAGCCTGACCTAGCTTTCTTTTACAACGGCTCTTTGCTACAAAACTGGGCAATGCTCAACAGCTCTATTATCCTCTATATAAGGATGAAGATTTGAAGAAGGAAATCGCCAAGACTCTGAAAAACTAAAGACTGAATCGTGCTCTGTTTTGCTGTCAACATTCACAAAGTCACAAAAACTCTTAGGAATTCTTACAATCTTAGTATCTTAGAATTTCCTAAGTTTAGAGTCTAAACCTGTGTTGTATTAAGTGAACACCTCTGATATTTGATCAAGTGTTCAACTCAAACTGTATTTGTAAAATCTGTTTGAAACTTCAAAGTCTCAGTCTGTATACTAAGCAAACCAGAAGTCTCTTTACTTTGTGTATTGAGCACTAGAAGTCTCTTAGCTTGTGTGCTTTGAGCAAGGAAGTCTCTTAGCTTGTGTGCTTTGAGCAAGGAAGTCTCTTAGTTTGTGTGCTTTGAGCAGGGAAGTCTCTTGACTGTGTGTCTTGAGCAATTGTAATCTCTTTGATTATAGTTCAAATCTCTTGTTAGTAACAAGGGGACTAGACTACTTCCAACTTGTGGAAGGAACTAGTATAAAAATATTGTGTGTCTCTCTTTCCTTCTCTCTTTACTTTTATAATCGCTGCATAAATCTCTGAAAAAGTTTCAGAACCCAATTCTGAACTTATCTTAAGTCTTGAGAAAGAAAAGAAAGAAAAGTTTTTAAGCCCACACAATTCACCCCCCCTTCTTGTGTGTTTTTCTCACCTTCAAAAACGAATATATTTATTGTGGAAAACTCACGAATGACACTCGCGATAAATAGCAGCACTCGAGAGCAGAATTCAAATCCTTAAAAATATTCATTCAACGCTTATTAAAACTAAGTTGGTTCAATGTATTTGAGTTCTTTCTAGTTTCTTCTTGTCTTGCAACCACATTTTATTCATAGAGGAAATGGGGAGAAACAAGCACACGCACAAGCACGTCTGGAACTATAAAACTGGAAAGAGGGACAAGGACAAAGCAATCTGCGAAGGAGAGAAGAAATTAACAAAATTGAATTTATTATAAAAAAAAATAAAAATGACAAATGTATATTACAATTCTACCCTTTGTTTATGTTTGTGTTTTCAAAGAAAAATTGGGTTTTCTTGTCCGGCTAAAAAAGTGCATAATATTATAATACACCTTCATAACTTAAAAGTTAAAGTGGTTTGGTATTTGTTGTTTTTTCCAACTTAATTAATACTTTTAAGTCAAAATCTGTTAGGTAATTTTTTTTTAAAAGAGCTTTGAGATTTTAATACAAATTATCATAAATAAAATAAAATGCCTTTTTTTATTATAAATCTATAAATTTTGTAAAAACCTGATTTTTTTAGAGCAAAAGAAAATTCATAAATTATTATATAAAACATTATCATAAATTAAATTGAAAGAGTTTGAAAATAATCCAGCATTAGAAACATAACACATCATAAACTTGAACAATTATTGTTTTCTAACAACTTGGTGGTTATTTGATTTCTAGCTCTATCCTTGTAGCTCCCATCTTGTACTCTTAAAATGTATGATGAATCTTCATTAATGTTTCTTTCTTCTTCGCGTTCGGGCATATATCCAGGGATTTGGTCCCATTTGTTGAATTCCTCATCCTGAACGCCACATATTCGAATATAGTTATGATGTGTTGTTGCAACTATGATCTTTTCTTGTTTGATTAGTGGAAATGGTCTCATATCACATAAAATATGTCACCTTTTCTTTCAAACATCAATTGTTCTTTCAATGACATTTCGAAGTGAAGAATGTACATGATTGAATACGTCATGAATGCCTTGTACTTGACTACCATCTCTAAAATCAGAAATGTGATATCTTTTGCCTTTGTATGGTGATAGATATCCTTTCATGTTTGGATATCCTGCATCAACCAAGTAATACTTTCCTAGAAATATTTTTTTTTTAAAAAAAATCATTGTTAGTTTATGCATAAAAGTTAGGCTTAAACGCACTTTTGCCCCTATATTAAAAAAAAAAACCACTTATCCACCAAACATAGCAAATACACCCTCTAAATCTTGTTTCTCATCACTCAACCCTTTGCAGCGCCATGATTAATTTGTTGTCGGTGTCGATTTCTATGTTGGCATTGATGGGGTTTGGAAGGGAATGAAAGAGACCCTAATACAGTGGACCTCACCTGACTTTTCATGCCATCATCCTCATTAACTCAATGATAATCGTTGCGCTAACCAAGGCATTTGGAGATTCTAGGATTCAATTAGGTTTTGATAATGAGTTTTTTCTTCATTTTGCAGGAAAATCTATGTTATAAATTTTGAAATTGTGTTCCATTATTAATCTGGACAGATCTCAGTTGTTATATGTGATGGGTTGATAATTATAAAAACATAGAAGGAAGGATATGGAATGAATTGATGTTTTGGCTGAACAAAGGGTTATGGAAGGAATCTAACATAATTTCAAGATTATGATGATGGTGGTTTGGTAAAGGTTTCATGGAAGGAAGAAGAAAGAATAATATGGATTGTTAAATGTTTTGATTATGAAATGAAACAAGAAGAAACCGTGAAAAGCTGGGTTCAAGGAATATTGTTTTTTTATTATATTTATTTTAATTTATTTTGAAATAAAATTATATAATTTTGATCATTATAAGGTGGAATTTTTTTAATTATTTAAAAATAAAAAATTACACATGTGGCAGCCAACTCACTTAAGTGAGGAGCCACGTGAGCGTTGACCCAGTCAAAATTAAAGGGGGCTTGAATGTTGCAAAAGGGGGAAACATAGGGGGTTGGAAAGTGATTTTTTTTAATAGGGGGCCAAAATCACAACTATGACAAAGTTATGGGGCTAAAAGTGCGTTTACGTCTAAAAGTTATTGTCAAAACTATATAAATCACAAAGTTTATTTAGAGTCATTCTTTAACCTACATCATCAAACAACATAAACAAGCATTACTAGTTCCAAAGTACTAAAAACACTTAAAACTATAAAATCCTAAAATAGGCACTGATTAGATGTTTAAGGCATTGCAATCACTCAATTACTTGTCCATTATAGGGGTAAGTGCAACATGATAACCAACTTATTTGCCGGTTATCAGTTGGATATCCTTTTCTGCCAATATAACGAATTTGATCTTTAATGGGAACAATGGCAGGAATATATGTTCCATCTATAGCACCGATGCATTTTTCAAAATAAGGCTAGTACCTTCTATCATTCTTGATTTTGGACGGAATTTCTGTAAAGTTAAAATCAGGAGGCCTCACAATTTCTTTTGCTAGTAAACATAAACTTTCTAAAACTTCATTAAACTTCCTACTAACGGTTTCTCCTGATTTTCCAAATTTATTTTGAATATTTCTATTAGTCTTGCTATGCGCTCAGTACCAGACCAGCCAACAACAACAAAAGTGATTAACATGTAGAACTTACAGACTAACATGACATTTTGCGTTGGATATCCTTTTCTGCCAATATAACGAATTTGATTTTTAATGGGAACAATGGCAGGAATATGTGTTCCATCTATAGCACCGATGCATCCTTCAAAATAAGGCAAGTACCTTCTATCATCCTTGATTTTGGACGGAATTTCTGTAAAGTTAAAATCAGGAGGCCTCACAATTTCTTTTGCTAATAAACATAAACTTTCTAAAAACTTCATTAAACTTCCTACTAACGGTTTCTCCTGATTTCCCAAATTTATTTTGAATATTTCTATTAGTCTCGCTATGTGCATAGTACCAGACCAGCCAACAACAACAAAAGTGATTAACATGTCTAAGTTACTGACAAACATGACATTTTGCGTTGGATATCCTTTTCTGCCAATATAATGAATTTGATCTTTAATGGGAACAATGGCAGAAATATATGTTTCATCTATAGCACCGATGCATCCTTCAAAATAAGACCAGTACCTTCTATCAACCTTGATTTTGGACGGAATTTCTGTAAAGTTAAAATCAGGAGGCCTCACAATTTCTTTTGCTAGTAAACATAAACTTTCTAAAACTTCATTAAACCTCCTACTAATGGTTTCTCCTGATTTTCCAAATTTATTTTGAATATTTTTATTAGTCTCGATATGCGCACAATACCAGACCAACCAACAACAACAAAAGTGATTAACTTGTCTAAATATGTCTAACACCCTATGAATACTCTATCATTAAAAAAAAAAAGCATAAAGCAGGGACCAATGCCAAATATGATGAAAGTGCAAGGACTAAAGACATATTTAAGCCTTTATAAAACATGCCTTTTCTTTTTTTAATTTTTCTTAAATGCTCATTGATCTGATTAGAAGACATTTGTAAACAATTTCAAAACAATGACATTACCAAATGAAAATAAATATAAATTAAAGTTGCTCAAATATTGCATAAATATCAATACAAAATTCTCAACCAAAAGCAAAATACCAAATAACAAGTTCGAGAGGTACTAAATATAAAACATAAAGCAAAATCTAAATATAAAGTATGAATGCCAATATAACTAGGAAACCCAACGCCAAACTTAACCTAAATATTAGATGATTTCTTATCAGCTTAGTTGTATAGAATCCACTCTACTAAATCTGCCTTGGAATCTTTTGAGGTTATTAGTAGGACTCGATTTTGTTCATCTTTAAGCATTTCTAAAGCACAATTAAATTGTTGACCATTCAAAAAACCATCCATCTTTACACTTTTCAATAATTTAACGCAGTCTATAATAGAGTATTATCCATGGACATGAGAGTTGGCCACAATTTGAGCCCTTTCAACTTCATTATGACCTTCAGCTGCTTCAACTATCCCTTCAAATGTTTCTCATAGTTGTTGTTGTCCCAACCTTTATCTTACCCTTTGTCACTTTCTCTTCAATATCTAGTGAAACCTTTCTTTTCTTTTTGGGTTGAGTATTTTCCACAGGGCTAAAGTGATCACCAATATCAAATTCACTATCATATGATTCAATAATTTCTTATGGCACATTTGTAGTAGTATTTTTGCCACTAGATACAAATGGCACACCCAAAGCTGGTGTCCATTGGTGTTCACTTGTTGCCACCACATCCCCATATATGAATTCCAATTCATCACGAAATTCTAAACCTTGAAAACGAAATTTTGCATATTTTACATTCTCCTGCATAACCAATAATAAGCGATAATATTCAGGAAAACCAAATTCTGCTATTCAATTTTCACATGATAAAACCCACCTGGTGGTATTGACTTGGGACATGAGAGTGTACTCAGGTCCGATTCTCTCCGGTGCCAATTTGGGTGAGTTAATTTAGCTTCTTAAAAAAAAAAATCACAGGATAAAAATTAAATATTTATAATACTCACTCTTATCTTAGCATCCCACTATGAAGCATCATCATCAATATTTCCTGTCTGATTATTCTATCTCAATTGCTTTCATGTCGTCCAATCAATTCTCAAAGTATCCCAAACGTGTTTCTTTACCAATTAATTGTTTTCATGTCGTCCAATCAATTCTCAAAGTATCCATTCTATTTTTCAACTGCTTTTGGTTATAGTTTTTATCAGCACGTTTATTGAATTTTTCATGTATTTCTCCCATTTCTTATTCTTAAAAGCAATACCGGATCTCACTAATACAAATGTCAAAGTAACATTTTGGTATCCGATGAAATTTTCCACGTTGCTTTTACTAAACTGTGAGCTTTACATGGAGGGATTTCTTTAGTAGCCATAGCTGCAATGTGTTTTGAAAATTATAAATAATTAAGCGCAAACTAATATTTTTATTGGGTAAGCAAACTGACTATCATTCAAAACGAAAGAAAAAAGAGATCCAACAAAACGAATAGGTAAGCAAATTGAATGGATCCATCGAAATAAAGATCCATATGATCATATGTAATCAAACGATAAAATAAAGGCTTAAATGTAGTTTTTCACTCTTATGTTTTAAAACGTTGTGATTTTTGCCCCCTAATAAAAAAAATAAAATTTTTGCCCTCTATCTTTAGAGAAATTTGCTCTTTTGACCCTTTATCTTTAGGAAAATAAGATATTTTGACCCTTTATCTTTACAAAAAGTTGTGATTTTGACTCCTTGTTTTGGGACACGTGGCGTCTTCTCAACAACTTTGCAACGTTTTGTAAAATTAAGGGGTAAAATTGTTATTTTTTTTGTTAGAGGGCCAAAATCGCAACTTTTTAAAAGTTAAGGGGTCACAAATGCATTTAAGCCAATAATAAACAAAGAGCAAGCTAGTACTAATAAGCAAAATGAGTTTTTAAAAAGGACAGAATCTGAGGACAAAGCAACCAACGTATAAAAACTCCATGTATCATATAAAAGGCATAAGGAAAGGAAAGGAAAGTAGCAAAAGGACAAAAACAAATATATAAAAATGATGTACCTGCACCAGTGGTCAGCAAGGACAGAAAGCACTGGAATGGAATAGATATGGTGACGTTTACAATCGGAAAGCCTTTTCCAATGGTTAGATGGTTGAGGAATACAATTTTTATGGTGGACTGTCTACACCAAATTTTTTTCCTTTCTCTTTTACACTCTTATATTTTTGTTTAGATCTGGAATACACGATTTTTATCATAGACTGCCTACACCATATTTTTTTCTTTTCTCTTTTACACTCTTATATTTTTGTTTAGATCTGGAATTTTTTTCTTTTCTTGATCTGGAAACAATTGGTCGGATTTTCTCGCTCGCACGCATCCCCGTGCGCACGCGCGCCCGTACTATAAGAGTGACTTAGAAGTTGAATTTTTTCACGATTTTTTGCATGCATGTTTAGGACATAAAAACAACATCGCCCACAAAAAACGAGAATTTTCCGACAAGGGACAGATTAAATATGAATTTTTTACGCGCCAAAAACTCAAGAACGCGAAACAACAAAACATGCACCTAGAAAACGAATTTTGAGAATAGAGGTGTCTGCAAAAAACCAGCTCAAAATTCGTTTTCTAGGTGCATGTTTTGTTGTTTCGCGTTCTTGAGTTTTTGGCGCGTAAAAAATTCATATTTAATCTGTCCCTTGTCGGAAAATTCTCGTTTTTTGTGGGCGATGTTGTTTTTATGTCCTAAACATGCATGCAAAAAATCGTGAAAAAATTCAACTTCTAAGTCACTCTTCTAGTACGGGCGCGCGAGCGAGAAAATCCGACCAATTGTTTCCAGATCAAGAAAAGAAAAAAATTCCAGATCTAAACAAAAATATAAGAGTGTAAAAGAGAAAAGAAAAAAATATGGTGTAGGCAGTCTATGATAAAAATCGTGTATTCTAGATCTAAACAAAAATATAAAAGTGTAAAAGAGAAAGGAAAAAAATTTGGTGTAGACAGTCCACCATAAAAATTGTGTTCCTCAACCATCTAACCATTGGAAAAGGCTTTCCCATGGTGGGAAAGCTTTCTGCTTTCCCATTGTAAACGCCACCAATAGATATACATACATAACTAGGTTTATGCAGTTTTGGGTGGTACTTCACCTTTGATCTGATAGATTCATATGTTTCATACTCATAGCACACTTTGGTCTGTCTGGTTAAGTAAAGATATTGAAGCCAACTTTAAAGAAGCTTATGGAGTACTGTACTACTGTGAATCAGGACTAAAGGGTTGGTCCACTCAATTGATACCTTTTTGGGAGAACTAAGAAATTAATTCCCTCATAATAAGTAATAACTCCAAATATTTCATAATCAAAATTCTTTAAATAAAAATAATTGCAATTCAAGTATAAACTGTTTTTTTATCAAAAAGTTACGTTTATTAGCGTTTAAAAAGAGAATTTTATTAAATACAGTGAGGTCTGTTTGGCAAAAATAGCGGATAGCTGATAGTTTATAGCTTATGACTGATGACTGATGGTTTATAGATGATAACTTATAGCTGATAACTGATGACTTATGGCTAATAAGTTAATTGAAGTGTTTGGTAAAATTAGCGGTTCAACTAGCTGATAGATGTAAAATGACATAAAAAGACATTTTTATATCATTCAATTTTTTATGAAGACAAGAACAACATACATTAATAATAATTTTATTTAGTTCAAAATAACAAAAGATATATTTTCATCAAATCTAAGCACAACTGAAGATATATTGATTTGCATGTAAAAAAAAGTATATTGATTTGTAAAAAAAAAACTAAAAAACCGAAGGTATGCCGTATAAAGAATAAAGCAACGAAAGGAAATTATTTTTTTTTTTTGTTTAGAAAAAGAAGTGGATATTTATTAGCACAAGAGACATTAGTATTTATGATGCAGTTATATTAATAAATTGTAAAGGGTAAAAAAGGATTTTAAATAAAATAATAAGGGTAAAAGAGGAAGGAAAAACAATAAGGTATAAGCTATAAGCTCAAACGCTACTTGAAATAGCGTCTGAAAAATAAGCTATAAGCTCCTGAAATAAGCTATAAACTTCTGACGAAAAGATTGTTACCAAAAATGTCTTTTTTTGCCAGACAAACTTATAAGCTATAAGCTATAAGACATAAGCTTATTTTAAGCTTATTTTTGTGTCTTAACAAACAGACTCTGAAAGAAAGATATCTTGACAAAAAAAAAAACTTTAATCATAGGATTCATTCTATCGAATATAGATCATCTCCATTTTTTAAAATAAATGGTAATTTTAATTACTAAACATTTTAAGTAAATAAATGATATAAATGCACATATTTTTATACTTGATGACATTAACTTAATATTTCTACACTAAAACTATTTTTTTTAGTAAACACTAAAACCGTAGTAATAGGGGATATGTCCATTTTTTTTTTAGAAATGGAGAGGATCTCTACTCCATTCCGTAGCCCAATTTAAATTTAAAAATTAAACAAATGCATATTTATGTCTACCGAATCATAATTAATAGATTTAAGGAGTAAAATTATTTGACGGTAATTTTGATATATTGAAAATAGGCTACACCAAAAAAAACCATGTACCCACTTTATTAGGTAGTAGTATAGATTTAATTGATCCTGTAACATAGTAAATTGTATATAAGATTTTAATAAAATTAATTTAGAAAAAATTCTCTCAAGATAATCAATAGTTATTGTAACAGGTAATATTGTTCTAGCTATAAGGTTTGCATTAATTTAGAAAATATATATGTTAACTTGCAATTATTCTTAATTTTCAAAGTGATTAAAAGGTAATGCTAAATGAACTGTGATGCTTCCAAGTTACTACAGGCTAGCATCACATGACAGTAGTAGTAAGTAGGTGAAAACTATAGTTCATTGATGATGCAAATTGCTTAGTAATAATGACAGAGAAAATAGAAAGTTAGCAAAGGAGTTGCATTACTTAACAGACAGTAATATATCTCCTAAGTTGCAAGTCCTAGGAAAGTAATTGCTTTACTTAACATATATAGTAATAAATGATATCCTAATGTGTTTACTTATGAAACCTAGTTTCATCAATTTAACAAGCCTGCATTAAATTTTGTATAGTGACCAATGTTGAAGAATCTGCAAAACCAAATAAAGAGCTACATCAGAAGCATGATCTGAATAAAGCAACATAGAGATAATTAGATCTAATCAAAATGGTTAAAGTAAGAGCATTTCTGTTTTTTGTTTAACCTTTGGTTAGAGTATATCATTGATTCATCATGAATATTAACAAAATAGAAAGACAACTCCTAATTTAATCTGTTTCACCAAAAATATTCTTACCTTTGCAAGTAGTCCTTTGTATATACACAAAAACTGAATTGATTGAAAAATTGATAATCTTGCAAACACATAAATGTATCCAAACACACTCTCAGACCACATCTCGCTCCTTCCTCAGTACTACGCACTTAACAAATATGCCTTTGAGCTTCTCGTGCTTAGTCATCTCGTCAAGAACTCTATCTTCAAAGTTCACAGCACCGCTCTTGGAATTGACATCATTATTGGCAGCATTTTTCGCTGAAAAAACAAGCTCAGATAACCGGTCTTTTTCGGTCTGTTTACCATATTTTTCTTCCTCGGTAGTCCCTTCAGCGAGCAGATGGTATGTGTATACCACTCTCTTCTGACCAATCCTATACGCTCGGCTGATAGCTTGTCTTTCGACCGAAGGATTCCATACAACATCCAGAAGTACAACCCTTGAAGCTCCAACTAAGCTAATTCCCTCAGAACAAGCCTTTGTAGATGCAAGTAGAACCTTTGCTTGGCAATTTTCATCGTTGAAGCTATGGATTACAGATTGCTTCACCTTTGGAGGATCCTCACCAGACATGACCAGCACTTCCTTTCCCTCGGACCATTTAAAAGCTGAGTTTAATTGGTCTTTAATTAATTGTAAAGGAGCATGGAATTGGCTGAACACAAGAACTCTCTCGTGAAAAGCATCACATAGCCGAACAAACTCGAACAAAAATTTTGTTTTGACACCTTCATGTGGGTTCAGTCTAAGCTTTTCCAGATGATCCTTGTCGAGAGCTGATTTTTCTTCTTCTGAAAGAGCACATTCAAGGAAAAGCGATGGATGGACGGATGCCAATGCTACCTTACGTTCAAAGTTAAATATTGTGTTTTGAGAACGTTTAATGCTCTTCAGAATTTCATTCTGCAAACTACCAGCCTTCAAAGTCACCAAACAGTCCCTTAACCCGGGAAGCTTATTTTCAAGGATCGCGCCTTTGTGCACATGAACAAAGGGATCTAGCAACTTAAACTTCTTGATCTGATCATCAGAAGGGTCTCTTGTTTTGTTGAGCAACGCTGGTTCCCAATTCCATTTTTTAGATGATTTAAGTCCCTGATTTTGGCAAAAACTTTTTAGCTCAGGCGGTATCGTGTTAGGAAAAGAAGGCTTCACTAAGCTTACGGTGCTGTAAAGCTCCCAGAAATTGTTCTGGAATGGAGTTCCGGAAAGGATGATACGCTTCTGCGTTTGAATCTTCGAAAACACCTTCCAAATATGACTTCTTTGATTTCTTGGTGTGTGTCCTTCGTCTAGAACTAACAAACCAGGAGATTTAAGTAGAACCTTTCGCATATCACAGTTTCCTTCTCCCTCCTTCACATTTTCATGCTTTTTCCTATCTTGGCATTTTTTTCCAAACAAATTGTAGCTGATTCCAAGAACGCTTGTTTCTTTGAACCATGAAATCAGTTTTGCCATCCGCGTTTCATGAATATTATGCTGTGTATTAGACAAATCAAACGTTTCAACCGCATCAGGATGCTCTTTACCAGATAACTCGGGATTGCTTAAATTGTGAAACGGAACTCCGATGTCGTCCCATTTCTTGAATTCATCCTCCCAAGTTAGCAGTATACTAGCAGGAGCGACAATAATCGGCAAGCATTTGGGAAAGGCTTTCAAATAAGCCTTGAGAAACACTAAGGTCAGCCTTGTCTTTCCGGTTCCAGGAGCATGAGAAATAATACAGCCACCTTCGCTGCAAGGATCGGCATTCTTTAACTTTTGAAGCTCAATGTTTCCTGCCAAGTTTTTCCAAATGAATTCAAAGCCTTCTTGTTGATGAGGATATAAAGGTTGTTTCAAATCTGGAATTAGGTCCCAAACTGTGCCTTTATTGCGAGAGAAATTAGTCTTCGAATCATTATCAGAAACATTTAATTGAGATCCATCAACCTGTGAAACATTCACTCCATCAAATGATGCCTTTCTTCCTGAACCTTCACCGGGAAATCTATCCATCTGTGTCATGTGAAAAACAAGTATGCAAAAATTCAGTGCCTCTTATCAAACATTATAACAGCATGATGCCAAAATATGAATCTAACATCAACAAATTTATTTGAATTTATGGAAATAACCTGAGAAAAAACAAATAAACGAGAAAATACTTAACAACTCCCTCCGATCTTTTCTAACTGTCGCTTATGTAGTAAAAAATGTAATCCTATTTATTTGTTGTTTTCATTAATTTATTATCAATGTCTCGTATCAGTATAGTGTCAAGTATTTGTGTCTATGCCAGAGCTTCATAGATTAAGCAAATTTCATAATCAAATCAGAGATTTGGGATTAAATTACAGTCTGATGCAATAAATTATAAAGGCATCAATGCAAAAGCTATGTATGCAAATTCTTTGGATCCCATAACAATCACTTTCTGTTTTAATCATTAATTTTTACATACCCTGAAAACAAAAGAACTAAAAAAATACTTAACTGTTGCTAATAGTTTTTACATAGTTAGCAGATAATAACTTTATTTCAACTATATGGATCCCACAGTTATACATTTCAAATTACTCTTCAGTTTATACATATCTTGAGAAAAAGAAGAATACAAATATAGTTAAGTACTTAGCATAACGATTCAAACATCAGTGCGTCTTACCACCGACGAATCCTGTTATCAAATCAGAATAAACATACAACAACTAAGGTCCATTTCTTTGTCAAAAAAAAAACTAAGGTCCATTTCAACTACAACATGAGGACTAAATGATAGAATAATACCATAAATCGTAATAAAATCAAACTAAACATAAATATATTTGAACTACATGGATAGTACAACAATTAATCCTTATTTCGATCTTGAGTTTTTACATATATTGAGAAAGACAAAATAATGTGAATCAGTTTGTCAATTGCAGACCGCAAAATATAGTCGAATGTTCAAAATAGCACTGCTTTAGCCGCAATTAGACAACCCTTTCCATTGAATCGCCACATGTTGCAGAATAATAGTGGTTTGTTCAAATTTCACTAATCAAGATAAAAATAAAAAAGTACCAAGTTATTTTACATAAATCGACACGAAACCGTGCTTACCACTAGTGGTGAGATATATTTGATTTCAGTAATAACCACGCCACATGATTTGCAAAATTCACCAATCTCTTCATCGAGAAAAATGTTGTGTTCACAACAAATTGATGGACTTCCGCTAGCTCCATCTGTCTCTAAATTTCCAATCTGCAGATAGTAAAACACTATGTTAATCGCCGTCACTGATTTCGCTTTAATCTCACTGATAACATATAAACAATTAAATTAAATGCAAAGATCAAATTTAAATGTTCTTAAAGAGGAGAATTACCATGGATACAGCATCAGATTCTCTTAGGGCTGTATCCAGTTCATCCCACAATACTTCGTTCTCTTCATCCTCCTTGGTCTTTTGTACTTTTTCCACCTTTTTAAGGCTCCATATCGATTGGGGTGTCTCCACCACAGGAACCGGTGGTGGCCGTGTATCTCGTTGATCAACTCCATTTTCCTTGAACTCCAACACAGTTGAATCATTTTTCATGGTATTCTTTCTTTCCCAATAGCATTGAGCAAGGAGTTCGAGTGAACGCAACTCCTTTGGCATAAAATGCGGGCTTTTGACGCTTTGATTGAAACCATTGTTATCAATAGATTCCTTCTTCTTCTCAATAGGGATGTTAGCTATACCTTTATAGTCCCTTCCTTTGTTCTCCATCATTTTCTCTTTATCTGATTCCTTCATCTTTTCTTGCTTCATTTGAACCGATGAAACTCCTCCAACACCTAAACCTTTGACATATTTTTCTTTTCCTTTATCACAGTCAGCAACATTCACACTGTCATTAGGTTTGGTATTGTCTTTGACTTTGAAACTGAATTTGGCTTTGGCAACATTTACACTTTTTGCTTTTTTTCCCTCTGATGCTTTATTCTGGTATGAAGAAGAAGAATAACCAAAGTTTAAACATATAAATAATTAAGTTCAAAATCAGCTTAAGCACCAATCTTATAGTTCACAAATTAAAATTAATATGCAAAGTTAAAATTTAAATGTTCCTAATGAGGAGGATTACCTTGGATACAGGTTCTGATTCTCTTAGGGCTGTCTCCAATTCATCCCATAAAACATCATTCTCCTCATCCTCCTTGGTCTTTTGCATTTTTCCCACCTTTCTAAAGCTCCATATTGATGGGGGTGTCTCCACAGGAACCGGTGGTGGCTGCCTATCTCGTCGATCAACGGCATCATACTTGAACTCCAACACAATTGATTCATTCTTCATCTCTTCTTGCTTTGTTTGAACAAAAGAAACTCCTCCAACATCTAAAGCTTTGACATATTTTTCCTTTCCTTCATGAGAATCAGCAACCTTCACACATTCATTTGGGTCTACATTGTCTTCGACTTTGACTTTGAATTTTACAACATCAATATCATTGCGAAGATTCACACTTTCTTTAGCTTTGGTAACATTTACATCATCATCATTTACAACATCAATATCATCACGAAGATTCACACTTTCTTTGGCTTTGGTAACATTTACATCATTTACATCATCATCATTTACAGCATCAATATCATCATGAAGATTCACACTTTCTTTGGCTTTAGCAACATTTACATCATCATCAGAGGCATTTTGCAAACATTTTGCCTTTTGTATCTCTGATGTTTCCTTCTGGTTTGAAGAAGAAGAACCCTTTATTGGATCTGAATGCTCCACTTCATCATTGTGTCCAAAAGAACCCTTCTTCTTCTCAAAGGTATTAGAGGTTGCTACACTACCACAATCTGAATGCTCCACTTCATCATTGTTCACAGAAGGACTTTTATCCTTCACCACCTCAATATTTGTGGAAGATGGACTCTTCTCATTCTCTACCTCCTCATCATTCATCTCAGAAATTCCACTTTGTCTATCCATCACCTCTCTAACCAAATCCTCAACCACATTAAAGAATTTTCTCCCACCCTTTTTCTTCTCCTTTTCCTCGTCCTCGTCCTCGTCCTCGTCCTCGTCCTCCTCCTCCTCCTCTTCATCATCATAAGGAGAGCCAGAAGAACTATCATCATCCATGTCATTGAGCTTATCAACATCAAAATCTTCATCATCAGAATCATCATCTTCACTCTCATCAGAATCAGAATCATCATCATCACCATCACTCTCTTCAGAATCATCCAAATCAACAAAGTTTTTATCTTTATCATCAAACTCACCACTTCCTTTACTTTCATCATTTTTTACTTCCTCTTTAACATCATCACCTTCTTTTTCTTCTTCTTCTTCTTCTTCTTCTTTTTCTTCTTCATTATCACCACCAAAACCAACACAATGTTCTTCATCACTTTCACCATACTCATCTGAACATATTGTAATAGGGTTATCTTCTTCCAAACCACATTTTTTCTCAACAAAATTTCCATCTTTAGCATCAAACATCTTCACATCTTCATCTTCAACATCATCATCATCATCAATGGAAATAACCTTAACATTCTTAGGAACAACAAAAGTTTCTATTTTTACCTTCATTTTCTTACAACGAGAAACATAGTCCAAACCCATATCATCTTCATGACTCTTTCTTCTCCGCTTCGATTTCGGCGGAAGACAACGGAACAATGGAACATTTTTGCTACGAGTTCTGCTAGAAACACCAGCCATTACAAACAACAAAGGAAAAATGAAAGAACAAGAACAATGTAAAGAAAAAAAGTGTTTTGAATGAGTGGAGAAAAAAGAGAGAGAAAAAGTGTTGTCCAAGGATGATGAGGTTTAACGTTAGGAAAGTGATGTAATGAGATACTAAAAAAAGATGTTAATAGAAAAAGAATCAGACATTGGTGTGTAACACAAACAGAGCAAAGAGAAAGAGAGATGTGTAACTGGCGCCAAACTATATGAGGAAATCATCACTTATGAACACCAAACTAAATAAATAATCCAAGATCTTCTTACTATGTTTAATAAATGTACACATAATAATAAATGAATAAATTTGTTTTATATTGGTCATTAGGGTTGGGACTAGGCCAGACCGGCCTACAGGGACCTATGGTCTGACCTGTTTAGTAGAGACTCCTAGGCTTAGACTTTTAAAAAGTTTATTTAGTTAAATATGTCATGCTTAAGCTTTCAGTAAAGCATGTTAAGCCTGATAGATTGACCTATTAATACATATCTATTAAAATGTGTTTTTTTATATTAAAATAATTGCATAAATTAAAAATAAAAAACATTTTGTTTCCATCTATCAAGTCCCGTAATAGGCTTTGTTGTTATAGGTTTTTAAGTAGGCTTTAATGTTGTTAAGTATGCTTTAGTTAAATAGGTCAGACTTAGGCTTTCAGAAAAACATGTTTAGCCTGATAGGCCAGCCTATTAATACATATCTATTAAAATGTGTTTTTTTATATTAAAATAATTGCATAAATTAAAAATAAAAACACTTTTTTCTCCATCTAAGTAACACTCATACTAATTTAATCTAGAATATTAGCATGCGCATTAACTGATACTGGATACATCAAAATTTTCAATAATAAAATACAACATAACTGAATGAATAGAAATTTGGTCGTTTATACAATCATCAAGTGCCACTAAAATACACTTATACAAGTCTGATAAACTCCTGAGCTGGTACATGACGAGCAACTGCACTCCATCCAGCGTCTTCCTGAAGAACATCATGATCCTCTTGCTAACCTGTAAACCTGCATCAGAAGGAGTGGGATGAGACATAATGTCTCAGTGAGCTCCACCCAACCTACTGTTGGCAACCACGGGGAACCTAGGGTCGCCGTGCCTACTTGTGGCAATCTTAGGGATACCTATGATCGCCAAGCTTTAACCTTACCCATAAAGGGTTTATACCTGCATGTTCCTGCTAAATTGTGTAGTCATAAAACTAGACTACATCCTGCTAAACTAGTGATCAAGGGGAAACCTAAGATCACTGCCTGATAACTGGTACCTAGTACCTAATACCTGATAACTGAATAGTCATGAAAACTAGATTATATCCTGATAACTTGGTGATCGAGGGGACTCCTAAGATCACCACCTGATACCTGTCTGATAGGTAACATCTGCCTGATAACTGATGACTACTTTGTCATATTCTCATACTTAGTGATCTGGGGACATCCTATGATCACTTTCTGATAACTATTATCTGATGACTATATTGTCATAAACTTATGTAATAAATACATATACAAATTCATCTTACTTATAACATAAAGTTAGAAGTTAGCGTTGAACAAACATTATTATCTTAGTTCATTTTACGGAATGCCCCCGAGTGGAGTAACCTCGGAGCACATTCCCCTGATAACCGGTGAAAATTTCTATCTGAGGCTAATCATCGGACTCCTCTTATCGTTGTGTGGACAACTCTCGAAGAAGAAGTCTCATCCGGCCTGATCCGGAGTCTGCTGAACACAACTTAACTTACATGTAGACAACCCTCTCGGAGAAGTCTCATCCGGCCTGATTCGGAGTCTGCTGAACATGCTTAAACTTTAACATACGTGTGGAAAGCCCTTTCGGAGAAATCCCATCCGGCATAATCCGGAGCCTGCTGGACACGTTAAAACATAGTCTTATAAACTTACGTGTGGATAGCCCTTTCGGAGAAATCCCATCCGGCATAATCCGGAGTCTGATGAACACGTATAATCTTTATAATATAATTCTTAACTTATATGTATATCTGATACATTTCTCTAAACATATGCATATCTGATGCATCCATCACATATTTAATCATGTGATACTTAACCTATAATATAAGGTTCTAAGCTTAACGTTCTCATAAGCCACTTAATCATGTTGGGAATCTGAACCCCTTAGGCCTATCTGAGGCCTTGAATGTGATAACACATTCCTAATACTCTTGTACACTTAATTGTGTACACTTAAAACATGCTTTCCTATCAAAGGATCTAGACATATCGTTATCATATGTCATGCTTAGGGCTTACTATCCCATCTATAATAATTTCCAGTTCGTCTACCCTTTAATCTAGCATTTCCCATACATTGCATATTCCTTGCTCCTTATGATTTTTGCCCATTAAAGGCCCTTAGGATGAGTTAAAATGGTGTCCTTTGATTCCTTAAAGTTTCTGGAGAAAACGGTTGCGAAAAACCTCGCTTACACGCGCCGGATCACCCGAAACAGCTTAGCTGACCAAGCTGTTTCTGATGAGCGCGCTGTAGCGACGGATCCGTGGCTATAGCGACCAGGATCAGAACCTGAAAATGGTCTGCTCGCTGCAGCGAGCTCCAGCTCGCTGTAGCGACCATGACAGTTCAGAAATTGCTCAAAAACGTATTTTTCACCATTTTAGCTCAATCCTACTTACCCAAACATCCCAAGGATGTTAGGAATGATTTTCCAATGCAAATTGATAGTTTAAAACATGAGTAAGCAAGGAATTGGCAAGCTAAAGGGATTAGGGCACAAACTTTCTAAACTTTGCTTAAAACATAAATCACACCCAAACTCACTCAAAGTGGGTTTTAAAACCCTAGGGAGCTCACCTGAATTCATTGCTTGATCTTACCAAGCTTCCTCTTCAAACCCTAGCTTGAAATCTTCTTTTCCTTCCTTGTTTCTCTTGGCTCCCATAAGGCTCAAGGTTCCCAAAATTGGTGATTGCTTACATGAGAATTGAGAGATTGAGGTAGGGATTGATGATTATTAGAGGGATGGAGGAAGGTTGGCGTGGGAGTAGTAGAGAGAAGGGAGAGGAAAATGTTTAGAGAGAAGGAAGAATGAAGAAATGAGGGAAATTATGGGGTTTAGCCCCTTTATAAAAATCTTGAAGCGGCAATTACCAAATTGCCCTTCCTTAAAATATCTCTGATACGTCGTCTCGACATTGATAAATATTTAAGTCTGAAACGGGGTGTTACAATCTATCAGTCTCGTAATAGGCTTTGTTGTTATAGACTTTTAAGTAGGCTTTAATGTTGTTAAAATTTGCATGCAGTGAAATAGACTTTTAAGTAGTCTTAAAGGTCTCTTTAGCATATTTAGTAGATCAAATGAACTATTTGATTGTCTCAATGTAAAGTAGGTCTGAAAGTAGCTTTTAGGTCAGTCCAGACTTTTAAATAGGTCAGGCTAGACCATGAAAAATGGCCTATGATAGGTCATAGGTCAGGCTCAGGCTTGTAAGTTTTTTCGTAAGCCAGACTTAGGCTTTTCAAAGCCTGGTCTGGCCTGGCCTATTCCCACCCTCATTGGTCATTCTTTTTTTAAGGAGGTTAATGACTATGCACCGACGGTGTAAAATATTTTTATACTGTCATCCTATTATATGCATGGAACCAATCATCTTGACATGTATGTATGTTTTGTAGCTGGCTTTTAAAGATATCTATCAAATATTTTATTTTTATTGGGTGTTGTTGTAAAATTAGTTTACATTGACAGTGCATGTCCATTTTTTCTCTTATTTATTTAAGAGGGTTTTAGTTAAATTGTGATTATGATGATCAGATTAAAATAAATATTATAATCGTATATGAATTTTATCCGTTGAATTTTGGATTGTATGTGGCAGGTTGAGTTTAGGTTCACAAATTATAATGTTAATGTTGTTAAACTGTACTAGATCATATATTCGGATCATTCATTGTTATATTGTGTTTGAAGGGTTTTAAAGGGTGTATAGCACTTTCCAAATTATAAAATCCGAAATTCGTAAAGTGCGTGGAAAACTAATAAGATGGAAAAAGAAACGGTCGAATTATTTATATGGTTGATTGAATGTCAATACTCAATACAATTTACAGGATCCAAATCCACTCAATCGATACTTATATTTACCTTTTTGGTTGGGCAAATGATATGATAGATTGGGATGTTTAATGGTACACATTGGTATGTCTAATTAGGATATTTTCAAAGTCTTCTCTGTAGAGTTGAAAATTCCCTCAGAATAAATGATAATGGTGTTTGAGCCAACTTTATAGAGGCTATACCGTGAATCAGGTGGATGAGGAATAAGGGGGTAAGCTCAATGGTGTTACTTTTGTAGTTTACAGAGATACTTAGTATGGTTAAGGGAATGATGGGAATAAGAGTAAGGATGGAAATTGGACCCAAGTTCAATGGGCACCCGCAAAAAATACTCACGATGGGATAAATACCTCCATTGTTGGGTATGAGTCTGGGTTCTAGTAATTACCCACAAATTTGAACGTGTATGGGCGCGGGTACGAGCACTCTAATGCCCACCCCGCCCCATACCCGCACATTATAAAGACTATACCAATAATTTTATGTAATATTTAAGTTAGTTAATTAATCCTAAGTCTTTGATATTTGTTGCAATATGCACTTGTTTTTTATATTTTATATGCTTTTTATTTGGCTAAATAATATCAAGCGTAATATTTTATATGTTGATTTAAAATATTTCAGATCATATTTTAATTATGTTGTAATATTTTTTGTTATTTATTATCTTTTTGTTGTGAAAGTGCTGGTAATTGGCGCGGGTATGAGCCCTTAGATACCCTATAAGGTATGGGGACGAGCACCAAACTTGTTGCCCACGAGGGTTTGGGAATTTTTTAAAAATGCAGGTATAAGGATGGACACTAAAATACCCTACCCAAAGGGTATCCATTGTCATCCCTAATAAGAGCTCTCTCTTTTAAGGGAGTAAATTATTTGATCTCGAATACATAAAAAAGTAATAGCACCGAATAAGTTTTTTATTTCTATGAATATATTTTAGTTTTAGTCTTTATAAAGTTTGTCTTCAAACAATTATTCTTCAAATATATTTTATCAGTATTTTTATTGTTTATTTTTAAACCAATTCTTGTGTATCAATGGAAGGTTTGAATGATTTTTTGCTGTCATATTTCTGACATTATAAAAATAGGCAAAATTACATATTTAGTTTCTTAACTTATTTTTTTTTTGAAGAAGCCAAAATGGAATATAATACCAATAAAAAATTGTTCTTCCTAGCACAAGATGTGCCAAAAAAGAACAAGAGTCACAAAGAATAGTTACAAGATCCAAAAAACGAAAACCAAGGTAAAAAATAACAACTAGTCAATGCCCAATGTTGTGAGAGGACTAAGCCACCAACTATGATAATTGAAAGGGAAAGAAACAAACTTCGTCTTCAACCACAAAAATGAAAGAGACTTAATCCTATCCACAAGTTGCAACATTGAGCATTCTTTTTAATTGAAGATCTTGTTATTTTTTCTTTCAATATTTCCCACGCACTAGCGAACCAAATCAAATGCAAAATGCATTGCCGCATCTTAGAGCCACTAGTTAAATTACCAAACTGAGTAAAATGATCAACTACAAGATCTGGAGCAACCGAAGAAATACCTAGCCAACGATGAAGTAAATGCCGAATAGACCCAAAACTGCGACAATGTAAAAATAAATGAGAAGTTGTTTCCAAAGAGCCGCATCCATCAACACACAGACGAGAATCATTGTTAATAACTTCGCGACGAAGCAGATTATCCTTAGTAGCCAATATGTTGCCAAATAGTCTCTTAACTTAATTTCAGATAACAGTTTAATCATTTATCTTTTATTCATTTCAATTTGGTCCTTTTGGCCATTTACATGTAGATTGTCAAGCTTAAAATTCATGTTTTTATTTTCTTATGACCTCTCAATCTTCAAATGTATGGTCTTTCTTCTATGTTTGCATATGGATATTAGATTTGAAGCTTGAAAATCCATATGTAAATGGACCAAAATGACAAAATTGAAATTAAAAAAAACTAAAATATTACCTAAAATTAAGTTAAGGGATTAAAAGTGTAATTTTGGCTTAAAAATATCATTTACAGAATTTGAATTTTTAATGAAGGATGAATTAGATATGAATTAGAAATGAATTTTTAAGTTTTTTGGTGCTTCAAAAATTATATTTAATTCATCTTTTGTTAAAAGATTCTAAATTTTTGTTGCAGAGATTTTAATAATATTTTACACATTCTTACATAACGTTGACAAAAAACATTTAAAAAACCATTATTTAAAAAAAGATTATAGAATGACTAAAAATGAAATATGATATATTTTTCGGATTAAAAACTTATTCAACGGAAATAATAAACTATTAAAGTACTGCAAAAAATTTCCTGTGTTTGCAGCTCTCGGTTCACTAGTGCTACTGTGCTAGTGCTTAGGGATGTAAATGGATATCCATGGATGTGGATAATATGATATTTGTGTCCGCTCCACTGGATAAATATGAAATCCGTACCCTATGCATATTCATGCGGATATCCGTTAAGCGGGTAATCACATATTTTGAGGTATCCACGGGTATATACATATATCCATGAATAACATTTATATAAAAAAATTGATTTGTTTTAAGCTAAAATTTAACAACAAAAGTTCATCACATGCATTTTCTTTTAGCAAAACATAATATCCATACATCATAATAACAACACATATCCTTCTTTCAAAAAATAAAAAAATAACAACAAATATTCTTGCCTCAACAAAAACATAAATAAAGTTCATTACATTTAATAAAAACAAAGTTCTTCGAATCAATAAAAACATATTTGAAGAGTAGTGTAATAACTAGTACCGATGTTTTTTGTTTAGGAAAATTGAAAGATATTAAAGTATTAAATCTGTATATGTATCAATTAATTAGCGGATGGTTAAAATACCCGTTTATTTTATCTATAAATATCCATTAAAGTATCCACTCCATATCCGTGTCAGATGTTATCCGCAACTATCCACGAATGGAGATTTTTTTACCATCGCCACTGGTGCTTTCCTTGCCACAAGAAAATTTCAAGTAATAATAACAAGCATGAGCAAATGGCCCAATTTACTCCACTTTATTATTCATTTTTCTTGTATTTTTTAGAACTAGGTCGCGGTTTAATTTTCTCTCAATGAAGTTCTAGTGTCATTTTTTTAATTTCAATTTTAATATTTATCATACTACTATGCCAAAAATTGATGTCCGACCAAAAATAAGTCTAGCTGATCGCTCATTCCAATTGTGTTCATGGTGAACAACGAGTTTCTTTTTTGGTGATGATACAAACAAGGTTTTAGAAACCGATTTGTTACAGAAAAAAGATAGCGACAAAAAGGTATAGATAGATGTTGTTACCGTTTCTTCCGTTTTTACACCGTGGAAAAAAAATCATGATGAATAATCGTTACAGCCACGACGAAACACCATTACGGCCACAACAAGACGTCGTTCATGAAAACAGACAGAGAATCTCGTTAGTTTTCAATTGAGATGGATGAAAATCACATTAGTATATATTTGAACATAAATCACCTAATGTTATCTCCTTTAGGCTCTTTCTCTAGTTTAAAACTTCAAATATATCTCCAATTTAAGTTATTATACATTTAAGAGTTGCGCTATGTTGTGATTAATTCACACCGCGACGACTGCAATCCATTAAGCAACATCTATATCACCCAAAATCGCAAAATTCTATACACGACTGTGACCTTGACCACGACCATTATTTAAAACCTTGGATGTGTAAAAGATGTTGCTTATACTTGAATTATGAATAATTAAAGTTACATTATATTTATGTTCTCCACAAGTTTCCGCTAGCTGGGAATATATGGATGTATCTATTTCTGTGGAAGAATCGTGAAGCTTTCTTTGAAAGTTATTTTAAGGATTGGTCAGAGTTAAATTTGAGCAAAAGAAGTGAGATTAATATGAGAATTTCGTGGTTTGGTATATGGGCTATAGCTTGTCACTCTTTGTGACAATGGAGGAAAAATGAGGCTCATGTTAAATGTGTCACTTGCCCTCTTGCACTTTGGGGTGAAATAAGGTGTTTTGCTCATCTAAAATAAAGAAATTTGAAAATATTGATGTTGTCCAAAATCCAGTGCAGGTTCGGTGGCTCCTCCATAAGAGGGTTGGGTCAAATTGAACACGGACGATGCTAGCAGAGTGGTTTCTCCAAATATTTCAAGGCGAGGGGAGGGGAGGCGATGGTAGTGTTTCAGGAAAAAGGCTGCTTCAATGGATCAAGAGTTTGCTTGAGAGTCAAGATTTGTCATTCTTACATGAGAAGCAAATTTTTGGACAGATGTGGTAACTAATATAGGGTGTGACAAATGTTCTACTATGATTTTGTATGAGCAAGTTCGTGTTCAACATTTAATTTCTTAGTAGTTTTTCTTTTTTGGACTTTTAAAGTCCTCTTGTTTCTAAAAACAAAACTTACATTTATATTTCAAATGTGAAAGCTTCCATTTATTGTATTTGCATTTAGAGTCCTAAGAGTGTGTTTGGATGGAGTAATGTTTTGAAGTAATGTAATATTTTGAGGGAATTCAAATACTTTTAGATGAATTTCATTGTTTGGATAATAATATGGAGAATTTTCAAAATGATGGAAATTTATGAAGTATTTTGTTCAAGTTAAATTTAGAGAATTTCAAATGACACATAAAAACCAAGAATTTCAAATTTCTTCACTTATAATTTTCAAATTTTGCATTTTGGGCCTCAAATTTTCCAAAATTTTCAATTTGACCCCAATAAATTTACAAAAATTGCAATTTGACCCCAAATATTTTTGGAAATTACAACTTTACCCCTCAACTTGTTCAAAATTATAAATTGACCCCTTAATTTTTTTGGAAATTTACAAATTGACCCCTAATTTCAATTTTCAAATTTGGCCCAAAAAAATAAAATTTATAAAAGTTGCCAAAAAAAGATGACAATGAAATTTTTTATTATTTCATCCAAACAAGAATATTTAGAAATGAAGTCAATTTAATTAAATCATTTGAATTGCCTAGAATTCTAAATTCTTCAAAATTTCTCAATTACTTCATCCAAACACACTCTAACTGGATCAATTTTAGTGCTTTAGAATTAAAGTGAAATTAAATGAACTTGCAATTATTCTTAATTTTCAAAGTGATTAAGGTAATAACACTAATTGAACTGCGACCCTTTTTTTTTGGATAAAAACTGATATGTTTCCAAGTTACTGCATTAATAATAAAACAGTACAGGCTAGCATCACATGACAGTAGTAGTGAGTAGGTAAAAAGTGAAAACTAGAGTCATTGATGATGCAAATTGCTAAGAATTAGTGATAATGACAAAAAGAAAATAAAAAGCCCACATGTCAATATCAATACCATATTGATACAAAAACGAAAATGAAACTAGCAGCATCAAAAGATAAAACGACCGGGACTGGTGTCATAGAGAAAGTTGAAAAGAGAATATACAACACTTCTCAAATATTAATACAATGGCACGTTTGGATTGTACAATTAATTAGGGGCGGGCAAAAAAAACAAAAAAATCGAATAGAATTGTTGAACTGAACCGAATCAAACCAAAAAAATTGAACCATTACTAACAACTCTTCTGAACTGAAATAGTTCGGTTCAGTTCAAAACAGTTCGGCTCGGTTTGGTTCGGAATAGTTTGGTTCGGTTTTACCTTCTAAAATTCGATTTTGTTTGGTTTTTTATATATTTTTTCAAAAGTACCAATATTAATAGTTCGGTTCAGTTCGAAATGCAAACAGTTCGGTTCAGTTCGGTTCGGTTCAGTTCGAAACAGTTCGGTTCGGTTTGGAACAGTTCGGTACAGTTCGAAATGCAAACAGTTCGGTTCAGTTAAGTTATTTTAAATTTATCAAACAGTTCAGTTCGGTTCGATTCAATTTTCATCTCGAACCGAACCATGCCCACCCCTACAATTAACCATCCAATTTATTTATTTTTTTGAGTCTCGAAATGTAGTGACAAACATTGGAAAAAACTCACACACACAACTTTAAGATTTTGGATTAAAATCACAGTGAAAATACCCAACATAACAATATCAAAATTTAAAAGTGTCCAATATTTCTTATTGCCTTAATATAATATTATTATTTTTAAAATTTCTCGTACATTAATGATTTATTTAAAACATGTTCATATTTAATTTACCATTAAAAAATGTTCCATAATAAAAAATCAGTTGCAGTTATATTTGATATGTCTTCAAGTAAACCTTGGTATGTCCGGTTAGGTAAACTTCAAGGTGTTCTGTAAGGTCGAAGCTAACTTTAGAGTGGTTTATACTGTGAACGAGGCTTGATAAAATAAATAAATAGAGTGAATATCCATTTTAGTCTCTGACGAATTTTATAAAAGTTAAATTAGTCATCAACAAATAAAAAGGTTTTATTTAGTGTTTTATAAAATTAAACCGAGACAATTTAGTCTCTGAATTAGTTTTTATCATCGAACCTATGACATGTACAATTAGTTTAACCATGTAGCGTTAACGATGTCAATTAAGTGCCAACGTGGAATTAAAAGAATTCTTAAGGTGACAAATTAGTCTCTCATTTAAAAAAAAAAAAAGAAATTAAACACAAAACAAAAAAATTTACGTTTTCATGATAAGAGAATGAATTGTGGTTTTTAACGCTGAAATTGACTGAATGCCTCGTTTCTTGCTTCACGATATGAGAATGAACGGTCGTATTTAACACATCTTTCTGCTTTGATTTCCTGCATCTCGTTTCATGCTCCTTGTTTTCCTCGACACCCTTTCGTTTTCGGCAAGGGCAGTGATCACGACTGTTTCAAACGGAGAAGATGACCTACAAAAATATAAAAGTACCAATTTGGTCTCTTAAACAAACTGCATTTTATATTTTGTCATGAAGAAATAAAAAAATAATGACTAATTTCGCTTTTTTATTTTTATTTTTACGATGATCAAATTTTCCCATTTTTTTACTAGGGACTTAAATGTCCCTTATTTTTGTAAACAATACATGTGGCGGTTAGTAAGACAAATGGACTATCACATTTGCCTAGTCACGAGTCAAAATTAGGAAGAAAATGATTGGTTGGAGAAAAATATTGATAGAGACTAAATTATCTCGATTTAATTTTGTTAAGGACTAAATAAGGTTTTTTATTTGTTGAAGACTGATTTGACCCCTACCGAATTTGTCAAGGACGAAAATTGGTATTCACTAAAAAAAAATTATTGTGAACGAGGTGGATGTCCTTGAGGGAATCACGAGGAATCAATGATTTTTTTTCTAGTGACATCCTAAAAATATCCGGTTACACTTAAATTTAATCAAAATTAAATGTTAATATCAAAATTATCCTTTTCAAATAAATTTTTTTAAAACCTTTTTTTCATCTCTTACTCAAAATCTTCATCTCTCATAGACTTCCAAGAATATGTGACAAAACATGAACTCAATTCATGCACATGTCATTTAAATCTCTCCCTTGAATTCACGTATATATGTAATCTCAAATCATGACCAAAATTGATTTACAAAATTTGTCACTAGAAGTTAAACTTTCGTACGTAAAGATGAAAATTGACTTTAGCATTTTTCTAGTTCACTTAGGTTTAAGTAAATTCAATTCATGTACGGTACAAGTGGAAAAAATTGACTTATCCAATTTATTTTTTTTACTTATTACTGTCAACGGAATTTTGTTTACTTATTACGATCAACGGACGTATGAATAACCAGATTTTTTTTATTGAAATCAGTCTATATCCCTAAAATCAGAAAAACCTAGTAGACTAAAGAGAAATGTTGACAAGAAACTTCACAGTACATTTTAAAAATTTTAAATGATAAGTTTTTACGAAGATTTGTGAATTCAATATATTGAAAATTGAACTATTTAACGTTTTAAAAAAAATAATTTCTCAATTATAAATGCTTAAAGAGTACCAGAGTGCTTGGAGACACTCGCCGACAAAAAACGATACCTTTTCAACTCGAAATCGATCCTAAAATCAACATCATCACACACAGTTAACAAAACCAAGTTTCCAACCGCCTAAATCTAACTCTAACAAAAAAAATGAAGTTTCAAATTGATCATGAAAAAATGTATTAATCTTCTAAAGAGGGAGGGCGTGACTGTCGGGTTGATTGTCAAACATCGGACACGCCTTCGTTTGAAAGTTTGGGTGGTCTGTCTGTCTCCTGTTACTCCATAAACCTATCTAGTTCAGCTCTCATTTGAACATGTAACAAATATTAAGATTGGACTTTCTTTTAACCGCAAATACAATTGTTAGTGTCCTATATATGTTTCTTATATTTGAATTAAGAACAAAGATACACTATCTTTCAAATGTGAAAGCTGTCACCAGTTACAAATTTAAAATTCATTTGTAGTATTTGAATTTTTGCATCTTTGAAGATTAACAGACCTGGAGCAATTCTAATGTGTTAGAGTGAAATTAAATAAACTTAAAACAGTAATAATAATAATAATAATAACAGTATAAGTAAGCATCGCATCGCATGATAGTAGCAATGAGTAGAGTTCAATGATGCAAATTGTTAAGTAATAATAGTTCTGTAACTATTAATTTCCTTTCTTCAAAGTGTAAACTATACTTTGGAATTTTTCAATTGAAACTATAACTAATGTAAATTAGGAACAATGCCAATATTTATATGAACCACAAGTCTCAAGTCACATCTCCTAAACCACCTTTAATCTGTTATCTTATGAAATCTGTTTTGTTCAAAGTAATCACTGTTAAAGAATATATAAAACCAAATAAAGAGTTACTACATTAGAAGCATGAACTGAATAAAACAAAATAGTTAGAGTTAAATCTAATTAAAATGGTAGCAATAAGGTCAACTGTGTTTTTTGTTTCAATAATAAATCACTGACAATAGTAATCAAAAAATCACTGATTCATCTTAAGTACTTACAAAAAATAAGAACAAACTAATTGAATCTGATCCACCAGAAATTATCTTAGCTGTCCTTGGCCTATACATTCATCATAATCAATAGCCAAAACTCTCAAATTCCCGCTCCTTCGGCTGTACCACACACTCAACAAACATGTCTTTGAGATTTTCGTGCCGAATCATCAGATCAAGAATTCTGTCTTCAATGTTTGCCGCACAGCTCTGCGGCTCATCATTATGATCAGCGTTTTTAGACGAAAAAACTAGTTCAGACAACCGGTGCTTTTCAGCCTGTTTGCAATATTTATCACACTCTTTAGTCCCTTGAGTGAGCAGATGATATGTGTACACAACCTTCTTCTGTCCAATTCGATAAGCTCTGCTGATGGCCTGTTTTTCAACCGAAGGATTCCATTCGACATCAAGTAGCACAACCCTAGAAGCTCCAACTAAGCTGATTCCCTCGGAGCAAGCTCTCGTTGATGCAAGGAGAATCTTCGATTGGCTGTTTGCATCATTGAAGTTATGGATTAAGGATTGCCTGTCTCTAACCTCTCCATACATGTAGAGAATTTCCTTCCCCTCGGTCCATTTAAGAGCGGAGTTTAATTGGTCTATAATTATGCGTAAAGGACCAAGGAATTGGCTGAACACAAGAACTTTCTCATTATGAGCAGCACAAAGACTAACAAACTCCACCAAAAATTTTGTTTTGACGCCTGCATTGTGGTCCAGTCTAAGCTTTTGTAGACGGTCCTTGTCAACAAAAGATTCTTCTTCTAGAAGTTTGCAATCGAGGAGAAGAGACGGATGGATTGACGCCAGTGTCTGCTTATTCTCAATGAGGAATGAGTTCTGAGAACTTTTAAAACTCTCAAGAATTTGCTTATGAAAACTGTCCGGCTTCAAACACAGCAAACAATCTCTTAACCCAGGAAGCTTCTTTTGTAGGATCGCTCCGTTGTGAACATGAACAAAGGGATCCATAAGAAATTTCAACTGCTTGATCTTATCGTCAGAAGTATTACCTGTTGTGTTGCCCAAAACCGGTTCCCAACTCCATTCTTTAGGTGTTTTTTTATGTTCCTGCTTCTGGCAAAACTTTTTCAGCTCTTGTGGTATCGTTTTATGAAAAGAAGGCTTCACCAAGCTCAAAGTGTTGTATAGTTCCAAGAAATTGTTCTGGAAAGGAGTTCCAGAAAGGATGATTCGCTTCCGCGTTTGAATTTTCGACAACACCTTCCAAATAAGACTATTTTTATTTCTCGGTGTATGTCCTTCATCTAGAACCAACAAACCAGGAGTTTCAAGTAAAACCTTTCTCATACAACTGTTTTCTTTTCTCTTGTCCGCACTTGCATGTTTTCTCTTTTTCTCATCTCCGTCTTCAGATTCCCCTCCTCCAGCTATCTTCTCGTACAAACTGTAACTGATTCCCAGAATGCTCTTGTCTTTGAACCACGAAATCAGTTTCATCATCCGCGTCTCCTCTGTACTCTTCCGTGTATTAGACCAATTATTTGCATTAACAATATCATCATGCTCTTTAACAGATAACTCAGAGTTGTTCAAATTGTGAAATGGAACACCTATGTCCCACTTTTTGAACTCATATTCCCAAGTAAGCAACAAACTTGCAGGTGCAACAATAATCGGCAAGCATCTCGGAAAAACTTTCAAATATGCCTTGAGAAAAACTATTGTCAACCTTGTCTTTCCAGTTCCAGGAGCATGTGAAATAATGCAGCCACCTTCCCTTCGAGGATCGGCATTCTTTAACTTTTGAAGCTCAATGTTTCCTGCCAAGTTTTTCCAGATGAATTCAAAGCCTTCTTGTTGATGAGGATATAAAGTTTGTTTAACATCTGGAATTAGGTCCCAAACTGTGCCTTCTTTATGAAAGAAATTGGCATCTGAATCAGAAGCATTGAACTGAGAGCCATCAAAAAGTGAGGCATTTACTGAATCATCAGATGAAGCCCTCTTTCCAGAACCTTGATTGGGACATCTATCATCCTGTGTCATGTACAAAAAAAGTATGCAAAAAAATCAATACCTTTTATCACATATCTCTAAGTCAATCTGAACAAACATGCAACATAGGCATTAAATAACAGCATGATATAAATACATGAATCTCACAACAAGAAAATTATGGAAATAAACACTACATCGTCACATATAGTTACCGTCAATCACTTCTATTTTCTTAAATTATTATCGATGTCTATATATCAGTACATTATCAGGTAACTGTGTCTATGTCGGTGGCTTCATAGATTAAGTGAGTCATTTTTTATATAAATAATAATAATAATAATAATCAAACCATGTTTATCATAAGGATGCAAATATTGCCTACTGTAAACAAATTTCATAATCAAATCAGAGAATACATACAACATTCAAGGTCCTTTCTTAAATGGGATAAAATGACAGCATGCGATAAATCATAATGAAATCAATGCAAACACAAACTTTTGCAAACTATTAGGATCACACAGCAATCAATTTCTGGTTACTCATTAATTTTGACAACTATTAGTATCATGGTGTAGCAGATAATGAACTTATTTAAACTATATGGATCCACAAGTAATAAGTTCCAAATTTACTCTTCTGTTTGTACATATATAGAGAAAAAGAAAAGAATGCAAACACTCAATAGTGAAAAGAAATTACTATTAAAGGTGCCAACAACTAGCTTGGTTTAGAGTCAACTAAAAATCCAAAACTTAAACTTGTTTTCATATAAATCAAATCAACATAAGTACTAAATGTCATAATAATGCCATACATGAATATCTTAGCAATTGGTCCTTTCTCTTCAGTTTTAACATGTATTACGAATTTTAATGTATTGAGTAATGAAAAAATAATGAGAAGGTGGTGAGATATATCTTAGACAACAACTTCATATTGAATTGCCGCCTATTGCGAAACAATAGCATTTTTTCAAATTTTTCTATCCAGATCAAAATTAAAAAATTAACTAAGTTATTTTAAATAAATAAACACGAAACAGTGCTTACCACAGGTGGTGAGATATATTTGATCTCAGTAACAACCTCATGACACAATTTGCAAAATAGACCAATCTCTTCATCGAGAAAAGTATCATGTTCACAGCGGAATGATGGACCTCCATTTCCTCCTAAATTTCCAATCTGCAGATAGTAACACACCATGTCACTGATTTCTCCTTACAAATCTCATTGAGAATCTTATAGATATCATTTAGATAACCAAAGTTTAAACATATAAACAATTTAAATTAAAAATCAAAATCAGCTTAAGCACTAGTCCTATAGTTCACAAAGCTTAAGCACTAGTCCTATAGTTCACAAATTAAAATTAAAAAGCAAAGTTCAAATTTAAATGTTTTTATAGAGGAGGATTACCATGGATTCAGCATCAAATTCTCTAAGGACTGTATCAAATTCATCCCATAACACTTCCTGCTCCTCCTGCTCCTTGGTCTTTTGAACTTTTTCCACCTTTTTAAGGCTCCATATCCGTTCACGAGGTGTCTCCACAGAGACTGGTGGTGGCCGTGTACCTTGCCGATCAACACCATCGTCGTTGACCTCCAACACAATTGAATCATTGTTCATGGTATTCTTTCTTTTCCAATAGCATTTAACAAGGAGTTCGAGTGAACGCAACTCCTTCCGCGTAAAATGTGTGCTTTTGACGCTTTGATTCAAACCGTTGTTATCAATAGATTCCTTGTTCTCACCATTACGGACATCAGTTCTACCTTTATAATTCCATCCTTTGTTCTCCATCGGTTTCTGTTTATCTGATTCCTTCCTCTTTCCTTGCTTTGTTTGAACTGAAGAAACTCCTCCAACATCTAAACCTTTGACATATTGATCTTTTCCTTCATCAGAATCACCAACATTGTCTTTGGATTTAACTTTTGCTTTGGCATTCACACTTTCAACAGAGTCGTTTTTCACTTTCACTTCCACACTCTTTGGTTTCAGTGTCTCTGATACTCCAT
Organism: Medicago ruthenica; assembly: GCA_018208015.1. Lineage (NCBI taxonomy): Eukaryota > Viridiplantae > Streptophyta > Magnoliopsida > Fabales > Fabaceae > Medicago > Medicago ruthenica. The sequence goes on from CM031374.1 coordinate 71,320,357, forward strand.
TCAGTTTAGAAGAAGAACTACCCTCCTCATCATTCATCTCAGAAATTCCACTTTGTCTATCCATCACCTCTCTAACCAAATCCTCAACCACATTAAAGAATTTTCTCCCACCCTTTTTCTTCTCCTTTTCCTCGTCCTCGTCCTCGTCCTCGTCCTCGTCCTCCTCCTCCTCCTCTTCATCATCATAAGGAGAGCCAGAAGAACTATCATCATCCATGTCATTGAGCTTATCAACATCAAAATCTTCATCATCAGAATCATCATCTTCACTCTCATCAGAATCAGAATCATCATCATCACCATCACTCTCTTCAGAATCATCCAAATCAACAAAGTTTTTATCTTTATCATCAAACTCACCACTTCCTTTACTTTCATCATTTTTTACTTCCTCTTTAACATCATCACCTTCTTTTTCTTCTTCTTCTTCTTCTTCTTCTTTTTCTTCTTCATTATCACCACCAAAACCAACACAATGTTCTTCATCACTTTCACCATACTCATCTGAACATATTGTAATAGGGTTATCTTCTTCCAAACCACATTTTTTCTCAACAAAATTTCCATCTTTAGCATCAAACATCTTCACATCTTCATCTTCAACATCATCATCATCATCAATGGAAATAACCTTAACATTCTTAGGAACAACAAAAGTTTCTATTTTTACCTTCATTTTCTTACAACGAGAAACATAGTCCAAACCCATATCATCTTCATGACTCTTTCTTCTCCGCTTTGATTTCGGCGGAAGACAACGGAACAATGGAACATTTTTGCTACGAGTTCTGCTAGAAACACCAGCCATTACAAACAACAATGGAAAAATGAAAGAACAAGAACAAAGTAAAGAAAAAAAGTGTTTTGAATGAGTGGAGAAAAAAGAGAGAGAAAAGTGTTGTCCAAGGATGATGAGGTTTAACGTTAGGAAAGTGATGTAATGAGATACTAAAAAAAGATGTTAATAGAAAAAGAATCAGACATTGGTGTGTAACACAAACAGAGCAAAGAGAAAGAGAGACGTGTAACTGGCGCCAAACTATATGAGGAAATCATCACTTATGAACACCAAACTAAATAAATAATCCAAGATCTTCTTACTATGTTTAATAAATGTACACATAATAATAAATGAATAAATTTGTTTTATATTGGTCATTAGGGTTGGGACTAGGCCAGACCGGCCTACAGGGACCTATGGCCTGACCTGTTTAGTAGAGACTCCTAGGCTTAGACTTTTAAAAAGCTTATTTAGTTAAATATGTCAGGTTTAGGCTTTCAGTAAAGCATGTTAAGCCTGATAGGTTGGCCTATTAATACATATCTACTAAAATGTATTTTTTTATATTAAAATAATTACATAAATTAAAAATAAAAAACATTTTTTTCTCCATCTATCAAGTCCCGTAATAGGCTTTGTTGTTATAGGCTTTTAAGTAGGCTTTAATGTTGTTAAGTATGCTTTAGTTAAATAGGTCAAGCTTAGGCTGTCAGAAAAGCATGTTTAGCCTGATAGGCCAGCCTATTAATACATATCTATTAAAATGTGTTTTTTTATATTAAAATAATTGCATAAATTAAAAATAAAAACACTTTTTTCTCAATCTATCAGTCTCGTAATAAGCTTTGTTGTTATAGATTTTTAAGTAGGCTTTAATGTTGTTAAAATTTGCATGCAGTGAAATAGGCTTTTAAGTAGTCTTTAAGGTTTGTTTAGCCTATTTAGTAGGTCAAATGAACTATTTGATGGCCTCAATGTAAAGTAGGCTTTTAGACCAGTCCAGGCTTTTAAATAGGTCAGGCTAGACCAAGAAAAACTGCCTATGATAGGTCATAGGTCAAACTCAGGCTTGTAAGTTTTTTCGTAGGCCAGGCTCAGCCCTTTCAAAGCCTGACCTGACCTATTCTCACCCCTATTGGTCATTCTTTTTTTAAGGAGGTTAATGACTATGCACCGACGGTGTAAAATATTTTTATATTGTCATCCAATATGCATGGAACCAATCATCTTGACATGTATGGATGTTTTGTAGCTGGCTTTTAAAGATATCTATCAAATATTTTATTTTTATTGGATGTTGTTGTAAAATTAGTTTACACTGATAGTGCATGTCCATTTTTTCTCTTATTTATTTAAGAGGGTTTTAGTTAAATTGTGATTATGATGATCAGATTAAAATAAATATTATAATCGTATATGAATTTTATCCGTTGAGTTTTGGATTGTATGTGGCAGGTTGAGTTTGGGTTCACAAATTATAATGTTAATGTTTTTAAAATGTACTAGATCATATATTCGTATCATTCATTGTTATATTGTGTTTGAAGGGTTTTAAAGGGTGTATAGCACTTTCCAAATTATACAAGCCGAAATTCGTAGAGTGCGTGGGAAACTAATAAAATGGAAAAAGAAACGGTGGAATTATTTATATGGTTGATTGAATGTCAATACTCAATACAATTTACAGGATCCAAATCCACTCAATCGATACTTATATTTACCTTTTTGGTTGGGGAAATGATATGAGAGATTGGGATGTTTAATGATACACATTGGTATGTCCAATTAGGATATTTTCAAAGTCTTCTCTATAGAGTTGAAAATTCTCTTAGAATAGATGATAATGGTGTTTGAGCCAACTTTATAGAGGCTATACCGTGAATCAGGTGGATGAGGAATAAGGGGGGTAGGCTTAATGGTGTTACTTTTGTAGTTTACAGAGATACTTAGTATGGTTAAGGGAATGATGGGAATAAGAGTAAGGATGGAAATTGGATCCAAGCCCAATGGACATCTGCAAAAAATATTCACGATGGGCGGGTAAATACCTGCATTGTTGGGTATGGGTCTGGGTTCGAGTAATTACCTGCAAATTTGAACGTGTATGGGCGCGAGTACGAACACTCTAATGCCCACCCCGCCCCATGCCCGCACATTATAAAGACTATACCAATAATTTTATGTAATATTTAAGTTAGTTAATTAATCCTAAGTCTTTGATATTTGTTGCAATATGCACTTGTTTTTTATATTTTATATGCTTTTTATTTGGCTAAATAATATCAAGCGTAATATTTTATATGTTGATTTAAAATATTTCAGATCATATTTTAATTATGTTGTGATATTTTTTGTTACTTATTATCTTTTTGTTGTGAAAGTGCGGGTAATTGGTGCGGGTATGGGCGCTTAGATATCCTATAAGGTATGGGGACGAGCACCAAACTTGTTGCCCACGAGGGTATGAGGATTTTTTAAAAACGCAGGTATGAGGATGGACAATAAAGTACCCTACCCAAAGGGTACCCATTGTCATCCCTAATAAGAGCTCTCTCTTTTAAGGGAGTAAATTATTTGATCTCGAATACATAAAAAAGTAATATCACCGAATAAGTTTTTTATTTCTATGAATATATTTTAGTTTTAGTCTTTATAAAGTTTGTCTTCAAACAATTATTCTTCAAATATATTTTATCAGTATTTTTAGTGTTTATTTTTAAACCAATTCATGTGTATCAATCAAAAGTTTGAATGAATTTTTGCTGTCATATTTCTAACATTATAAAAATAGGCAAAATTACATATTTAGTTTCTTAACTTATTTTTTTTAAGAAGCCAAAATGAAATATAATACCAATAAAAAATTGTTCTTCCTAGCACAAGATGTGCCAAAAAAGAACAAAAGAGTCACAAAGAATAGTTACAAGATCCAAAAAACGAAAACCAAGGTAAAAAATAACAACTAGTCAATGCCCAATGTTGTGAGAGGACTAAGCCACCAACTATGATAATTGAAAGGGAAAAAAACAAACTTCGCCTTCAACCACAAAAATGAAAGAGACTTAATCCTATCCACAAGTTGCAACAATGAGCATTCTTTTTAATTGAAGATCCTGTTATTTTTTCTTTCAATATTTCCCACGCACTAGCGAACCAAATCAAATGCAAAATGGATTGCCGCATCTTAGAGCCACTAGTTAAATTACCAAACTGAGTAAAATGATCAACTACAAGATCTGGAGCAACCGAAGAAATACCTAGCCAACGATGAAGTAAATGCCGAATAGACCCAAAACCGCGACAATGTAAAAATAAATGAGAAGCTGTTTCCAAAGAGCCGCAGCCATCAACACACAGACGAGAAACATTGTTAATAACTCCGCGGCGAAGCAGATTATCCTTAGTAGCCAATCTGTTGCGAAATAGTCTCTTAACTTAATTTTAGATAACAATTTAATCATTTATCTTTTATTCATTTCAATTTGGTCCTTTTGGCCATTTACATGTAGATTTTCAAGCTTAAAATTCATGTTTTTATTTTCTTATGGCCTCTCAATCTTCTAATGTATGGTCTTTCTTCTATGTTTGCATATGAATATTAGATTTGAAGCTTAAAAATCCATATGTAAATGGACCAAAGGGACAAAATTGAAATTAAAAAAAACGAAAATATTACCTAAAATTAAGTTAAGGGACTAAAAGTGTAATTTTGGCTTAAAAATATCATTTACAGAATTTTGAATTGTAATGAAGGATGAATTAGATATGAATTTTTAAGTTTTTTGGTGCTTCAAAAATCATATTTAATTCATCTTTTGTTAAAATATTCTAAATTTTTGTTGCAGAGATTTTAATAATATTTTACACATTCTTACATAACGCTCACGAAAAACATTTAAAAACCCATTATTTAAAAAAAGATTATAGAATGACTAAAAATGAAATATGATATATTTTTACGGATTAAAAACTTATTTAATGGAAAATAATAAACTATAAAAGTACTGTAAAAAACTTTCTTGCGTTTGCAGCTCTTGGTTCACTAGTGCTACTGTGCTAGTGCTTAGAGATGTAAATGGATATCCATGGATGTGGATAATATGATATTTGTGTCTGCTCTATTGGATAAATATGAAATTTGTACCCTATGCATATTCATGCAGATATCCGTTAAGCGGATAATCCACATATTTTGAGTTATCCACGGGTATATACATATATCCATGAATAACATTTATATAAAAAAATTGATTTGTTTTAAGCTAAAATTTAACAACAAAAGTTCATCACATGCATTTTCTTTTAGCAAAAAATAATATCCATACATCATAATAACAACACAGATCCTTCTTTCAAATAATAAAAAAATAACAACAAATATTCTTGCATCAACAAAAAACATAAATAAAGTTCATTACATTTAATAAAAACAAAGTTCTTCGAATCAATAAAAACATATTTAAAGAGTAGTGTGGATGGTTAAAATACCAGTTTATTTTATCTATAAATATCCATTAAAGTATCCACTCCATACCCGTGTCGGATGTTATCCGCAAATATCCACGGATGGAGATTTTTTTACCATCGCCGCTAGTGCTTTCCCTGCCACAAGAAAATTTCAAGTAATAATAACAAGCATGATCAAATGGCCCAATTTACTCCACTTTATTATTCATTTTTCTTGTATTTTTTAGAACTAGGTCGCGGTTTTATTTTCTCTCAATGAAGTTCTAGTGTCATTTTTTTAATTTCAATTTTAATATTTATAATACTACTATGCCAAAAATTGATGTCCGACCGAAAATAAGTCTAGCTGATCGCTCATTCCAATCGTGTTCATGGTGAACAACGAGTTCCTTTTTTGGTGATGATACAAACAAGGTTTTAGAAACCAATTTGTTACAGAAAAAAAGATCGCAACAAAAAGGTCAGCCACGACTAAACACCATTACGGCCACAACAAGACGTCGTTCATGAAAATAGACAGAGAATCTCGTTAGTTTTCTCTAGTATATATTTGAACATAAATCACATAATGTTATCTCCTTTAGGCTCTTTCTCTAGTTTAAAACTTCAAATATATCTCCAATTTAAGTTATTATACATTTAAGAGTTGTGCAATGTTGTGATTAATTCACACAACGACGACTGCAATCCATAAAGCAACATCTATATCACCCAAAATCGCAAAATTCTATACACGACTGTGACCTTGACCACGACCGTTATTTAAAACCTTGGATGTGAAAAAGATGTTGCTTATACTTGAATTATGAATAATTAAAGTTACATTATATTTATTATGTTCTCTGCAAGTTTCCGCTAGCTGGGAAGATATGGATGTATCTATTTCTGTGGAAGAATCGTGAAGCTTTCTTTGAAAGTTATTTTAAGGATTGGTCAGAGTTAAATTTGAGCAAAAGAAGTGAGATTAATATGAGAATTTCGTGGTTTGGTATATGGGCTATAGTTTGTGACAATGGAGGAAAAATGAGGCTCATGTTGAATGTGTCACTTGCCCTCTTGCACTTTGGGGTGAAATAAGGTGTTTTGCTCATCTGAAATAAAGAAATTTGAAAATATTGATGTTGTCCAAAATCCAGTGCAGGTTCGGTGGTCTCCTTCTTAAGAGGGTTGGGTCAAATTGAACACGGACGATGCTAGCAGTGTGTTTTCTCCAAATGTGGAAGCTTCCATTTATTGTATTTGCATTTAGAGCCCTAAAAGATTAACTGGATCAATTTTAGTGCTTTAGAATTAGAGTGAAATTAAATGAACTTGCAATTATTCTTAATTTTCAAAGTGATTAAGGTAATAACACTAAATGAACTGCGACCCTTTTTTTTTTGGATAAAAACTGATATGTTTCCAAGTTACTGCATTAATAATAAAATACTGCATTAATAATAAAACAGTACAGGCTAGCATCACATGACAGTAGTAGTGAGTAGGTAAAAAGTGAAAACTAGAGTCATTGATGATGCAAATTGCAAAGAATTAGTGATTATGACAAAAAGAAAATAAAAAGCCCACATGTCAATATCAATACCATATTGATACAAAAACGAAAATGAATCTAGCAGCAGCAAATCCTCAAAAGAGAATTTCATTGAAATTCTAGCTGCACCAAAAACTAGCCACTGATACTTGTGCTGTCATATTGTCAATAAATCGTAATCACTAGTTACCTTCATTAGTAAAGTGGTTTAGAGAATTGTGGTACAAGCATCACTGTATTTTTATCTTGGCTTAATTCCACTTTTCCCCCCTATATTTTGCCAATTGTGCAATTTTGCACCCCATGTTTTTTTTTGAGCGATTTTGCACCCTATCATTTACCCCCTTTCTGATTTTGTAGCCCCCTTTCTGATTTTGTTGAATTTTGCTGATGTGTCCTTGCCATGTGTGTAGTTTTGCTGATGTGTCCTTGCCATGTGTGTAATTGGTATTTTTAAAAAATGAAAATTCCACATATGTTAGGCTGTGAATTGAGTGGCACGTGACCCTCCACAAAGCACACAAACTTACTTGCTTTACTATGATCAGAAAAACCAGGACTTGGAACTTGTAAAAGAAACGAAACATGAGAACCAGCTTCAACAGCTTTAAGAAAATAATCATCAAGCTCCTTAATAACTTCAACCAGATCTTTACTGTTCCTAGAAACCACCATTGCAAGTTCACTTTCTGACTCCTTAGAATACTCCACCACCCCACTCGCCGGAGTTGCCATACTCGCCGCCGCACCACCAGCCATCACAACAACCTCAGAGCCAGTGGTGGTAGTAGCTTCCCACTCTTCCTCCGTCGCCGACCGCGACGAAGGAGGCGGAGGAGGTTGCTGCATGAAAGGATCCCAAAAATCCCAACCAGATGAAATCACCGGCGGTGGAGGTGGAGGCGGTGGTGGTGGAAGTGCAGATGATTGTGAACCAGTCCCAGAAGTCCAAGTATAAGAACTCAAACTAGGACTCATCGGAGGTGGTGGCGGCGGCGGCATTGGCGACGGAGCACGCGGCGGCGGAGGTGGAAGAATAGGTTGATGCTCAGGTGGAAGATGGTGGTTAAGATGAGTGGTTTTTTCAGCGTTTGCAAAGTGAAACAAAGCTGAACCAGTTGAACGAAGAGAACGAATGTACATAACATGTGAAGCTGAAAAAGCATGTCTTGCTTCAACCAACTGTTTCATGTAACGTTTTCTTGATTTGCAATGTGAAACTGTTTCTTCTCTCTCTACTCTTGAATAGCAACAACCCATTTTCTTCAACTAGATCAAAGAAAACACAATAAAAATGGTTTTTTTTTTATGGTTTTGAACTCATGTTGAGATCAGAAGTGAAATGGGTAGAGGGTAGTGTAGTGGTTTCTGCAAAAAGTGATTGTCTTGAACTTTGATTTTTGTTGGCAAGTGGAAAAGTTTATTTCTTTTTGTTTTTATGGGTGTGGAAAAAAACAAGAACTTTAACTAGGACAGTTTAGTTGTCTGTTTTGTGGTTGAAAACTTGAATCTGAAACATCTTCATCAACAAGGCAATGTGATCTTGTTTAAGGAAGAAGATGAATATGTGTGACCCAAAGCTGTGAACTTGAGTACGGACGAAGAAGAAAAATAAGAAGAAAGTCGAACTGAAGAAGAAGAAGAGGAAGGGGGCTACAATGTCACGTGATTAGCCAAAAAGCCTTCAATTTTTATTTTTTTAAAAAATGAAATTACACACATGGCAACACATCAGCAAAAAATTCAACACATCAGCAAAAAAATCAGAAGGGGGCTACAAAATCAGAAAGGGGGTAAATGATAGGGTGCAAAATCGCTCAAAAAAAAACATGGGGTGCAAAATCGCACAATTGGAAAAATATAGGGGGGAAAAGTGGAATTAAGCCTTTTATCTTTAATTGAAACTTTTCACACTCAATAATATTCCAGCCATTAATTTATGCTTATCTTAAAGATTAAATTGGATAACTAAATAAAAGTATAGATAGAAAAATGACTCTAATTGTTCCAAATTATTATATTTCAGATAAAAATTTAAATGTTCCAATTAAAAAATATAAATTTAGAATTAAGATTTTATTCTCTGAATTAGTTTTTATCATCGAACCTATGATATGTACAATTAGTTTAACCATGTAGCGTTAACGATGTCAATTAAGTGCCAACATGGAATTAAAAGAAATCTTAAGGTGACAAATTAGTCTCTCATTTTAAAAAAAAAAGAAATTAAACACAAAACAAAAAAATTTACGTTTTCATGATAAGAGAATGAATTGTGGTTTTACGTGTCTAGCCGAACAAATAGGTTAAACCGTTTATATATAATGACTAAATTACGTGTCTAGCCGAACAAATTGTAGCACTACTCTCAACATCAAAAGATAAAACGACGGGGACTGGTGTCATAGAGAAAGTTGAAAAGAGAATATACAACACTTTTCTCAAATATTGATACAATGGCACGTTTGGATTGTACAATTAATTAGGGGCGGGCAAAAAAACAAAAAAATCGAATAGAACTGTTGAACTGAATTGAATCAAACCAAAAAAATTGAACCATTACTAACAACTCTACTGAACTGAAATAGTTCGGTTCAGTTCAAAACAGTTCGGTTCGGTTTGGTTCGGAATAGTTCGGTTCGGTTTTACTTTCTAAAATTCGATTTTGTTTGGTTTTTTATATTTTTTTCAATAGTACCAATAATAACAGTTCGGTTCAGTTCGAAACAGTTCGGTTCGGTTTGGAACAGTTCGGTTCAGTTTAAAATGCAAACAGTTTGGTTCGGTTCAGTTATTTTAAATTTATCCAACAGTTCAGTTCGGTTCGGTTCAATTTTCATCTCGAACCGAACCATGCCCACCCCTACAATTAACCATCCAATTTATTTATTTTTTTGGGTCTCGAAATGAAGTGACAAACATTGGAAAAAACTCACACACACAACTTTAAGATTTTGGGTTAAAATCACAGTGAAAATACCCAACTTAACAATATCAAAATTTAAAAGTGTCCAATATTTCTTATTTCCTTAATATAATATTATTATTTTAAAATTTCTCGTACATTAACGATTTATTTAAAACATGTTCATATTTAATTTACCATTAAAAAATGTTCCATAATAAAAAATCAGTTGCAGTTATATTTGATATGTCTTCAAGTAAACCTTGGTATGTCCGGTTAGGTAAACTTCAAGGTGTTCTGTAAGGTCGAAGCCAACTTTAGAGTGGTTTATACTGTGAACGAGGCTTGATAAAATAAATAAATAGAGTGAATATCCATTTTAGTCTCTGACGAATTTTATAAAAGTTAAATTAGTCATCAACAAATAAAAAGGTTTTATTTAGTGTTTTATAAAATTAAACCAAGACAATTTTAGTCTCTGAATTAGTTTTTATCATCGAACCTATGACATGTACAATTAGTTTAACCATGTAGCGTTAACGATGTCAATTAAGTGCCAACGTGGAATTAAAAGAATTCTTAAGGTGACAAATTAGTCTCTCATTTTAAAAAAAAAGAAATTAAACACAAAACAAAAAAATTTACGTTTTCATGATAAGAGAATGAATTGTGGTTTTTAACGCTGAAATTGAATGAATGCCTCGTTTCTTGCTTCACGATATGAGAATGAACGGTCGTGTTTAACACATCTTTCTGCTTTGATTTCCGGCATCTCGTTTCATGCTCCTTGTTTTCCTCGACACCCTTTCGTTTTCGGCAAGTGTCAGTGATCACGACTGTTTCAAACGGAGAAGATGACCTACAAAAATATAAAAGTACCAATTTGGTCTCTTAAAACAAACTGCATTTTATATTTTGTCATGAAGAAATAAAAAAATAATGACTAATTTCGCTTTTTTATTTTTATTTTTACGAGGATCAAATTTTCCCATTTTTTACTAGGGACTTAAATGTCCCTTATTTTTGTAAACAGTACATGTGGCGGTTAGTAAGACAAATGGACTATCACATTTGCCTAGTCACGAGTCAAAATTAGGAAGAAAATGATTGGTTGGAGAAAAATATTGATAGAGACTAAATTATCTCAATTTAATTTTGTTAAGGACTAAATAAGGTTTTTTATTTGTTGAAGACTGATTTGACCCCTACCGAATTTGTCAAGGACGAAAATTGGTATTCACTAAAAAAAAAATTATTGTGGACGAGGTGGATGTCCTTGAGGGAATCACGAGGAATCAATGATTTTTTTTCTAGTGACATCCTAAACATATCCGGTTACACTTAAATTTAATCAAAATTAAATGTTAATATCAAAATTATCCTTTTCAAATAAATTTTTTTAAAACCTTTTTTTCATCTCTTACTCAAAATCTTCACCTCTCATAGACTTCCAAGAATATGTGACAAAACATGAACTCAATTCATGCACATGTCATTTAAATCTCTCTCTTGAATTCACGTATATATGTAATCTCAAATCATGACCAAAATTGATTTACAAAATTTGTCACTAGAAGTTAAACTTTCGTACGTAAAGATGAAAATTGACTTTAGCATTTTTCTAGTTCACTTAGGTTTAAGTAAATTCAATTCATGTACGGTACAAGTGGAAAAAATTGACTTATCCAATTTTTTTTTTACTTATTACGGTCAACGGAATTTTGTTTACTTATTACGATCAACGGACGTATGAATAAGCAAATTTTTTTTATTGAAATCAGTCTATATCCCTAAAATCAGCAAAACCTAGTAGACTAAAGAGAAAAGTTGACAAGAAACTTCACAGTACATTTTAAAAATTTTAAATGATTAGTTTTTATGAAGATTTGTAAATTCAATATATTGAAAATTGAACTATTTAACGTTTTAAAAAAATAATTTCTCAATTATAAATGCTTAAAGAGTACCAGAGTGCTTGGAGACACTCGCCGACAAAATACGATACCCTTTCAACTCGAAATCGATCCTAAAATCAACATAATCACACACAGTTAACAAAACCAAGTTTCCAACCGTCTAAATCCAACTCTAACAAAAAAATGAAGTTTCAAATTGATCATGAAAAAATGTATTAATCTTCTAAAGAGGGAGGGCGTGACTGTCGGGTTGATTGTCAAACATCGGACACGCCTTCGTTTGAAAGTTTGGGTGGTCTGTCTGTCTCCTGTTACTCCATAAACCTATCTAGTTCAGCTCTCATTTGAACATGTAACAAATATTAAGATTGGACTTTCTTTTAACCGCAAATACAATTGTTAGTGTCCTATGTATGTTTCTTATATTTGAATTAAGAACAAAGATACACTATCTTTCAAATGTGAAAGCTGTCACCAGTTACAAATTTAAAATTCATTTGTAGTATTTGAATTTTTGCATCCTTGAAGATTAACAGACCTGGAGCAATTCTAATGTGTTAGAGTGAAATTAAATAAACTTAAAATTATTCTTGATCCTTCCAAGTTCCTAGTAACAGTAATAATAATAATAATAATAATAGTAGCAATGAGTAGAGTTCAATGATGCAAATTGTTAAGTAATAATAGTTCTGTAACTATTAATTTCCTTTCTTCAAAGTGTAAACTATACTTTGGAATTTTTCAATTGAAACTATAACTAATGTAAATTAGGAACAATGCCAATATTTATATGAACCACAAGTCTCAAGTCACATCTCCTAAACCACCTTTAATCTGTTATCTTATGAAATCTGTTTTGTTCAATTTCACAAGCCTGCTTTAAATTTTTCAAAGTAATCACTGTTAAAGAATATATAAAACCAAATAAAGAGTTATTACATTAGAAGCATGAACTGAATAAAACAAAATAGTTAGAGTTAAATCTAATTAAAATGGTAGCAATAAGGTCAACTGTGTTTTTTGTTTCAATAATAAATCACTGACAATAGTAATCAAAAAATCACTGATTCATCTTAAGTACTTACAAAAAATAAGAACAAACTAATTGAATCTGATCCACCAGAAATTATCTTAGCTGTCCTTGGCCTATACATTCATCATAATCAATAGCCAAAACTCTCAAATTCCCGCTCCTTCGGCTGTACCACACACTCAACAAACATGTCTTTGAGATTTTCGTGCCGAATCATCAGATCAAGAATTCTATCTTCAATGTTCGCCGCACAGCTCTGCGGCTCATCATTATGATCAGCGTTTTTAGACGAAAAAACTAGTTCAGACAACCGGTGCTTTTCAGCCTGTTTGCAATATTTATCACACTCTTTAGTCCCTTGAGTGAGCAGATGATATGTGTACACAACCTTCTTCTGTCCAATTCGATAAGCTCTGCTGATGGCCTGTTTTTCAACCGAAGGATTCCATTCGACATCGAGTAGCACAACCCTAGAAGCTCCAACTAAGCTGATTCCCTCGGAGCAAGCTCTCGTTGATGCAAGGAGAATCTTCGATTGGCTGTTTGCATCATTGAAGTTATGGATTAAGGATTGCCTGTCTCTAACCTCTCCATACATGTAGAGAATTTCCTTCCCCTCGGTCCATTTAAGAGCGGAGTTTAATTGGTCTATAATTATGCGTAAAGGACCAAGGAATTGGCTGAACACAAGAACTTTCTCATTATGAGCAGCACAAAGACTAACAAACTCCACCAAAAACTTTGTTTTGACGCCTGCATTGTGGTCCAGTCTAAGCTTTTGTAGACGGTCCTTGTCAACAAAAGATTCTTCTTCTAGAAGTTTGCAATCGAGGAGAAGAGACGGATGGATTGACGCCAGTGTCTGCTTATTCTCAATGAGGAATGAGTTCTGAGAACTTTTAAAACTCTCAAGAATTTGCTTATGAAAACTGTCCGGCTTCAAACACAGCAAACAATCTCTTAACCCAGGAAGTTTCTTTTGTAGGATCGCTCCGTTGTGAACATGAACAAAGGGATCCATAAGAAATTTCAACTGCTTGATCTTATCGTCAGAATTATTACCTGTTGTGTTGCCCAAAACCGGTTCCCAACTCCATTCTTTAGGTGTTTTTTTATGTTCCTGCTTCTGGCAAAACTTTTTCAGCTCTTGTGGTATCGTTTTATGAAAAGAAGGCTTCACCAAGCTCAAAGTGTTGTATAGTTCCAAGAAATTGTTCTGGAAAGGAGTTCCAGAAAGGATGATTCGCTTCCGCGTTTGAATTTTCGACAACACCTTCCAAATAAGACTATTTTTATTTCTCGGTGTATGTCCTTCATCTAGAACCAACAAACCAGGAGTTTCAAGTAAAACCTTTCTCATACAACTGTTTTCTTTTCTCTTGTCCGCACTTGCATGTTTTCTCTTTTTCTCATCTCCGTCTTCAGATTCCCCTCCTCCAGCTATCTTCTCGTACAAACTGTAACTGATTCCCAGAATGCTCTTGTCTTTGAACCACGAAATCAGTTTCATCATCCGCGTCTCCTCTGTACTCTTCCGTGTATTAGACCAATTATTTGCATTAACAATATCATCATGCTGTTTAACAGATAACTCAGAGTTGTTCAAATTGTGAAATGGAACACCTATGTCCCACTTTTTGAACTCATATTCCCAAGTAAGCAACAAACTTGCAGGTGCAACAATAATCGGCAAGCATCTCGGAAAAACTTTCAAATATGCCTTGAGAAAAACTATTGTCAACCTTGTCTTTCCAGTTCCAGGAGCATGTGAAATAATGCAGCCACCTTCCCTTCGAGGATTAGTGTTCCTTACCTTGTGAAGATCGATGTCTCCTGCCAAGTTCTTCCAAATGAATTCAAAGCCTTCTTGTTGATGAGGATATAAAGTTTGTTTAACATCTGGAATTAGGTCCCAAACTGTGCCTTCTTTATGAAAGAAATTGGCATCTGAATCACCATCAGAAGCATTGAACTGAGAGCCATCAAAAAGTGAGGCATTTACTGAATCATCATATGAAGCCCTCTTTCCAGAACCTTGATTGGGACATCTATCATCCTGTGTCATGTACAATAAAAGTATGCAAAAAAATCAATACCTTTTATCACATATCTCTAAGTCAATCTGAACAAACATGCAACATAGGCATTAAATAACAGCATGATATAAATACATGAATCTCACAACAAGAAAATTATGGAAATAAACACTACATCGTCACATATAGTTACCGTCAATCACTTCTATTTTCTTAAATTATTATCGATGTCTATATATCAGTACATTATCAGGTAACTGTGTCTATGTCGGTGGCTTCATAGATTAAGTGAGTCATTTTTTATATAAATAATAATAATAATAATAATCAAACCATGTTTATCATAAGGATGCAAATATTGCCTACTGTAAACAAATTTCATAATCAAATCAGAGAATACATACAACATTCAAGGTCCTTTCTTAAATGGGATAAAATGACAGCATGCCATAAATCATAATGAAATCAATGCAAACACAAACTTTTGCAAACTATTAGGATCACACAGCAATCAATTTCTGGTTACTCATTAATTTTGACAACTATTAGTATCATGGTGTAGCAGATAATGAACTTATTTAAACTATATGGATCCACAAGTAATAAGTTCCAAATTTACTCTTCTGTTTGTACATATATAGAGAAAAAGAAAAGAATGCAAACACTCAATAGTGAAAAGAAATTACAATTAAAGGTGCCAACAACTAGCTTGGTTTAGAGTCAACTAAAAATCCAAAACTTAAACTTGTTTTCATATAAATCAAATCAACATAAAACCAAAGATACAAACATCAATGCCTCCCCACCACCAACAGATCCCATTGTCAAATCAGAACAAACATACAACAACTAAGGTTCTTTTCCATTACTACTACATGAGTACTAAATGTCATAATAATGCCATACATGAATATCTTAGCAATTGATCCTTTCTCTTCAGTTTTAACATGTATTGCGAATTTTAATGTATTGAGTAATGAAAAAATAATGAGAAGGTGGTGAGATATATCTTAGACAACAACTTCATATTGAATTGCCGCCTATTGCGAAACAATAGCATTTTTTCAAATTTTTCTATCCAGATCAAAATTAAAAAATTAACTAAGTTATTTTACATAAATAAACACGAAACAGTGCTTACCACAGGTGGTGAGATATATTTGATCTCAGTAACAACCTCATGACACAATTTGCAAAATAGACCAATCTCTTCATCGAGAAAAGTATCATGTTCACAGCGGAATGATGGACCTCCATTTCCTCCTAAATTTCCAATCTGCAGATAGTAACACACCATGTCACTGATTTCTCCTTACAAATCTCATTGAGAATCTTATAGATATCATTTAGATAACCAAAGTTTAAACATATAAACAATTTAAATTAACAATCAAAATCAGCTTAAGCACTAGTCCTATAGTTCACAAATTAAAATTAAAAAGCAAAGTTCAAATTTAAATGTTTTTATAGAGGAGGATTACCATGGATTCAGCATCAGATTCTCTAAGGACTGTATCAAGTTCATCCCATAACACTTCCTGCTCCTCCTGCTCCTTGGCCTTTTGAACTTTTTCCACCTTTTTAAGGCTCCATATCCGTTCACGAGGTGTCTCCACAGAGACTTGTGGTGGCCGTGTACCTTGCCGATCAACACCATCGTCGTTGACCTCCAACACAATTGAATCATTGTTCATGGTATTCTTTCTTTTCCAATAGCATTTAACAAGGAGTTCGAGTGAACGCAACTCCTTCCGCATAAAATGTGTGCTTTTGACGCTTTGATTCAAACCGTTGTTATCAATAGATTCCTTGTTCTCACCATTACGGACGTCAGTTCTACCTTTATAATTCCATCCTTTGTTCTCCATCGGTTTCTGTTTATCTGATTCCTTCCTCTTTCCTTGCTTTGTTTGAACTGAAGAAACTCCTCCAACATCTAAACCTTTGACATATTGATCTTTTCCTTCATCAGAATCACCAACATTGTCTTTGGATTTAACTTTTGCTTTGGCATTCACACTTTCAACAGAGTCGTTTTTCACTTTCACTTCCACACTCTTTGGTTTCAGTGTCTCTGATACTCCATTCAGTTTAGAAGAAGAATTACCCTTCTTCTCAATGGTACAGGTGGAAACACTGGCATGATCTGCATGCTCCTCCTCCTCATCATCATCATCATCAACATAAGAGGAGCTAGAAGAACTGTCATCATCATTGTCTGAAATCTCATTCAGCTCATCAACTTCAAAATCTTCATCACTAGAATCATTTTCTTCACTCTCATCAGAATCCTCCTCCTCCTCGCTCTCTTCAGAATCATCCAATTTTTCATCACTTTTTACTCCATCAGCAGAGTGTTCTTCATCACTTTCACCATACTCATCTGAACTTATCGCAATCTGGTTATCTTGTGCCCTATCACACGTTTCATCAACAAACTTTCCATCTTTAGCATTAAAATCACCACTTCCTCCACTTTCAACACCACCCTCAGACATCTTCTCATCACTATGCTCCAACCCTTCTTCATATTCATCATCATCGATGGAAACTACCTCGGCATCTGCAGGAACAACAAAAGGTTCTTCTTGCACCTTCCTTTTTTTAGAACCACCAGAAACATAGTCCAAACCCTTATCTTCTTCATCACTCTTTCTCCGCTTTGATGAACCACCAAGTAAAAGAGAACCAAACAATGGAACATTCTTGCTACGAGTTCTGCTAGAAACACCAGCCATCACAAACAACTACAAAAAATACAAAACAAGAACAAGAAACAACTTGTATTCTTTTAATGTCTCTTTGTCTGTGTTTGGGTTTCAAGGGATGTGATGTCACAAGATATATACTGAAAAAAAAGACCACAAAGGAAAAAGAATCACACGTTGGTGTGAAAGAGAGATTGAAAGAAAACGTATGAAAGAAGTAGAGAGAGAAAAAATTGAGGAAGTGAAGAGAATGCTAAATATGTAAAGTGCAATAATGGCGCCAACTAAACGACGAATCGATCAAACTAAATATTACTCCAAGATCTTCTTCCAATATTCACTCTTTATTTTATTTATTTATTTACTCCTATTTTTTAGCAATATAATAAATGAGTAAATAGATTCTTTATTTTTTTATTATTGATTTGTATGTATATTTAAGTTTGTTTTTTGAGGTGATATTTTAGATTTTTTTAAGGAAAGATTCATTTTAGTTAAATCTTGATTCTGATTAAAATTATATATATATATATATATATATATATATATATATATATATATATATATATTTGTAAACGTATCTTTTTATTTTTGAGGCAAATTGTAAACGTGTCTGAATTTGTTTTGAATTTTAACAATTGAGTTTTGAATTATTTTTTTAGGTTACATTAGGTTTTTTTGACAAACCACCATGAGAATGCTTTATAGAAAGTTATGTAAATGTCATAGGTTATTCTCATAGCGATAAGTGTGACATCCTGAAACCCGATACTAATATTTTAATAATAAATCATGCAATTATCAAACATCAAAGTGTTACTATTCGCCAAATATCTCATACTAATTTCTCAAAATAAAAATTCCATCAATATATAACATATCACAACGGAAATAAATATCTTGACAACAATATAATCTCGGGTCACGTCATAAATCTCAAATATAAATAATTTCAACAGCTTGATCATATAGATCCATCAACATCAAAATCCAACATAAAATAAGACAATCCCCAAAATCCTAGATCAGAGCATCTAATCTAGACTCCTCAAAGCGATAAAAACGAGTAGGCATCACGCCATCCTCAACATACTCAAAAGCAAAGCTAGTCCTCAACCTGCACGTCTACACCGTGAGGATGCAGGCGACCAAAAAGTCACTGGAGGGTAAGATATACGTTCAACAAAAAGGAATTATAAACACATGTAAGTTCAGGCCAAACAACATCTTCATATAAACATACATCATACTAAGTCTGGTTATATTTATCAAACATGCATAACCATCATTACCAACTAATTAAGAGCCTGGTTACCACAATACTTTAAAACAAGATCCACAAGGCATACATAACATATTCTCATCAACAAATAATAGCCAAGTCAACACATATCAATCGCCTCACATCAACATCATCAAATATACAATTACCAATTAGATGCACAAGTTCGAACCAAAACATTGCCACATACGACTCATCATGTTCATGCAATGCACCTACACGACTCTACATGCATGTGGTACCGATTTTTGGATATCAAAGTTCTGTTATAGAGTGATCCCTCGTCTTTACATAATTGGATAATTAGAGTTATATTACCGATTATCCCCCGTCTTTACATACTTGTCTTTGCATAGGACTGACTTATGAATACATGGACCCACATATAGACTCGACATGCACACCAATCATACACCTCATCATTATATAATTCACACCATCATATAACATATCAACACCAATCGCATTGTCAAATCAAATAAGGTCGCATACATCAACAAGTCAAATAATCAAGTCATCACATCATCATATTCATTCATTCATCATCATCATTTACCATTCATCAACATATCATAATCATCATACAAAACATCTCCATTTGATCTTGTTTGTACAATTCACAACCCACATTTACTCAACATAAGATTCCATTCATCTAATCATTAGCTAAGTCATCACATCCTCTATCACATTCTTATCATATTTCATCGTCATTCATACCTCAATAGTTAACTAACAGGTTTACATCCATATCATAGCTCAATTAACGACAATTTACAAGTTTGTCTCTAACCATTTTAACCTCTAAGTTTCCTTACATCAAACTCCAAGTTAATCAATCATATACATCCTTATTATACTTCTAATAATCAAGTTTAGGGGTTTGGGACCCATTCACGTGTATTAGATACCTCAAAATACGACAAAAATGCAATTCCCCTTACAGAAAGGGTGGCACGGTCGTGCCACAGGGGCGCATGGTCGTGCCAGTTATGCAGGTAGGAAGAACTGACTTTTTGCTGTTTTTCGCGAAAATACCGTTTTTAACACCATTTTTCGATCCAATTCGCAACAAAGTATCATCTTCCCAAACAAACATAGACTAATTCAATAGCTATAAAAATTTATAGAGTAGCATTTTTCAAATTTATTTATATCTTAAAAATTAGTCCAACAAACTCAATGCTAACTTAGGACCACACAGACTAATGCACCCCTTTTTTCTTTAATAATAATGGATGTTAAATTAGCACTTTCTGCAACCGCAACCGCTGCGGGCGGGTCGGAAGGGGTAACGAGTTGAAAAGGAACAACAATTGGTTAACAATGAGTTCATATGAGTGGGATCGGTTTTCGAATTTAAGTCCAATGGTGACCAAACCCGTCCGTTCATATGAAAGCCTACAGTGATACTTTAAAAAGACACTGCAATTACTTTTGTATTAGTACTGGTTTTTTTGTCTTAACACCCACAAAGTGGGATAATATTTAATTTCTCTAGACATATCTTAACCTTTCAGGTGTCTATCCCACCAACCTAGTGGCTACCTTACCTTTCTTCAATAGGGATGGGAATAGGCCAGATCGGCCTACAGGGGCATACGACCTAGGCTACGATAGGCCAGGTCAGGCCAGACTTTTTTCTTAAATAAAGAAGACCTAGACTTTTTTAGAAGTCTATTTAGCTTAAAAGGTCAGGCCACAGGCCATTCAAAAAGCCTCTTAAGCCTATTAGACCGGCCTATTTAAGTAAATATGAATAATATTATTTATTATTATAATATATTTTGTACTTTGAATTAAAATATAAATCCGTTAGCAATTTAAGTTTATTAGTATATGTTAATTTTTCGCATATACAAATGTATTATTATAAACAATAATTGAAATATGATGCAATATATAGTTAAATTCCCTAAAAACTCATGTTGATTACTAAAAGAGAGTTTAATCTAATTAATCTATTAGTTCGTTAGTCTATTTAAACTTAGATCACATTGCTTACTTAAAGATGTTCATATGATATAGGCTTTTAAACAGGCTATCAGGCTTTATCAGGCTTTTAGAAGGCCAGGCTCTGGCCTCAAAAGTAGGCCTGTGACAGGTCACAGGCCAGACTTAGGCCTTAAAAAATTTGGCAGGCCAGGCTTAAGCCTTGCAAAGCCTAGCTCGGCCTAGCCTATTCCCACCCCTATTCTTCAACTTTCAAGACACAACCTCACACCACCTCACTTCTCTCTCTTTTCTCTTGTACTACTTCATGTTCACAATGAACTACAACTTAGACGAGTTCACCATGTTACGCACATACACAACCTTTATCTTCTTAAGCTCGTCAATAATGAATATTGAAATAGTTTGGTACAAACATTTTCTGATATTTAAGCTTCTGGTTTCTTTTGAGAGTATATTACAGTTTACTACTTCCTTGAATTTATTTGATCTCAAAAATTTATCTTCTTGCACTACTCTCCTTCATCTCTTGAAACCGTGCAAACCGTCCGACCAAACCGCCATCCGAATAACCTGTCACCCGAACTAACCATTGAAGCAAACGGACGGCGGTGGTTTCATTTTTCCACCCGCGGTTGTCTCTCGGATTGGAATTTTTGGACCGAATTCGACCGGACCCGACCGCTTGTCCACCCCTTTAATATAGGAAATGTAGGAAAGAGACGGTAAAGGAATACAATGATGCATACTACGTATGTCGATGACATGATGTATGAGACAACTACCAGATTATAACTAGTAAAAGTGTATGGGACAATTCCTCAATTTTGTACATAACTAATTAAGAAGTTATTGTGTGGGTGTTTAAGGGAAAATATTTGTGTGACTTTTGGTTTTTATGATTTTAGTGTACTTTAATAAAAGAGAATGACTGATTTGAAGAAAGATAGAAAAAAGTCATTAAGATCGTCAAAACTTAAAGGTACCAAATGGAATATGTGTTTTTAGAGAGGTTTATATTGTGAATGAGGTGGATGAACATGAGGGAATAAGGAGGAACGAGTAGTTTAACTAATTGAGAAATGATATTTTAATAAATATTTTGTAACAACTTTCTCTTTCTTATTCATATTATTTTGTTACTTTTTCTTTATTGTTTTGGTTTTCATGTCAATACATACTTTTCTTTGTAAATTTATGGTTGTTTATAAAGTTGTTACACAAATGATTGTTCAAATAACACACCTTCAATTAATTTAAGCCAAGGAATAAGAAGTTGGAGGTCATGAGTTCAAACTCAAACAAAAAAAGAAAAACTAATACTAACAATTAATTCCTAACATTTGTTATTAAAAAAAGACATATTGATACTTGTAACAATTTTAGGAAAAAAAGAATATTTAAATATAATTGTTGAAAAAATTAGACATATAATTATTACAAAGTAATAAACAAGAAGAAATAACATTATCAAATTAATACAAATCTGAATAAATAAAATAGAGTAAGCAAAGTTATCGAATTTAACTGAGGCGTGCAAAAATACTGGACTTAAAAGTATTTCGTCGTTATATGTCAGTTATCCAATATGATTAATCTCAAAGCTAATATTGCACAAGATACAACAATCACTTCTTAACATTCTTATGACTCATTCAAAAGAGAAAAATATTTAATATAATAAATATAATAATTAACTTTACAATAAATTATTAAATAAAATTACAACAATAGTTTTTTTTAAGAAGAAATTACAACAATAGTTACATGTGTGAGTGTTGTGTGTGTCAAAAACACCAACACTTGTCGAACATCAAACATGCCTTCAATCAAAAGTTTGAATGACTTGACTCTTGTTACTCTATAAACTTATCTAGTTCAATTCTCATTAGAACATGTAACAAATATAAAGGCTTGATTTTTATAACATTAAATATAAGTAGTTAGTGTCTTATATACGTTTCATATACTTGAATTAAGATTTAAAGAAACTTACATTATCTCAAACGTGAAAGTTGTTCTGTTACAACTTTAAAATTCACCTCTAAAAAAAAAAAAAAACTTTAAAATTCATTTGTGCTAGTATTTGCATTTGCAGCCTTGAAGATTAACGGACTTGGAGCAATATTTTTACAATTATTCTTTAACCTTCCAAGTTCCAAGTAACAGTAACAATAAGTAGAGTTCAATGATGCAAACTGCTTAGTAATAATGACAAGCAGAAAATAGAAAGTCCTCTCATCAATATCAACACCATACTCCCTCCGTCCCAAATTGTATGACGTTTTGGACATTTCACACGTATTAAGAAATATAATTAATTTTGTGTGGGAAAGAGATATTATGAGTTGTTTTACAAAATTGTCCTTAATAAATGATATGAGAAAGATAAATTAAAGAATTGAAAAAATATAGAGTAATAAATAGTTAAGGATATAGTAGAAAAATAACATTAAGTTTCATTAGTATTGTAAAGCGACATATAATTTGGGACAATTTTTTTCCAAAGCGACATACAATTTGGGACGGAGGAGTATTAAATAAAATAAAAATGAATGTAGCAGCATGAAAACCCCCAAAAATGGATTATCATTGAAATTCTAACTCTTCCTAAAATTAGCCTTTTTTTTTTGTCATAATGTCAAATTTCTTATCCATCATAGTCACTAGCTGCGCCACCATTGGTATATGTGTCTATAAAGTACTAGTATAATTGAAACTTCACACTCAATAATGTATGGTTCAACATTTACAATATTTTTTTATTTTCAATTAAAGTTGGTTGCAAGAAGGGTATGTGGTAATATTTGAATCAATTTATGCTTATCCTAAATATTAAATCGAATATCTAGATAGATAAAAGCATAGAGAGAAAGAGATGTGACTATGATTGTTCCAAATTTCAGTTATAAACAAACAACCCTTCACAAGTATAGAGAGAAAAGACATACATTTAATTTAAAATATTTCCTTTCCAAACTAGACTTGGCTATCCAAACACTGCAAGAGTGATTTTCAATTCAACTGGCCCTCCTTTTGCTCCCATAATTGAATTAATTTTGGAAAATATAGAAACATAAAATGTTATCTAATTTATACAGACAACTAGGTAGTAATTCTTATCTCTAAATCCCTTAAAGTGCAATTAAGTTAATTGGATAAACTATTGAAATATATAATTAAGTTAAAAGTCAATCAAGACAAATTGTAGCACTACTCTCATTTTCAAGATACTGATAGTGTATTGAAGTTAATTGTAGCAAAATATGTAAATACCAAATAAGATTCTGAATATAATGTTATATGCTGATCCAATCAAGCTTTGCATATTATCCATATGCTCTTAAAGACATTTTAGTCCCCTGGAAAATCAAGAACCATAATTCAAATCAGATTACAGTGATAATTGATGAGGTGAAATTTGGTTAAACATTAATTTCCCTTCTTCAAAGTGTAAACCTTGTTACCCCAAACTATACATAGTTTAGAATTTTTCAATTAAAATATAAATAATGTATATTAGGAACAATGACAATATTAAATGTCATTGGCACACAAATGTATTTCCTAATCTATTTAATTATGAGGCCAAGTCTATGATGCACAAGGGACATATGCATTGCACCCTGCAGAAGGTTGTTTCTACCATACGATCAATAAATCACACTATTAAATTAAATTAAATATGATAAGATTTAATGATCCAATGGTGGAAAATAAGCTTGTGTACGGTATGGTCCAATACTAATTTGCTTGTGCACATAAGATCAACTACGCTTTTATGTGTCAATAATCCTTCTGTCAAAATAAATCATTGATTCATCATGAGTACTAACAAAAAATAAGAACAAAACTCCTAAATGAATCTGATCCACCAGAAATGATCTTACCTTTGATGTAGTCCTTGGCCTATAAACTGGCAGTAGAAACCAAAAAAACTGATAGAAAAGTTAACATTCATCATAATCAATACCAAAACTCTCAAAATTCTCGCTCCTTCAGTTGTACCAAACACTCAACAAACATGTCTTTGAGCTTTTCATGCCGAATCATCTGATCAAGAATTCTATCTTCAATGTTCGCTGCACAGCTCCTCAACTCCTCATTATTATCATCATTTTTAGCCGAAAAAACTAGTTCAGACAACCGGTCCTTTTTGGCCTGTTGGCAAAATTTATCGCACTCTCTAGTCCCTTCAGTGAGTAGATGGTATGTGTAGACAACCCTCTTCTGCCCAATTCTATAAGCTCTACTAATAGCCTGTTTTTCAACAGAGGGATTCCATACGACATCGAGTAGTACAACCCTTGAAGCTCCAACCAAGCTGATTCCCTCGGAACAAGTTTTTGTCGATGCAAGGAGAATCTTCGCTTGACTGTTTTCATCATTGAAGGTATCGATTAAGGACTTCCTGTCCTTTACCTCTCCATAAATGAAGAGGATTTCCTTCTCCATCGTCCAATTTAAAGACGAGTTTAATAACTGCTCTATAATTAAGCGTAAAGGACTGAGGAATTGGCTGAACACAAGAACTTTCTCATTTAAAGCAGCACAAAGTCTAACAAACTCCACCAAAAACTTTGTTTTGACGCCTGCGTAGGGGTTCAATCTATGCTTTTCTAGCCGGTCCTTGTCAAGAACAGACTCCTCTTCTTCCAAAAGTTCGCATTCAAGCAGAAGAGACGGATGGACCGATGCCCTTGTCTCCTTAATCTCAAAGATCAATGTATTCTGAGAACTTTGAATCCCCTCAAGAATTTTCTTGTGAAAGCTGTCCGGCATCAAACGCAGCACACATTTTCTTAACCCGGGAAGCATCTTTTGAAGGATCGCGCCTTTGTGAACATGAACAAAGGGATCCATAAGGAATTTTAACTGCTTGATCTTTTCCTCAGGAACCGGTTCCCAAATCCATTCTTTAGATGCTTTTTTATGGTCCTGCTTCTGGCAAAACTTTTTCAGCTCGTGTGGCATCGTGTTAGGAAAAGAAGGCTTCACTAAGCTCAAAGTGTTGTATAGTTCCATGAAGTTGTTCTGGAAAGGAGTTCCAGAAAGGATGATTCGCTTTCGTGTTTGAACTTCCGACAAAACTTGCCAAATACGACTTTTTTTATTTCTTGGTGTGTGTCCTTCATCCAGCACCAACAAACCAGGAATTTCAAGTAGAACATTTCCCATAATTTCTTTTCTTTTCTCCACACTTGATTGTTTTTTCTTTTTCTCATCTTCCCCTCTCTCACCGTCAGATTCCCCTCTTCCTCCGGCTAGCTTCTCGTACAAACTGTAACTGATTCCAAGAATGCTCTTTTCTTTGTACCACGAAATCAGTTTCACCATCCGCATTGTATCCATACTATGCTGTGAATTAGACCAATTAAGCAAATTAACAACATCATCATGCACTTTACCATATAACTCATGATTGTTCAAATTGTGAAATGGAATGTCCCATTTTTTGATCTCTTCTTCCCAAGTATGTAACAAACTCGCAGGAGCAACAATAACCGGCAAGCATTTCGGGAACACTTTCAAATAAGCCATGAGAAATACTACAGTCAGCCTTGTCTTTCCGGTTCCAGGAGCATGGGAGATAATGCAGCCACCCTCCCTGCAAGGAACGGCTTTCTTTAACTTGCGAAGATTGGTATTTCCTGTTAAGTTTTTCCAAATGAATTCAAAGCCTTCTTGTTGATGAGGATATAAAGTTTGTTTCACACCAGGAATTAGGTCCCAAACTGTGCCCTCTTTATGAAAGTAATTAGCATCTGAATCACCATCAGAAACATTGAACTGAGAGCCATCAAAGAGTGAGGAATTGTCTGAATCATCAAATGAAGCTCTTCTTCCGCAACCTTCATTGGAAATTCTATCATACTGTGTCATGTACAAAACAAGTATGCAAAAATTCAGTGACTCTTATACAGTCATTGTTAGGTATAACCATATATCAGTACATTGTTATGTATATTTGTGTCTATGTCGGTGCTTCATAGATTACTTGCTTAATCTAACCATGTTTATCACAAGGATGCAAATAATGCCTACTATAAACAAATTTCATAATCAAATCAGAGAAAACAATACAAAATTCAAGGTCATTTCATTTTGTTATATGAAAAGGGATTAACTGACAGCATACCATAAATCATAATGAAATCAATGCAAACACAAATTTTTGCAAATTATTTGGATCCCACAACAATCAATTACTGTTTTACTCATTAATTTTGACAACCTGATAAAACAAAAGAATTCAAAAGACTACTACTATTTTTTAGTAGCACGTGTAGCAGATAATGTACTTACTTAAACTATATGGATCCACGAGTAATAAATTCCAAATTTACTCTTCAGTGTGTACATATCTTGAAAAAACGAAAAGAATGCGAATATAGTTAACAAGTACTATCTAGCATCACGATTCAAAACAAATTACTATTAAAGGTGTGAACAACTAGCTCGGTTTAGAGTCAACTAAAAATCCAAAACTTGAACTAGTTTTCATAAAAATGAAAATAAAACCAAAGGTACAAACATCAGTGCCTCCTACCACCAACGAATACCATTATCAAATCAGAATAAACATAAATCATAATAAAATAAAACTAAAGACAAAAATATTTAAACTACATGGATACCGCAACAGTTAATCCTTATTTTGATTTCAGTTTTTACATATTTTGAGAAAGACAAAATAATCAATAATGTGTATTAGTAGTCAATCGCGGAGCGCAAAAAATAGCGGTATATTCAAAATAGTGCCGCTGTAGCCGCAATTAAACAACACTTAGCAATGAATCGCCGCATATTGCAGAATAACAATAGTTTGTTAAAATTTCACTAGATCAAAATAAAAAAATTAACCAAGTTATTGTACATGATCAAAATGAAACCTTGCTTACCACTAGTTGTGAGATATCTTTGATCTCAGTAATAACCACACCACATAATTTGCAATGTATACCAATCTGTTCGTCGAGAAAAGTGTCATGTTCACAACGAGATGATGGATTTCCGTTTGTTTCTTGTGTAGCTTCATTTGTCCTTAAATTTCCAATCTGCAGATAGTAACACGCTATGTCACTAATTTCTCCTTACAAATCTCATTGAGTATCTTATAGATATCATTTAGACCAAAGTTTAAACATATAAACAATTTAAATTAAAAACCAAAATCAGCTTAAGCACTTGTCCTATAGTTTACAAATTAAAATTAAAATGCAAAGGTGAAATATAAATGTTCTAAAAGAGGAGGGTTACCTTTGATACAGCATCTTCTTCTCTAAGGGATGTATCCATTTCATCCCATAACGGTTCCTGCTCCTCCTCCTCCTTGGTCTTTTGCAGTTTTTCCACCTTTTTAAGGCTCCATATCCGTTCATGAAGTGTCTGAACACAAGTCTGTTGTTTCTGCATATCTTGCTGATCAATGCCATCATCCTTCATCTCCAACACAATTGAATCATCCTTAACAGTATTCTTGTCGTCCCAGAGGCATTTATCAAGGAGTTCGAGTAAACCCAACTCCTTTGGCATAAAAAGTGTGCTTTTGCCCATTCGGTTCAAACCATTATTATCCCTGGTTGCCTTCTCCCCACTATTTCGGATGTTAGCCCCAACATTATAATTCCTACCATTGTTCTCGATCATTTCCTGCTTATCTGATTCCTTCTTCTTTTCTGGCTTTGTTTGAACCGATGAAGCTCCTCCAACATCTAAAACCGACATATTGATCTTTTACTTCATCAGAATCACCAACATTGTTTTTGGATTTGGCATTCACTCCAACATTCAAACTTTCATCGGAGACGTTTTTCACTTTCACGTCAACACTCTTTGCTTTCAGTGCCTCTGATGCTCCATTCAGTTTAAAAGAAGAACCCTTCTTCACATAGGTACTAGAGAAAACACTAGTATGATCTGCATGTTCCAACACATCAGTATTTGTGGAAGATGAACTATTCTCAACATTTACCTCCTCATTATTCTTCTTCTCAGAAATTCCACATTGTCTATCCATCACCTCTCTAACCAACTTCTTCACCACATTGAAATCTTTTCTATAACGCTTTTTCTTCTCCTCCTCCATCTCATCAACATAAGGAGAGCCAGAAGAACTGTCATCATCATTGTCAGAAATCTCATTCAGCTCCTCAACTTTAAAATCTTCATCACTATAATCATCATCCCCACCCTCATCAGTATGATCATCATCATCATCATCATCACTCTCGTCAGAATCTTCATCAGCAAACTTGCCAATTCCTTCACTTTCATCACTTTTTACTCCCTGGTTAACATCATCATCGTTGTTTTCTTCATCATCAGCATTATCAGAATCAGAACCAACAGAGGGTTCTTCTTCTTCATCTGTATCTATTGTAACCGTGTTTTCTTGTGCCAAGCCACACTTTTCATCAACAAAGTTTCCATCTTTGGCATCAATCTCCCCATTTCCTCCACTCTCATCACCTTTTACTTCTTTTTCAACATCAACACAAGCCTCAAAATTTTTCTCATCACATTTCTCCGACCCTGCTTCATCTGAACTTATCGGAATCGGGATATCTTGTGCCCTATCACACTTTTCATCAACAAACTTTCCATCTTTAGCATCAAAATCACCACTTCCAAAACCACCCTCAGACATCTTCTCATCACTATGCTCCAACCCTTCTTCATATTCATCATCATCGATGAAAACTACCTCGGCATCTGCAGGAACAACAAAAGGTTCTTCTTGCACCTTCCTTTTTTTAGAACCACCAGAAACATAGTCCAAACCCTTGTCTTCTTCATCACTCTTTCTCCGCTTTGATGAACCACCAAGTAAAAGAGAACCAAACAATGGAACATTCTTGCTACGAGTTCTGCTAGAAACACCAACCATCACAAACAACAGATGAAAAACAAAACAAACAGAAGAAAAACAAAACAAACAGAAGAAAAATCTATTCTGTGTTATGAGAACAGAAAGAGAAAAAAGAACAACAAAAAGTGATGTCACAAGATATAGTGAAGAAGGTGTGAAAGAAAATAGAGAGAGAAAAGATTTTGATGGTAAACGTGTGAAAGAAGGAGTTATGATGGCGCCAACCTAAACTAGAAGAGGAATCGATCACTATTCCAATATTGACTCTTTCCTCCTATTTTTATTATCAAGATATAATTAATGAATAAATAAATTCATTTTTTTTATTATTATTGATTAGAAAGTATATTTAAGAGGAGTTTCAGTTTTTTCTTGAGAGAAAGAGGAGTTTCAGTTATATTTAGACTCTGTTTAAATTAAATATATAAATTGTGAACGTATCTGAATTTATTTTTGAACCAAATTGTAAACGTATTTGAATTTTAAAATAGATAAGGTTAGAATGTTGTTTTCTTTGAATAAATTAATTAGAATGTCGTTTATAATGTTGCTAAATAAACTCGGGTTATTTTTTAAATCATCTCCGTAATATACAATATGTCTGAAAAATGACCCCTTAAAATAAAAAACATATATTCTAACTTTGTAATTTGAGATTCTTCTTATTTTTAACCCTTATAATATACGTGTAGGCCAAAAAAGTGAACTAGAGGTTGAATTTTTTCATGATTTTTTTGATGTTTGTTTATGATTTTAAAATATATTTTTACACAAAAAAATATATTTTTTCGACTAGAGACAGATTAATTATGAATTTTTATTCCCCATAATTATGAAATTCTTAAACAATTTATAATTAATTTGTCTCTAGTTTAAAAACTACAAAATTTCATTGTGAAGATTTTTATGATCTTCTAACCATGCCTACAAAATTAGGGGACAAAATTTGACCCGCAATACGCTTACCAGGAACAAATTTGCAATTTTGCACGTTTCGGTCGAAAAATAAAAATAAATTGAAATGTCTTTGAAACTTTGCATATCTTTTTTATGTATTTTTATAGATGTCTCTACAAACAATGAGTTCAAAATTTGATTTCTAGGTCGAGATTTCCATTGTTTTGTTTTTTGAGTTTTTGATGTTTTAAAAATTCATAATTAATTTGTCGTTTGTAAAAAATTTCTATTTTTTGTGTAAAGTCATATTTTAACGTCCTTAACATGCCTCTATAAAATCATGAAAAAATTTAATCTCTAAATCGCTTCTTTAGACTTCACACGTATATTACATGGTCATAAATAATAAGAACTAGTAAAAACCCGTGTTTTCGAACGTGTCGCGTAACATTGCGGTAATTATATAAAAAGTAATTAAATTGTTAATATTGTTGAGTGTTTAATGGTATAAAATGAAAATTATCAGTATTATTTTAATGTTTCTATTAAATATTTTTCTAGTATATATACAAAAACCTTAGTTCAATCACACTAATTGTGGATTTTATTTGCTTATATATGCGAAAATAAATTTTTATATACATATATGAAAAAACCGATATGATAAAATTTTGAAAACTAATGACCTCTTTCAAAATATCAAAATTAATGTAACGTTTCTATTAAATTTTATTTTATATGCAAAACACCGTTCAATGTTTGCACCGCCCCGATTGCAGATTTTTTTTGGAGGGGCGGTTGCAGATTTTATGTGCTTATACCTGCATAAACAAATTTTTATATACAATATATAAGAAAGTCGATATGATAAAATATTGGAAACTCATGACTATTTTCAAAATATAAATATTAATGTAATGCTTCTATTAAATAACTTTTTATTTTAGATGCAAAACACCATTCAATGTTTGCACCACATTAGTTGTAGATTTTATGTGTTATATCTGTATAAACAAATTTTTATATACATATATGAGAAATTTGATATGATAAGATTGAATAGAGTATTTGTTTATTTTATATGTAAAAATCGTTAAATATTTGCACCGAATAACTTATGGTTGATTTGAATATTTAGAGAAAGTAAAAGAAGCTTTGGTAGAACTACTGGGAACGAATAAAGTTGATCAGTGGAAGGATGCTTAATAAAGTTGCACCGAATAAAGTTGAATATTTAGACAAAAAGGATTGTTATTGACATATTTGTAATTTAACATTAACCTCACAAAATTAGTGAGCCCATTAGATAAGGGAGAGTGGAAGGATGATGGTCATAATTTTTTTTTATGTAAACCGAGTATCTCCTTTATGCCTAATTGCAGAAACTAACTCATCGATCTGCGTAAAAATGCAAACTAAGTTATGTGAAGTTTGTTTTTTTAATATACCAGTGACAATTATTTGTCCATTTTTTAATTAATTTATCAGTGACAAAAATTTATATATTTATATATTTTCTTAACAAATTTTTTAAATAAATATACTTAATAAATTTATTTGATGATAAGTGAGAAAATTAAGTTTTTTTTATTCATTC
Source organism: Medicago ruthenica (assembly GCA_018208015.1). Lineage (NCBI taxonomy): Eukaryota > Viridiplantae > Streptophyta > Magnoliopsida > Fabales > Fabaceae > Medicago > Medicago ruthenica. The sequence continues at coordinate 71,352,335 of CM031374.1, forward strand.
GTTTAAACCTCACAATATCTTACAATGATTGCACATTTTGACCTTAAGTTGCTAGTTAAAAATAATAATTTAATGATACTTGTAATTTTTATGAATTTTTTTCTGATAAATACAAAGAAGTTACTGAGATTCTAATCTTCATTCATCCACATTAAGAATTTGTTTAATCGACCACATTAACAACTGAAGGATGATATTTGTGGAATAAACTTTAAAGCTTTATACATTTTTTTTCTTGAGCTTCTTTTTGCATATTTGGAGCATTCAAATAAAGGGGGGTGGCATGAAAGACATTTTTTATAATGTGCTTAATTGTGGAGAGGCAAAAGAAACCTTGGTAGACAAAATGCTTGTATTGGGAAACGAAGAAAACTACTATTCAGATTGGGAGTAGAGAATAAGCTTAATTACTACCAATATTTAAAAAATGAATAGTAATAATGAGTAAGTTGAAAATTTACCATTAAGCCTATGAAATTTGTGAGATTATGAGTCTAATCAAGGATAATTAAGAGAATTTGATGGTTATTAACTTTCCTATAGTAGTAGTAGGATAATTAAGAGAATTTGATGGTTATTAACTTTCCTATAGTAGTAGTAGATTTCAAATTACAACGTCATAATATTTGTTTTTTATTTTACAAGGTCATTTCTCAGACTTTGTGTATATTGCTAGGACAATTTCAATAGTTAACCCATTAAACTCTAATGATTATTTCTAGACACACCGCAAAATATTTTTTTTAAGGAAACAAAAATACATATATATGGGTTGAGCATTGCTAAACACAACAAAGGAAATTATAACGAAAGCATCGTGAACTAGAAACTAGCCAATGGGCGGAATTCACGGGAAGTCTTAGTAATAAGTGGCGGTCAACAAAAAGAGGATGAGTGAAACAAAGGTCGCGATGCAGTCGTGAAGTTGGGATTAATTTTATTTACTCACTCCGTCTCTTTTTATAAGAGTAGTTTATAAAAATCACGTGTATTAAGAAAAGTTATAGGAGCAATAAATTTATCACAAATGTGTGTGACTATTACTAGATTACCTTTAATTAAATATATATTTAATGTTAATTTTTCATATACCAAGACAAATTGGTAGTATTAATAAGGGGTATATTTGGAAAAAAAGAGTAATCAATGCATCTAGAAATTTGTACATGATCTTATATTTAGAGACAAAATATTTTTGTAAACTACTCCTATAAAAAGGGAGGGAGAGAGTAACATTTTTCATATGAGTTATACTAACACATGTTTTTGGAGCACATGTTATAAATTCCATAAATAATAAATATTAGGTTATGTTAACAAGTGTTCTAACGGTTTTGTTTAAAGAGTTTATTAAAAGAAATTTTATCTTAAAAATATAAGTCAAACACATCTAAAAATAATAATTACACAAGTTTTTATGTAAAAATTACTACTTTTAGTTGCTTAAACAATGTCCCAATGACACTTGTTGTATTTTCCATAAATATTTAAGAAGAAAAATAAATTTTTAAAATTTTGATAATAAATTAGCACAATTTTCAATACATAATTTTCGTCTTTAGTATTTAAACATTTGTCATAAGGATATATGTTAGCATTTCTCTATTTATTTTTTGTGTCTCCTTTTATAAGTTCATTTGACTAATTTCACACGTATTAAAAAAAGTTGGTAGTGTAATTAATGTGTTTAGTTTGTGTGTAAATTACACTAATTACACTACCAACTTAATACATTAATTACACTACCAACTTTTCTTAATATGACACTTTTATTTCTTCATTTGTGAATTGAACGTAAACTCAGTTCACATATATACCGTTTAAAGTTGAAATTTAGATTTTAACTTAACTAAATTCACGTTATTGAATTTACATATTCTAACTTGAATTAGGGGCGGATGGAAGGGGAGCAAGCAGGAGCTCCAACCCCTTTCCAAGATCAATACTCTCATAAAGATACCGGAGGATTCTTCTATGTATCATAACCTTATCATTTTTAGGAGAAAGTAAATAGGGTTGGCCCCAAAAAAAAATTTATAGGGGAGTGTAAATATAAATTATTGATTATATGAAGGTTTATATAGCAAAAACTAGAAAGAGGGTCCACCTATTATAAGAAATAATAGTCCAGCATGTTAGAAAGAGGGCAAAAGTTAGAAATTGGGCCCCTCTGCAGTGTTTTATTTTCACACACCCCAGTCAATCAGTGAAACACAAATTTAAAGAGAAAAAACGCATAAACGATCAAAACTCAAAAACAGCAAAATGTAAAACCCTAAAGGAAGCAAACTGAAGAAAATATAAAACGAAAAAGAAGGAAAAGTGTAAAAATTAAATTTTCACACTCCCCGTGTCACTTACTGAACATTGATGTTGATGAGATTATAAATGATTTTGCATCTCAAAAGGTTCGAAGAAACCGCGATCTTATAACTTCCAAATAAAAGAGAAGTTTTTTTTTTTGTTTGATATTTTGTGTAGATTCTCAATGGTAGTCTTGATGTCCTAGTTTTATAGTCTTGTTTTTTAGATAGGTTTGGTATGTTTATATATCATTTTACTTAGTTTTGTTAAGTTTGGTTCGACCCCCCTAACTTTTTTTGTTTTGTTATTCTTTTTTATTAATAATATATAGGATGAGGTGCATTTGACACACGATGTTTTGGGGTGTCAGCATAGCTAGGATTTCAAAACATCGTATTATGGTGACTTGAGGTGTCAGCATTGCTAAGATATCAACCGCCATAATTAATGCATGTCTCATTCACCGTTTATAAAAAAAATTATGATGCATCATAAAGGGGTCTTTTTTTTCAAATTTGGCCTAAGGCCCTTAAAATATGAGGAACGGGTTGAAAGTAAATTTTCTTCATGTGTAGTTGATGTTATCGGTGTGATCACTTACTAAACATTTTCAGGTGTCTTCCCTTTTTAAGACGAGAAAATAAGTTGTATTCCCTCCCTTTCATGAGTCCCAAATTCCAAAATTAATTCTTCATTGAATAATATATTTTGGCCCACTATAATCTTCATGTTGTTTGGCTTGTACAACTTTTGGCCCTTTGTGTGTGAATCATACTCGTTGAAGATGAATCTCTCGAGCTTATTATCAAGTTTGGATCTTATCTTGGACGAAATATGAACATGTTCTACACTTTCATAGACCCTAAAGAGTGAGAAACCAGACTTTCTTCTATTCCATGTTACTTGTGGTGTTTTTACACTTCTACTTCAATATCAATTTGATAGATAGACTACATATGTCTGATGAGTTTAGATAGCAGTATCCAAGATTTATAATTGTCAATCTTACGGCTGGACATGAGTCGAGTCGAACTCGTCTGAGTTTGACTCGACTCGATAAGAATTGGTTCAGCTCGAAACTCGGCTCGAGTTCGACACAAACTCTTTTTTCAGCTTGAGTTTAACTCGTTTAAAGTTCACGAACAGTTCAATTCGGCTAATTAGGTTCAATTCGTTTTCTCAACTCACATAAAGTCCAATTTTTTTGTCAAAAAAAATCAAAATTTATCGATCTTTGACCTTTTATATTAATTTTTTTTAAAAAAAGAAAATTTTGAATTAAAATAAAAGTTATCATAGGCATACAAAGGACAAACACAAATTATACAAAAGGTCAAAGCAACATAAATAGGCGGAAAAATATTGGATACAAGTAATAGGGGCAAAAAGAAACCCGACAAAATTCAATAATTAGAATTGATATCATTCTCAACATATTCCTCTAATTCCATACTCCAATAGAAAACATATTCCTCTAATTACATACTCCAATAGAACGCCCCTTCAAGACAAAAATGTATCAGTTATGATAGCCGCAGTTGCAACAACCTTCAACTTAATCTCTCATATCCACAACAACAAACTTCACACATGATGTGGACTCCAAAACAACAATAATTCTAAACAACAAATCTGAAAGAATGTTGATCAACATCCTAAAGAAGTCTACATATCAATAAAGGATAACACAAGAAATGGTCATGGACTTTTGCTAGAAATCCTAATACAAGCTCCTAAATGCCATATCATGGTTGTGTTAGACACAAAAGCTTATGTTTCATTCAGTATATAAAAAATGAACCTATAACAAGTCCATGAATTTTGGAACGTACCCATAAAGGATGAGGTAAATTTGAAGGAATAAACTATATTTCTAAAGAGACTTCATTAATTGCCAAATGGCTTACTCAACATATCACGGCTATATTTCCAAAACTGCTATAATTTCAAACATATGTCAGGTACATTCTATCTTTACAAAATGCTATATTTCCAAACAGCACACTCAACTTAGAGAAGTTTTATATACAAGTCAAGAACAATGAGCATTAAATCAAACAATCATAGTGATATTAGTTCCACAATTATTTCTTGTCAATTTAATGGAAAAATAAAACATACCTATTTAACATCAAGGGAATAATGTGATTTTTGTCGAAAATTGCTCCGTCTGTTAATAAAAAATATCAATAAATCATATGCACTATTTTTGAAAGATTAAACAATATATAATGATCAAGAGATAATATATTACTTTAGGTTTGTTCCTGATCCCATGCAATACTCGAAGCCAATCACCGCCACAAATTAAAGTTTCAACGGTAGATGAATGTAGATAAACCTTTCATCAATCATGCTTTTTGCTGGCTTCAAGTTTAATTTTTGTTGTTGTGCTGCTAGCTTCTTGTAAACATGGCATACTTCCCTTAAATGTCTCTTTAAATGGCTAATTGATCCACTTTCAAACAACAACATAATTTCTTTTATAATGTAAACATTGCGAATTTTTGGTTCCATTCTTTAACTCCAATTCTTTGAAGTGATCCCAAACCGGAGAAGTCTTCTTTCTCTTGGCCTTTGAATAACGTCGTTGCTCTCAACATTCTCTTCATTCCCAACTTCATTTGCCAGTGTTGCTTTATTTGTTAGTGGTTCTTCGTTTGTATTCGCATCTAACTCAATGATAGGATCCAACAAACTTAAGCACTATTCTCCATCATTTGGTGGTGAACCTCCCAATGATTCAATTGACGTACTAGCTGACATCTCTACAAAATTAAAAACTATGGTGTTATAAAATAGAAATTTATTTGTACTACAAAATACATAACAAGTTAACCCCAAAAAATTGAGAGAATAAGTGTTACGATACATACTGGCAACACATACACAGGCCAACACAATTGAAAAAATTGGGCCAAGTAAAGTGAAAGGATAGCTCAATATAGAAAGAGCCAAAGGAACCGTATAACATCTTAGTGGCTGAAGGATTTCCACCTCACTTGAATTACAACCTCCAGGTAGAATTAAGAGCTAAAATCTAGGAGTCTATTACATGGACTACTCAATAGTTTGTTATTTATTTGTTTTTTTTATAGCTTTATCTTTCTATAGCTTTATGCTAAACACTACCATTGGAATCCAAAAATCTCCAAACCAACCCACCTAAATTATACTCTAAATCACTCAACAATCATTATAAGAACACCATAATAAGAGAGACAAACTAAGAAAAGTAAACATACACAAAAAATGGAGAGCAACGATTTTCTTCTTTGATAGAGCTTTGCTAATCTTGCTACTTGCTGATTCTTCAGTTGCCTCTTGTCGTACAAAGAGAAGGATTTAGCTTTTGGTAGACAACTAGTCGAGATACCCGTGCTACAGCACGGGTAGCGTGGCTTCGCCGCGCTGTATGGAGCGGCTTCGCCGCGCCGTGCATAATGAATTTTGTTTCTCCATAGTGAAAATATTTAAAGTATTTAAATCATAATAATATATATGTATTTATTTGTAGTTATAAAAATGACAAAATATTTTAATTTTAATACGAAGAAATATATATTCTAAAAGTTTAAGACATATAGTTTTATTTATAGTAAAGACTGGGAAATTAAAAATAACATAAAATTTGGTTCAAATACAAATTACAGATATTAAAAACGAACAATTTTGGTCTATAGTCAAATAACAACAGTACATAACATTAAAATTTATTGAAATGGAAGTGCATATTAAACATATTTCTTTCACTGAAGAGGATTTGAGGCAGATGCAGATGTTGAGAGCTGATAAACATGGCACATAGAGTGAGGGTTATTGGTGGTAAATTTGAATCTGATGATTCCTGGCTGGAAGTTATTAGTTTGGCAGAAAATGTCCCAATCTAGTCCCAATTCAACAATATTATTTTCATCATTTCGAAGAAGAACCTGAAACTGATTGTAATATCCATTATCATTGAAGCATGCAAGCATCTCATGGTAATATTGTTTCAGAAAGTCACCAAATTTTTTAATGAGAACCTGAAATATTAAAAAATTGGAATTAGAACTTGAATTAATTTTCTTAAATATAATAATGAATTAATAAAATAAGAGTCACTCATTATATAATGTATAGCATTAATTATGAACTTAACCAATTTAGGAACCGTATAACATCTTAGTGGCTGAAGGATTTCCACCTCACTTGAATTACAACCTCCTGGTAGAATTAAGAGCTAAAATCCAGGAGTCTATTACATGGACTACTCAATAGTTTGTTATTTATTTGTTTTTTTTTATAGCTTTATCTTTCTATAGCTTTATGCTAAACACTACCATTGGAATCCAAAAATCTCCAAACCAACCCACCTAAATTATACTCTAAATCACTCAACAATCATTATAAGAACACCATAATAAGAGAGACAAACTAAGAAAAGTAAACATACACAAAAAATGGAGAGCAACGATTTTCTTCTTTGATAGAGCTTTGCTAATCTTGCTACTTGCTGATTCTTCAGTTGCCTCTTGTCGTACAAAGAGAAGGATTTAGCTTTTGGTAGACAATTGGGTAGGAAAGTGAAGGATTAAAGGATATGAAAGTATAATAAAAGTTAACTTTCTTTTTGATAGAAAAAGTTAAAGTTTGTATTTCCTAGGCTATGTTTCATAATGATTCATTGATGGAACCCAAACGTTTTCTATTTTTTTAATATTTAATTAATTTGATAAATAAAAAAGTTTTAAAAACTAACTAAAATTGGTTTAAATATATATAATCGAGCTAACTCATGAACCTAACGAGTCGAATTATATGCAGCTCAAGTTCAACTCATTTAATTAACGAACTTAATTTTCAACTCAAGTTCAACTCGTTAGGTTCATGAACCAAGTTTAACAGATTAATTGTCGAATCGAATTTTGAACTATAATTGAGTTGATTCAGTTCATTGTCATCATAGTCAATCCACATGGACTTGGTTAACGAACCATTGAGTTATTTAGATTACTAAAAGTGGTGGTAGTAATTAGATAGTTGGTAGTTTATAGAGGGTTAAGTCAAACAATTAATTGGCAAGTTGTGTTAGGATTGAATATCATTAGTTCGCTAATGCATTTCCTTGATTGATTATATGTTCCTTTTTTTTCAGTTATACCTTCACATATCGCCCTCGGTACATCTCGGTATCTCGCAGATAACCATGAGATTTACTCTATTCTCTAACCTTTGACATCTCACTTAGTTACCTAATAGAGTGACATTACACTCCGACAATGTGTGCGCGCGTAAACCTAGTATGATGTGTCGCAACTAGCATCAACAAATGTTTCTACACATGTCCCTTACATAAGAAGTATATGTCTAGCTCACATTGATATAATGAAATAGGCATTATAGATAACCATCCATACCAAGTATTTAAATTATATTCCTAAGCAATTACACGTAAGCCTAACACAAAGAGAGACTAGTTACACATAATGTATAACTTACAAGACAAATGAGAGGAAATATCAATCACCATAACTAATGCATGTCTCATCATCGTTTATATAAATAAAATAAAATATATTTTATATTACATTTAAAAATTTAAACATACTATGATGAAAAATTGTAACAAACAAATGAAATATTTTGCAAAATAATTCAAGATGTCATTGAGTTACAATTACAAAATATATCAAAGTGACAGATTCTAATGAAAATAGGAAGAATTGGTATATTGGAACTATGGAGTGTACCTTTTTTTTGACTAAATCTTTGGAGGTTGCCAGAAGTTTATAATAACGACTTCTAATAAACAGTGAATTTTTTTTGCCTTCTCACTATGAGTTGCATTCTATTAGCTTTCATTATCATAAACTTCAAGCACACTCCAATTATTGAATGCAAGTATAAAACGGTAAGAGCAAACTCTAAAATTGAAAGCATATCTTCAAAAAATTGATTGGTGCAACAACACATCTCAAGAAAAACATACTTTAGATTCATGAGAAATCGAAATAAAAAATCAACTAGAATATAAAAGACGAAGAAGAAACTAAAGCAAAATAGAACATCAGCCAAAAACAAAACCGAAGAGAGACCAATTTTACCTAAGGAAGGTCTCATGTACGACAGTGACAGAAACTATCTTACTAGGAAAAGGAGATTCTTATGAACATAGAAAAAATAAATCAATAAAGCAGTTTAAGAGCATTAGAAAAAGTTTTTTAAGAGGGTTTTTTTTTTTTTTTACAAGAAAACCAATTAAGAAGCTGATCATAGGAATATAAATAGGAAGCCCTAGATTCCTCCTGCTAAAGAAAATAAGTAAACAAACTAAATACCTTAATTTTAAGTTTTTAAGTTTGTTTTTTTAAATCGTGTGAAACTCCGGAAAAAATTTGGGTGACTTATAGTTTTGGTGACTATGTTGACTTTAGTATATTTAATTGATTGATGAATGATTAAAATAAATTGTTTTGACGAGAGGCGAATGATTTATTATGAGTGAAATAGAGACAAAGTCATCAAAGTCACCCAAATAGAACACAAAATACACTTATTAAATATATATAAAATGTTCCTTTAAAAAAAAATATAAAATGTTAAAAGTCATATTAATGTTGTCCTTGAGGACTAGCTCAACTTGCAATGTGGACATTGAAGTTGCAATAAACGTCGCAAGAAGGGGGGGTTTGAATTGTGACCCTTTTTAAAATAATTCCTGAAAAAACTAAACAAGTTTGTATACTCAAGAAGGTTCTTGGTAAGTGTTAGTATAAAAAGATTATGGGTTTTAAGTTTGTTTTATCCTGACCAGAATGTTCTGGATCAAATATAATTCAAATATTTAAGTTGCTTTTAGTGAGGACCAGAATATTCTGGAGAATGATTAATATATATAAGCAGAGTGAGAAAAATGATATTGAAAAGTAAATCAAGGACCAGAATGTTCTGGAGAATGTTAAATATAAAAGCAGAATGATAAAACAGTAAGGACTAGAATGTTCTGGAGAATGATTAATATAGGAGCAGAATGATAAAACAATATTATAAGTTGATTTTAAATGTGGGTTTATTTTAGGCATATTGTTTTATCTTGGACCAGAATGTTCTGGAAGCAGTTATATGAATTAATAAAACAATATAAGTGATTAGTTTAGTACCAGAGAACTCTGGATTAATTTAATTATAATTAATTAGGACCATAATGTTTTGGACAGATTAATAAGTAATATTATGATAGTGATAGTGTGTGAACTTTGTGTAACGAAAATAATAGAGAGAAGGAAGAGAGAAAAACACAGGAGATTTATCCTGGTTCACCAAACCCGGCTACTTCCAGTCCCCACACCTCGTGTGAGATTATCCACTATAGTATCCTGCTAACAGAAACTTATGACTAGCACTATAAGTTCTTGATCACACCAGATCAGTCCGTTACACCCTGTATTATCAACCTCAGCAGGCTTCTACAATTCTTTGCTTTCGATAAGAAAGGTTGTTACACTTCTTTCCCAAACTATTGTTACGAATAGACTTGAGAATTACAATACACTTTGTATGAAAAGAGATGAATTTTGGATCGAATAAAATTCTCAATACATGTTTGAGATTTTACTAAAAAAACTCGAAAGAGTATGATCCAAAAGAAAGAGAGAGAGCTTTGAGACTTGTTTGTGAAGAGTTTTTGTATGTAGTGATGATTTTCACTTGAGAGAATATTTGCTTTCAAAACTCTTGCATTTAACTCTCAAAGCCTCTTGTATTTATAGGTGAGGAGTGTCTTGGTGACCAAGGGTGAAAATAGAGCTGTTAGACACGTTTTGTACAGCTGTCTAAAGCTTCATTTGATTTCACGCTTTTTCTTCAATTCTGCCAGAATGTTCTTATGCATATCCAGAACGTTCTGGTTGATTTAGTTGGCTTTGTGTTGCTTCTTGCGTGAAAGGATACAGCTGTAGTGAGCTGTTGCTTGCTAAGATGAAGTGACATTGATTATGTCACTCATGATGTCAAGTTTATGTCACATGTGCTTTAATTCATTTCATGAGATATATATCCTTTAATGGGCTTTTCTTTCAAATGAATCAATTTGCTTAAGTCCCAGGATAACTTCTCAAAAGCTTTCTCATGTCATGCTTCTTTTTGCTGCCTTTGCTCTTTTGATGTATTTGCTTTGTGAATCCAGAATGTTCTCAGAACGTTCTCATGAAACAATTCTCACAAAATAAATTAGTAGATAACAAGATAGAATAATATTATTATGTTTGTAATCTTTAAAACATCAAATAAGGATTTTGTCTAAACAATCTCCCCCTTTTTTGATGATGACAAACATTTAATTTATTTTGATTTTGATTTTGATTTTGATTTTGAGTTTTGGAAATTTTTTTGGAAAACTCCCCCTCAATTTTAGCATTTAATTTTTATATGCTATTTGAGAATATCACAAGAATTTTGTGTTTTGATTAGAGTTTGATAATTTATCAAATAACTCCCCCTTAATTCATGCATTCAATGTTCATATGTGAATTGAGAAATAAAAACAACATTTCATTAGATAGATAATGCCATTACATAAAGTTTCATTATAGTATTCAAGACATCAAAAAGACCTAGTAACTAGAATACTATCAATAAGTGCAGTGCATTTGAAACTTTACTTAGACAAGATAAAGCATATTCAAAAGATAGCAAATTATATAACTTTACTTTTTAGGATTTTTTCCAAAATTATCAAATTATATAATTTTAATTTTTGAAAATTAAATAATCTGAAATTTTTTGGAAATTTATTTTCTGTTTTTAAATTTTTTAAATATATTTTTCTGATTTTTTATTTCTAATTTCGAAAAGAATTTTTAAATTGTTTTTTATTTTTAAAATGTTTTTTTTTAGTTTTTAATTATGTGGCATGCCACATCATCGCCACGTGGCAAAAGTTGCACAGTCAGCAATTGCCACGTGGCGAAAACCATGCCAAATCATCACTGAAGTGAGCCCAGAGACTTTTTTAAAAGACAGAAAATTTTGCAAGGGTGTTTTTAAAAAAATTTTTTTTACCAAGGACCAAAAGCAAAACAAGCCATATTTACAGGGACTAAAAACATATTTTAGCCTATCTAAAAATTCTTTTTACAGCAGTTAAATGTGATTCTCTTGGAGAAATTTGAAAACGTGCACATAAACCAACTGCAAAAACAATATCTGGTCTACTGGCAGTTAAGTATAATAGAGATCCAATCATTCCTCTGTATTATTTTTCAGAAATAGTTTTTCCATTTTCATCCTTATCTAAATTTGAAGATGGATGCATGGGAGTGGCCATTATTTTGGCTTCACTCGTTTTATATTTTTTGAGAAGATCTTTGATATATCTTTCTTGACAAATAAAAATTCCATTTATGTCTTGTTTGATTTGTAAACCAAGAAAAAATCTTAATTCTCCCATCATACTCATTTCAAATTCACTTTGCATGAGATTAGAAAAATCATCACACTTTTTTTCATTTGTTGATCCAAAAATGATGTCATCAACATAGATTTAGACAATCAAAAAATTTGTTTTGTCATCTTTTCTAAAAAGAGTTGTGTCTATTTTTCCTCTAGAAAAATTATTTTTGATTAAGAATGTACTTAACCTCTCATACCAAACACAAGGAGCTTGTTTAAGACCATATAATGCTTTTGTAAGTTTAAAGACATAATTAGGTTTATTTGTATTTTCAAAACCAGGAGGTTGATGAACATAAACTTCCTCATTTAAGAATCCATTTAAAAAGGCACTTTTGACATCCATTTGAAATAACTTAATATTTTTATGAGATGCATATGCAAGAAGAATTCGAATTGCTTCTAACCTTGCTACCGGGGCAAAAGTTTCATCGTAATCAATACCTTCTTGTTGATTATATCCTTGTGCTACGAGTCTGGCTTTGTTTCTGATAACTTTTCCTTCTTCATCTAATTTATTTCTAAATACCCATCTTGTTCCAATGATGGATTGATTTTGAGGTTTAGGAACAAGATTCCATACCTCATTTTTCTCAAATTGAGACAGTTCTTCTTTCATAGCTATTACCCATGATTCTTCACTTATTGCTTCTTGTATATTTTTTGGTTCAATATGTGAGATCATTGCCATGTTGTTATCATTATCTTTGAATGATAGTCTTGTTCGAATCCCATCAAATGTATTTCCAATGATTTGTTCGGGAGGATGATCACCAGCAATTTTCCAACTTTTTGGAGGAGTTTGTGATGATGATGCTTGATTATGATTTTCATTGCTTGCTTGTTCTTGATTTTTCAATATTTCCTCATCATCTTCTTTGTTAGTAACAAGATCATCAAATTCATCAAAGATAATATGCATGCTTATTTCCATAGTTTGATTTTTTAGATTAAAGATCCAATATCCTTTGGAATTAGTTGCATATCCCAAGAATATCCCTTTATTTGATTTTGACTCAAACTGTAACACCCATACTAAATTATCTAGAATATTTAGCATATGTATTAATCTGATATCGGATACATTAAAATTTTCAATAATAATAATAATACATACATACAACTTAATGAGTACAAGTTGACTCGTTTATACAGTTATCCAAATATCATTTACAAATACTTAAGCGAAAACATATAAACTTCCGAGCTTGACCATAACGAGCAACTGCACTCCATCCAGCGCCTCCCTGTAGAACAGCTTCAAGTACCTCTTGCTAACCTGTAAACCTGCACCAGAAGGATTGGGATGAGACATAATGTCTCAGTGAGCTCCAGCCCAACCTACTGTTGGCAACCACGGGGGAAACCTAGGGTCGCCGTGCCTACTCTTGGCAATCTTGGGGATTCCTACGATCGCCGTCATTCTCTACATATTTCGCGATCAAAGGGAAACCTAGGATCGCTACATGTCTTTATCTTATCTTATACTTTTCACAATATTGTCTTAAACTTAAACTCATACTTAGTGATCTGGGGACATCCTAGGATCACTTTCTTTCTCTACTGACTACTTGTCATATTCTCATAATAATTTCATAAGTATTACTTTACATCATTCTTAATTATAAAGTTAGTAAGTCAGCGTTGAACAAACAATATTTATCTTAGTTCATTTTACGGAGTGCATCCAGGTGGAGTAACCCCAGAATACATCTCCCTTCTTACCGGTGAAATTCCTATCATATCAGGCTAACACCGGACTCCTCTTTCTTTGTGTGGCTGCCCTCGCGAGCGGTTACTTCACCGTCCCAGCTGCCATTTAAGGCGGTACTTCACAGGGACCCCCTGTATACTAACTAACGAGCAGACAGGAGACACATTAACTTTATAGACTTAGATGTGCAGCTGCCCTCACGAGCGGTAACTTCACCGTTCCGGCTGCCATTTAAGGCGGTACTTCACAGGAACCCCTTGTATACTAACTAACGAGCATACAAGAGACACATCAAGCCCATTTAATAATTTATTTCTCATTCTTTAAAATAATAAGTCTTGAATACTTAACCTATAAAAGGTTCTTAACTTAGAACATTAAATCATTCTCACTTTAGGTACTTATGAGTACTTCTATTACTTCACTATAATTTGGCATAATTAATGCATTCTTAGGGAAGATAACCTCCCAATACTTAACTTATGGACTTATGGTCTTAGGCTTATCGTTCTCATAAGCCACTGCTTGGTTATTGGAAACATTCCCATAACCGCCTAAACTTTAATCTCTCAATCTTAAACAATTCTCAACATTATAATGTTATTGCATAATCCTTGTTCCTTATTATTGTATCCTTTTGAGAGCCTCTTGAGTGAGTTAGAATGGTAGTTATTGTTTCTAAAATGTTTACGGAGAAAACGGATGCGAAAAGCCATGCCTACGCGCTCCAGAACACACAAAACAGCTAAGATGTCATGGCTGTTCTGGGGCTGGTCGCTTGAAGCGAGCTCTAGCGACCGTAGGCAGAACAAAATCATGCCTGGTCGCTGTAGCGAGCTCCAGCTCGCTGTAGCGACCATGACAGGTCCAGAAAACCCAGAAAATGCAATTTTCATCATTCCAAACCATTCTAACACACCCAAACTTCCCCAAAGGTATAAAAAGGATTTTCTTAAGCATATAAACAATTAAATCATAGCTGGAACAAGGAATTAGCAATTAACATCAATTAGGGCACTTTTCCTAAAATTGCTCAAAGTGTAAATAACTCTCAAACTTACTCAAAACGGGTTCTAAAACCCTAGGGAGCTCACCTAAGCCTTGGTTGGTGCTTGCTAAGTTCTGAATTCCAAAATCCCTAACTTGCTCCTACTCTTTTCTTTGATTCTTCTTCAACTTCTCTTGTCCTAGAAATTCCAAAGTGAGCTTGTGAAGAAAAGGTTCCACAATAATTGAATGAAAGCTTGTTGAATGGTAGCAATAGAGAGGAGGGCGTGTGACTAGGGAGAGTGAGGGGGAGAAATCAGATTTTGGAAGAGTGAGAAAGATGAGAGGAAGTGATGAAAATATCTTGGTTCCTTTTTTTTTAAATATTCCTCCATTCCCACATAATTACCAAAATGACATTGCTTGCTCAATAAGCTTCTAACACTGATAACTGTTACATTTAAGCGGGATATTACAATCTACCCCCCTTAAAGAAATTTCGTCCTCGAAATTTAGAATCCTCTCATATTACTTTCTCTACTAGTCAAACTCCAGTTCGTCTTACTTATCGAAATTCCTTAGTTTTCCAACTCTATATAAGTCGATTATATTCGACAATCTCTTCTTTAACGGGAATGCCTGACGTGCATTGCACAACTCTTGCGTAGTAGGATATGAGGTCATCCGAACCATCGTATCCCACTCGCTGACTATATTCCTTGTTCACCCACTTCTTGCAATCCTAATATGGAGTTATCCAGTCCTGACACTTGTATTGAACCTTACAAATTCCTTCATAGCCCGTGTAATCTTACTTTGACGACATTAGGTTGTTCTTATTATCCTCAAATTTTCCCACTCTTCAATGGGTTTCTTGCACTGCATTTATTTCCCATGAATTATTATCTTTATCTTTCGTCTCATACGATGACATCTTACCTATAGACCTATGTCATACCCTTTCATATAGAATCATCCTTACACTGAAAAACATCTGATATTGTATACGCACATGGAAATGCAAGGATCATTCCAACTTCATTTAGTATTCTAAGTACAAGCAGGAGTTTCTCCTCTAGCACTTGCTCCTTTCTTCCTGACATCACGATGTGCTTCTTATCGCAATCATAATCTGTTGGAACAAAATGTGTTTAACAACTCTCTTATGAATTAAGGGGGAGATTGTTGAAACATTATGTGTAAACATATCTCTCTCTATGGTTTTGATGATAACAAAGTGTTAAAGAGAAAATTGGTTATTTGCTAATGCTTTGTTCAAGTGATTTCAGAACCAAGTGATTATTGATTGGAAATTTAAGAATGGTTATGAAAGAACAAGCTTAGAGCAAGAAAGGAAAGCTATGAAGCAAGTTGCAAAGCTGGAATAAAACTGGGTGCTTCTGATGTGCTCTTGAAGTAGTGCTCCAGAAGTAGTAGTCCTGAAGAGGTGCTTCTGAAGAGTGCTCCTGAAGTGAAGCTCCTGAAGTGAGAGTCTGAAGCCTGCGTCTGAAAGCAGCTTCTGAAGGAAGTCAACAAAAGTCAGCATCTGAAGAAGTCAACTTCTGAAGACCAGCTTCTGATCCGTACAAAGGCAGCTTCTGATGCATGTTCACACAGAAGCTTCTGAAGCTGATGTGGCATGGAAAGTGACCAGTACTGTGCGCATTTAATGCCTGGATGTGTCAGAACAACCAAATGGAACAGTTGTCTCCCTGACCCAGACATTCCCCAGCTTTTAAGGTAGGCCATTTCAAAAATGGCTGCTGCTCTGTTTTATTGAAAAAGTGCAGCACACATTTGCAGAAATCCTAGCTCAACTTGCAACGGCTCTTTCCTCAAATCAAGCAAATCTTCAACAGCTCTATTTCCTCTATAAAAGGAAGAAGATTTGAAGAAGAATTTTGTCTAAGACTCTTGAAACAAATTGCTGAACCTGTGCTCTGTTTTCTGCTGTAAAACTCATAAGTTCTAAAAACTCTTAGAAATTCTTTTAGTTTCTATAACTTAGAATTTCTTAAGGTTAAGAGTCTTAACCTGTGTTGTATTAAGAGAACACCTCTGATATTTTATCAAGTGTTCAACCCAAACTCATTTATTTGTAAACCAGTTTGGTCCCTAAAGTCTCAGTCTGTATACTGAGCATTTGTAATCTCATTCCTTTGTGGTCTAAGTCAGAAGTCTCTTGACTTAGTGTCTTGAGCATTGGGAAGTCTCTTGACTTAGTGTCTTGAGCATTGGAAGCCTCTTCCTTTGTGGTTGAGCATTAGAAGCCTCTTTCTTTGTGATTGAGCAACTGGAAGTCTCTTCCTTAGTGGTTGAGCAAGTGTAATCTTCTGATTATAGTGGAACTCTCTTGTTGGAAAACAAGGGGACTGGACTACTTCTCACATTGAGAAGGAACTAGTATAAAATTTCTGTGTGTCTCTCTTTCCTTCTCCTTTTACTTATTGATCCGCTGCATATACTTCTGATAATAGTTCAGAATCTGCTTCTGAACTAGTATTAAGTTTTTGAGAAGAAAAGAACAAGTTTTTGAGTCACACAATTCAACCCCCCTTCTTGTGTGTGTTTTTCTCACCTTCATAATCATTACCTCCACTATGAGATTCTCAAGAATTCGCGGAATTCTTACAGATTACTTGTGCTTCGCTTCAATAAGTATTTGACGTCATATATCTTGATAAATTAGAAGTCATTCTTCATACTGGAAGTTTACTAATCTCCTATCTTTCTTGTCACTACTATTCTCGAATTCTGGCCGTAACATAAATATTTTCTATACTGATAAATCCAAAACTCATAGGAGTTTAGTCCAAGTGATGAATGGTATAAATTATCTCACATATCATCACATGGTACATTTCATAGCACTTAATTTACATATATGATAGAGTACATGTACACTACTAACGGGTACATAGTACGTCACATCATCATTGTCCAACTAGCGGGACATCATTCTTGATCTTAACATATTTGAGACACTACCACATCAATTGGGAATTCTTTTCTTACTCTTAACTCATTTTGTAACATTCGGGATTTGCCTTTCAACTGGCTTGCCAGGTTTACCCCGCCAATGTTACTCATGTTTAATGCTTGAGTATACATCAACCCATAACATGAATTATGGTTACATTCTATTGGCGTTAAAAACATATTTCGTTCAAAGACATCCTTCGTTTTCGTAAAGAAATCTCTATTTTGGCCGCTACTCATACAACACACTTAAACTCATCAATCCTTTAATCCTTCATTTATATTCCGGGCTTGCGTAGAAATATTCTTCTTCCTTTATTTACGAACACTAAGTTCGGGAATTTCTGAACTCCTTAGCTACGATATGTTTGTTATCAACAAACCTGCTCCGATCAATACCTTCCAACTTAAACTTTACTGACTGCGTTCCTTAGTGACTTATACATGTCACATAACTGAAAAGGAAAGGGCTACACTACTATCTGAGTAGCTTAAACACCGTCCAATAAGTACACATTACTAAACATAACCCGGTACATACGACATGTTAACATAGAGTGGGTACAATGTGGAATAAACTTACATGCCACTGCATTGTCGCTTCTGACCAATGCTTCGATTCCAAAATTATTACTTCGCAACCACAACCTTTACTGTTGTTGCCTCATGAATAATTCTTTCTTGGCTGTACTTACTCTTTAAGTTTACTCGAAATTATGGAGCCAAAATAGCTGGGTTACCTTGCTAGTTGTGACTTCATTCACTTAAGACTTAACCTAGTAAGTACACATCCTTCTTATATCTTACCACTTACTCTTAAACTATTTCGATATTCCTTTTCTAATGGGTTTCGAGGTTTGAAGTATTCCTCAAATTAACTTCCAAAAATTTCTATTAGAACTTGTGATATGTTTAAGTCGTCTCTACTTACTGCTATTCCGTATAATAAGGGTTAAGCACATAACACTTTCTCGTTCCCTAAGCTTCAGCTTAGCACTGCTCATCAATTCATTCTTGGATTTACTACTTCGCTGCGCAACTCTGATTTCTTAACAACTTGAGTTAAAATTGGAGCAATACCCCTCTATTGCTAAATAAAATCTCCTTGACCAAATCTTTTTACTTTGTCACTTTGTGGTTATCGTAACAAAACCATCTGACGTTATTGTTCCTCTTGTGGCTTAAACCATCTGCTTAACTTACGGATTGGTCATCGCCTGACTTTGTGTTTCCTCTCGGACCTAAACCATATACTTACTTTCACGATAATACGCCAGAACCTGTAAATGGTTTTCAACAACTGTTACGAGCCTAAATGCTCATGCCAAATGGCTTATACTCTGGTTCCAACTTTACTCTCCATATTCTGAATTCTGTAACCATCTCTTGGTCATCACATTATATATATATATAATCATTAAACATTGCGGAACCCGATTGAAAGCTTGCTTGAGACAACTTAAATTCACACACAATCACTTGTGGCAACTCCCAAAAACATTTTATGACTCCTGGAAACTCACATCTTTTATATACTGAATCCATTAATGAATCGTGTCTCGTTTAATTTCCCTTTTCATTCTTATCCGTAAGATTTCATACTTATACTCCTTTCCGAGACAACTTCGGCCTCCATAACTCTATCATGTCCCTTAGGTTGCGTTTCAAGTTCCTTCGGAAACAATCCGTCTAAAACAAATTCAAGCTCTTACTGATCCCTTTGTAACTCAATCATATGTTACATCTCTTCGAGCACCCGATTAATCGATCTTAAACTTTTGCACATTATCATAATCTATTGGATTCCTCCAGTAACTTGTCATTGTATTCTCAATTCTAATTTTGATCTTATTAGCCGAATGTTTCTTCATATAGTTTGAACAACCCCCAAAACTGTACTTTATTACCGCCTTCGAAAGCTTGTCAACACAAGGCGATCTCTTTCAATTCTAGAATAGTGGTGGAAGGAAAAATCCCTCGGTTGAAAACATAAAACTCCTCAACATTAACCACAATCTTAACCTTTCATATTCAAGACAATCCCCCGTATATTAAAATCTTAACATAATTTCTCGGCTGAAATTCCGATCATCCTTCAACACTGATCTACTATAATCTTGAACTTGCCTTCTTTAACCAAACGAGGAAATTCAATAATGTTCATCCAATCAAGGGTGTTCAACTTAATTCGTCCATCAGTACACTAAATTCCAACAACTTATTATTTATTATCCAACCTTCATTAAGTAAAATTCCAGTCTAGCTTAGCTTACTTCTAATCTTCTTACTATTAGGACACATCCGAATATCTGATTCACGCTTTGACATGCAACGGGTCTTATTATTACCACTTATTCATCCATTTTAATTCTTAGGTTGCATACCATCTTCTCTTCTTAATTCACAAATCTGGTTCAGGAGACGTGGCTGATCTGATGGGTTAGACTTACTTGTGATTCGCGCTCAATGACCACACTTGAGTGGTTAGTTTCATTTGTCCAGATGATTCGCTTAATCCATAATTAATTCTCTTAACCGTTTGGGCATTTAAAATCTCATCCGACTGCAGGTTTCAAAAATCTCTTAACCGTTTGCATACCATCTTCTCTTCTATCCTTGTTGGGAGTCTAGAGGTTTCAAAAACCGACCGATAATTCCTCATTTCGAGTCTCTAGGTTTGGTACTGCAATTCCTTAACCCGGTACTGAGAATTGTTACGTAATCCACACTTCACTTTAACTTCTCGATCTGCGGTTCCCGTCAAGATTCCAAGTCATTCCTTAGAGTATCTCATAATTTCTTAATCCTTACGCCTCTCGCAGACTAGGCATCGTTCAACGACGCGTCCAACTGGGTTGAGGTGCTTCACCTTACCTTTTAAATATCTCTTATGTTTCTGAAATCTTGCCACTAACAGGCTTCGCTACCTCAAGGTTGATGGCCACCATTTGGCATGAATACTTCTTCGCCAATTCCGTCTTAAAATTCTCAACATTATAATGTTATTGCATAATCCTTGTTCCTTATTATTGTATCCTTTTGAGAGCCTCTTGAGTGAGTTAGAATGGTAGTTATTGTTTCTAAAATGTTTACGGAGAAAACGGATGCGAAAAGCCATGCCTACGCGCTTCAGAACACCCAAAACAGCTAAGCTGTCATGGCTGTTCTGGGGCTGGTCGCTTGAAGCGAGCTCTAGCGACCGTAGGCAGAACAAAATCATGCCTGGTCGCTGTAGCGAGCTCCAGCTCGCTGTAGCGACCATGACAGGTCCAGAAATCCCAGAAAATGCAATTCTCATCATTCCAAACCATTCTTACACACCCAAACTTCCCCAAAGGTATAAAAAGGATTTTCTTAAGCATATAAACAATTAAATCATAGCTGGAACAAGGAATTAGCAATTAACATCAATTAGGGCACTTTTCCTAAAATTGCTCAAAGTGTAAATAACTCTCAAACTTACTCAAAACGGGTTCTAAAACCCTAGGGAGCTCACCTAAGCCTTGGTTGGTGCTTGCTAAACTCTGAATTCCAAAATCCCTAACTTGCTCCTACTCTTTTCTTTGATTCTTCTTCAACTTCTCTTGTCCTAGAAATTCCAAAGTGAGCTTGCTAAGAAAAGGTTCCACAATAATTGAATGAAAGCTTGTTGAATGGTAGCAATAGAGAGGAGGGCGTGTGGCTAGGGAGAGTGAGGGGGAGAAATCAGATTTTGGAAGAGTGAGAAAGATGAGAGGAAGTGATGAAAATATCTTGGTTCCCTTTTTTTTAAATATTCCTCCATTCCCACATAATTACCAAAATGCCATTGCTTGCTCAATAAGCTTCTAACACTGATAACTGTTACATCTAAGCGGGATATTACACAAACTTTCCTAGATTTTCTTTATCATTTAAAATATAGAAAAAACAACCAAAAATATGGAAATATGATATGTTAGGTTTCCTACCTTTCCAGAGTTCATATGAAGTTTTATTTAGAATTTTTCTAATTGAAGCACGATTTATAATATAGCAAGATGTGTTAATAACTTCAGCCCAAAAATATTTTTCAACATTGGATTCATTTAACATTGTTCTTGCCATTTCTTGTAAAGTTCGATTTTTTCTTTCGACGACTCCATTTTGTTGAGGAGTTCTTGCACATGAGAAATTATGATAGATTCCTTTTTCATCAAAGAAGGTTTTGAAGGATAAGTTTTCACATTCTCCTCCATGATCACTTCTTACAGAGATAATGTTTGAATTATTTTCATTTTGAACGAGTTTGCAAAATTTTTGAAATGCTTCAAAAGCTATGTCTTTATGTTTTAAAAATAAAACCCATGTATATCTGGAAAAATCATCTACTATAACAAAACCATATTGTTTTCCACCAAGACTTGTGGTTCTTACTGGACCAAATAAATCTATGTGAAGAAGTTCGAGAGGTCTATGAGTAGAGACAATATCTTTTGATTTGAAACTACTTTTGACTTGTTTCGCTCTTGTACATGCTTCACATATTTTATTTTTTTCAAAATCTATTTTAGGAAGCCCTCTAACTAGATCGAGTTGTGAAAGTTTTGAAATAGTTTTCATACTTACATGACCAGTTCTTTTGTGCCAAATCCATTTATCTTTTTCAATAGACATAAAACATGATTCGGCTGGAATGTCATCTAAGTATAGAACATAAAGGTTTTTCTTTCTAGAACCAGAGAAAAAGATTTTTCCTGATGATAGTTGTTTTACTTCACATATGTTGGGTTTAAAGATAACCTCAAAACCACTACCACATAATTGGCTTATGCTAAGTAGATTGTGTTTTAAGCCTTCAACATATTGAACATCCTCTATTTTAGCAGAGTTATTCTTACCAATAATACCTTTACCTTTGATTTGTCCTTTGTCATTATTTCCAAAGGTCACTAGTCCTCCTTCCTTTTTTATGAAGGAGATGAAACACTGCTTATCTCCTGTCATGTGTCTTGAACAGCCAATGTCCAAGTACCATGGCTTTTTCCTTGCATTTTGAGAAGATCCCTGCATTTTGATTTATTTGTTCCTTAGGTACCCATGATTTTTTGGGTCCTTCTATGTTAGTGTTCTTAAGCTCAAGATGTTTAATCTTGAGAAAACAATTTATTTCTAAATGACCCATTCTTTTGCAATACAAGCATCTCTTCCTTGTTGTTTGGAGAGAACGTTCTTGATTTTGGAAAGAATGTTCTGGTTTTATTGTAAAAGAATGTTCTGGTTTAGCGTGTGCTAATATTTTCTTATGAAAGCAAAAGGTTTCAAGATGTCCATCTTTGTTACAAAATGAACACTTCATTTTGTTCTTTTCAGGCACAAAGAAGTTTTCATAACTTTTTGGTTTTTTAGAAATATCAAAACCTAAACCAGCTTATCAAGTATTCCAACCTGAGAATCCATTATTTTCTAGAATGTTTCAGTTGATCTTATAAAGCATTTGAGATCATTTCTTAGTTCTTTGACTTCATTTTTTAGCATAATATTTTCAGCAACCTTAGAAGTTTCTGGAATTTTATTTTTGCCAAAATTCTTTAATTTTTCATTCGCTTGAAAATATGAGTCTTGAAAACTTTGAATAATTTTCTTTTGATCATTATTCAAGTTTTGAAGTCTTTCTTTTTCTTCTTTTAATTCAATGATTTCTTTTTGTAAAGAATAACATTTATTTGTAAGAAAGTTTGAATTAAATAAAAGACTGTCACATTTGTTTTCTAATTCTTTGTATAAAATGGGTTGGTCGAATAAAATTACCTCTTCGTTGTCTGTGTTTGCCATTAGACACAAATTTGCTTCTGTTTCTTCATCTCCTTCTTTTGGTTCGTCAAGGTCATCCCATGAAATTAAAGATTTTTTGTAGGGAGGTTTCTTTTGATTCTTTTTGTTTAATGGACATTCGTTTTTGTAATGTCCCTGCTTGTTGCATCCAAAACATGTTACCTGACTTTTGTCAGTTTCATTCTTTGAGTTGTCTCTTCTATTTGGAAAGTATGTTTTTATTTGATCTCTTCTTCTCATCATTCTTTGAATCTTCTTTGAAATGAGAGCAAGTTTATCTTCTACTTCTCCTTGGACAATTTGTTCTTCTTCATCTTCCTTGATTTCCTCATATTGTGAAGATGCTTCATTTTGATCGTTTTGGGTATCTTGAGATGCTTTGAGGGCGATCATTTTTCCCTTTCTTATTGGCTTGTCTCCTTGAAGTAAAACTTCATGAGCTCTTAGTGAACCAATAAGATCTTCTAAGGCTATGACATTTAAGTCTTTTGCTTGAGTGATTGCTGTAACCATTGGTCTCCATGAACTTGGGAGACATCTTAGGATTTTTCTGATTCTTTCATGAGTTGAATATATTTTACCCAGAGATCTTAACTCGTTTACAATAGATGTAAATCTGGAATACATTTCATCAATGTTTTCTTCTTCACTCATTTTGAAAACTTCAAATTTTCTTACGCCAATATCTATTCTTGTTTCTTTTACATGGTTGGTTCCTTCATGATGAATTCTTAAAGTGTCCCACACACTTTTTGCATTATCACATTCATCGACTCTTTCATTTTCTTCATCACTTAGTGCGCATGATAGAAAAAGTTGAGCTTTAGAGTTTAGGAGTACCTTTTTTTTATCATCATCAGTCCATGAGGCCTCAGGTTTGATGGTTACTACTGCTGTAACAACATCAGTGGTTGTTGGTACAAAGTTTCCTTCAGTGACAACTTTCCACATGTCTACATCTTGAGACTTTAGGAATAGTTGCATTTTTCCTTTCCAAAAGTACTAGTTTTTTCCATCGAAAAATGGAGGTCTTGTACATGACAGACCTTGTGGTATGTATGTTTCTCTTGACATTCCTTCTTTCTGAATCTTTTCCTCTAGCACGTGTTAAGTGCTTTGACTTTTTCAGAGACCGGGTTCTGATACCAATTGAAGTTGCAATATACGTTGCAAGAAGGGGGGGGTGTTTGAATTGTGACCCTTTTTAAAATAATTCCTGAAAAAACTAAACAAGTTTGTATACTCAAGAAGGTTCTTGGTAAGTGTTAGTACAAAAAGATTATGGGTTTTAAGTTTGTTTTATCCTGACCAGAATGTTCTGGATCAAATATAATTCAAATATTTAAGTTGCTTTTAGTGAGGACCAGAATGTTCTGGAGAATGATTAATATATATAAGCAGAGTGAGAAAAATGATATTGAAAAGTAAAGCAAGGACCAGAATGTTCTGGAGAATGTTAAATATAAAAGCAGAATGATAAAACAGTAAGGACCAGAATGTTCTGGAGAATGATTAATATAGGAGCAGAATGATAAAACAATATTATAAGTTGATTTTAAATGTGGGTTTATTTTAGGCAGATTGTTTTATCTTGGACCAGAATGTGTTGGAACAAAATGTGAACAACTCTTTTCTGAATATAGGGGGAGATTGTTGAAACAATTTGTAGGAACATCTCTCTCTAAGGTTTTGATGATAACAAAGTGTTGAAAAGAAAATTGGTTATTTGCTAATGCTTTGTTCGAGTTATTTCAGAACCACGTTCTTAATGATTGGTATTTGATAATGGTTATGGAAGAACAAGCTTAGAGCAAGAAAGGAAAGCTCAGAAGCAATGTTGCAAAGTTGAGGGAAAACTGGGTCTGAAGCCTAAGTCTGAAGGCTGCTTCTGAAGAGTGTGTCTGAAGCTTGCGTCTGAAGGCAGCTTCTGAAGGCTAAGTTTGAGGGTCAACAAAAGTCAACGTCTGAAGGGAGCTTCTGATGAACAGTGAGTCTGATGAACAGTGCTTCTGAAGGTCAACAAAAGTCAACGTCTGAAGAAGTGCGTCTGATGAACAGTGCTTCTGAAGAAGAGCTTCTGAAGAGAGCTTCTGAAGTACTGTTCACGCAGAAGCTTCTGAAGTCTGATGTGGTAAGAAAAGCAACTATTACTGTGCGCATTTAATGCCTGCATATGTCAGAACAACTCCAATGGAACAGTTGTCTCCCTGACTCAAACATTCCCCAGCTTTTAAGGAAAGCAAATTCAAAAATAGCTGCTGAGTTCTGGTTTTCTGCAAAGTTCAGCACACAATTGCAGCTATCCTAGCTCACTACTTGCAACGGCTCTTTGCTTAATTTCTGCAAATCTTCAACAGCTCTAATTCCCTCTATAAAAGGAAGAAGAAATTTGCCAATACTCTTTGAACAAAAACTGTCTGAAACTTGCTCTGTTTTGCTGCAGAAATCGTAGTTCACCAAATACTTAGAAATTCTTTCAATCTTTTGTATCTTAGAATTTCTTAAGGTTAAGAGTCTTACCCTGAGTTGTATTAAGTGAACACCTCTGATATTTTATCAAGTGTTCAATCCAAACTTACTTCTTTGTAATTCAGTTTGGTTTAAGTCTCAGTCTGAATACTGAGCATTTGTAATCTCATTCCTTTGTGGTCTGAGCAGTTAGAGTCTCATTCCTTTGTGGTCTGAGCAGGGAGTCTTATTCCTTTGTGGTCTAAGCAAGGTTGGTTCATTCCTTTGTGGTCTGAACATTAGAAGTCTCTTCCTTTGTGGTTGAGCACTGGAAATCTCATTCCTTTGTGGTCTGAGTAATTGTAATCAGGCTAATTATAGTTGAAATCTCTTGTTAGTAACAAGGGGACTAGACTACTTCCAACTTGTGGAAGGAACTAGTATAAAAACATTGTGTGTCCTCTCTTTCCTTCTCTCTTTGTTTTTAATCCGCTGCATATACTCTTTGAGAAATAGTTCAGAATTGATTCATATCAGCTTCTGAACTTAACTTAAGTTTTTGAGAAGAAAAGAAACCAAGTTTTTGAGTCCACACAATTCAACCCCCCTTCTTGTGTGTTTTTCTCACCTTCAGAATGTTCTGGAAGCAGTTACATGAATTAATAAAACAATATAAGTGATTAGTTTAGGACCAGAGAACTCTGGATTAATTTAATTATAATTAATTAGGACCAGAATGTTTTGGAGAGATTAATAAGTAATATTATGATAGTGATAGTGTGTGAACTTTGTGTAACGAAAATAATAGAGAGAAGGAAGAGAGAAAAACACAGGAGATTTATCCTGGTTCACCAAACCCGGCTACTTCCAGTCCCCACACCTCATGTGAGATTATCCACTATAGTATCCTGCTAACAGAAACTTCTGACTAGCACTATAAGTTCTTGATCACACCAGATCAGTCTGTTACACCCTGTATTATCAACCTCAGCAGGCTTCTACAATTCTTTGCTTTCACACAAGAAAGGTTGTTACACTTCTTTCCCAAACTATTGTTACGAATAGACTTGAGAATTACAATACACTTTGTATGAAAAGAGATGAATTTTGGATCGAATAAAATTCTCAATACATGTTTGAGATTTTACTAAAAAACTCAAAAGAGTATGATCCAAAAGAAAGAGAGAGAGCTTTGAGACTTGTTTGTGAAGAGCTTTTGTATGTAGTGATGATTTTCACTTGAGAGAATATTTGCTTTCAAAACTCTTGCATTTAACTTCCAAAGCCTCTTGTATTTATAAGTGAGGAGTGTCTTGGTGACCAAGGGTGAAAATAGAGCTGTTAGACACGTTTTGTACAGCTGTCTAAAGCTTCATTTGATTTCACGCTTTTTCTTCAATTCTGCCAGAATGTTCTTATGCATATCCAAAACGTTCTGGTTGATTTAGTTGGCTTTGTATTGCTTCTTGCGTGAAAGGATACAGCTGTAGTGAGCTGTTGCTTGCTAAGATGAAGTGACCTTGATTATGTCACTCATGATGTCAAGTTTATTTCACATGTGCTTTAATTCATTTCATGAGATATTTATCCTTTAATGGACTTTTCTTTCAAATGAATTGATTTGCTTAAGTCCCAGGATAACTTCTCAAAAGCTTTCTCATGTCATGCTTCTTTTTGCTGACTTTGCTCTTTTGATGTATTTGCTTTGTGAATCCAGAATGTTCTCAGAACGTTCTCATGAAACAATTCTCAAAACAAATTAGTAGATAACAAGATAGAATAATATTAATATGTTTGTAATCTATAAAACATCAAATAAGGATTTTGTCTCAACAATTGGACATTGTTAAGTCGAACATCTTCATCTATATGTTCGAAACCTCACAGTTGCATGAGTGATTAGTTTCAAATTGTGTTTGCCCCTACGTCTACCGACAAAAAAAATTGCTAACTTAGATACTTAATTTTAAATCAACTTTTAAAATATTATTTTATTTCAAATTAAAATTTTAAAATATATAATCTATATTATATATAAATAAAATAGGCTTAAAATACATGGCGTTAGAAATAATATTATATACGACATTTCTTATTGCTTTTGCTGTCAAATCGCCGATTATACCCTTACATACATGGTTGCCAGATACCCACGGAGAGGCACATTACAGCACATGTATGCTTTTAGCCGGAATCTTATTAAAAATGGGAGCATATTGGTTGTTTCGAATTAATATGGAATTATTGTCCCACGCTCATTCAATATTTTGCCCTTGGTTAATCCTTTATCTTACTTAATATAAATCTAAGGTGGTCTGATGGCAAAAAACCCTAACCCTAATGCAGCCCAAATACAGCCCTAGCACCCAAAATGACATAATTATCCTTGATATCAAGTCATTTCCCTCCAATTTGTTGCTTTTCTGCATTAGTCTTGAGCCACTCAAATCCTGGCCCACTCACACGTTTTTTTATTGGTTTGAGACGCTCAATGTCGAGTTTTTCAAATGGTGTGCGTGGCTCTAGACAAACTAGCATTTATTGATTGATATTTTCAATACACCTAATTCATCTAAGAATCATGAGAAACAGATATGCAAGATCAGAATCCTCAATCTCTTCTCTTCTCTTCTTTATCTCCTTCATAGAACAACAATCACAACTCTTCTCTCAAAATCAATCTTATCACTTTCCACAGACTTATCAATTTCCATGTTATAAGAATAATTTGATAGATGGGTTTGAAGAAGAAAGAGGTGCATGCGGAATCGAGGTGCATGAGATATCTGTGAAAATTTCACCAACATCGAAGAGGAAGATGATGCCGGAATGAGGAAAATGTTATCTATGAAATTATTGATTTTGGAATGGCAGAACACAACGAAGCAAACAACAACTCTGGGTGTTCCTCTGTGATGGAAAGTCAAGACTGGTAAAAAAGCATCTCATGGATGTGTACGCCGTTGGTTCCCGTCAGCTTTGGAGAAAACATTTTCCTCGATGACTACAGCGGGGACGACGGGGCTCGAAAGCGGTGAGCTTTGTGTAGTCTTTGTGATACAATGTGTTTACTTTTGTTCGACTTCTTTTGGAAGGATGGTTACTGATTTCTTTTCCCTTTCCTGTTCTTCTTATTCCCTTTATGTTCCTATTCACATCACTTCACTTCTGTTCTGTTTTTTTTTTAATTGAGATTTTAGGTTTATTCTGAAAATATAAAGCGAAAACAAGGGTGAGAAGGTTGTGTATGTGCAGGTGAGCATGGTTGATATTGTAGGTTGGTTATGAAAATATAAACTGAAAATAGAAACAGAACAAAGTAATACATAGTTGAGAGTGCCTTTTGTTTTTATAAAAAATATGATTTAGTTTTACCATGGGTTGAGTTTGAAATGCTTTTTTAGTTCTTTCTTTTAGATGTCATTGTAAGACTTCAAAAAAAATTACTATTGGTCTTACCAATTGATTAGGACTTCTTATGGAGATTTGTCGATGCTATAAGTTGCTGCAACAATTTTGGGTTTCACAACAACAATGAATTTTAATAGAGTTATAAGTGATTTATGCGATGCTCCATAAGTTGTTTAGTTTTGGATGTCTATTTGTTGGTTATTGAAGAAAAAACAATGAAACTATGGGTTAAATGGAATTACCACACTCTTTTTATTAGTAAATTAAGTTGTCTAGTTTTGGATGTCTATATTTGTTGGTTATTGATGAAAAAACAATGAAACTGTTAAAATGTGATGCATATTTCTAGAATTCTCTAGAATGCATTAGTAGTTTATAGAATGTTAAGAATTAATGTACATGTCTAGATTTCTCTAGAATAGTTTAGTATGTTTTAGATTTAATTAATACTACACATGTTGTAGGAAATGTCATGAAGGATCTAGAAAGAAGTATCTAGAATATGACATCCACACTATAAATAGGCAAGCATGTACTCATTTGTAATCAATCCAATTTGGAGAGCAATACAATCTATTCTTGCTCCAAGTCCTCACACTACTTACTATCATATTCCAACTACCAACTAAAGCTTTCTACACTATCCAACTACACTCTAAACTAACACTACTACCTAAAATACTAACAGTGGTATCAGAGCTACGTTCGATCATCTATTGGGCGTAGAAAATTTATCCATCTATTTCCAACCAAACCCTCCTTATATCCAACACCATTTCTAAATTTTTTCCCTAAGACATTGCTAATATCATTCAACCATCATCTATTACTATCCCTACTTTCAATGGTGAGAACTATGATTTTTGGAGCATTAAAATGAAGACATTTTTTTGCTCTCAAGATTTATGGGAGATTGTAGATGAAGGATTTACTATTTCCGTAGACATTTCAACTCTCAATGCAGCTCAGAAAAATGAGTTGAAGGAAAATAAACAAAAAGATTCAAAGACATTGTTCTTTTTGCAACAAGCGGTAGCAGACAATATCTTTCCAAGAATAATGGGAGCTACAAGTGCCAAAGATGCTTGGGGTACACTAAAGGAGGAGTTTCAAGGAAGTGATAAGGTACGTGCCATTAAACTTCAAACTCTTCGACGTGAGTTTGAGTTAATGTAGGGTTTTTGTAGATTGGCTACATTTTGCAAAAACATCTACTAGCCAGATGCTGGGACAGATGTGGTAGCATATGGAACATCATTACGTGAGTTGTGTTTTCGCGCCAGCTAGCGCTTTATATTTGTATACGCAATCTTCCAAAGATTTGCTTGAAGATTTATTTTCCTCTAGCTTGCTGATCAAGGCGCGTGTATCTGATTGAAGATTTGTTTGAAGTTTTATTTGCCTTGCCATTTGTTCCACAAGATATTGTTCTATATTTGGAAGCTTTTTATTATTTCTAGAAGATCGTTTTTCAGCTGGACCGGTCAATGTCCATGCTCTATTTTGAAGCCCAGACCCGTGGTATCTGAGTACTATATAATGGTGAAGGCAAACCCTAGTTGGGTAACTAAAAACCGTGTGTGTTAGCAAAGCGTGTGTTTTAAGGTTTTTAGGGTTTTGTTTGTTAATTGTGAGCCTTGCTTGTATCTCCCTGATTCAAGCTAAGGACTGAGTTTGTTTTGAGTTGTAATTTGTAAGCTACTCCTAAGCTTTTAAGTACGGAGTGAGTATGTGTTATTAGCGTGTGTTTCTCTTGGTTGTGTTTTATGTTTTGTGTGTTTGATAACAATACTGTGTGTGTTGTTCGTAGGAATTGAGACGGGGTCTCATATCTAGGAGTTCCTAGATAGAGTTGCCACTGGTAGGGTCTAGGTGCAAGGTCAAGTAGTGTGTCTGCGTTGGTCTTTTCACTAGAACTATAATAGTGGAATCATTCCTGGATTGGTATCCCCCAGAGTAGGAGAGTTGCTCCGAACTGGGTTAACAAACTCTCTGTGTACTTTTTATTTCCGCTGTGTTCCTTTTAATTTGCGCTTTGTTACGTTGTGCTATTTTAATTGTAGTTCTGAGTAGACACGCGCTCGGACAGTTGTGCCAACATTGTGCACAGCATATTTCAGTCAGGTTGCCAGGAATTTCAGTTAACAAAAATGAAAGAGTCTGAGACCGTAAAAGACTATTATACCAAGATAAAAGAATTAGTAAGTGTTGGTTATTTGAAGTGTTGGCTTCATTGTTTGGTAAAATCAAATCAAAATGTGCAAGCATGCGTTTCCAGAAGTTATATAATGTCTTCAGAAGCTGGATATTGGTTTTCAGAAGGTTCAGAAGCTGAAAATTGCATTTCAGGACCTTCAGAAGCTGAAATGGACCTTCAGACGCAAGATGGACCTTCAGAAGCTGAAATGGACCTTCAGACGCAGGATGGACCTTCAGAAGCTGAAATGGACCTTCAGAAGCAGAATGGACCTTCAGACTCTGAACTGTTCATCAGACGCTGAACAGCTCTTCAGACGCACTGTTCAGACGTTGACCAGCGTTGACCTTCAGAAGCTGAACTTCAGAAGCTGTTTTCAGAAGCTGGATTTCTGCTTTCTTTGTGATTAATTCTGTGCGTATCTTTGGAAGATTTATTGAAGGTTTATTCAGGCTTATGTTTTCTAGAAGGCTGATTGATTTGGTGAAAATCAATCAGCCTAGAAGGCTTATGTTTTCTGGATTTATTGAAGGTTTATTCAGGCTTATGTTTTCTAGAAGGCTGATTGATTTGGTGAAAATCTTAATGACGATTGGCTTCGTGTTTATGTTTGAATATATTTACTGAAGAATCTTTGCAAGATAGAATTCAGAAATATATGTTTCCTTTTTGAGCCTTGCTGAATTTCAGAATTGTATTTCAAAGAAGATTTGGTTCAGATTTATGAGTCCCTGCTGAAGATTATATAAAGGAAGACGTGCTGCTGCTTATTGAATTAATTGAGTCAAAACAATTTTTATTATAAGAGGTTTTGTGTTTTGTCTGTGTAAGCTTTAGGCTTTGATTGTACACCACTCATCTGAGTTGGTTTAGATTGTTTTGAGTTGTAAATCATTCTAAGCTTTTAAGTACGAATGATGTCTTTGTTCTTTTGAAGGGTGTCTTCATATTTGAGTTGTTTATTCAGAAGTTGCTGATCACTGGGTTGTGATTAAGTAATTGGGGAAGTTAGTAGTGTTCTAATACTTAGGTGGGTTCCTGAGTAGAAGTCTAGACTAGTGGAGATTGATTGCTAAGGCTGGGAACAGGGGGTCTGTGTTTGAGTCTTTGAGTTAATTTCTCTTAGTAGATTTCCTTCCTGGATTGGTATCCCCCAGAGTAGGTGAAGTTTGCACCGAACTGGGTTAACAAATTGCTGTGTTATTTCCTTTCTGTCTTGTTTAGTTTCTGCTTCTGAACCTGTGCTCTGTTTTGCACTTCTTGTGCTCTGTTTTGTTGGTTCAGAACTTGAACTGCCAGAATTTCAGTAAGTCAAATGAGAACTTACGGGGATAATATTCTCGACAAAAGAATTGTTGAGAAAATTCTAATTTCTATTCCTCGTAAGTATGATGCAATCGTTACTACGATTGAGCAAACCAAAGATCTGTCTACTTTGTCGGTGACAGAATTAATAGGCTCACTGGAAGCTTATAAGCAAAGGTTGAGTAGGCATGATGATGATACAGTTGAAAATGCCTTTCAATCAAAACTTCAATTACGGTCTCAAAATAAAGGATTTGGAGGAAACAAGAGAAGTGGAGAAAATTCTAGAAACAAAGAAATTTCTAGAAATTTCTCAAAGAAAAATCAAGATGAGTATCCTTCATGTGGCATATGCAAGAAGACAAATCATGCCGAGAAATATTGTCGATGGCGCGGAAAACCACAATGTGGACACTGTAAGAAATTTGGACATGTGGAGAAGAACTGCTACAACAAAAATAAGCATCAAGCAAACTTCGTTGAAGAGCATGAGTGTGAGAAGGACCAACGTGACCATGAGCAACATCTTTTTTATGCCACCCAAGATTCCAATGACGAATTGAGTAGAAATTGGTACTTGGATAGTGGTTGCAGCAATCACATGGCTAAAGATGAGAGCATCTTCAAGGATATTGATGACTCTGTCAAAGTAAAGGTTCGACTAGGAAATGGCTCAGTCGTGGAATCTAAAGGGCGAGGCACTGTGATGGTGGAGACTAAGAAAGGTACAAAGTTCATCAAAGATGTCTTACTAGTTCCCAATCTTAAAGAAAATCTTTTGAGTATTGGTCAAATGTTGGAGAAAGGATATATTATACACTTTGAAGGAGACATATGCTCAATATATGACACCAATCACAAAAGGCAAGAGATAGCCAAAGTAAAAATGGAGAAAAGAAATAGAAGCTTTCCAATAAGCTTCAAGTGCACTAATAACATTACCTTGAAAGTCCAAGTTGATGATTCATGGCTATGGCATCGAAGATTTGGTCACTTCAACACTCAAGCGTTGAAGTTGTTATATCAGATGAATATGATGAGAGATCTCCCACACTTGAAGGAAAATAATGAAGCTTGTGAAAGATGCCTTCTTGGAAAGCAACATCGATTGAAATTTCCAACAGGAGAAACTTGGAGAGCTGAGGACTTGTTGGAGTTGATACACACAGATGTTTGTGGACCGATGAGGACACCCTCATTCCACAACAACAGGTATTTCATCCTCTTTATTGATGATTTTTCTAGAATGACTTGGGTCTACTTTATGAAAGAAAAATCAGAAGTTTTTGGAATATTCAAAAAGTTTAAGACCTTTGTCGAAAAACAAAGCGGAAAATATATTAAAGTTCTCAGAAGTGATCGTGGCAAAGAGTACAACTCCCACGAGTTTGATAAGTTCTGTGAAGATGAAGGCATCGAGCGACAACTAACATTCGCATATTCTCCACAACAAAATGGTGTGTCGGAAAGGAAGAATCGCACAGTCATGGAGATGGCTCGATCGATGATAAAGGATAAAGGATTACCTAATACATTTTGGGCTGAAGCAGTTTACACTGCTGTCTACATACTCAACAGATGTCCATCCAAGGCAGTCAATGACAAAACTCCAATTGAGGCCTGGTGTGGCAAAAAACCATCAGCTAAGCATCTAAGAGTTTTTGGATCTATCTGCTACATACATGTTCCTTCTCGAAAGAGACATAAGTTAGAAGACAAGAGCATACGTGGAATATTCTTGGGATATATAGCACACAATCAAAAGGTTATAGAGTCTATAACTTACAAACAAAGAAGCTCATTGTTAGCCGAGATATTGAAGTTGATGAAAATGCTAGCTGGAATTGGAATGAAGGACAAGTTGAGAGAAGAAACATTACTATTCCAATACCACAATCAGACACAAAAGTTATAGAAGAAGCAACTGAAGAACCAGGTACGCCACCTTCACCTCCTCAACAAGAAATTTCTTCACCAGAATCTACTCCAACAAGAGTAAGATCATTGGTGGATATATATGAAACTTGCAATTTGGCCAAACATGAGCCTGAAAACTATGAAGTGGAGTCAAAACCAAAATTGTGTGCAAAAGGCAATGTAGGAAAAGATCTAAGACTAAGAAAATCTCTGAATGAGCATAAGAAAGCTCCTCGAGCATGGTACACAAGGATTGATCGACATTCCATCAATTAAGGATTTGGGTAGACCAAGATTTGAGCTACTACGAACTATGCTTGGAGTTACCGAAATATGCATCAAGGAGGAGTGTTAAAATGTGATGCATATATCTAGAATTCTCTAGAATGCATTAGTAGTTTATAGAATGTTAAGAATTGATGTACATGTCTAGATTTCTCTAGAATAGTTTAGTATGTTTTAGATTTAATTAATACTACACATGTTGTAGGAAATGTCATGAAGGATCTAGAAAGAAGTATCTAGAATATGACATTCACACTATAAATAGGCAAGCATGTACTCATTTGTAATCAATCCAATTTGGAGAGCAATACAATCTATTCTTGCTCCAAGTCCTCACACTACTTACTATCATATTCCAACTATCAACTAAAGCCTTCTACACTATCCAACTACACTCTAAACTAACACTACTACCTAAAATACTAACAGAAACTATGGGTTAAATCGAATTATCACACTCTTTTTATTAGTAAATTAAGTTGTTGGATTATTTGTTTAATTTGTGGTGATTTTTCATAAGGATATTTTACAAAATCAAATTATTCTTATAGCATTATGATGTAAAATCTAATTTGTTTCCATAGACTTATCAATTTCCATGCTTTTGTTGTTGGTGATATCTGTTGTTATTGCACTTATTTTTCACATAAACTTACAATGTATGCTTCTGTTGTTATAACACTACCAGTTCAGAATAGTTCAAACCCAGCAGTGTGGAAGACTGTACGAAATGATTTGATGAAATTAACGACATTCCACATGGAATTCGACATTGGCACTGTAAGTATAGTAACATGATTGTTTAGGAACTGCACACGCCTTATGCTTACTATTCTTTGCAAATGAATAAGTTAGTTAAATTTAGCATGACTGTTACCATCGAAGTGATTGATAATCTACATGTCTCCTTGAGTAATTGATGATTTTGCAAGACTATAAACAGAAGAAAATTCACATGTTTGCATATTTTCCTTTTTATCTTAGCATTGGTGTGATATGGCCTTCTAACTCTAATAATTTTAATTCTAATTAACTCTCTCACCCTCCTTATAAGTTGTTTCTAGATAGACTCCTACAACGAGCTAACCAACTGTTTTACTGCCTCTCTTAGGTCTTACGACGTGGACCACTCAGTAGACCGACACCTAGAAGAAACTTAATGAGTTTAAGAAAGATAAACAGAAAATAAGATAAAAACTTTAAAATAAGTTTAGTAAATTTAGATAGTATATCTCAATCCAACCTGGCTCTGATACCAGACTGCGGCAGGATCGGGACTAGGCTATCAGGAATAATAGTAGTTGATAAAGTGTTCATAATCCGAAATCTAACATAGAATCAAGTTTAATAGAGATAATATAAACATCGGAATTTGTAGTAAATGTAAGTTCTTTACAAAGTGGAGATAATTTAAAAATAATATATTGTGTGAGTTCATAATTTGTAAGTATATAATCAAAATTAGAATCAACAAAAATATAAGTTGTGTTTAAAGACATAATTGTATAAAGACAGATTTTATTTTTAAAAACTTACAATATTTTACAAAGGCTTCGAACTCAAAGAGGAATTTTGAGGCTGATTTTTCGAATGCCTTGACACTAATCTAAGAGTTCCTTATATAGATGGAACTTACACACGGATTTCAAAAGAAATTTAAAACTACTTAGTTACTATACAAGGAGTGGCCGACAAACTAGCCAACTAGTAAAAGCTAAAAGAAAAGTGGCAGACAAAAGAAAATGTCATCAAAAGAAAAGAAAAAGTAACAATATGGCCGACAAGTGGCCTAAAAGGACAATAATTGTGGTTACATAATTCAAAGTAGCAATAATTCCGCAAGAGACAATAATTTAGCAGTCTTCTAGATTAATTTCATAACAGTCGTCTTCATTATCTTCAATACTGTTTGAAGTGCTTCCTGATTCAGATAAGGATGAGGAGACTTCGCCTAATTTCTTCAAAAATTCTTTTGGATCAGTAACAGCAGCCATCGAGGCTAATATTTTGGATTTACTTGACAAAAATTCAGAATCTGAACTTTTGTTAATAGTTTTACATCTTCCTGGATTTGCTTGTACCCAGGCACTTAATTTTGCTTCACTGAGTAATTCTGGATTAAATTTAATCGACCATTTAACAGAGTATCTTTTGATTAATTGCGAAGCTGAATAATTATCCCAAATTAGATTTGAAGCAAAGGTCCAAGAAGTAATCCAATTAACACTAAAGGCGGCACAAAAGGCCAAGATTGCCATATGTTGGGGACAATCAGTAATTGCATAAAATTTATTAAAAGTATTTAAAGCGTAATCTGGGAAGATTTCTAATGTAGAACCAAACTAATTCAAACCACTTAATAAACCATGAGGGGAACTTTAATGATATATCCTTGGCGAACCAAATGAACCAAGTGTGATTAAATGGTTCAATGGCTAAGAAATAATTCCAGGCATCCATGTAATCATAATAATTATAATACTGCGGATTAAAACTTCTAGTAAAGGATTTCTCCGAAGAGGGAGATAATGTCCAATCTGCTGGAGATAATACCTTAGTAATCTTAAACTTTGAGAAAGTAATCTTAGATTTATCTGTTGGATCGTATTGGTGAGTTACCACAATAAATCCCATATCAACCAATATAAATTCATAAAACTTTCTAGTTTTTGTACATTCTTAGGGATAAACATAAATCCTTGAGGAAGGATTCTTCTGGCTATATAGAAGTATTTTCTGGACAGTAAGCTGGTTCAAGAGGAATAATAGGTTCAAATAATTATTTAGTAATAAAGGTACTTCTTGCTGTGGAAGGTGGAGTATAGAAAGCTAGTTTGGAGGATTTAAAAGAGGACGTTGAGGGAGTAATGTTTTTTGTAATATCTGAAGGAGATAATAGGGTATATTTATTTTGTGTAGGTTTTGGCGAGGTAATTTTAGTAAGGTAAGAAGGTGATCCTAATACTAAGGCCTTTTCTGTGTTCTCCTTTTTAGGAGGTAATGGAGGTCCATAATTGTCTCTAGGATCCATTCTTGCCCTGTAAAAATTCTCTAGTTAAAAAATCTGGTAATGAGTTTTTAATACCTTCAATATGTTCTATATCAAAATCAAAACATGATAATAAAGATTGCCATCTGGCAAAAATATGTTTAGAAACTAAATTTTTAACATCCTTTTGTAAAACGCTTTTAGCAGCTTTGCAATCTGTTTTTAAAACAAAATGTTTAGAAAACAAATCATCTTGAAATTTAGTAATACACAAAACAATAGCTAAAATTTCTTTTTTAATAGTACTATAATTTAATTGGGCCGGAGACCAAGTTCCGGAATAAAATCTAACAACTTGTTCATTTTCCATTCCCGATAATACTTGTTTTAATATACCACCAAAACCAATGTCTGACGCATCAATTTCAACAATAAGGTTTGCCTGAGGATCTGGAATTCCTAAGTAGGGTAGTTTCTTCACTAATTGTTTTAATTGCTTAACGCTAGTTGTCATAGACTCATCCCATGGAGGAGGACTCTTCCTAAGCCTTTTGAATAATGGAGCACAAGTAATTCTTAAGTTTGGTATAAAATCTGACTCATAATTAAGGCATCCTAAAAATCTTTGTAATTGGGTTTTATCTTTTATCTCATCTGGAAATTTGCTAACAAACTCTAAAGATCTACTAATAGGAGTGTACATCCCTTGACTAATATCAAAACCCAAAAATCTAATTTTAGATTGAAAGAGATTCATTTTTCTTTCTGATAGTACTAATCCATTATTTTTAATTAATTCATAAAATTGATTTAAGTGTTGTATATGTTGATTAATAGAATCTGAGAATACTAATATGTCATCAAGGTATACTATAGTAAAATTTGAATAATTGTTGAATATGGAATTCATAATGTTTTGAAATTCTGAAGGAGCATTCTTCAGGCCTAAAGGTAATACATTCCATTCATAATGTCCAAAAGGAACTACAAAAGCAGTTTTGTATTTATCTTTTTCTTCTAATTGAATTTGATAATATCCTGATTTAAGATCAAATTTAGAATAAACGGCTTTATTATGTAGTCTATTTATTAAATCTTTTTTATTAGGTATTGGGTACCTAATCCATTGTAATGCTTGATTCAAAGGTTTGTAGTTAATGACTAATCTAGGGCTTCCTCTTTCTAATTCTGCTGAGTTAATAACATAAAATGCTGAGCAACTCCAAGGAGATTTACTTTGCCTAATTAATCCTTTTTCTAAATATTCATTTATTTCTTTTTTACAATAATCTAAATGTTGCTTATTCATCTGAATAGGCCTAGCCTTAGTAGGGATATCTTTCTCATTAAAAGTAGGTTCATAAGGTAAAGGTATAACATGAGTCTTTCTCTTCCAGAATGCATTAGGCTGTTCTGAACAAAGATTATTGGTGAATTTAATTTTTATCTCATTAACTT
Source organism: Medicago ruthenica (assembly GCA_018208015.1). Taxonomy (NCBI): domain Eukaryota; kingdom Viridiplantae; phylum Streptophyta; class Magnoliopsida; order Fabales; family Fabaceae; genus Medicago; species Medicago ruthenica. The sequence goes on from CM031374.1 coordinate 71,391,554, forward strand.
GTTTAATAATATTAGCAGATAATAATTGTTCCTCTATTCTTTTAAAGCGTATTTCTTTATTTAAAAAATTAATTTGTTTTTTCTTATTATTAATAAGATTAATATAAGAAATTTGTCTATCCCTTAAATTATTAAGATCTCGTATTTTAGGAGGATTTAGAAAATTAAATTTAATAGTATGACCTAAAGCTTGAGTAGTAATAGATTCTTCATAACAGTTATAGGGTATAATAGAGCTAAAAAGGGTGTTCCTAAAATAATGTCTTCATTAATATTTTTAACTAATAAAAATGAAGTATTATAACAAACTTTATCTTTACAAATTTTTGCAGAAGATAACTTAAAATTAACTTGTAGCCTAACACCATTAGCACTTCTTAAATGATTATGTAGTTTTCTCATAATATTGGGTAGGGATTAATCCTTCTCTAATGCAGTTTAGATCTGCACCAGAATCTATTAATGCTATCATTTCATAAGTTCTATCTGGAAGAACCATATCTATTTTACTAAACCATTTATGAGAAATAATTCTTTCAATGCTATTAAAATACTTTTATCACTAGTTTCTATGGTTTCTTTTTCTTTATCTTTATCACTAGTTTCTAGGTCTATTTCTTTTTCTTTACCTTTAAGCCGATTGTTTAAACGCTGGTTTTGAACTATCATATGGCCTTCTAACTCTAATAATTTTAATTCTAATTCATCTTCTCTAGTTTTTAAACTTTGAATTTCTTGTTTCAAAGTTTTTACTTCTAATTGTAAATCATTAACTGAAATAGGTTTGACTTTATCTTTATTAAAGAGTTCCATAACATCTTTAAATTCTACTGCCTTTATTGGCTTTTTAATAAGATCATTATCTTCTATAATAGTTTTTAAATGTTCCATGAAAGCATTTTTACTTTCAGATTCTTCCATATTATTTAAGATAGTTATTAGGGTATCGGCTTGACCATTACTCTCTTGGTTAGCATATTAATGTGTTTACAGCATTTATCGCAATTACAAAAATCTAATCCTAGACATTCTTCATCTGAAGATTCTTCTGAGTTACTAATATGATTAATTTCGCCATATGAATATCCTTCAGAAGAAGTACTATCTTCATTATCTGAATTTAACATAATATTTTCTAAAGTTAAGACTAAAGCATCTTTTAATTCTTTGGATAAATCTAAATTTTATAATTGGTTAATTTTCTCTTTAACTCTGCACTCAGTTACATAATGTTCATTACGACCACATTTAAAACATTTAATGTCTTTTTTATTATTGTTTTTATTATACGATTTTCTCTTATTTTTGTATGGTTTTTTCTTATTGGGTTGCTTATAAAATTCTTGATTATCTTTATAAGATTTCTTGTAGGGTTTATAATTTCTTCTACCCTTACTAACAGCCTTTTTCCTATTTTTAGGGTTGCTGGGAGCTCTTAGAGGCGTAGCCCCATATTGCTCACAGAATGAACCTAGTTCACGTTTATTACTTAATTTTTCATTTTTAATTTTATTTTGTAATTTATAGTCTGTACAAACTTGAATTCCTGTTTCTATAACATAATTAGATAATTCTCCTATAGATAAATCTTGATAAGGAATTTCACCACCAAAGGTGTTTCTAATGTTAGTTTTTACCTTTTCAGCAAATAATCTAGGTAATCCACTAAGGAATCTTTCTTTCCAATAAGTAGCATAGCCATCTTGTCTAAGACAAAGTTTTGATAGAAACATATTTTTATACCATCTGTAATCTGATAAAGTTGGGCAATATAGATTTGATAATTGATCTCCCGCTCTTTGTTGAAACTTAATAGGTTCTCCAACAAAGAACTTAGTAATAGAGTAAAGTAAGGTAGTGGTGCATATGGGTTCATTAGTTTCAATTTTTACTGCTACATCAATAGTATTTTTTTCTTCTTCATGAATAATATTATCCCACCAACCTTTTAATTGTCCTGTAAAACCCATAATTAACATATCTTTAGTTCTTTTATCGCTATTTCCTTTTAATTTAAGTGTTGTAGCAGCCATGATCATATTTTGAATAGTGTCTAATACTTGTTGTTCAGAAGCGCCATCTATATTCCACTCATATATGGAATCTCCTGAGTAAGAGTCTCCTACAAAGTTATTTCTTTCTTCAAATTGCACATCCGCAAATGAAGGTCTATTATAATAATTTCTGGTTCTCGGCCTTGGTACTTTTCCTAATCGGTTAATAATGTTTTCAAATTCCATAATGTTTTCAAATTCCTCTTCTATAGAGAGAGTGTTTACGTTAGAGGATTGTCCTAAACTAAAACCACTAAGTTTTTTAAATAATTCCTCTATTTTGTCAGTAGGGGTTTTTCCTAGAGTAAATCCTTGTAATTCTTTTGTAGATGGAGTATCGTAATTATATATAGGTTTGGCAGGGTTTATTTTATAATTCTTTTCAGTCTTATTTTGGGTATTTTGTGGAGCAGACAACTCAATTCGATCTAATTGTTGGGCCATAGTGTATAATGTTTGGTTTGTATAATTTAGTTGGGCATGCATATTGCTTACGTCCAGCTTATCACAAATTTTTTCTAAATTTTTTGTTACAGCTCTAAAGGGTGCTGCTTCTATAATTACTTTCTCCTTATGAGGAGTAAACTTAAAAGCTTCTAAAGGTGGATGTACGGATTCTATCGTTTCTCCTTTTGAAGTCTTCCATTGGGTATTTAATCTGACATTAATACCTATGGTCATCTCGGGAATAAAAGGATTTTTAATATTGTTTTGTTCACAGTATTGTTCAAACCAAGCAAAGAATAAAACATTAATTTTATAATATTCTAAATAATCATAGAATTCCTGACGATAATAAGAAGTTTCTTTTTCAGAGAAAGTTTTAAAATACCATTCTCTTTTACTATTATTGTAATTAGCATAAAAATCTTCTTTAATCCAATCTTTATCTATCACAAAAGATTCTTCCAAAGTAAGAGTTCTTATCATTTGTGATTCGGTAGGTGAAGGAGATCTAGATGATCTTTCACTAAATATTGGTCTAGGTATAGATGGGGTAAAATCCACACCTGATAAGTTTGTTCTAAAAGGTATATCAACAGAAGATCTAGCATCAGAAGTTGATCCTAGACTGCTTAATCTGTCAAATCTCAGTGATTGACTTCTATTCATGGCGATGGAAATGGTTCCATCTGTATCTTGTATAATATGTCTAATTGTTCTAGATTCTATTTTTTGTGGTTTTGCTATATCTTTTAAAATCCATTCATGTGGTAATCTAGCTAATATTTCAGATGCTTTAAGAATTTTAGGAGTTGTAACATCAACTTTTTTAAGATTAGCTTCAATAATACAAGTTTCATTTCTAGGAGTAGACCTTAAAGATTTAAAATTATAATTTACTGTAGAGACTTTATAGGTCATCCTGCTAATAACATCTAAATTAGACACACCTGGGTTGAAGGTATCTTCAAGCCCTTGCACACGGACAAGTAATGAGTTTTTAGTATTTTCGTCACCTAAACTCATAGAAAAGTTAGGATGACAATTAAAATATACTGGTCCATCATTAAGATTTGATTCTATAATAGCTATAATAGACTCTTCAAATTTAGCAATTCTATTATCTCTAAGAATTAATAATATAGGAGTGTTAAGTCCTAATTTATGTAAAGGTTTAATCGCAACTTGTATTAATCCTAGATGTATATATCTATGCCCTTCATTATGATGTTCTTCTAGTAATTTACTATCAAGAATATTAATAGTTTCCATTTTACTACTAATAGACTTAGCCATTTCTGTGGTTTTAATTATCTTTTTACTTTTATAATCAAATTTTCCAACTTGGTAAACTCTATTGTAATTAATCTCTGGCATAGACCAGTTCATTAATCTGTTTTCCATTTCTTGAATTTCTAATTCACTATTTTGATAATTATCTTGATCTATAGTAGATTGATTACTAGAAGGTAAAGTAATCAAAGGTTGATTTCTAGAACTACTACCTAGTCTGCCTAGAGTTCGGCTAAACAGAGACATGTTATCTTAATCTACGAAACAAATTATAAAGTTTATTTTATTTCTAATTAACTCTCTCATAGTTTATTTTATCTAGTTTATTTTTTAACTAGTTTATATATATATATATATATATATATATATATATATATATATATATATATATATATATATATATATATATATATATATATATATGAAAAATGCCATGTTTGCTTATTTTTATTTTGCAACACTGCTAGCGTCTTTTTGGTCTTCTTTTTACACGTGTGCTTCTTTTTATTTTGAAGCCTGTTAGCATGAAATTTATTTGAAAAGAAGCTTTGACAGAGAAATGATAATTATGTTGGTTTGTTTGCTAAATTTGCAACATTTGATTTGCTAACTGTGAATGGCTCAAATTCATTGAAGTTGCAACTTTTGATTTTGTGGAAATTGACCTTAAGTTGTGAAACCAACTCAAATCATTTATAGTAAATATGTCACAATGCAAACTTGAAAATTAAGATTTGAGTTTGTTTTGGGACTTGGTTGATTTCAGAATAGGTCAAATGATATCTTGGAATTGGTTAAGAGTAAGAGCAACATGTTTTAAAGATGCAATATCTCAAGTATTTATATAAAGGTAGTGAGATTGTTTGCTTTATTAATGAAGGTAGTGAGATTATTGTTGATGTTTGTTTTGTGCTATTATTAACTTTATAGAGTGATGTAGCCTAACTAATTTTGGGAGTTGGAACAAGGTTTGATAGAAAGAAATACATGTTGGGTAATGTGTTTCTTTTAAGTTTAAAACATTTTACTTACTATATTTTGTTTATCTCTATGTTTTAGTGCTGTTTTGTTTCTTCCTTTGCTACAGGTGGCTAATGTGTTACATGTAGTTGCTCTATGTTTCCTTTTCAATGCATTATCTTTTCTTTTTAGCTTTCCTTTTCTCGCTTTTGAATGTTTTTGGTCCTTTTTTTTTCTTTCTATATTTTAAGTATAAACTATATCGGTCTTTACTATTTGAGAAGTGGGTTTCTGAGCGATAATCCATAAAAAAGTGACTTAAAATATTACCTTTTATGCTTTAGAAGGTTGCCAATGCCTAACTAATTTCTAAGAAAATGAATAATTATTTACTGCTTACTTTTGATAGTTGCAATTGTGTTGTGTTTGATGTTGTGGATTGACATGTGTAAAGTGATTGATGTAACTGAAATATTTTGATGATATGCAGCTGGATTTTCATTTGGATTTGGTTTGTGAGGAGTTGAGTTAAATGGTGTTAATTGAAATGTTTTGGAATATCTTTACTTCATCCCTTTAGGAATTAGGATTCATGGTTGATGTTGGTTTTTATTTTTCATTTGTATTTATTTAAGGCTTAAATATGTGTTTAGTCCTTGCAAATAGGGTTCACTTGAATTTTCGTCCCTGTACCTACTAATCTTTCCAAACTTGCCCTGCAATTATTAATCATTTGAGTTTTGGTCCTAATTACATTTGAATGCTTATGTGGCACCACATGCCACATCATTGCCACATCAGTAATCAATTGACACATCACCAATTAAATGGGTTTAGGACCAAAACTCAAATGATTAGTAATTACAGGAAAATTTTGGAAGGATTAGTAAGTACATGGACGAAAATTCAAGTGAGCCCTATTTGCAAGAACTAAACACATATTTAAGCCTTTATTTAATATAAATTGAGTAATGTGTATGAATACAAATAACCGTTCTTCAAAAAAAAAAATCGAATATAAATAACAAATAACTTAAATTGCTTATGGCGCAGATCATGCCATTGCTGCAGAATTTTCTCTTGATGAGTTCATGTTGGTTTTGAAACGATTGCAACTTTGTGTGAAAGCATTTGTATGCAAGCCTTTCTTAATAAATTGAACCGATCTTCTATAGTGGACAATGGCTTTCTTGAAGTTTCGACACCAATTTTTTTTTTTTTTTTTTGGGGACTGTGTTTTTAAGAGCTGTTTTTTTGTGGTTTGTTACTTACAGGGCTGTCCAATTTGACGTGTGCTGGTTTGTTCATTTAGGAGCTGAGAATGAGATTAGTTTGCACTCACAGAAAATAGCTCTCTGGACTGAAGTTCTTATGATCATTGTACACACTCCAAATCTCTTATTCCAAGTCCAATTTACTCTATTAGAGTTGTTGAAGATAATAACATAGTGTTCCTTCTCATTTACTACTAACACGTTGCTCGAAGTATCCTACATGATCCTATAAATCCAAGTCTTGCACGTTTTTTTTTCTTCTTAAAGACCATAACCTAAGCCTATTCAATTAAGTTACTTCCTAAAAGCACCTATATATGCCTATGTTATTATACCTTGCACGTTTTCTAGTCCAAATAAATGTTCCCTTCAAGCATTTAGTTCAACTACTGATTCATTTAATATGTTAGTTGAGTGCCAAACTTCATAGAGTTTACTCTGATATCCCATTTATGAGTGTCAATTGGTATGTATGTTCAATGTGCACATGATTCCAATGTTGTACGGTTTTTTTTATGACAACTTCCATTATGCTTCATTTATTAATTTAGTTGCTCAAAGTTATCTATATGTCCCTCTTTTTTTTTATCTTGCATGTAAGACTCATGTTATGGTTGCTTTTAGTTGTGTGCCTTGCAACCTTATCACATTGACCACATAAGACTTATGCACACTACTCCATGACATGAAATCTTAGTTCTGTTTGTCCATTGTTTACTGACAGTACAATCAAATACTCCCTCCGTTTTAAAATACATGTCCATTTTAGAGAAATTTTTTGTTTCAAAATACATGTCCATTTGATAGTTTAATGATACATTTTGTTTATTTTACCCTTGCCTACCAATTAATTGGATTCTAGATTTTCTCCACAATAATTATTTTCTACTAATAAATGCTGACCCAATTTTAAGTGGATTTACTCGTGCACTCTCCCAAAAAATGACTACTAGACTCTCCCAAGAAATGACCAAGGGTGTTTTAATGATGGACTAATTTGTTTAATTAATTTTGGTATTGGTATTGAGAGTAATTATGAGATGGTGTAAATAAATGTAAAATGGAGGAAATCAAAGACAAGGGTATAATAGGAACTTTTGTGTCAAACTAGCTTGTCCTTGGTTACTACAATTTCTCTAAAATAGACATGTATTTTGAAACGGAGGGAGTATCAAAAGTTCAGTTTAGATATCAAACTCCAGTCTATAATCAAATATTTTATGAAATGATTAACCTTAGTTATTTCAAAATGATTAATATCTTGAGTTTTTAGTTAACTTATAAAGAAATATTTCAAAATGTACTTTTGTTATTTTATGAAATGATTAACCTTTATATATATGAATTGAGCTCACGAAATCATGTTTCATTATCTAAATTTAGATTCATATGTTGATCACGATTTCTGTTTTGGTTGTAATAAAATATGATGATATTTATCTATAACAAATCCGTGCGATAGCACGGGTCAAAAGTCTAGTATCTAATCCATGTTAACAATGAAACCCTAATTCAAAAAAAATGAAACCCTAATTCCAACCCTAAACCTAAAAAATTTGGCGCCCTAATATTCAAATTTTAAAATTCAAATCTCCCTCCTAATCTCCCCCTACTCCTTAAGTCATAAATACCAGACATTAAATGGCCCTCTAATGATGGTGTATGTTATATTTTCCATGCAATGTGTGTTTGTATTGAGTCACTCAATGACACAGTATACTATGTCATTGGTCTTGAGCCACTCAATATTATCAATAATTAATGGATTCTGTTGCACAAGGAAAACTATGTCTAGAAGAAATTTATTTGCTTTTCATATTCTCAAACAAGTGGTTTGGGACTGCATTGGGGAAGTAACATATGTTCTCCAATTCAATTCTCTCAACTTCCCAAAAAATCCTCTTCTACCCATCGCCTCCTCCAAAACCTCTGGTCTGACCTCCACCACTTCACCTCTCTCTCTTCCAAACCACACCGGCCTCCTCCAAACCTTTTGATTCTCCTCCATCACTGAGTCCAAAAGGGTTCGATTTCAGAAACCTTCCGATTCAGACACATTCCTACTTTAGGTTTTTGATCGCATCCTTCACGATGTTGCAATGGATTATCCATTTTTGATCGCATCCTTCACCTTTTTTGTTCATTTTTGCAGAAATTCGAATTATTATTAGGTTCTCCAAAAACTAATCAAATTATTTTTTCAGAATAGCTTGTTGTAGTTTTGCTCTTTAGTGTAGTTGATTTTGGTTTGTTTTCTTTGGGATGGTTTCTTATGTTCTCTTGGTTCTTATTTCCTTGGGTTTCTTTTACTACTACTGCATAACTATTGTATTTCATATTGTCTTTTTATAATGTTCATTTAAATTTTATGTAGTCTCAAAACTATAGGTAATCCTTACAAAAATAAGTTATGAACCTTAGTGGATTAGTTGTTGTGAGCAGCATGTCAAGGAAGCAAATTTAAGACATAGTACATGGCCATTGAAGAACTGCTTGGGGCTGCCAATTGCATGCTTATTTTGTGAGTATAAGTTTGGAACTATTTGTTGATTGTAATTTTATTAGTGTAAGTCAACTGATAAAGGTTAATCAATAATCACTCTCTTTCATCTACAATATTTTTTTTGAAAAGTCTACAATTTTTTTCTCTGTTATAAAGGTTATTCGTTGTTGTCAGCTTCATAGATTTATCAAAGATTGTATGCTATGGATTTTGAACAACTCAGTTGGACCAAACACGGCTCATTCCATATCAATTTAAGTCTACAAGTATCTTTGATATTTCTATGCTTAATTCAAATTAATGTGCCCCTGTTGGCAGTTATTTTAAACTGAATAGAAGAAAATGTTGTAGAATGTGAAATTGAACAACAAGGAGACAATTTATCAATCTATCAATTACAGTCTTTATAAAACCACAGATCTCATATTTTGCAGCGCGCCACCACATCTATCAATTCCACCTCTGATATTTACTATGACAAAGGTTTGTAGTATGACAATTTGTGAAAAGTTGTAATGAGTATTGTAATTGGTAGTGTTGGCACAATTATGCTCTCTCCATACATCTTTCATTAGTAATGTTTTTCATTAAATAGCCAAGTTGGAATGCAAACTTGATTATTTTTTTACAATCAAACAAATGCAAACTTACAAGGATGAGGCAAACAGAAGGCTTCATAAGCAATAGTTGGTGCAAATAGCCCGGGGATAACTTCATTGTAAAAAAAAAATCTCTAAACTCTGTATGATTTTTAGGATTTGATATTCTTGCATCCAACATCCACTTTACCAAGGGTTTGTTTGGACAGAAGACTGTCAGAAAGCATTCGACAGCATCAAAGAGTATTTGTTAGAACCTCCGATTCTGATCCTCCAGTTGAAGGAAGATCGCTGATCATGTATTTGACCGTATTGGAAGATTCTATGGGTTGTGTGCTCGGGCAACAAGATGAAACCAAAAGGAAGGAGCATGTCATTTATTACTTGAGTAAGAAGTTTATAGATTGTGAGTCTCGATATTCCATGCTCGAGAAAACTTGTTGTGCTCTAGCCTGGGATTCCAAACGTCTTTGTCAGTATATGATTAATCACACCACGTGGTTGATATCTAAAATGGATTCGATCAAGTATATCTTTGAGAAACCTGCCTTAACAGGAAGGATTGCCCGGTGGCAGATGTTATTGTCCGAATACGACATTGAGTACCGCACCGAAAAAGCAATCAAGGGAAGCATCCTTGTTGGTCATTTGGCTCACCAACCAGTTGAGGACTATCAGCCTATTAAGTTCGACTTTCCTGACGAGGAGATCATATATTTGAAGATGAAAGATTGTGATGAACCATTACCCGAAGAAGGTCCAGATCCTGAATCCAGATGGGGTTTGATATTTGACAGAGCCGTTAATGTCTATGGTAGTGGAAGTCATCATTGCTCTCAAAGGCACTCACATCCCTTTTTCCGCCATGTTACTATTTGATTGTACGAATAACGTTCCAGAATATGAAGCATGCATCATGGGCATCGAGGAGGCCATTGATCTAAGGATTAAGATCCTCGACATATGTGGGGATTCAGCACTCGTAATTAATCAGATCAAAGGAGAATGAGAAACTCGCCACCCTGGCTTGATCCCTTACAAAGACTATGCAAGGCGGTTGCTGAATTTCTTTAACAAGGCTGAGTTGCACCACATCCCTCGTGACGAGAATCAGATGGCAGATGCTTTGGCCACATTATCTTCTATGTACAAAGTGAATCATCGGAATAACATGCCAGCGATCAGTGTTAGGTGCCTTGAGAGGCCTGCTTATGTATTCGCAACCGAAGAAGTTATTGATGACAAGCCATGGTTTTATGATATCAAGCGCTTCCTTCAAAGTCAGGAGTACCCACTTGGGGCGTCCAACAAAGACAAGAAAACTTTGAGGAGGCTGTCTGGCAGTTTCTTCCTGCATGGAGACGTGTTGTATAAAAGAAATTTTGACATGGTTTTGCTCAGATGCGTGGACAAACACGAAGCAGATGTGTTGATGAATGAAATACATGAAGGTTCTTCTGGTACTCACTCTAATGGGCATGCAATGGCTAGGAAAATGCTAAGGGCAGGTTATTACTGGATGACGATGGAATCCGATTGTTATAAACATGCTAGGAAATGTCACAAGTGCCAGATCTATGCCGACAAAATTCATGTGCCGCCAACTACGCTCAATGTTCTTTCTCCTCAGTGGTCGTTCTCTATGTGGGGCATCAATATGATTGGTAGAATCGAACCGAAGGCTTCAAACGGACATCACTTCATTCTAGTGACTATTGATTATTTTACCAAGTGGGTCGAAGTGGCATCCTATGCCAATGTAACCAAGTAGGTGGTAGTCAAGTTTATAAAGAATCAACTCATCTGCCGATATGGTATTCCCAGCAGGATTATTATAGATAATGGGACAAATAAGAACAACAAGACGATGAAGGAGTTGTGTGACGATTTTAAAATTGAGCATCATAATTCCTCTCCTTACAGACCCCAGATGAATGGTGTTGTCGAAGCTGCAAATAAAAATATCAAGAAGATTGTCCAAAAGATGGTAGTCACTTATAAAGACTGGCATGAGATATTACTGTTTGCCTTGCATGGGTATCGTACTTCAGTACGCACTTCAACATGGGCAACCCCTTTTTCCTTAGTATACGACATGGAGATCGTGCTTCCAGTGGAGGTCGAAATCCCGTCGAGGAGAGTTCTGATGGAAGCCAAGTTGTCCGAGGCCAAATGGTGCCAAAGTAGGTATGATCAGTTGAACTTGATTGAAGAGAAACACATGCCTGCCTTATGTCATGGACAACTATATCAAAAGAGGATGAAACAAGCTTTTTACAAGAAGGTTTGTCCCCGTGAATTTTGAGAAGGAGACCTTGTGCTCAAAAATATATTATCCTTTCAACCGGATTCCAGGGGAAAGTGGACGCCTAATTACGAAGGCCCGTATGTTGACAAGAGAGCTTTTTCTGGTGGCGCAATGACCCTTGCGACTATGGATGGTGATGAACTTGTACGTCCTGAAAACGCTGATGCAGTCAAGGAATACTTTGTCTAAAAAATATAAGAACAACTCGGTAAGTCGAAAACCTCAAAAGGCGGCTTAGGCAAAAAAGAGCATCTTGGTGGACTGAAACCCGAAAGGGCGGTACAGGAAAAAATTAGAGACATAAACAGAAAATAATCATCCTGATAAATTGAAAACCTGAAAGGGCAATCTATGCAAAAGTTAAGGATTATGACAAAGTAACTACATCAGGTTGGACATGATTCACTTGGGGCATCCTAGCTGTCAAAAGACCTTCGATTCGAAGCATCTATACATCAGTGACTCGGAAAAGTGGAATTCAAAGTTGTTAGGGAGGATATTGGTTATTGTGTTCAATGTACCTTCCCTATGTATTTACCATTTTTTCCAAATCTTGTAGAAATCCGTGGAGCCACGCCATTGGCAGGCAACCACTCAATTAATAAAATTTGAGCTTGTGCCCATTTATTTGGAATTTTCATTTATTTTGTTTTACGAAATTGTTTTCTATTTTGATGTTAATAGTTAAAGCGAAAATTTTTCAAAAAAACTTTTTCCACGTCTTTTGTAATATAAACAACAAACACGCTCTCTTTGAACTCGTGAGTAGGGGAAGCATATGTCAACATCCGAGAATGATGGCTAAGGTATGTCAATGGAAGAACACTCTGCGCCGGTTCGGAAATGGCGACTTCTTCCAGATTTTTGATTGACAACGGACTTCCTCCCCAATAAGTATCCACCTGGTGCTGGGCTTCACCCCGTCAGTGATCTGACTGTTGTATCTCCAATAAGATCTACACCCCGTTGAGCTTTGACGAGTGTTTGTATTGCGATGGTGGTCCACCTCCAGTCTTGTGTGTCCTGTCTATTTCATCAAGTACACCTGTTATCTACATTCATACAGTCATGCATACACAACATGTATACTCACATCATTCATACAAGATTGCATTTCCTGATGTCTAAATTAGTTCAATTAAAATATCACCCAGAGTCTTGTTTGGCTGTATCCTTTCAGTTCGGTCCTGAGCCAAATAGCAAGTGGCGGTTTCTTTATATAAACAGCTTGCAAATACATATTCAATTTTCTCCAAAAGTGTCATCCCCAGTGCGTCTGGTCAAGAGATGTCGCTAAGAAAGTATCTTAATTTCCTTAAGCTATCCTCATAACGATAATAGGTAATACTTGTCATCTGTCTGCATTAAGCTATCATCATACCGATAGTAGACAATGTCTTCTTCATCTTACCTTCATTAAGCTATCATTACACGATAGTAGGTAATACTTGCCATCTGTTTTCATTAAGCTATCATCATACCTATAGTAGACAATCTCTCCTTCATCTTACCTTCATTAAGCTATCATTACACGATAGTAGGTAATACATGTTAGTTGCCTTCTTTAAGCTATCCTCCCGTTGGTAGTAGACAACATCTCAATCATTTTACACTTTTACCTTCATTAAAATATCACCATACGATAGTAGGTAACATCTACCATTTGTCTTCTTTAAGCTATCTCCTCGTTGGTAGTAGGAAATACCTCATTCATGTTAAAGTTTACCTTCATTAAGCTATCATTATACGATAGTAGGTAACATCGGCAGTTTGTCTTTCTTAAACTATCCTTTTGTTAAGCTATCATTTCTGATTTAATACTATGGTAAACTGCCTTTTCTCTCAGTGAAACTGCATTACCCCCCAGTGGAGTTAGATCCCTTTCCTTAACGAACTTGGGTATCCTTCCCCGGTCAAATCGCATTTGCCGTCGTGCATTCATACTTACATCACGAGCATTCTTGGTATCTTAAGGTCAAAAATGGTGTATTCTGTATTTAAGTCTCTTATTCCCGTCGAAGCGAAGATTTCATCTTCAAATCTCCGGACGAAGAAACTTAAATAGGGGCATCTGTCATACCCCAATTTTTGACATAAGATTCTATTTTATATGTCTTTTGGCCCGAAACCTTTTGTCTTTTCGAGGAAAATTTCGGCAGAGAGGTATTTTAAAATACCTCATTTTTGGTTCGTTTTAGGTCCACTATTTATTTTTATTTATTTTCTTTTTAGTCTTTACTTTTATTCTCATTTTTATAATTATTATTATTATTATTATTTACTTTTATTTTATTATTTTAATTTCATTAAAAAATCAAAAACCAAAAATGCAATTAGCAACACAGAGGGGCACCCCTCTTGCTACCATTTTGCAGCAAAGCAAAATCACTTTTCCCCTCCCATTTTCTCTTTTTCCATAACTTTGCTTGCACTCCTCTTTGTTTTGCCAAAAATGGTTAAAGTCTTGCCTAATTGCACACACAAGGGCAAAGCTAAAGCCACTTGTTCCCTTTTCCATCCTCACCAAGTCCAAAACTTTTGCCAAAACACTAAAAAACTCAATCACAAACATGGCACATGGATATAAGAATGCACCAATGGTGCCTATATATTGAACCAAAATCAAAAGCTAAGGAGGAGGAATTTTCATCAGAAAAACAACAAGAAAAACAACACTAATTTTTTTTTCAATCTTAGGATTTTTTTTTCTTTCATCATCAACCACAAAACAACACAACAACTACCAAAATCACTACAACACAAAAACCACCATAACCACCACGCCGGCCGTCGCCGGAAGTCCCCGGCCGGAGGGTTTAGAGAGATGAGAGAAGAGAGGAGAGTTTAGAGAGAGAAGTGAAAGAGAAGAATGAGGATTTTTGTGAAGGGATGGGGTATTTATAACCCTCCCTAATTCTGTGGATGCTGGTGCACGCCTTAGCATGCACCCTCACCTCTCAGGCCCTCTGATCTAGATCAGACGGCCGTTAATGCGTCTCCCCGTGATCAGATCAGGACCCTCTGATTAAATCAGACGGCCCATGTTTAACCCCGCTGGCCCAACCTTTTTTGCCCCATTTAACCCAAATTTATCCTTTTTGCTATTTGCACCCCAAACTTTACTGCTGCACCCCTATCCTTTCATTTTTTTTTTATTTTTCTTACCTTTTTTTTACTTTTATGATTGATCTTTTATTTTATTTTCGTCTATTTGTATTTAGCATTTTAACTTTGCTCATGTGCATTTAGATTATATTTTAGGAATTTTATAATATAAAAAATCACAAAAATATGCAATGTCTTTTTTGTCATTATTTGTTTAATCCTCATATATCAAAAATGCCAAAAATATTATGTTTAGTTTTATTATCCAAGGGAAAGGGATTCATTTTGATCTAGTGTCACTACGAAACTCTCGTGCGTTTAATCGTCGTTCTTTTAATCTTTAGGTTTCTAGTGAAAAAAATCAAAAAAACATTCGAATATTAAAAAAAAAAAATTAAAAAAAAAAAGAACTCTTTTCCAAAAAACTTGATTCTTATCAAGAGATTTCCCTTTTATTTTTTCTTTTAAAAGAAAAAACTTTAATCCATTTAAGCATATTTAGACTTTTCTCTTAAGATTAAAAAACACCAAAACAAAGTTCCTCTTTACTATTTGGCTTTTATTTTTAAAAAAACCCTTTTAGAAAAATAATTAAAAAAACATCAAACAAATCACTCGGCTTTTTACCCCGAACTACATGGTTTTGATCCCTCACGGGTATGTAGGAAAAAGATTTGTCTTTCCAAATCAAAAATGATAAAAAAATATGTTTTTTTTCTCATCACACCATTTTTTTCTTTTTGCAAGCAAATGATAATTAACTTTAGCCAAAAATAAATAAACGCAAGAGGTTCCTATAGAGTACTATAGACGTTTAGGATGCTAATACCTTCCCTTCACGTAACCAACCCCCGAACCTTAAATCTCTTATTTTAATTGTGGGTTTTATTCGAACTTTTCCCCTTCCCTTGGAAAAATTAAAGATCGGTGGTGAATTCTAAATTTCGTGAGTCAATTCTAATCAATAGCTTGATCTCCAAAAATCACCGCGACATACCTATATCAACAAGATGCATCTTCTTTTCGGTAGCCCAAACCATAAGAACTTCACAGTTAAGTGTGCTTGACTTGGAGCAATTTTGGGATGGGTGACCTTCTGGGAAGTTTCCTGGAAAGCGTTCAAGTGAGGAAAAAACCCGCTAAAAAGACTGTGTTGGTTTGTGGGGTCAGTCGGTAATTCTGAAGCATGTTTATATGATAATTTGTTAGTGAAAATGAACTTTTGAGACGATATTTGAATTAAATGAAAATCATGGTGATTATTGATGAAAAGTGATTATGAATTGAGTTGTTTAAGCTGAGTTTGAAGCATAATTGATTAATTAATTCTAGGATAATGAGTTTGATCGAGTTGGTGCGTTTGGGATCGAAAGGTGTTGTTAAAACAGGATTTTCCGCGCAAAAACGCTAAAAATCAGATTTTACTGTCCTGGGAAGGACGCACGACCGTGCACCCTGACCGCACAGACCGTGTTTGCTTTCGACATGAGAGTGCACGACCGTGCGTGTCAGACGCACGATCGTGCCCCTTGTTTTGGCCCGAAACCTCGTTTTTCTTGTTTTTAAAGATTCCAAGGCATGTGTTTGAGTCACAGACCCCTAAACTTGATTGATGGGTGTTTAATTATGGTGTATATGGTTGATTAAAATGATGCATGATTAAAGATAACTTAGGATGGGAAAGATGTGAAATGAACTTGTGAATTTATCTTTAATTGAGCCGAGAGATGTATGTAAACATGTTAATTGATTATAGAGGTGTGAATGATGTTGAAACATGATTATAAAGTGGTATAGTGATAGGTTAATGAAACCTTGCTTGATTTAATCTTGGATTGTGAATTATGTGAATAATTAGGAATGAAAGCATGTCGTTATGATAGTTGAGTTATGTTGATTAAGCATGCTAAAATGTATTGAATTGAATTGGTGATGATAGTTGTGGCTTATTGAATTATAGTTGTGAATAAATGATGATGTGATGATGATGTGTTGTGTGGATATATTGATTTGATAATGCAAATGAAAGTTGTGATAGTTGTGAAAGTTACGGGATTTTAAGATCTCGATTTATAGTTGTGTGCATTGTCAAGTCCATACGTGAACAGTCATGCATTCATGGTCAGTTGAAAGTTGTAGGATTTAAGATCTCGATTTATAGTTGCGTGATTTAAGATCACAATTTATAGTTGTGGGATCACTCAGTAACAGACCTCTGATATCCAAACCTTGGTACCACATGTGTAGTACCCCAATTTTGTCCATGTTTAAAAAAAAAAAAGAAGTCAACACAAAAAAAAGTCAACTTTTATTTTTCTCCTTTTAAAAAAATAATAAAAGAAAAAAAGGAAGTTTCGTAGAGCGATGGTATATCCGCTCTGCGAACATTGCAATTAATTATTTTTTATATTCTTATTTATCTTTCTCTTATTTTTATTATTATTGTTATTATTATTATTATCATTTATTATTATTATTATCACTTTTATTATTTTTACTGTTTGATTCAAGGGAAGAAAGAAAGAAACGTGTGAAACCAAAGCCAAAGCCATGCAAGTGGCTGCCCAAGGGCAGCACTTCATCCCTTCCAATCTCATCCTGCTGCTGACCTTCACTTTCCAGCATCCACCTTGCAGTTTCTTCTCTCTTTTCTTTATCAAAACCAGTCAAGGATTGCTGCAAAACTGCTGCCCCTGTCTGCAAAACTGCTGCCCTGTTCCAGCACTTTACCCTTTCCATTTTTCTCTGTTGCTGCCCCTGTGTACAACACCCCTTTTCCATGTTTTCTCCCAATCTCTGCACAGGACAGCACACTACTTTTCCTGTTTGTCTTCCCAAATCTGCAAGAATCATCCCAAAAGCATCACAAGTTGCAAACAGCCCCTGTTTTCCCATTTGTCCAGCAATTTCTGTCAGAACTCAGCCCCATTTTGATTCTGAAATTAACCAAAGTATTCACCATGATCACAAGGCAAGGTCACTTCCTTCCTTTTGCATTAAATGCTAGCCTAATGTCCTGGTCATAGCCCACAAAACAACCTTGTTTTAGGGGATTTGCCATGATTACATTTGATCTCAATTTGCCTATATAAACAATGCAATGCTGAAGGATTGAGGACAGTTTTTTTTAGAGTTATTAAGTGGAATTTTCAGAGGAATTTTTAGAGCAAAACAGAACCAAAAGGATCAACCAGAACACACAACAATCCTTGAATAGAAAAGCCCTGTTTTTCTGTTTTTGTTTTACAAACCATCACAAACAAACCCAGCAATCAATACAGCCACTAAACCACCAGGAATATCATACCAAGAGTGAAGAATAGCAGCAAAAACATCATTGTTGTAGCTGTTCTTGTTCTTCATCATTTCCATATTCAAGAAACCACGATCATCTAAAGCCATTTCATCCAAAGCTTGGGCTAGGAGTTTGTGAGTATTCTGAACATTTTCACTTCTTACTTGCATTTCTGTTTGCATCTTGTGTTGCTGTTCTTGCTGTCCTGCATAATTCTTTTGCATTTTTAACTCATTTTGCATTAAAAACATCATTTTAAAAGCTCCAAAAAATCACAAGTTTGAGAAACATCAAAGCAGAAGTGGTTTACTTTTTTTCTTATTGAATTCGAAAGTTTTTCACCCCTTTGAGGTTCTGAAATCAGAAATCAGAAGCAGTCTGGACAGTAGTTCAGAAGCAGCTTCTGAACAGTAGTTTAGAAGCAGCTTCTGAAGGTTTCGCTGAGCGAAGTTATGCTCGCTCTGCGAAAGTGAGTATGAACAGTGCTTCTGAAGTTCAGAGTCTGAAGTCAGCTTCTGAAGGTTTCGCTGAGCGAGATTATGCTCGCTCTGCGAAAGTGCTTCTGAAGTTCAGATGTTGAGTTTCAGCTTCTGAAAGGTTTGCAGAGCCAAACTCTGGTCGCTCTGCGACCGTAGCAGAACTCAGCTTCTGACTTCAAGCTTTTGAAGCTAGCTTCTGTGGTTTTGAAGTATGGTTTAGAGTCTGAAAGGGGCTGTTTACTCATTTTTATTTCAACATATAAAAACATAAAAAACAATTTTCTCTTTTGAGTGTGAAAAAGGAAAACTTGGGTAGACACCCGACGCTTCCCCGAATATTCGGAAATGAGGTAAACACTTTGCTTTTGTTTGAATATTCGTCCTCCGTTTAAAATCAATCCCAACCCACCAAACTTAACCTTTTCACGCCCATGCGCGTTCTCAAACGGATATCATCGCCCAAGTGCGAGTCCGTCTTCTTTAAAGCAAACTTTTTCGCCCAAGCGCGATCAAATCATTTTTTTAATTAAAATCAATCAACACACAAACATTTGCTACAAAGAACTACGTAGCTTTGAATTCTCCATCGCACCGGGAGATACGTAGGAGCAAAATCAAATTCTTGTCAAGCACACTAATAAAAAAACTCATTTTTTGTCTTTAAATCTTTCTTTTCTTTTATTTATTCTTTACAAACATTTGGCATGAAACTAACACAATTAAACGCTAAACTAACTAACGGTTCCCGTTGAGTACAACGGATGTGAGGGTGCTAATACCTTCCCCTCGCATAATCGATTCCCGAACCCGAAATTTGGTCGCGATGACCTTGTTCTCGTTCTCAAAGGGTTTTATCAACGTTTCCCTTTAAAAATAAAACTTTGGTGGCGAATTTACTGTCTTGAGCGAGCGCTTCCCGCTTGCGCATTTTACCCGCTGCTTCAACATGCATGTAGAGTCGTGATAGGCGCATTGCATGCACATGAGCCGTGTTTGGTAAAGTTTTGGTGTGAACTTGTGCATTTATGTGGTAAATGTCTAATTGATGATGTGTTGAGACTGTGAATAACTTATAGTTGAGTTGATGATTAAATGTTGACGAGATATGATTATCTTATAGTTGATTTGGCGATTAGATGATGATGAGATGTAATTATTTTATAGTTGATGAATATCTTATAGTGGATAGTATGCTATGAATGAATTGTGAATCTTGATTTGATGAAAGTAAAATGTTAACGATTTACAAATGAGCTATCAATGTGGTAAGATAGTAACCAGGCTTATTATGTGAAATGCTTATATGATGTTGATTGTATGCCTGAAACTTACATGCGTTTATTGATCCTTTATGTTGAACATATATCTTACCCTCCAATGGCTTTGTTGTCGCCTGCATCCTCGTGGTCAAGACTTGCAGGTTGAGGAGTAGATTGTTTGGTGAGTTTTGCTTAGGATGGCGTCATGCCTACTCTTTTTATGCTTATTAGGATGTCTAGATTAGGTGCTCTGATCTAGGAGTTTTGGGGTTGTATTTATTCTACTTGTTGGATAATTGATGTTATACATGATCAACTGAGGATATTTTGTTTATGATGTGACTCGAGATGATATTTGTTGAGATGATTATTCTGATGTGATATGAGTGTATATTTTTTATGAAATTTTTATTATGAGAATTTTTTTATGAGAAGTTTGATGATTTGCAATACCTCGATTTGTTGAAATGTGTGATTTATTATTTAAATAGTAGTCTCGGGGATCGGGGTCTTATAGAGCTCATTAATAACTTGAGCTCAATTACTAGGTTATCATAAAAAGATTTAACAAAACTTACTTTCAATATTTTAATAATTAATTGAAGGGATTTAAGATGGGTTTTTCAAAATTTTAATCCTCTTAGCGGAACAAATCCCATTGAAAATGGATCTTGATTAAATCATTAATCACAAATCAAACACATACTTAAACACTTTAAGGATTCATGTGTTTACCTCTTGAAGAGGTAGAACCTTTTTGGCAGAATTGTTTCTGATCACGAGCAAAGCAACTTAGCGATGCCTCTATTCAGTCCACACGAAAAGAACTTCTCTGATGACCGGTGCTAGCCAATTTAACCGGAGATTCAGAGAAAACAGGGTTTAGAGAGCGGCGGCTAGGGTTTCACAACTTTTGTGAATTAGGTTAAGTGTTTCAACAAAAACGTCTGTAATGCTTTACCATGAAGGTAAGAAAACACACAAGAAGGGGGGGGGGGGGGTTGAATTGTGTGGGTTTTTTTTATTTTCTCAAAAACTTATGTTAAGTTCAGATTCTGATATAGATCAGTTCTGAACCTATTTTCAGAGTTTGTTTCGCAGCGAGTAAGAGTAAAGAGAAAGGGAAAGAAAGACACAAACAAATTATCCTGGTTCCTTCCACAACCCGAAAGTAGTCCAGTCCCCTTGTTACTGACAAGAGATTTTTCACTATAATCAAACGATTACAATTGCTCAAGCACAAAGCAAGAGACTTCCAGTTGCTCAAAGCACACAGCTAAGAGACTTCTAATTGCTCAAACACCAAGTAAGAGACTTCCCTGCTCAAAGCACACAGCTAAGAGACTTCCTTGCTCAAAGCACACAGCTAAGAGACTTCTAGTTGCTCAAACACTTAGTAAGACACTTCTGGTTGCTCAAGCACGCAGGCTAGAGACTTTGGTTCAAACATATTTTATAACAGAAAACAGTTTGAGTTGAACACATGATATACTATCAGTGGTGTTCACAAAATACAATTTAGATGAGACTCTATACTTAAGGAATTCTAAGATAAAAAGATTTGTAAGAATTTCTAAGTTATTTGATGACTGTTAGTGAAAAACAGAGTATGACAATTGCTGGTTTTTCAGTCTTTTGAGCCTTAGCCTTCTTCTTCTTCAAATCTTCAATCCTTTATAGAGAATTAAAGAGTTGTTGTAGAAGAGCCATGTCATCAAAAAAGCCGTTGTAATTGAAGCTTCAGCCAACATAAATTACTTCTGTTCTGACAGTGTGTGCGCACAGAAAAAAGAGCAACACATTTTGAATGTTTCCTTAAAACCTGGCTGCGTGTTTCTTCCAAGGAGGCAAGCTTTGCAAAGAGCTGTTCTGACACAACAGTACTTCACTGATCACAGTTGCAAATGTTGACTGCTGATTCAGACTTCAGAAGCTTCTCTTCAGAAACAGTTCTTCAGAAGCTGGCATCACACACTGCTCATCAGAAGCTCTCTTCAGACGCGGGTCTTCAGACACACCCTTCAGACACACTGTTCAGACGCTGACTTTTGTTGACCTTCAGACGCACTGTTCAGACGCTGACTTTTGTTGACCTTCAGACGCACTGTTCATACGCACTTCTTCAGACGCACTGTTCAGACGCACTTCTTCAGACGCACTGTTCAGACGCAGTCTTCAGACGCTGCCTTCAGAAGCTGCTTCAGACACTGATTTGCTTCATACTTGCAACACAAGCTTCTATGATTTCCTTCTTGCTCTTAGCTTGTTCTTTCATAACCAATGTTAGATACCAAACTTTAAGTACATGGTTCTGCACACTTAGAATCAAGCATTAGTAATTCCAATTTTCTTTTTAACACTTTGTTATCATCAAAACCCAAAAGAGAGTTGTTCATACATTTTGTTCCAACATACCACAAGGGTTCTATTTATAGAACCACTTGTGTGGTCAACAAGCCAAGAACTTAAATACACCATACCTTACGGTGCACCATATTTCACTTAAACACACCGTACCTTACGATGGACCGCGTTTCTCTATTTTTCATAAATTAAATAATAAGTCATACTTAATTATTTAATTACTAATAAGTCCTACTTATTATTTTATAAATAAGTCTCACTTATTTATTTCTCTCATCTATTTGTCCTTTGTGTGTGACCCCTATAGGTTCCCGTAACGTTGGCAATAATATTTAAACACATATTTAATATTATAAACAATGAGTGGTATCTAGCAACACATCACTGCTACCCAAGTGACGAGAATGTCATGTGATCTGACGAAACCTTTCTGTGATAATGATCATGTGTATAATTACCCCTTTGCCCTCATGTCTATATTGAACACAAGGCATATACCGTGTCATCCTTGTCTAGTTCAATATTGGGCCCATAGACATTTCTCCTGTTATGTAGGAGGGGAAAATTCCATCTAGGTCACTCATGTCCCTTAGCATGATTCATGGAGTACCCATCAACCAACTTTATAGTCATCCTATTACAGACAACGTTTGAATGGTGATAAAGCACTCGACTCCTACATCTAGGGTACATAGTGGTTTCAGGTCAAAGGGTGGAATACACCACTATCACTATTAGAATATCTTATGACACTTTTCATAACTTTTACTGTAACACCCATACTAAATTATCTAGAATATTTAGCATGTGTATTAATCTGATATCGGATACATTAAAATTTCAATAATAATAATACATACATTACAACTGAAAGGGGTACAAGTAGCTCGTTTATACATTTAACCAAAAACATATACAAATACTTAAACATATACTGATGAACTTCTGGGCTTGACCATGACGAGCGACTGCACTCCATCCAGCGTCTTCTCGAAGAACTTCATCTGGAGATCTCTCGCTAACCTGAAAACCTGCACCAGAAGGATTGGGGTGAGACATTACGTCTCAGTGAGCTCCAGCCCAACCTACTATTGGCAACCACGGGGGAAACCTAGGGTCGTCGTGCCTACTCTCGGCAATCTTGGGGATACCTATGATCGCCAAGTCTTAACCTTACCCATAGAGGGCTACCTGACTGTTCCTGCTAAACTGTGTAGTCATGCCTAGACTACATCCTGCTAAACTAGTGATCAAGGGGAAACCTAGGATCACTGCCCGAACCTGATACTGATATCTGATACCTGCCTGATAACTATTCTCTGTCTGATAACATAATAAAATATTAACTGATACATGTCTTTATGTTAGATGTTAGCGTTGAACAATCATTATTATCTGAGTTCATTTTACGGAATGCCCCCGGGTGGAGTAACCCCGAAGCACATTCCCCTGATAACCGGTGAAAATTCCTATCTTATCAGGCTAACATCGGACTCCTCTTGTCGTCGTGCGGTCATCCTTGCGGAATAACGCGTCCCACTGGCGTGAACCTCCTGTGTCCCACTGGCGTGAACAACAGAAGACACGACTTAATAATAATCTTAACTTACGCGTATACCTCCCGTGTCCCACTGGCGTGAACGACGAAAGACGCGAATAAATATTCTTTGAACTTATGCATGAACCTTTCATGTTCCACTGGCGTGAACGATGAAAGTCACGACTTAAATAATATTAATCTTAGTCTTTACTTCACATGGACCATTCGTGTCCCACTAGCGTGAACGACGAAGGCCACAGCTTATATCTTAATAATCTTGAATGCTTAACCTATAAAAGGTTCTAAACTTGAATTCTATATCATCCTTGGCTTACACATACTTAATTGAGTGTTTGAGAATTGATTAGTAAGGGATAATCCCAATACTAGCTCTTATACTTCTCTATGATAACTTGTGGATTAAGGCATCCATTCTCTCACTATTGTGCCTATCCTCAATCTATAATAATGATCTAAACATTCTCAAGGATAGGTCTTTAAATGCTTATTAGCAATGCTTAACCATTACATGTTGTTCCTTGAGTCTGAAGCAGTATTAGATAGCCGAAACGGTGCAAGAATTGATGAAAAACAACATGGTTCTGCCCACTGTAAAATCGTGACACGATTTTACCTGCAGTTGGACAGCATAGGGCAAGTTCAAAACAGGATTTCCACCATTTTGGCTTATCTAATCATGCCCAAACATCATACAACTTTAAAGGATAAATTCTAATGCATATCAACAGGTTACAACATGTATGATCAAGAATTACTAGCAAAATAGAATTAGGGCTCAAAAGTTCATAACTTTGATCATAGTGCTAAAACTCACAAACTTACTCAAACGGGTTCTAAAACCCTGTGGAGCTCACCTTAAACTTCAAATGGTGCTGATTAAGCTTGAAATCCAAAACCCTAACTTGCTCCAATCTAACTCTTCTCTTGACATTTCCTTGTTCTTCTTTCCTTTCTCTTGTTCTAAGCTTCCAACCAAGCTTGCTTTGCAAGATTTCTTACAAGATTTTTGAATGAAGTTTGGATGGGTGTTGGCAAGGTGAGGGAGGGCGTGTGAGTAGAGGGAAGGAGGGAGAGGATGATGAGTTTGGAAGAGTGTAGAAGAATGAGAGAAAGATGGTAAGAATATCTTACCTCTTTTTTCTTATAATCCTCTCTTTTAAAATAATTACTATAATGCCATTGCTTAATATTACAAAATTGCCATGCCTCTTAATTAATTTCTAACACTGATAATAGTTGCATCCAAGCGGGATATTACAATCTACCCCCCTTAAAGAAATTTCGTCCTCGAAATTTAGATTCCTCTTGAAATCACATATTAAAAGATTCTTAATACTTAGTTCCCTATTAGCTAATTATCTGCTTAACGTGTTTATCGGAATCCCATGGTTTCCAACTCTTTAATTCGAAAGTACTCGGCAAACTCTCCTTGAATATTTTCACTCTTCAGGGGTTTATTGCACTGCAACTAATTCCAATGAATTCTTATCTTTATCTTTCGTCCCATACGACGACATCTTACTCATAGACCTATATCGTACCTTTCCATATAGAGTCATTCTTACACCGAACATCTGATATAGTGTACTCACATGCAAATGCAAGGATCATTCCAACTTCATTATTATTATAAGTACAAGCAGGAGTTTCACCTCTAGCACCTGCTCCTTCCTTCCTGACATCACGATGTGCTACTTATCACAATCGCAATCGTTACCTTCACTATGAAAATCTCAAAGATTTGCGGAATTCTTACAGATTACTCGCGTTCTACTTCAATTGATCTATGACGTTACTTATCTTAATAACTTAGAAATCATTCTTCTTTACTAGAAGTCTGATGATCTCCCATAATCTACGTCACAACTTATTCTGGTGTTCTAGCCGTAGCGTAAATATTTTCTACACCGATAATCCCAAACTCATAGGAGTTAGTTCAAGTGATGAGTGGTACAAGTCATCTCACATATTATCATATAATACAATTCATAGCACATAATTTTTCATACATGACTGAGTACGTGTACTATACTAGCGGGTACATAGTACATCACATCATCCTTGTCCGACTAACGGGACATCCTTCTTGATCTAAACATATTTGAGACACTACCTCATCATTTGGGAATCTTTTCTTACTCTTAACTCATTTTGTAACATTCGGGATTTGCCTTTCAACTGGCTTGCCAGGTTTGCCCCGCCAATGCTACTCATGTTTATTTCTCGAGTATATAACAACCCGTAAATTATTGTTACATTCTATCGGCATCACAAACTTATTTCTCATTCTGGACGCTGAGTTCAAGATCCTTGTTTTCAAAAGAAAGCTCTATTTGTTTGCTACCAAGATAGCACACTTAGTCTTTAATCCTTTAATCATAACCTGAACTTACGTTGCCCTTTACTGTAGACTATGAGTGACTTTTAATCTGCATAAAAGTCCTTCTTCCTTTACTGGTGAACACTAAGTACAATAATTTCCGAACTCTTCTACTAAGATATGGTTGATATCAACAAATCTGTTCTGGTGAAACCTTCATACTTAAACATTCCTGATTACGTACCACTATTGCCAAAACACGTCACAGAGCTGAAAATCTGCTACACCACTATCTGAGTAGTTTAAGTATTGCCTGATAAGTATATATAATACTAACATAACCTGATACATATGACATGTTGACAGATCGTGGTTACAACGTGAATTTAAACTCATTCGCTACTGCATTGTCGTTTTTGACCAATGCTTCAATTTCCAAAAACATTACTTTGCATTCACAACCTTTACTATTGCTGCCTCATGAATAATTCTTTCTTGACTGAACTTACCCTTCAAGTCCACTTAAAGTTATTGAGCTAAAATAGCTAAATTACCGTATTAGCGGTGACTTACCTTGCTCTAGTCTTATTGTGCTAGAAACATATCCTTTTTATCCCTTACCATATATTCTTAAACTATTCCAATATTCCATTTCTCAGGGGTTTC
Source organism: Medicago ruthenica (assembly GCA_018208015.1). Lineage (NCBI taxonomy): Eukaryota > Viridiplantae > Streptophyta > Magnoliopsida > Fabales > Fabaceae > Medicago > Medicago ruthenica. The sequence goes on from CM031374.1 coordinate 71,418,038, forward strand.
GAGGTTTGAAGTATCCCTCAACATAACTTCCAAAAATTTCTATTAGAACTTGTGATAAGTTCAAGTCGTCTATACTTACTGCTATTCCATATAATAAGAGTTAAGCACTTAACATCTTCTCATTCTCTAAGTTTCAGCTTAGCATGGTTCATTAATTCATTCCTGGATTGCTACTCCGCTGCGCCACTCTGATTCTTAACAACTCGAGTTAGAATTGGACCGATACCCCACTATTGCCAATTAAAATTTCTTTGATCAATCCTTTTACTTTATCACTTTGTAATCACGGTAACAAAACCATCTACTTAACTTACGAAATGGTTACCACCTGACTTTGTGTTTCCTTTCGGACATAAACCATATTCTTACCTTCATGATAATTCGCCAAAACCTGTAAACGGTCTTCAGAAACTGCTACGAGCCTAACAATGCTCCTGTCCAAATAGCTTATACTCTGGTTCTAACTTTACTCTCCATGTTCTGAAATTGTGTAACCAGCTCTTGGTCAGCACCTTAAGTATAATCCTTAAAACATTACAGAAACTCGACTAAAAGCATGCCTGAGGCAACTTCTAAAACATGACTTATGGTTTCTGGAGGTTCACAACTTTCATATGCTGAATCCACTGAGGGTTCAAGTCCCATTACTAATCATTCCACCTTATCCGTAAGGATGTCATATCCGTAATCTTTCCGAGACAACTTCGGTCTCCATAACTCTATCATGTCCCTTAAGTTACCCCTTCGAGTTTCTACGGAACAATCCGTCCTGAAAAAGATTCAAACTCTTACCGGTTCTCTTGTACGCCCAAACATAGGTTACATCTCTTCGAGTGCCCGCTCAATCGATCTTAAACTTTTGCACATTACCATAATCTATTGGATTCCTCCAGTAACTTGTTACTGGATTCACAATTCAAATCTCGATTCTTAACATCTGAGTAATTCTGCATATAGTTGAACAGCCCGAAGTCTATACTTTATTACCGCCCTCAGAACTTATCCACACGGGGTGATCTCTTTCACCTTCTAGAATATTCGTGGAAGAAAACTCTTCGGTTGAAAACATATAACGCCTTTACATTAATCACAATCTTAACATTTCATATAAAAGACGGTCTTCCATATAATAAAATATCACATAATTTTCTTGGCTAAGATTCCGATTATCCTTCAAAACTGGTCTACTATAACCTTGTGTTGGCGTAAGCTTGTCTTCTTATCCAATCAAAGAAGTCCGACTTGTTCGTCCATCAGTTCACTAAATTCCAGCAACTTATTATGTATTATCCAACCTTCATTAAGTAAAATTCCAGTCTAGCTTAACTTACTTCTAATCTTCTTACTATTAGGACACATCCGAATATCTGATTCACGCTTTGACATGCAACGGGTCTTGTTATCAGCACTTATTCATCCCTCGTAGTCCTTAGGTTGCATACCATCTTCTCTTCTAGATTCCCAAATCTAGCATTTATGGTTCGGGAGGTGCGGTTAATCCGATGGGGTTAAACTTACTTGCGATTCACGCTCAATGACCACGCTTAAGTGGTTAGCTTCATCTATACAAATAATTCACTTAGTCTACACTTCACTTTAACTTCTCAAACTGCGGTTCCCGTCAAGGTTCCACGTCATTCCTTAGAGTATCCCATGATTCCTTAATCCTTATGTCTTCCACAGACGAGGCATCGTCCAACGATGCGTCCAACTGGGTTGAGGTGCTCCAACTCACTGTTAAATATCCCTTATGTCTCTGTGACCTTGCCACTATCAGGCTTCGTTACTTTACAGTTTGATGGCCACCATTTTGCACGAATACTTCCTCGCCAATTCCGTCTTAAAATTCTGTCACCTTAATCTTCGCCCTTCGTAGACTTCATTCCTCCTTGGTCACATTCAGCTCTCGGACATTTATCCTAACTGTCATATACTAGATTGAGTTGATCAGGCTCAACTAGATGTGACATTTAGAACAATATCCGGAACCCAATGGTTCCACTACTTTATTGAATTTTTAATGACCCAAGGCACGGTCTGAATCGACCTGCTCTGATACCAATTGTAACACCCATACTAAATTATCTAGAATATTTAGCATGTGTATTAATCTGATATCGGATACATTAAAATTTCAATAATAATAATACATACATTACAACTGAAAGGGGTACAAGTAGCTCGTTTATACATTTAACCAAAAACATATACAAATACTTAAACATATACTGATGAACTTCTGGGCTTGACCATGACGAGCGACTGCACTCCATCCAGCGTCTTCCCGAAGAACTTCATCTGGAGACCTCTCGCTAACCTGAAAACCTGCACCAGAAGGATTGGGGTGAGACATTACGTCTCAGTGAGCTCCAGCCCAACCTACTATTGGCAACCACGGGGGAAACCTAGGGTCGTCGTGCCTACTCTCGGCAATCTTGGGGATACCTATGATCGCCAAGTCTTAACCTTACCCATAGAGGGCTACCTGACTGTTCCTGCTAAACTGTGTAGTCATGCCTAGACTACATCCTGCTAAACTAGTGATCAAGGGGAAACCTAGGATCACTGCCCGAACCTAATACTGATATCTGATACCTGCCTGATAACTATTCTCTGTCTGATAACATAATAAAATATTAACTGATACATGTCTTTATGTTAGATGTTAGCGTTGAACAAACATTATTATCTAAGTTCATTTTACGGAAAGCCCCCAGGTGGAGTAACCCCTAAGCACATTCCCCTGATAACCGGTGAAAATTCCTATCTTATCAGGCTAACACCGGACTCCTCTTGTCGTCGTGCGGTCATCCTTGCGGAATAACACGTCCCACTGGCGTGAACCTCCTGTGTCCCACTGGCGTGAACAACAGAAGACACGACTTAATAATAATCTTAACTTACGCATATACCTCCCGTGTCCCACTGGCGTGAACGACGGAAGACGCGAATAAATATTCTTTGAACTTATGCATGAACCTTTCATGTTCCACTGGCGTGAACGATGAAAGTCACGACTTAAATAATATTAATCTTAGTCTTTACTTCACATGGACCATTCGTGTCTCACTAGCGTGAACGACGAAGGCCACAGCTTATATCTTACTAATCTTGAATGCTTAACCTATAAAAGGTTCTAAACTTGAATTCTATATCATCCTTGACTTACACATACTTAATTGAGTGTTTGAGAATTGATTAGTAAGGGATAATCCCAATACTAGCTCTTATACTTCTCTATGATAACTTGTGGATTAAGGCATCCATTCTCTCACTATTGTGCCTATCCTCAATCTATAATAATGATCTAAACATTCTCAAGGATAGGTCTTTAAATGCTTATTAGCAATGCTTAACCATTACATGTTGTTCCTTGAGTCTGAAGCAGTATTAGATAGCCGAAACGGTGCAAGAATTGATGAAAAACAACATGGTTCTGCCCACTGTAAAATCGTGACACGATTTTACCTGCAGTTGGACAGCATAGGGCAAGTTCAAAACAGGATTTCCACCATTTTGGCTTATCTAATCATGCCCAAACATCATACAACTTTAAAGGATAAATTCTAATGCATATCAACAGGTTACAACATGTATGATCAAGAATTACTAGCAAAATAGAATTAGGGCTCAAAAGTTCATAACTTTGATCATAGTGCTAAAACTCACAAACTTACTCAAACGGGTTCTAAAACCCTGTGGAGCTCACCTTAAACTTCAAATGGTGCTGATTAAGCTTGAAATCCAAAACCCTAACTTGCTCCAATCTAACTCTTCTCTTGATACTTCCTTGTTCTTCTTTCCTTTCTCTTGTTCTAAGCTTCCAACCAAGCTTGCTTTGCAAGATTTCTTACAAGATTTTTGAATGAAGTTTGGATGGGTGTTGGCAAGGTGAGGGAGGGCGTGTGAGTAGAGGGAAGGAGGGAGAGGATGATGAGTTTGGAAGAGTGTAGAAGAATGAGAGAAAGATGGTAAGAATATCTTACCTCTTTTTTCTTATAATCCTCTCTTTTAAAATAATTACTATAATGCCATTGCTTAATATTACAAAATTGCCATGCCTCTTAATTAATTTCTAACACTGATAATAGTTGCATCCAAGCGGGATATTACATTTACTATGTAGTATTCTCATGGCAGGTCAATCCAGTATAAATATTATTCCTAATATTTATACCTATGTGAAGACTTGATAACTCTTTATCTATGATCTGTGAGATGTGATCATCAGTCTACCCACATAATAGTCTCTATGCTTTAATGTTATCCCATTTCACAATAAAGCTTGACTACAGATACTTTAAGAATAATGTCCTTTCGTTTAATGAGTCTCACGATTAAGTCACACTTAATGCTCCATTAAACAGACCAATTATTCTAGGGAATTTACTATTTTGAAACTAAACAAAAGAATAAATAAATGTCTTATATATATATATAAGTCATGATACAAAGCCAAATCCAATCAAAATAGATGGCTATTAGGGCTTACTCCAACAATAATTTGAACATAGTTTATATTTTATTAAATTGTGCTTTCAAGAGATAAATAGCTTAAAATAATTAACTTTTTATTACGAAATATGATGACAAATATGTACATCAAAGAATGATAATATTTTAAGATAAATTATATATTTATGCTATTATTTTATTAGTTTGTAAAACTAACAAATAAAATATACTAAAACCTCTTGTTGTACATTATTTTCAGATACCATTTATTTACAAAATCAAATGCATTTTTCAAGCAAATTTTTAAAGTGATGTTGATAGACATCCATCCCATCTTTTATATTTTTCACCCTAATTTTTTGCTTATATATATAATACTAGTATTTAATATTTTTACTATTAAACTATTATATTAAGTATTTAAATTTAAACCATATTTAAATTAAAATAATGAATTAGTAAAATATATTTTAAAAATTTATGACGCTTTATTACTTATTATATGTGAAACAACAACAACAACAACAACAACAACAATAATAATAATAATAATAATAATAATGATGATGATGAAGATAATAGTAAAAAATAAATATAGAAATACCTGCTGATTTCCAAGCTGTCTGCTCGGCATCGTGTGGTGGGCTAGAGGACAAGGAACATTTATTTTTCTAGTGTGATTATTACGATCGTCTATGGCTTTTAATCTCAGGTTGGTTAGGAGTTTCTACAGTTCTTCATGAGAATCTTCTATCCCACTCTCTTCATTTTGGAGGTTTCGGTGGTTTTTCCAAGAATTCTTGGATGGCTTTTAACATTATCTGGATTTCGGTACTCTTTATTATCTAGAAGGATTTTCCACAGTCAGATGGAACATCTTGTGTCGCTAGCAGAAAAGGTTAAGCTCCAAACTTACTGGTGGTTGAAAGCGTACTTCATTCTTTTCGATTATGACTATTCTTCTTGGAGGTTAAATCTGTTGCGGTGTTTGCAGGTTGTTATGTAATTTTGTTTTCTGTTGTTTTTACTTGGGCTAATTTTGTAGCCTAACAGTTGTGTTGTATCTCTGGATTTTAGTCTCCTCCGGCACTTCTTGTGCCTGAGGGACTGATTTGGCTTTTTAATTTATTTTTGATTAGTTTCTTCAAAAAAATAATATAGAAATACAAACAACAAACAATATATCGTTAATGAGGTGTCGATTAAGTTGAAAGAGCTTTATACTGTAATCTTAAGGGACAAAGTTCAAATCTTCTTGGAGACGATTATAAAAATTCTCATTAGTGTCACTTGTATTAATAATAAGAAACAACAAATTATATATAATGTTAATAATTTGCAAAAGTCAATTGTAACCCAAATATTTATCACTCAAGTTCAAATTTATCTTGTAATCTTGTAATTTATTATATAGTCAATGATTTTAATATGACTTTTACAACATTTTGAAATCAATACTATCTTTATTCCATTTTAATAATTGTCACTTTAAGGTTATTTGAACATACCAAAGAATACAATAAATTTTGTTAATTTTGATAAAACTATGAAAAAATTACTCTGGTGATACTTTAACTTAATTTCATATTAGGATTTTGACTCTATTTTTTTCACTCATTTTGGTCTATCATTCATACTTGCATATGGATTTTCAAGCTATAAATCTATGGTTTTATTTTGGGGCATAACATATATTTAAGACTAAGAGCTTATTGGGAAAGAAAACCATATATGTGAACCTTGAAAATCATATCCAAACATGGTTGAATGTCCAAAACGACGTGAAAACAAAGATAAATGACTAAATCGATGCCTAAAATTAAGTTAAGGGGCTGCATGATTAATTTTCTAAAATTATTTGTCTTTTTCATATATCACTGTACCTATTTATTATCTCATTCCATGTATTTTTATCTGTACAATAAACAATTAGGGATTTTTTTTTTTGGTTTTAATCATTTGGTTTCTAGGGGAAGGTAAGTAAAGGCTAACATAGAAGTGTTCTATCTAGGAACCGACTCGGGATAATTAGGGGTAATTTTGGTATAACAACAATTCATACTACTTTGAAGTTTGAAAACGTCAAATATAAAGAAACAAAATATTTCAACAAAATCAAAACATACAAAAAGAATGGAGGAACTATTTGGGAGGTACATGTTAGAATAAAACAATTATTCTAATTGTGCAAAAACCCTAAAAAAGGCCAAAACACAAAACCAATTTCTCAAACAACAAGGGACTAGAGTTGGATTATTGAAGGCAAGGAGAGAACTTGAATAACCCCCTTCTATCCGGAGGTTTGTCCAACCATGATGAAGAACCAATTCCATTGCATGCATAAAGTTGTGTGGCTTCGATTCGAAGACTGTAAATCTACCCAAATTACTAGCAAAGCAACTTAGGAAAGTACCTCAATGCTCACATAAAATGCCACAACAAGAGGCATGTGTAGAAAGAAGTGAGCCATTCAAATTCACCTTAGCCCAATGAGAAGATAAAGGCTTCCAAATAACAGAGACAATGTTTTCAAGGAGCCTTTGTCAAGGTGGCACCAGGAGTTTGCTAGCAAATGCTCCGTTTTCATGATCTTCTTACGATCACCTTTATTGTCCTCATTCAAACGGTGCAACCACCTATAATTGGAAACACAATGGCCTATAACCTTGTAATGAGAACATAAATCTGGAAACCATTTATAAACAACCTCCACATTAAAGGCATAACCCTCTCTTTCCACCATGATCTCATCAAAGACACGTCGAGAGAGGTCTATATCAACCAATATGCAGGTGTAGTGGCCAAAAACCTATTACGAGTAGAAGTATCTAATGAAAGGGGAGTGACAACCTTTCTAGAAATTTTAAATAATGTCTTATCACACCAATATTCTTATGGAAACTCCGTGAGACGAATCCAAACATGGGCATGAATTTCTCATTGAGTGTATGGATTGAAGTCTTTTGTCCACTAGGAAAGTAGAATCACTCCTGGTTTGAGATACATGATGCCCATTGTTCCTGCTGGTTGAACAACAGTACCAACCCCCTGAGCTATGTTATGACTCAAGAGCTTGGCTAGGGTTTTTTCTTTGTGAAAAATGAACGTGATCCTTTGCGAACCGTTGCAGCCCTCCTTTTATACGTCCCCCCATCCTAGGGAAATGGGGGCGGCTCTTACGGGATTCCCCAGCCACCTGGAGCGGTGACCTGGTCCTCGTCCGAGAAGCCCGGTCTACGATGGGAACGTGGGAAAGACTTGGTAGACGGGTCCAAATGTGGCCGTTAGCTCGGGTTTTGACAAGGTCAGCTCGCTCCGGGTGTGGTTCGGGGGCCTGCTCCGTACCCGAGCTGTTTCTGCGGGTGCCCGATCTCGCCCACGTGGCGGGTACGTGGGCAATGAGGTCCAGCTGGCCGGGGTGGACTGCCACGCGTCGTGAGAGGAATAAGATGACGGTACACAGCCCCCCAAGCACAAGTCTCGAAGAGGCGAAGTGATTAATAGTATGCTCGGTTTTAACTTAGTGGGCGACTACAAAAATCGTTCAATGGAGCCGAGTGAGTGTCTGATATGTGGCGTCATGAAATACCGGCCTGTAGTGAGAGCTGGCGGCCTGCTAACTGCTTCAGCGGTTGCTCCCCACCCTAGTGTCCTGCGGGTGCCTACACCCTATCAGCGCGTGGGTCATTTAATTGAAATTCAACGGTGGATGGGCTACGACCGTTCGTACTAACATCTGGACGGCTGGGGATTCGCTTGCTTTCCCTTGCTTCGATGCAAATCAAGCCGCACAGCACTGAAAAGACGGGCCCTTTGCACCGTTCGATCTCGCATCGTTTCAGACCGCGCTCGCAACTCGAGGCCCTCTGCTTATAAATAGGGCTTGTCTGTTCCTTCGAACTCATCCGTTCCTTTCGAAACTATCCGTTCCTTTCGAACCTATCACCTGCAACTGCCTTCTGCTAGCACGCCGGCGAACTTTGCAACCTACTTCCTATTTGTAAGAACAAGTAACCTCCTTACTCCTCTCATTTTACGCTTACGCTTCTTAATACATTCGTAAAGAGGGGAAAATGGTAGTGATACGGGAGTGTGATAGTGAGGGTAACTCAGTGGGTTCTCCCCTCTTGGAGGAGCGACGCAAAGTGTGGAATGCGGCCATTCGGGCCGCCCGAAGGGCGGATGGGACGGTAGACTGGGCGCTCGTGGATCGACAATACTTTGGACACCCCCTCGTCGCTGCTGAGGTGAGCTCTGACAGCGACGATGGTGTCGCCCCCCTCTTCTCAGAGTTAAGTGCTTCCAGTAGCAGTAGCCATGATAGTGATGTAGTTATTCTCTTTTCTTCAGGACCTGGTGAGCGAGAGGGGAAAATGGCGAGATCTGAAATGGGCGCCGAGTGGGTGGATGAGAATGTGGCCGCCTAGTCCTCCTTGTTCAGCACCGAAAAGAGGGTGGCGGAGTTCCGGGAGAACCAGGCGGTGTCCTCTACGGGAGATGAAGCGGATGTTGTCATCGAACCCTGCGTCCAAGGGGAAAAGGTCTACATGCGTCGTCCACGAGGGGTGCCAGATGAGGCGTTCTACATGTATGCCTGTGCCATCACGGATTTAGGAATAAGGATTCCCTTCACGCCCTTCGAAGCTGCGCTCCTTAAGGCTATAAATGTAGCGCCATCCCAACTTCACCCTAACGGCTGGGCATACGTCAGAGGCTTCGAAGTTTTATGCCAAGGGTTAGGTTTGGCGCCCACTGTGGGCGCATTTCTCTCCTTCTACTGTACCAAGGGAGTGGGGAAAGGTTCGTGGGTGTCCATTAACTCGCAGCAGGGACGGGGTCTGTTCGCCCTCTTCGCAAACAACTACAAAAATTGGAAGAGGAAATTCTTTAAAGTAAGGGGGCTGGACGCCTCTGTTCCCGTCTTCATGGGCCAAGGCGGTGATGAGGGGTTTCCGTTATACTGGTCCGGCGATCCCCTGTCTGTATCGGGCTATGACTACGACAGGCTGAGCGACGCGGAGAAAGACGTAGTCGACTTCCTGGAGCACATGGAGGTTCTGAGCGTAAAGGAGCTTATCCACAGAGAACATGATCCCGTGGCTCTTGGCGAATACATAGGTAGCGCTCGTTCCCATTATGGGCGATATCATTCAGTAGTTAAGTTTGCGTTTTAGCTGACATGAGTTCTTTGACTTTTAAGCAGATTCGATGGCGCCGAAGTCCGCAGCGGAGAAGAGGCTGGCCCTGGAGCGGGCGAAAAAGAAAAGGGCTGAAGAAGGCGATGTTCATGGGAGGAGTGACCCCGCCGGCTTGATGACGCGGGAGAAACGCAGAGCCGTGGACGCTGGTGACACCGCAGTACCAGGGGAGGCGAGCGCCATCGACGCCATCCCATCCCGGGTCGTGGCTGCAGCAAACGCCACGGTGCTGCCCAAAGGGAAGAGGAAACGGGCGGATGAGGGCCAACCACCTCAACCCCAGACCTCCCAAGAAATGGAAGCTGGTAAACCGAACTCCTGTCCTTTTATTTATAACTCTCTTTGTACTTCTACTGTGGACTAACATGTTGCTACCCGCCTTGTGACAGATACCCCCCCTTCGCTATGGGACGCCAGCTTTGATTATGAAGGATTTATGCGGGAGAACTTCACCTTCGAATACGACAGGAAAAGACTTAAAACCATGGAGTTCTCCCAAGTACAGAAGATGATGGGCGTCCACCTCCTAAAGGGCGCCCTTCTGGGCCAGGTGATGACAGAGGAATTCTTCGCCCTCGAGCGGAAGGAGAAAGCGCATAGGGCGGAGCACAAGAGCGTACTGGCGCAGATACAGAGCGCCCTCAATGCGTCTGAGGAGGCAAAGAAAGCGGCGGAGGAGAAACTCGCTTCAGTGCGCCAAGATCTGGAGACGGCTGAGTCTGCCAAGGCCAAAGCAGAGGAAGCGGCCAAGGTTATGTCTGAAGAGAGAACAGCTCTGACCGAGGCGCATCAAGCGGCGATGTCGGATCTGAGGGCGAAGCTGGAGGCATCAGAGGAAGAGAGTGTCCTGGCCGAGGAGAAGGGCTTTGAGCGGGCGAAGGCCCAGGTGGCCTGCCTATACCCAGAAGCTTCCCTGGAAGAAATCGGCCTATTCCGGACTGTTGTGGACGGGAGGATCGTGGATGAGGAGTAGCTTAGGTTCTGTTCCTTTTTGGCTTGTAAATCCCTAATGCTATTTATGTAACTCCCTTTTGACGCTCTGTTTTTATTTTAACTGTAACGTGTGCTTTGCGCCTTTAACTTTCACTTGATCGTTTTTGATTGGAACGTACTCTAAATTTGTTTCCAAATGTTCGTCCTTCAACTTTAGTGTATTCCTATTGTTTGTGCTAGAATTTTAAACTCTGCAGCGTTTTCTCCATGTGAGTGCCCAGGCTAAGCCCTGTGAGGGCGACATGTTGTGTTCCGAGAACTTTACGAGAAAACAGTTGCATCGATTTCGATTTGAGCGAGCAAGGGCAATCTCATTGGCCTGGGGCCTTGCTGCCACGTGGTTTTAGGTCTTAGCGCCACAGGGGTCTTACCGCCTTAAAATAGTAGGTCTTAACGCCGCAGGGGTCTTACCGCCTTAAAATAGTAGGTCTTAGCGCCGCAGGGGTCTTACCGCCTTAAAATAGTAGGTCTTAACGCCGCAGGGGTCTTACCGCCTTAAAATAGTAGGTCTTAGCGCCGCAGGGGTCTTACCGCCTTAAAATAGTAGGTCTTAGCGCCGCAGGGGTCTTACCGCCTTAAAATTGTAGGTCTTAGCGCCGCAGGGGTCTTACCGCCTTAAAATAATAGGTCTTTCATAATCATATATCAAGATGCCTATTGAAGAACTAAGGCGCCTCGTTAAAAACCCCTGCCCTTGCAGGGGAAAAGAGTGCCACCCCAGAACCTTGTTAAATACCAATGCGAAATTACAAAATGTCATGCGGGAGCTCGCCCGACTTGCAAATGTACGAGAAGCAAGTTACAAATTAATGAAACGAATAATTAACTGTAATAGTGACGCAGATGGACGGCGTTCCACGTTCTTGGGACCACGCTCCCGGATAACTCCTCCAGCTTATAGGCACCGCCGGGCAGCTTCTCACGGACTCTGTAAGGCCCCTCCCAATTTGGAAACAGCTTACCCATCCTGGTTGGCGCCACCACCTGCCGTAGGACAAGATCGCCCTCTCGCATGTCCCTGGGAACCACCTTCGAGTTGTATTTCCGGGCGGCCCTTTGTTTCGCAGCAAACTCCTGGATGTGGGCGGCCTCCATTATTTCATCCAGCATATCCAAGTCGCATGCTTGGCCAATTTCGTTATCTTACAAAACAAACCGCGTTAGTTGAAAGATTTCTAAAATAAACATTGTTAGTCGAGTAGCTTCATAAATGATGCGAATATATATAGTGTAGGCGTCGTCCCCAGAGATATCCCCGGCAAAAATTTGCGCCCTTACCTTCAGCATTAAAATTTTCCCTTCGCCACGTGGGCGTATCGACTTCTACGGGCAGCATTGCCTCCGCCCCGTATACCATTCTGAACGGCGTCTCGTTTAAGGACGAGTGGGGTGTCGTGTGATACGACCAAAGTACCTCATGTAGTCGCTCCGACCAAAGGCCTTTGGCGTCATCAAGTTTCTTCTTGAGCCCGTTCAAAATTACCTTGTTGGCGGACTCGGCCTGTCCATTCGCCTGGGGGTGAGTAACCGACACAAACTTTGTTTGGATACCGAGTCCGCTGCAGAAGTCTCTGACAGTCTTGCTGGCGAACTGTGTCCCGTTATCGGATACAATGCACCTGGGCAGACCAAACCGGCAGATGATTTTCTTCCAATAAAAACGCCTAACTCTTTCGGCAGTGATCTTGGCTACGGGCTCCGCCTCTATCCATTTAGTAAAGTAGTCAACCCCAACAATCAAGAACTTCAGCTGACCTGGCGCTAAAGGGAAAGGGCCGAGAATGTCAACGCCCCACTGGCAGAACGGCCATGGCGAGGTGACGGAATGCAAGACTTCGGCCGGCGCATGGAGGAGAGAAGCAAACTTCTGGCACTTATCGCACTTCTTGACATAATCGGCGCAATCTTTTAACAGGGTAGGCCAGTAGTAACCAGCGCGAACGATCTTATTGGCGAGGGCCCTACCGCCTATATGACTTCCGCTTACGCCCTCATGAGCCTCCAAGAGCACCAGCTGCGTTTCACTTTCAGCCAGGCATCTCAGCATCGGTGTCGCCACACCCATCTTATACAACTTACCCGCCTGCATGGTATATCTCGCACACTGCCTCCTCATCTTTTGTTCCTCCTCGTCTGAAGCAGGCGACCAGTTACCTTCCAAATATTTTACAATTGGTATCATCCATCCTCCATCTTCGGCCTAGACAGCGCCCACCATCATTGCTTCCGTGCTGGGAGCTGCCAACGTTTCTTGAATCACCGTCCTGTTATGTCCCGGTCTCTTGGTACTGGCCAACTTTGAAAGGATGTCGGCACGGGAGTACTGTTCGCGCGGCACATAGGTCGCCTCGAAAAATGTGAAGTTCTGAGCCAACTCCTGCACTTTCTTCAGATACTTCGTCAGCTGTCCGTCCTTCGTCTGATACTCTCCTGCAATCTGGTTGGTCATTAGCTGCGAGTCACTCCGCGCCCTGAGATTCGTGGCACCCATTTCTCGGGCAAGTTGCATTCCAGCTATTAGGGCCTCATATTCAGCTTGGTTGTTGCTTGCCTTCCACTCGAATCTTAGGGATTGCTCGATCAGGACGTCATCCGGGCCTTCCAACACGATCCCTGCGCCGCTCCCCTTCAGGTTGGATGCTCCGTCTACTAATAAGATCCATACGAAAGGTGACTGGGCCTCAGCGGGTGAACTCAACTCTACTAAGAAATCTGCCAACACCTGTGATTTGATACTGCCCCTGGGGACGAACTGGATATCATATTCGGACAGCTCCACGGACCATGACACCATGCGCCCTGCCAAATCTGGCTTTTTCAGAACCTGCCGAACCGGGTGGTTGGTTTTCACCACGATCCGGTGACCCTGGAAGTAAGGGCGTAGCTTCCTCGCCGTGGTTACTAATGCTAGAACTAGCTTCTCAATTTTCTGGTATCGCAGCTCCGCGCCCTTAAACACCCTACTAACGAAGTACACCGGCTTTTCGCCCTCCTCCTTCTCTTGGACAAGAACTGAACTCAAGGCGTGCTCTGTCACCGACAAGTATAGGTAAAGAATGACGCCTTTATCCGGGCGCGTTAGAATTGGAGGAGTGGCCAGGAAAGACTTGACTTTAATGAAGGCGTCCTCACATTCGGCCGTCCATTCGAACCTCTCCCCCTTCCTGAGCGTCGTGAAGAAATGAAAAGCTTTGTCTCCCGCACACGACAGAAAACGAGACAACGCCGCCAGACGCCCTGTGAGCTGCTGGACCTCCTTGACGGACGTGGGGCTCCTCATGTCGATGATAGCCTGACATTTATCTGGGTTGGCTTCTATCCCTCTCTTGGTTAACATGTATCCCAAAAACTTTCTCGCCTGAACCCCAAATGAGCATTTGGAGGGGTTTAGACGCATGTTGTACTTTCTTACACATCCCAAGATTTCCTCAAGGTCTTGGCAATGATTTCCCTCCTCCGCGGTCTTGACCACCATATCGTCAATATAAACCTCCAGGTTTCGCCCTATCTGGTCGGCGAAGACTCTGTCCATCAGCCTCTGGTAAGTGGCGCCGACATTCTTTAAACCGAATGGCATTACCTGGTAGAAGTAGTTGGACGCGTTGGTCATGAACGCGGTTCTGGGGGCGTCCAAGGGATCCATCCGAATTTGATTGTATCCTGAGTACGCATCCATGAAGCTCAGCGTCTTATATCCTGAAGTACCATCTATCAGTCTGTCAATGGCGGGGAGAGGGTATGGATCCTTAAGGCACGCAGTGTTCAGATACGTGAAGTCGACACACATCCTCCACTTACCCGAACTCTTTTTCACTAGCACGACGTTGGCCAACCAGGTCGGGTACTTAATCTCACAGATAAACCTGGCCGCCCTCAACTTCTTTACCTCTTCATCCATTGCCTTCCGCTTTTCCTCTCCCATTTTCCTTTTCCTCTGGACCACGGGCTTCACCTTTGGGTCCACCGCCAAATGATGACATACCACATTCACATCGATGCCGGGCATGTCGGATGGGCTCCATGCAAACAAATCCAAATTTCTTCTCAGAAGGCGGACTATCCTCTCCTCTTCAATCTTTGTCAAAGCCGTGCCAACTTTAGTAGTTTGAGAAGCCTGAGGGCCGATCTGTATCTCCTTAAGATCCTCGATGGGGGTCAGTCTTTCCTCGACGTACTCCTCTCGTGGATCCAAATCTACAAAATTGACATCCTGGGCGTTTGAGGGGCTGGGTCCACGCCCAGACGAAGAGTGGTCTGGTTTCCGAACTCTTAGGCTGTCCTGGTAGCACTTCCTGGCCGTCCTCTGATCTCCTTTGACCACTCCCACCTTACCATTGGGCAGCGGGTATTTCATGGTGAGGTGGAGCGTTGAAATTGCTGCTGACAACTGGTTGAGTGAAGGACGCCCTATGATTATGTTATAGGACGAGGGCGCATTCACCACCAGGTATCTGATTGAGACGGGCCTGGCGCTTTCATCCTCGCCGAATACTGTCCTCATGGTTATATACCCCCGTACCTGCACGTGCTCTCCCATGAATCCAACTAAAGACCCGTTGAACGGCTGCAACAACTCCGCGCCCAAGTTCAACTTCTCGAAGGCGTCGTAGTACAGGATGTCGGCCGAGCTTCCTGGATCAATTAACACCCTTCTCACCACACTGTTCAAAAGCTGTAAGCTGATCACTAAAGGGTCGTCCTCG
Source organism: Medicago ruthenica (assembly GCA_018208015.1). Lineage (NCBI taxonomy): Eukaryota > Viridiplantae > Streptophyta > Magnoliopsida > Fabales > Fabaceae > Medicago > Medicago ruthenica. The sequence continues at coordinate 71,433,387 of CM031374.1, forward strand.
TGAGGGAGAATTCCCGCAAAATCTTTACTGGAGAAAGTGAGCTCAGGATCAGCTTCTGGGACGGGCATTCCCATGCCTTCCAAACTGTCGATGTGCATCACGTGGCGAGCATACCTTTTTCTGGATGAGTTAGTCTCGCCTCCCCCAGCAAACCCTCCTGCAATGGTGTTGATGGTTACGCGGGCGTGTGGATTGCTATTGCCGCTTCCTGATCCGGGGTCCTCGCCACCCCTTGATGGGGGATCCTGTGGCCCGCGCTGGTTCCCTCTCTGGCTGGAACCTTGCCCTCCTCTGACGTAGCCCTTCAGATGTCCTTCCTGTATTAGCTTCTCAATCTCCCGCTTTAAGACTCTACAGTCGTCGGTGTGATGTCCCCTGGCTTTATGGTACTTGCACCACTTCTCAGGATCATTTCCCATTACTTCAGATCGCGAGGCCGGTGGTTGAGGAATCAAACCCGTATGGAGGACCTCCTGCAGAATGCGCTCTCTCCTCTGATTCAAAGGCGTAAAGTTTTCTAACGGCCTTCTGGCCGGTGACTTGAAAGATCCCCGCATCGGCTGAAGGTAGCTATTCTTCCTGGGGCTATGAAATTCATTTCCCCCAGAACTCCTTTCACGTGCGTCCCGGGCCTTCTTCTCAGCATTGCTCTCCTCGCCTTTGATGTAACACTCCGCCCGGGCTAAGATTTCCTCCATAGAATCCGCTGGTTTCTGGGCCAGGGATTCATTGAACTGGCCAGCTCTCAATCCATTCTGGAAAGCTCCGACGAAAATTTCCTGGTTGGGGCTGGCGACTTTGATGGTAGCTTCGTTGAACCTGGCTAGATACTCCCTTAACGGCTCGTGGGGTCCTTGTCGGACGTTAAAAAGGCTGGTGGTCGAGACCTTTCTATGCTTGCTAGCTGTGAACTGGTGTACCATCCGCCTGGCGAAATCGGGGTAGCTGGTTATGGAAAAGCGAGGCACACCCATGTACCACCTGAGGGCTGCCTCCTTGAGGGTTCCTGCGAGCAATTTGCATTTCAAGGAGTCCGCCGCTCCTATGATCGCCATCTGAGTGTTGAACGCCGTCAGGTGTTCGGTGGGATCTGATTTCCCATCGAATGAAGCGAGGTGTGGGGGTTTGAAATTCTCCGGGACCGGTGCGTTCCATATCTCGGCGGATAAGGGCTGGGAATCCTCTAGTTCCGGACCCTCTTGGTCATCTTGCTGCTCCTGATGTTGCTGTTGTTGAAGAGTTTGGACGGAGGCCTGGAGTGCCTCATTCTGTTGGCGCAGTTCCTCTAGCTGGAGCTGCATGGCGGTAACGGCATCCGGATCGGCGTTGTTGTTTCGGGATCCGGCCATTACGAGTTGGATGATTCGGCTTGTTTGAGTGTTTGGTCAAGAAAAACTGAGGCCTGGGAAAGTTTTACCTGGCCCCACGGTGGGCGCCAACTGTTCCCGCTGGTTGAACAACAGTACCAACCCCCTGAGCTATGTTATGACTCAAGAGCTTGGCTAGGGTTTTTTCTTTGTGAAAAATGAACGTGATCCTTTGCGAACCGTTGCAGCCCTCCTTTTATACGTCCCCCCATCCTAGGGAAATGGGGGCGGCTCTTACGGGATTCCCCAGCCACCTGGAGCGGTGACCTGGTCCTCGTTCGAGAAGCCCGGTCTACGATGGGAACGTGGGAAAGACTTGGTAGACGGGTCCAAATGTGGCCGTTAGCTCGGGTTTTGACAAGGTCAGCTCGCTCCGGGTGTGGTTCGGGGGCCTGCTCCGTACCCGAGCTGTTTCTGCGGGTGCCCGATCTCGCCCACGTGGCGGGTACGTGGGCAATGAGGTCCAGCTGGCCGGGGTGGACTGCCACGCGTCGTGAGAGGAATAAGATGACGGTACACCCATCAATCAAATGATGTGCATGTCCTCATAATAATTAAATTGAAACTCATAAACTCCTCTTCCCAAAGAGATCATCTTCCACTAAGTTTTCCACATATTTGAAAGCTTTTTTATCAGGTCTCATGTTGACAAATAATCATCCTTCCATGAAGATTTATTTTACAATCAGATATGCCCTTCTCGTATTGCTCTTGGGTATTTTTCATGCACAACACATCTCCTTAAATCGCCGAAGAGGGTAATTTATTGACTTGAACCTCGATTAAATTTCGTAAAACTTATGCAAAAGAACGTTGTGGTGAAGAAGCAGGAGTCGATTGCACCGGTGTGTATGAAACCATGCATGGCCAAGGGCAGATGGCGGCCATGTCGATGCGAAAAGCCAAACCCTAGCAAAGTGGCCAAACCCTAATCACGTTGAAGTATATTGTCTACTATCCATCTATATAGGATGTATATTAACAATAAGGTTAAACACATCAAATTATATTTTTGTACTTAGTCTTTATGCATATTTTTTTAATGCCTACAAAAAAAATAGGAACTACAAATATATATATGTATATATGAAAGAAAGAATATAAAGAAGGAAATATATTACAAATCGCCTCTTCCACCCCACCAAAATAAAAAAAATGGTGATGTAAAATTAGACTATTATCCTCTTTTTGACCCATAATAACATTCACATTTGAAATACATTATTTCCCCAAAAATAATGTCGCTTTCAGTTTTGAATGTAGTTTACTTGAACTTTTTTCAATTTTACATCTTATTAATATCATACTGTGTGCATCACTCCTAATATTTTTTTTACTTGCATTTATGATTATAAAATACATCATTGGTTAATGATGATTTAATAAAATCATTATCCTTTTCTTTTATTTATCATCGTTTTTTGTGGGTAAAATATTCAAATGCAATAATTATTGTGTAATGGAGGAATTAGTATTCTATCTGCGTAAAAGTAATTCTAAAGTAAATGTTTTATGTTAATCTTATACAAGCTTTGTGTGCATTCTCGTTGAACTCAAGATCAACGAATATAAAAATTGTAGTAAAATTAATTGAAAATTGTACTCTCATTATGTCCATCTCTTATTTTTCTTTATTTTAATTAATAATATATTATAGTGTGTTGTAAATAATGGTTAATTGTTGGAGTGTCAATATATTTGAGTTTTCTATTGTTTATAATGATGCATTTGGATTCTAGTAGTCTTGCATAAAATAAAACGAAAAGTTATATTTGCAGAAACTATAACAATTCATGGTACAACAACACAAAACATGAACATTTTTCTTTATATTTTATAAATTCAATTTGAAAAATAAATATATATTTCATGTTTATAACTAATTTGAAAAATTGACAAAAAAAAATCGTTTAGACTCACTACATAAAAAAAATGTGTTATTTTCACGATATTTTTGTTTCCTTTAAATACTATTAAGAAGAAATCTTTGTCAAATTGATATTAAATAACGGTAGTCTTTTTAGAGAAAAAAAATTGGAAAAGAGAGAAACTATTATTAATTAAGTGGCTCTAATTGTCGTTTTCAATCGCCCCTAAGAAAATTTGAACTTCACCCGTTAATATCACAGGGTTAAATTCTAACCACAAAACTAACATCGAATGAACAGTTGATTAAAGATAATACTCGAATGGGTTGGGTAGCTCAATTGGTTGAGCTGTGGGTTGAAGAGTTAAAGGTCCAAGGTTCAAATCTTGGAAAAGGAGAAACTAACCTAACAATCAATATACTAATATTTTCCATTAAAAAAGATAATACACTTCTCTTTCCTAAATATTGTCGGAGTCTGACCCAATATAATAAAGATAATGCATCTTCCGTTCCTAAATACATGTCGCAGTCTGACCATATGCACTAGTCACGTAACCTACTTTGAACATGTTTTTACTAATATATAAAGACAAATGTTTGTATATAAGACGTTAATCAATATACTAATATTTGCCAATAAAAAAAGATAATACACCCTCCTTTCCTAAATATTGTCGGAGTGTGACCCATTAAAAAAAAGATGATACACCCTCTGTTTCTAAATACATGTCGGAGTCTGACGATATGTACTATTCACGTAACCGACTTTGAACATTTTTTTTACTAATATATAAATACAAATGTTTGTATATAAGACGTTGTTTGATTTGTCTAAATGAGTTTTTTTTCAAAATATAAAACTTATTATAATTTTAAATTATAGACAATTAAAGATATTAATGATCAAAGTTGTGCAATGACATGTGTGAAGTGATCAATTGCGACGTGTATTTAGGAACGGGGTGAGTAATAATGAATGAGTAAAATATTGTTACACGGACAACACTTTTCAATACAACTTGTTATACTTAATATATGATGTGAAAACTCTTTAAAAGATGCATGCGTAAAATATTGTTACACTGACGAAGCATATAAATTTATTCAAAAGCATGACATGTATTTCGTGATGTAGTTTAATTATTTGTTCAAAGCTTTTTAGTAAAATATAAGACTTTTTAACATAATCATTTCGATAAAATATAATTACCATAAAAGAATATAATAAATTAGTCAACATAAAATAATTTTTTAGAGTAGGTACCCGCGTGCATACTCAATATGCATAGAAATAATGAATTTAAATTGTTTGATGTTATCATAACATTGTTCACGTGTCCTGCGTGGCTCACTATCTCTTGAGCCTATAAGAACCTTTGGACCCTAATTCACTTTTGCACAAGCTCCCAATTTACATTACATTCATACAATCACACACACCAAATATTTTTGTCTAGTGGGTCTCTCTCTGTAATATGGAACTTAATCCAAATTGCATAGAAAATGTTCCCTATATCTATGGGGTTTCCCCTCAAAATCATTGCATGAAACCAGAGATCCGTACTATGGTTTCTCTTCCACCTCTTAATGAGGCTAACCATCATTTTGTTTTGGCTTCAATAGGTCATTCCTCCACCGGTCCCTTTTTTATGATCCCAACCCCTTCATTCAAACCTACACACACCAATGAGTCTGTAGAAGGTTTTGTTAATAATTTTGACTCCATGGCCTTTGCACCAAACAATAACAAAATGGAAGTCATGCATGGCAACCTAAACACTAACAAAGACTTTTGGAATTTCTACCAAAACAATTCCCTTCAATCTGGTGAAACCTCACAATCTCAGCTCCTAGAAATGATGTTTAAGCTCCAAAAACATCTTTATTCCATTGATAGAGCTGAAAACAATCTCCTGGATGCTGATCAAAGACTCGTTCTTGGTGACAAGAACCAACAAAAGGGTGATCATGTCAAGAATAATGAAATTTTGACCAAAACTACAAATACAATCAAAGGCAAATGGACTGCAGATGAGGACAGGTATAAAAATTATTCAAAATCTTGTATTCTCTCTCACAATGATTCATGATTTTTATTAGCTATTTTTAAATATTCTATGGTTATAATAATGTTTACTGATTTTATTTTATTCATTTTATCCCAATGTAGTTTTATAATTGTTTTGTTCAACATGTTATCAATATTTGACAATTGAAAAACAATTGATTGTATTTTACCATTTTTGCAGCATTCTTATCTTGTTCTTGAGTTTGTTAGGGCCTAAAACATGGTCATACATTGCTGAATTCTTGAATGGAAAGACTGGGAAACAGTGTTGGGAGAGATGGACTAACCATCTTCAACCAGATATTAGGGTCTCTCTCTCTCTCTCTCTCTCTCTCTCTCTCTCTCTCTCTCTCTCTCTCTCTCTCTCTCTCTCTCTCTCTCTCTCTCTCTCTCTCTCTCTCTCTCTATATATATATATATATATATATATATATATATATATATATCATTTTTAGTCCTTCTCATTTTAATGTTGTTATATTTTAGTCTTTCTGTTTTACACACATGTATACCAAATAATATCAATTTTAAAAAAAAAATTTGTAATATTTTATATTTTAAAATCAAATGTCATATATTTATTCGATAAATATTTTATGCATTATTTTATAATAAAAAAATGTAATTTATCGAAAAGAAATTTTCCACTAAATCGATATTTACATAGATTTTTGTGAAACAAATAAGTTAAATATACCTTAAGCATTAAAGTTCTCATATCATTGTTTGCCTTACGCCTCAAAATATGTAGGGTTGACCCTACTTTCAATCATATTTTTTTTAAAAAAAATTAATCATTTACTTGTGCCAAAACATATATCTTATGAAACATTAGTTCTTCATATGTAACTTGCATTAATGATTTTTTATTCAAAACCTTTTGTCACTAAAACACCTCTCATGAAATAACTACGTGATTCTTTTAATTACATGTGCAATATAAATTGTCAAGATTAATTTCATATAACATGTCTTGTTAGATAAGTCATACATATATTACACAAAAAGACATGTTTGTTACTATAAATTCTTTCTTTAACAAATTAAAGAGATGATAATTTTCCTCTATTCAATTTTGTGTGCATCTAATATCCACACATTAAACATAGAAGGGGCCATGGAACGAAGAGGAGGACGGAATTCTAATTGAAGCTCATAAAGAAGTTGGGAACAAGTGGGCAGAAATTTCAAAGAGATTGCCAGGACGTACTGAGAACTCCATCAAGAATCATTGGAATGCTACTAAGAGGAGTCTGAAATCCAAGCTGAAAGAAAATAGGAGAAGAGATGGTTCAAAGGGAAAATTGCTTCAAAACTATATTAGGGAAGTCACTGTTGCTCAAGAATGTGAAAAGAGAATAATGGATAATGGGAATGAGGATCGCAACAATGACTTCAACTATGAAGATTGGACAACTCAAGAGGACGATGTTGGTGGCTATGTTGATGGAAATGAAGTGAAAAATGGATATGGCATAATGGATTATGAGGTTGGAATCTAGATGTTGTTTGAGTTTCCAATGAAGGACACCTAGTTGAAATAAAAATCTTGTAGAAAGATTAAGTGAATAAAAGATGTCCAATCACAATCGAATAATATATTGCACCATTTTTAAAAAACTTTGGTTGTTTGTGATGCTTTTAGCTTATGCTTAAATTTATGAACTTATGATTAATTGTGTTAAATTCGTGTTCCTTTTTTATGGTTGAATTGAAACATGTATAAGTTACTGAATTGATGTTGTTGTTTCCTCAAAACTCATGTTTGATTATGTTATTTGGTGACTTTGTGAAATTTGATGAATTTTGATGAGAAACATGATAATTGGTGTTGATTATATTTAATTGAGTTGATTATGTGATTGGATTATGAATTCAAGTGATTATGAAGTTTGGCTTGTGTTTAAGTTGTTGTTGTGGTTGTTTATGTGAAATTGACTTAAGTTGGTAAAAATGATTAAGTTTTTGATTAAAAGGTTTAAGTTGATTCATGTTGGTTGATTTAAGTGATTATGATCATGTTGAATTGAATAGAAAACTTGGAATGTTGTTGTTATGCTTTGTTTGTGAAATTAAGTCGTGGATTTTTGAGATGAACTTTGAATTAAGTTGATTAAATTGGAAATAAGTGATTATGAACAAGTTGTTTAAGCTGAGTTTGAAACATAATTGATTAATTAATGTTGGGTTAATGACTGGAATCGAGTTTGGAGTGTTTGGGATCGAATGGTGCTGTCGAGAAACGAGAAAAATTGTTGTTTTCTTGTGCTGAGCAAAACGCATGGTCTGGCTGTGCAAAACACACGGACCATGCATTTGCTTCGACATTGACAATTGAAATAACACACGACCGTGCGTTTTTAATGCACGACCGTGCATTTTTCTCACGCTTGTAAAAATCCAATATTTGACTTTTAAAGTGTAACCAAGATGCATAATTGGGTCCCAAACCCCTAACTTTGATCATTAGGAGTTTAATTGTGATGTTTATGATTGGTTAACAAGGCTTATGATCGAAGATAACTTAAGAATGAAATGAGTTAGGATTAAGTATGTAATTGGTCTTTAATTGAACCATGATGTGAATGTAAACTTGATGATTGATCATGAGATTTAATTGATGACGGAATATGAATAATATGTGAAGTAAGATGAGTTAATAGGTGTATGCAACCTTGTTTGTTTGTGTGTGTTGTGATTATGTGAAAGAAGTTAAATGAATATGCTGATGATGATGATGCGATGTTTGATTACTTGACTTGTTGATGTGTGGCCTTATTGATTTGACAATGTGATTGGTGATATATGTTATACGATGGTGTAAATTGTATAACGATGATGAGTATGTTTGGTGTGCATTGTTGAGTCTATATGTGGGTCCATGCATTCATAGTCAGTTATTGGTGCTTGATTTAAGATCAAGAATAAAACTGGTGCTTGATTTAAGAGCAAGAATAAACATTGGTGCTTGATTTAAGATCAAGAATAAATTGGTGGGTGATTTAAGATCACTATGGTACCACATGCATGTAGAATCCTTAGGCGCATTTCATACACATGAAGCGTCGTATGTGGCAATGTTTTGGCGTGAACTTGTGCATCTAATTGGTAATTGGATACTTGGTGATTGTGTTGAGATTGAATTGATTTGACTTGAGTTGATGATTATATACAAACATGTTTTGGTGTGAGCATTTGATATGTATATAACTGTGGGGTAAACCGTATGATGATTGTATGCGAATATGTTATGAATATATGTAAGACGTAACCAGACTTTTTGTAAAGAATATGGATGTACTGATATTGATGTTATTGTTGCCTGAACTTACATGCGTTTATTAATCTCTTATGCTGAACTTATATCTTACCCCCAGTGACTTTTGTCGCCTCACCCTTGTGGTGTAGACGTCGTGCAGGTTGAGGAGTAGCATCTTGCTTGTGAGTTGATGAGGATGGTTTGAGGCTTACTCATATTTATCTGCTTTTCTCGAGGCGTCTAGATTTAGGTGCTCTGATCTAGGATGTCGGGATTTTCTTTGTTGGATTATATGTTATGAGATTTTATGAATCAAACTGTTGTTGCTATATATTATGATGAGTTGTATGTTATGACCGAGACATGACATTTATTTGACGTTGATTATGATTTTATTCCGCTGCAATATGAATATATTTGGTGAAATTTTCATATTGAATATTTGATATGAGTTTATGTTGAAGTAGTAAGACCCTAATGTATGATAAATGTGTGATTTATCTTTATATTTATGTTCTTGGGGATTGGGACTTTACAACACCTACCAGGATAGGTAAGCTATTACCTAACTGGGAAGGACCATACATAATAAGAGAGAAGCTATCACACGGAGCATATAAACTTGAAGAGTTAAATGGAGATCCAATCCCACGCACCTGGAACGCAGTCAATCTGCGCCACTACTATCATTGAAGTTTTAGTCCTTTATTATTTACGATTTCCTTTTATGTTTTTGAATAAGGCGAGCTCTCTTCAAAACTGATCCCGCCAAAGTTGTTACAAACACTTTTTTGTATGATTTAATAAAAGGGGTAGGGTAGCACTCTTTTCCCCTGCAAGGGCAGGGGTAACGAGGCACCCTACTTTCTTAGATGTTGTTGCTTGTCTTTTCTACATTACGTATTGCACATGGAGAATTAGAAAATACTTTTGAAGCCATAAGACCTGTTGGATATTTGGTTGTTGGCTTCATGTTTGCTAAAATCAAATAGACAAGAAATTTGTGCTTCAGAAGCTGAAATTTGCCAATCAGAAGCTGAAACTGGTTCTTCAGAAGCTGACCGTACACTTCAGAAGCTGGAATAATACTTCAGACGCACTGTTTAGAAGCTGGTCTTCAGACGCACTGTTCAGACACTGACTTTTGTTGACCTTCAGACGCACTTTTTAGACGCTGACTTTTGTTGACCTTCAGAAGCACTGTTCATCAGAAGCTGAATCTTCAAAAGCTGCATTTCAAAAGCATTTCAGAAGCTGGTTTCTGCGTTCAGAATTTGTGTCTTCAAGCTGTTAATTCTCTCACATAATCTGTTGAAGATTCAATTGAAGATTTATCCAAGCTTCGTTTCTAGAAGGAAGTTTTTTTTTTTTTGCGCAAGATATGTTCTGAAGATTTAGTTCAATTATTTGTGAATATATTTTCAAGGAAATCTTTGGAAAATATATTTGTGAATAATATGTGAGCTTCTATTTGCTTCTAAAGAATTATGGGATTATATCTTTGAAGATTTGGTTCAGAATTATGGTTGCTGTTGAAGCTATTTAAGGAGCACGTTGCTATTGAAGAATTAGATCTCAAGAATTAAAAGAGTCTTAGTGTTTTTGAGTCTGTGAGCTGTTGCTCTGTTTTTGTGCACCACTCATCTGTTAGAGTTGGTTTAGTTTGTTTTTGAGTTGTAATTCACTTAAAGCTTTTAAGCACAAGTGACTTTGTTGTTTTGAAGAGTGTCTTCGTACTTGATTTGTTTGAGAGTCTAATAATCACTGGGCTGTGATTATTTGATTAGGAAGTAAGTGGGATCTTATATCTAGGAGTTCCTAGGTAGAAGTCTATACGGGTAGTGATTAAGTGATAAGGCTGGGAACAGGGGATGTGTCTTGAGTCTTTGAATTGATACTACTTAGTGGATTTCCTTCCTGGCTTGGTAGCCTCCAGATGTAGGTGGAACTGGGTTAACAAATTATCTGTGTTTTTTACTTTCTGTCCTTTTTATTTCTGCTTCTTAACTGCTATTTTCATACTCTGTTTTACGGTTCAGAACCAGTTCCTGCCAGGAATTTCAATTGGTATCAGAGCAGGCACTCTTCCTGTATTTGGGTGAGCTCCAGGGAAGGTGTTTCTGGCAAGAATGGACAAGGAAGGAGGATTTGTTAACATACCACCTCTGTTGGATGGGACCAACTATGAATATTGGAAATCTCGTATGAGTGCTTTCCTGAAATCTATTGATAGCAAGACCTGGAAAGCTGTTCTGAAAGGTTGGGAACATCCTGTTGTGCTGGACAAAGATGGAAAGAAGACAACTGTGTTAAAACCAGAGGAAGATTGGTCCAATGATGAAGATGCATTATCTCTTGCAAACTCCAAAGCCTTGAATGCTATATTCAATGGAGTGGACAAGAATATATTCAGAATGATCAAGCAGTGCACAATAGCTAAGGATGCCTGGGAGATTCTCAAGACTACTCATGAAGGCACATCCAAGGTAAAACTGTCCAGACTTCAGCTTCTCACCACTAAGTTTGAAAATCTCAGAATGTTGGAGGATGAGAACATACAAGATTTTTATATGAATGTTCTGGACATGGCCAACTCATTTGAGTCTCTTGGAGAAAGAGTATCTGATGAGAAACTTGTGAGAAAGATCCTCAGATCCTTACCTAAGAGATTTGATATGAAGGTGACTGCTATTGAAGAAGCACATGACATCTCATGAAGGTGGAGGAATTGATTGGGTCTCTTCAGAACTTTGAAATAAGCATAACTGATAAGAAGGGGAAAGGTGTTGCTTTTGTGGCAAATGATGAAAGCTTATCAGAAGATATTGTGTTGCTGAGTAAATAGTTTAAGAAGATTCTGAAGAAGACAAGAACTAATCAACCCAAAGGTGTTCAATGTCATGAGTGTGAAGGATATGGTCACATTAGAACAGAATGTGCCACATACCTCAAAAATCAGAAGAAGAGTCTGACTGTGTCTTGGTCTGATGAAGATGACTCAGAAGGAGAAGAGGAGCATGTCACTGCTTTAACTGGAAAATTCAGGTCTGATGATAAAGTTAAGGTTTCAGAAGCACTATCAGGTTCTGAAACAATATCAGAGTCTGAAGCATCTTCAGAGTCTGAATGCAGTGATGAAGAACTGTCTTATGAAAAACCTGCTGAGTTTTGCAAGAAGTTGCATGTTCAATTTAAAGAAGTTTGCAAGCTGCTGGAAGAACAGAAGAGAACTATCAGTCAACTTCAGTTTGAAAGAAGTGAACACTTAGAGAAATTTTTTGATCTCAAAGATGAGGTAACCCAGCTGAACTCTCAACTTGAAAATATGAAGAAACAAGTCAGAATGTTAAACACTGGTACTGATGTGTTAGAAGAAATTTTGGAGAGTCTGAACCAAGGGAAACCAAATGGAATTGGGTATGATGATAGGACTCTGAACAACAAACAGCAACATCCAGCAAAAAGGTTCACTACAGCTGCTAAATCATGTGATCCAATGATGAATAAACCTAAATTGGAATACCAGAACCAGCATCAGGGATCTAAAGACAAGAAGGCATCTCATCCTTGGGTATGTCATTATTGTGGTAAAAAGGGGCACATAAAGCCATTCTGTTACAAGCTGCATGGATATCCAAAGCACTTTCAACAGAGAAAGTCTAAACCTGTTGTTGTCAATGTCAAGAAGGTATGGAGACCAAAATGTGAAAGTGTTGACAAGAGGGTGAATGATAGGAAAGGAAAGGTTGTTACTGCTGCCAGCAAGTCTACTCCTGTTACTAAGAAGAGTGCAAGTGTTGGACCATCTAAAGTATGGAGCAAGGTGGTGGTCCCTGTCCCAAAGAAGCAGACACTAAAAGGAAAGGAAGTGGATCATAGTGAGTCTAAGGATAATGTTGAGCAAGATGTTCAAGACATCATGCCCTATGTTCAGTGTGCTGAGGATGATGAAGATGTTACTGATATAAAAGCCTTAGATGCCAAGCAATTTGAAAATTTGAAGGGCCAACTAGGCAAATTTGTTATGAGCTTTTTTTGAAGACTTTGTGTGTGAGTATTGTCTGTGTGATACTGCTGGTCTAAGAAGTGTCACAGAGGTTCTGTGGTATGCTGGTATGTGATGGATAGTTATATCCTCTGTGTTTGTTTTTCCTCTGTTTGAGTGCATCTGGTCTGTATCTGTTGTTTCTTGTGTTTCTCTGTTCCTGGTGATTGCTGGTTGTTTTGTCAACATTGTTTGGCTAAAAAGGGGGAGAAATATGTATATGTCTGTTTCAGAAGCTGTTCAACAGTTCAAGGGGAGTTGGAGTTTCTGATTGATCTGTTTCAGGGGGAGTTCCTGAATGTCTGTTTCAGGGGGAGTTCCTGAATGTGTGTTTCAGGGGGAGTTCCTGAGTTGTGTTGTTCCTGAAGATTTGTTCAGAGGTAGTTCAGGGGGAGTATATGTGTGAAATGTAGTGAATCATCCGCTGCTGACTCTGTTGCTACATTTGTGTTATGTTCTTCATGGTTGCGTTCTTTGTTGTGTGAAGAATTTGCTTGTTGCTATGCTCAAATTGATTTTAGCCAAAAATTTGCCAAAGGGGGAGATTGTTGGATATTTGGTTGTTGGTGAAATTCCTGGCAGGTAAACTGGTTCTGAACTAAAAACAGAGTATGAAAAATAAAGTTCAGAAACAGAAAAATAAAGTGCAGAAAGTAAAGGAACACAAGGAATTAACACAGTTGATTTGTTAACCCAGTTCGGTGCAAACTTCACCTACTCTGGGGGATACCAATCCAGGAAGGAAATCTACTAAGTATAATTAATTCGAAGACTCAACAACCCCTGTTCTTCGTCTTATCACTTAATCTCTACCCTTCTAGACTTCTACCCAGGAGACCACCTAGGTAGAAGAAACCACTTACTTCCTAACCAAGCAATCACAGCCCAGTGATTGTCAACTGAACAAAAACAAACAAATTGAAGACACTCTTCAAAAACAGAAAAACATTCACTTGTGCTTAAAAGCTTTAAGTGATTAACAACTCAATGAAAACAAACAACCAACTCTTACAATGAGTGGTACACAAATAACAAAGCACTAAGCTTAACAGACACAAAAACTCTAGAACTAATTTCTGGTTTTTGACACATGAAATTTCCAATAGCAAAGCCCTCTTTTAATAGTCTTCAGCTACAACATAAATCTGAACCAAATATTCTTCAATTGATATGATTCTGAAATATTATAGAAGCTCAAAGAAGGAAACATATTTATGAATTATATTTTCCAAAGATCCTTTGAAAATATATTCAATAATAAACATGAAGCCAATCTTCAAATAAGATCTTCTCATAAAAATATCAGTCTTCTGGAAACTTCAGCCATGATAAATCTTCAACAAATCTTCAAAAGATAGCGAGGAATTAATCACAAAGTATGCAAAAAATCAGCTTCTCATAATTCTGAGTCCAATCTTCTGCAATTGATATGTTTCTGAATTATGAATGGCTCAATAAGGAAACAAATAATTCTGCATTGTATCTTGCAAAGATCCTTCAGAAAATATAATTAAGCATAAACACGAGACAAATCTTCTCAAGATCTTCAACAAAAATATCAGATTGAAAGAAAAAATCCAGCTTCTGAAGACATTATATAACATCTGGAAAACGCATTGCTTGCATTTTGATTTTACCAAACAATGAAGCCAACCTTTAAATAACCAACAATCTCCCCCTTTGGCAAATTTTTGGCTAAAATCAAATGCTTCATAAACACAAGTCCTTCATTCATCACAAGTAATTAACCATGAAGAACCTCCACATAATGTAGCAGAGTCAGCAGCGGATTAAAAAACACAAACAACTGAAAAATGCTCCCCCTGCAACACACAACATCAGTTTTTGAGGAACAACTCTTCTCCCCCTGAAACACAGCACTCAGGAACTCCCCCTGAACATAACAACTTCTGACAGGAAGCACACAAACTCAGGAAGCACACAAACAGATCAGCAATCACCAATCACACATACTTCTCCCCCTTTTTAGCCAAACAAGTTTGACAAAGCACCAGCAAACATCAGTAAACACCAGGAGCAAGAAACACAACTAGAACACAAAGAACTCAGCACAACACACTTGTAAAGATCAGAACCACAAAGAATCCACCCAGCAGAAGAACAACCAAACACAAAAATGTAGAGAACAGCACAACCTCAGACAAGAAACACAAAGCAGAAAATCAGACATCAGTCATCACTAACCAGTTTTCAGATTCAGCATCAGAAATTGCTTAGTCTTCATTAGACACAAACAACAGATGCTGATCAATTGATATGTGCCTCAGGCACATTCAGAACCTTCTTCCCAGCTATCTTCTTCTCAAAATCAGCAACTCTTTTCTGAACACAGGACATAACCTCTTTAGACTCACAAGAAACTAAAGCCTTCTGATCAGGAACAGGAACTTCGCTCCAGACTTTGGATGATCCAGCACCAGAACTCATCTGTGCTACAAGAATGGGCTTGCTGTCAGCAGCAACAGCCTTTTCTTTCCCTTTGTTCAGCCTCTGAGCAACACTAGCACACTTAGGTCTCCATTCTTTCTTGATCTTGCTTTTATTCACAGCAGGTTCCATTTTTCTGTGGTGAAAATGCTTGGGATATCCATGCAGTTTGTAACAAAAAGGTTTAATGTGTCCCTTTTTACCACAATGATGACATACCCAAGGATGAGATGCCTTCTTGTCTTTAGATTCCTGAGGTTTGTTCTTAGGTTTCCTCATCAGTGGAACATGAGTATTAGTAGCAGGTAGAAACCTCTTAGCAGGTTTTTGTTGTTTGATGTTCAGGTTCTGATCAACAAATCCAATGCCATTTGGTTTTCCCTGATTCTGTTTCTCAAAAATTTCTTCCAGCACATCAGTACCAGTGTTCAACATTCTGACTTGTTTCTTTACATGTTCAAGTTGAGAGTTCAGCTGGGTTACCTCATCTTTGAGATCAGAAATCTGTGCTAGATGATCACTTCTTTCAGCATACAATTGACTGATAGTCTTTTTCTGATTTACCAGCTGCTTGCACACTTCTTGAAATTTAACATGCCACTTCTTGCAAACAACAACAGGATCTTTATAAGACAATTCTCCATGTGACTTCTTAACATCAGTATTGGTAACAAGGCCAATGCTTTTTACTTTCTTTTCCATTCTGCCAGAAAATAACTTCCTGGAGCTCACCCAAAAACAAGCAGGGTGCCTGCTCTGATGCCAATTGAAATTCCTGGCAGGTAAACTGGTTCTGAACTAAAAACAGAGTATGAAAAATAAAGTTCAAAAGCAGAAAAATAAAGTGCAGAAAGTAAAGGAACACAAGGAATTAACACAGTTGATTTGTTAACCCAGTTCGGTGCAAACTTCACCTACTCTGGGGGATACCAATCCAGGAAGGAAATCTACTAAGTAGAATTAATTCTAAGACTCAACAACCCCTGTTCTTCATCTTATCACTTAATCTCTACCCTTCTAGACTTCTACCCAGCAGACCACCTAGGTATAAGAAACCACTTACTTCCTAACCAAGCAATCACAGCCCAGTGATTGTAAACTTAAAAAAAACAAACAAATTGAAGACACTCTTCAAAAACAGAAAAACATTCACTGGTGCTTAAAAACTTTAAGTGATTAACAACTCAATGAAAACAAACAACCAACTCTTACAATGAGTGGTACACAAATAACAAAGCACTAAGCTTAACAGACACAAAAACTCTAGAACTAATTTCTGGTTTTTGACACATGAAATTTCCAATAGCAAAGCCCTCTTTAAATAGTCTTCAGCTGCAACATAAATCTGAACCAAATATTCTTCAATTGATATGATTCTGAAATATTATAGAAGCTCAAAGAAGGAAACATATTTATGAATTATATTTTCCAAAGATCCTTTGAAAATATATTCAACAATAAACATGAAGCCAATCTTCAAATAAGATCTTCTCATAAAAATATCAGTCTTCTGGAAACTTCAGCCATGATAAATCTTCAACAAATCTTCAAAAGATACGCGAGGAATTAATCACAAAGTATGCAGAAAATCAGCTTCTCATAATTCTGAGTCCAATCTTCTGCAATTGATATGTTTCTGAATTATGAATGGCTCAATAAGGAAACAAATAATTCTGCATTGTATCTTGCAAAGATCCTTCAGAAAATATAATTAAGCATAAACACGAGACAAATCTTCTCAAGATCTTCAACAAAAATATCAGATTGAAAGAAAAAATCCAGCTTCTGAAGACATTATATAACATCTGGAAAACGCATTGCTTGCATTTTGATTTTACCAAACAATGAAGCCAACCTTTAAATAACCAACAGTTGGCTTCATGTTTGCTAAAATCAAATAGACAAGCAATTTGTGCTTCAGAAGCTGAAATTTGCCAATCAGAAGCTGAAACTGGTTCTTCAGAAGCTGACCGTACACTTCAGAAGCTGGAACGGTACTTCAGACGCACTGTTCAGAAACTGGTCTTCAGACGCACTGCTCAGACGCTGACTTTTGTTGACCTTCAGACGCACTGTTCAGACGCTGACTTTTGTTGACCTTCAGAAGCACTGTTCATCAGAAGCTGAATCTTCAGAAGCTGCATTTCAGAAGCTGGTTTCTGCGTTCAGAATTTGTGTCTTCATGCTATTAATTCTCTCACATAATCTGTTGAAGATTCAATTGAAGATTTATCCAAGCTTCGTTTCTAGAGGGAAGTTTTTTTTTTGCCCAAGATATGTTCTGAATATTTGGTTCAATTATTTGTGAATATATTTTCAAGGAAATCTTTGGAAAATATATTTGTGAATAATATGTGAGCTTCTATTTGCTTCTAAAGAATTTTGGGATTATATCTTTGAAGATTTGGTTCAGAATTATGGTTGTTGTTGAAGCTATTTAAGGAGCACGTTGCTATTGAAGAATTAGATCTCAAGAATTAAAAGAGTCTTAGTGTTTTTGAGTATGTGAGTTGTTGCTCTGTTTTTGTGCACCACTCATCTGTTAGAGTTGGTTTAGTTTGTTTTTGAGTTGTAATTCACTTAAAGCTTTTAAGCACAAGTGACTTTGTTGTTTTGAAGAGTGTCTTCGTACTTGATTTGTTTGAGAGTCTAATAATCACTGGGCTGTGATTACTTGATTAGTAAGTAAGTGGGATCTTATATCTAGGAGTTCCTAGGTAGAAGTCTATACGGGTAGTGATTAAGTGATAAGGCCGGGAACAGGGGCTGTGTCTTGAGTCTTTGAATTGATACTACTTAGTGGATTTCCTTTCTGGCTTGGTAGCCTCCAGATGTAGGTGAAGTTTGCACCGAACTGGGTTAACAAATTATCTGTGTTCTTCATTTTCTGTCCTTTTTATTTCTGCTTCTGAACTGCTATTTTCATACTCTGTTTTACGATTCAGAACCAGTTCCCGCCAGGAATTTCAAGACCCAACTGGGCGATGAAAATCCAACCCAAGGCGAGCTTAATTCAACTTCCTCAACCCCATAGGGGTTTTGAGTCGACATACGATTATTTTCCTAACCCCACAAGGGCTCTAGGTCGCCATACGATTATTTTCCTAACCCCACAAGGGCTCTAGGTTGACATACGATTATTTTCCTAACCCCACAGGAGCTCTAGGTCGACATACAGTTATTTTCCTAACTCCACAGGGGCTCTAGGTCGACATACGATTATTTTCCTATCCCCACAGGGGCTCTAGGACGACATACGAGAATTTTTCTAACCCCACAGGGGCTCTTGGTCGACACACGATTATTTTCCTAACCCCATAGGGGCTCTAGGTCAACATAAGAATTTTCCTTAACCCCATAGGGGCTCTAAGTGAATACGCCAATAAAAAGTCAAGAGGGAACTAACTCTCAAAACACGTAAAAAAAACTATCTCAAGGAAACATCCCGATTCAGTAAAGACTTCCCAACAACTAGCAAAATTCATGACCGAGGAATTCGACATAAACGAAAAAAACGCCATAAAAACGAAAACGACGCCCAAAACAGGCAAAGTCATCAAGTAAAACGTGAACGCAACAACAACGCCACAACTAGAAATAAAACATAAATAAACAGAAGTCCAAAGGCGCCATCAAGGCATAATATTACAAAGAGAGCTCCAATTCGACGCACGATCTTTCCTCAAAACCTCGGGCGAGTTCCGGGAACTTTGCAAATTTTAGACGCAAGTGCACAAAACAAAACGAAAGAAGTAAACTAGCAAAATCGCAGAACGAAGGATGAAGGGACATTTAAACTTAAAGTAATACAGAGTTCCAGAAAACCAATACATAATTAAAATTACAATAAAAAGCGCCAGGCGCCATAAATATCACAAGATATATAAGATCTTTTAGGGCTCGTCCACCAACGCCCCGTCCTGAACGATTTTGAAGGGGTCCAACCTGCCAAGGTCAACATCTGGAAACAAGAAAGCAACTTGCTCCTTGGCACCCTCAAAGCCTCTATTGAAACTCTCCGCCGCCTCAAACTTGGCTTCTTCAACATCATCTTCCAATTGGGCAACTCGTTTCAAATCTTCCTTCGAGCTCACCCGTAATGCATCACGTTCTATAGTCAAATCTTCAATTTTCTTGTCATATTCCGCCACCAGAGAATCTTTCACCTCTTTAACCGCAGAGTCTTTCGCTTCCTTAGCTGCTTTCAGCTCTTTCTCCAACGAGCTCGCCTTCTCTCGAACTTTTTCCTCCTTCCGTGCCGCTGCCTCATGTTTTCGCCCAATGGTGTACAACATGAACGCAGGCAGTGAACGCCCACATCCCTCATCATCAGGGGAACTGTACCTTGCTGGTCGGCTTCCACGTCGACAGGGTAGAAGCTCACATGTTCCCTCATATAAGCCTTGAAATCAAAATGTCGATCCCATAAAGAATTTCCCTTCTCCCTCTTTTCAGCATCATCCACCTTCTTACTCGCCCCACTCTTCTCAACCTTTCCCTTCTTCTTCTCAGGCGAAGCCTTTGAGACCACCTCGCCATCAGAAGGAACATCCGCCACAACATCTGCCTTCCTCTTTGTTTTTCTGAGAATGACATCAGATGGCTTGCTGCTGACATGCCCCTCAGCAGCCTGTTTCGCCTTAGCCTCCTCGAGGTATTTCCTCCTCTTAGCACTAGACATAGGCGCCATGGGTTCTGCATAATATACACAAATGTAGAGTGAGAAAATGACAAACGAATAATCAGGAAGGAAAGAAAGAACAAAAACAAAAAGGTACTCACACAGATAAGCCTTTAGACTCACATCGTCCCCCTCCCTATTCAAAAGCTCCCGGATATTGAAAGGCAACATCTTGTCAAGAAAGCAGACCACATCCTTCCCATAGTCGTCTAGCTTCATGTAATCATACCCCGTGATGGGAGCTGGATTACTTGTCCAGTTGTTACCTGTGTTTTTCGACAAAGGACATAAAATACAGTTACCATTGGTTTGGTTACACACGTGGAGGAAAAGTGGGAACTTTTAGTCTAAAGGAGTTCCGAAGTTGCACTTGTCCGATTGACAAAATCGAAGTGTTAAAATTGGTCGAAGCGCACATCAACAAAGCGAAGATTGATTTTGTTTCGGAAAGTTTCATTGACAAGCTGTCAAAAGTTATGGCTGTCGAAAGAGCAAGATATGAATTTCAAATAGGTTGTTTTTCTGTTATTAAGTGTTATTAGCAGTTAGAAGTGTGGATAGGATTGTACAGTTATTTCCTTTAGTATAAATAAGAGTTTTCCATGAGGAAAACGAGGTCACAAAATCACTTACATAATATTCTACACACTCGAAGTATCCAAGTTACAGCGAGAAAAGAGTTACGAATCGTGTATGATCCTTGTGAACAACCTTTATTTCAAATCAATACAATTTACTTTACGCTAAGTTTCTGCAATCTACTTTTATACTGTAATTCCTTGTCGATAAGTTCAAGCAACCGAACTTAGAGATATTATGTTTCCTTCTTCTATTCGAAACATATAAAAATACATAAAAATATGTGAAGAAACTCAAACAAACTTGACACACAAACTTGTTTACCAAAAACCAGGGTAAACACCAGCACAAAGGAAATTTGGGCTCGCCATCTACCTTCACGGCGGGCGCCTCATAATCCTTGGCTCCCCTTGTCCGCAGGAATGTCTGCCTCCAATTCTTATAATGTGACGTGTATGGGGGAAACAAACGCCTATTAGGATGGGCGTTGATAGACACCCAAGAAAGGTTATTCACTCCTTTGGTTCCATAAATGGTGAAGAATAAGCTGATTGACGGCTGGAAACTCAATCCCTCACACAAAATCTCAAAAGCGTGAATAAACGCCCAACTATTCGGTTACAGTTGTGACGGAGCCACATTTAAAGTCTTCAGAACTTCTACCTCAAATTGAGTAAAGGGAAACTTCACGCCTAGATCTTCAAGCACAGCGGCATACATATGGAAAAGCTCGTCTTTCACTCCCTTTGGGCGACAAAGACAAACCTTCTCGCCAGGGCGACATGCTTCAAGGACCACGTCCTCCTCATTTCCAGTGGACAAGATACAAAGCTTACTCCTAAAAAATGCCACACGCTTTGGATCTGTATATACTGTCTCCAAACGGATGACGTCCTCTGTGAACGTTTCCCCACCTGATTCACTCGACGACATCGAATAACAGATTCCCTTCCTACACTGGGGTCCTGGGGAAGCATACAAGTAGCTGAAAGGATTGAGCCATCTACCCTCACCGTCACTCTCCAAATCACTAGTATCCACCAGCCTCAGTTTGGAAATCGTTTTTTTTAGATCGTCTGGATACTTAGGGTCAGGAATTTGCTCTAACCCAAAAGAAGCAATGAAACACTCTAAGTCAGATTTCAGGCGCTGCCCCGATGGGTTAAGAGCCATTTCCTCAAAGGAACAGGCGGCACCAATGTAGATGAAAAGTAAGGAAAAAGAAGCCGGTGAACTACTTCCTTCGAGGACGCCGATGTAGATGATGGACCGCTAGGAGCGGCCCTCGTATCCTCAGAGTCGATCTCTTCTTCCGGGTAGGTGGAAGGGATGCGGCAGATGCATTTGTGAGCACGGCGGCTTACGGGGTGAAGTACCAGGAATTTGTGTCTCCAAGCCCCGAGGGAGTCTGCATAGCTCTCGAACAACCTCGACATATGGTAAAGCTTCACCCAACCATGAACCTTCTAAAGGTGAGAAAAACACAAGAAGGGGGGTTGAATTGTGTTGCCTTTTTCTTTTCTTTCTCAAAAAGTATGTTTAGTTCAGAATCAGATGTTGATCAGATTCTGAAACTATTTTTAGAGTTGTTTGCAGCGCGTATAAAGTAAATGAGAGAGAGAGAGAGAGAGACACATCAGTTTATCCTGGTTTCTTCCACAACCCGGAAGCAGTCCAGTCCCCTTGTCACTTACAAGATATTTTCACTATAATCACAAAGATTACAATTTGCTCAAGCACAAAGCAAGAGACTTCCTATGCTCAAACACAAAGTAAGAGACTTCCAATTGCTCGAACACTAAGTAAGAGACTTCTTATGCTCAAACACAAAGTAAGAGACTTTCTTACTTAGACACACAGTCTAAGACTTTGAATCAAACAGATTTTACAAGAGAATAAGTTTGAGTTGAACACTTGATATACTATCAGTGGTGTTCACAAAATACAACACAGATTTAAGACTCTACACTTAAGAAATTCTAAGATAAGAAGTTTGTAAGAATTTCTAAGTTATTTTGATGACTTTCAGATTTGGCAGAACTTTGTTTCAAAAAAACAGAGTATCACGTTTTCAGTCAATGAGTCTTGTTCTTCTTCTTCAATCCTTCAATCCATTATAGAGAATTAAAGAGCTGTTGAGAAGAGCCAAATATCATCAAAGAGCCGTTGCCATAGAAGCTATGTCCAGCATTTAATTCCTTCTTGACAGTGTGTGCGCAACACAGAAAACATAGGAATGGAATTTGAATTGTTTCCTTAAAACAGGGAGAATGTTTTGGTCAAGGAGACAACTGTTGCATAGAGTTGTTCTGATCGTACAGTACTTCACCGTTCACAATTGCAATTGCTGACTGCTACGTTTCCTTCATACTCAAACTTCCTGTCTGTTCTTCAGACGCAGTTATTCAGAAGCTGGCATCAGACACTGTTCATCAGAAGCACTTCTTCAGAACCTGGTCTTCAGACACACTGTTCATTAGACGCTGTCTTCAGAAGCTGGCCTTCAGATGCACTGTTCATCAGACGTTGTCTTCAGAAGCTGGCCTTCAGACGCACCCTTCAGACGCTATCTTCAGAAGCTCTTCTTCAGATGCTGATTTTCTTCAGACTTGCAACACAAGCTTCTATATTTTCCTTCTTGCTCTTAACTTGTTCTTTCATGACCAATGTTAGATAGCAATCTTTAAGTATATGGTTCTGCACACTAGAATCAAGTATTAGCATATCCAATTTTCTTTTTAACACTTTGTTATCATCAAAACTCAAAAGAGAGTTGTTCATACATTTTGTTCCAACACCTTCGCCTTGCGCGTGCGTTGTACCCCAACCAACGTGAAGAAAAGGCGCTGAGAGGGCTGTCTGTCCCTATACTCACACCAAAACTGGAAGACCTTCACCAAAGCCCAGGAAAGAGGATGAAGCTGGGAGGATGCCGCACTCAGATGACGGAGCACCCCTAATTCAAAGTAGTTGAAAGGAACTGAAACACCATTCTCCCATTTCAAAATATCATAAGTAGTAAAGCAACACCCTTTGAAATGGCTGCTCGCCCTCCTTTTTTGATTTGGGCCTTCGAGCGGCCACTTGTCGGGCATCGTACTGGAACACCATTCAATCTCATCAAGTTTTTCATCCGTCTGGTAATAAGTGACGACATAAATGACGTCCTCGTGAACCCAGCTATAGTCCTCCTCGAAGCGAGAAGATCCTCGATCCCTTTCCATCTGCCCAACTCCGTCCCTCCTGAAAAGATAGGGGAAACCATGAATACGGGCTCTAGAACATACCTCCAACCACCATATAATTTCTCTGTGAGAAGGGCGGCACTCCAAGTATGCGGCAAGGGATTCCCTCATCTTGAACCATTTGAAACTTATCAGATTCTGACCATGAGTTAGACAACTATTCAGATTCACTCTCATTAGTGGGCCACGTGTAAAGTGTCCACTTATGATGAGTTTTATCAGAAGTCACAAAAATTCAGATTCTGAAACTCAGACTCTGATGCTTTCAGAGGCTTAACTTTCTTCAGACTCTCAAAGTGAGTGTCTGTTAAGTCTTAGCTTCTGATAACTTTCAGATTCTCAGTTTCTATTCAGAGTCAAGCAATTTCTCCAGAGATAAAATGCATGTTCAGATTCTTTTTAATAAAATTAAATTTGTCTTCTATGAGGGGTTTTGTAAATATATCAGCCCATTGATGATTAGTATCAATGAATTGAATATCCAAAACACCCTTCTGAACATAATCTCTAATAAAATGATGTTTAATTTTAATATGCTTGGCTCTTGAATGTAGAATTGGATTTTTTGACAAACAGATTGCAGCAGTATTATCACAGAAAATAGGAATGTTGTTTTCATGAATCTGATAGTCTTCCAACTGATGTTTCATCCAGAGCAGTTGTGTGCAACAACTTGCAGCTGAGATGTATTCTGCTTCTGCTGTTGACGATGCAATAATTGATTGTCTTTTGCTGGCCCAGGATATCAGATTCTCACCAAGGAATTGACAATTTATACTGGTGGATTTTCTTTCAATCCTGTCACCAGCATAATCAGCATCACAGAATCCAACTAGGTTATAATCTAAAGATTTCTTATACATAAGTCCAAGATTAGTTGTTCCCTTCAGATACCTGAAGATTCTCTTGACATCAGTCATATGAGATTCTCTAGGATCTGATTGGAATCTTGCACACAAGCATACACTAAACAAAATATCTGGTCTAGAAGCTGTTAAGTATAACAGAGAACCAATCATGCCTCTGTAGAGCTTCTGATCTACCTTTGAGCCAGTGTCTTCTTTGCTTAAATTGCAGGTTGTATGCATTGGTGTTGTCATCAATTTACAATCTTCAAGCTGGAACTTCTTCAGAAGCTCCTTTGTATATTTAGATTGATGAACATACACTCCATCTTTGCATTGGTTGATTTGAATTCCAAGAAAGAATTTCAATTCTCCCATCATGCTCATTTCAAATTCATCCTGCATTAACTTAGAAAATTCTTTGCAAAGAATGGCATTAGTAGAACCAAATATAATATCATCAACATAGATTTGCACAATTAAGATGTCTTTCTTAAGTGTCTTTCTGAAAAGTGTATTGTCAACTTGTCCTCTTACAAAATCATTTTTAAGTAAGAAATTACTTAGTCTCTCATACCAAGCTCTGGGAGCTTGTTTCAGACCATACAGTGATTTCTTAAGTTTAAAAACAAAATCTAGAATTTTTAAATCTTCAAAACCAGGAGGTTGTTTGACATATACTTCTTCAGAAATAACTCCATTTAAAAAAGCACTCTTAACATCCATTTGATATAAGATGATATTATGATTTACTGCATAGGAAAGAAGTAACCTGATTGCTTCCAGTCTTGCAACTGGAGCAAATGTTTCAGTGTAGTCTATTCCTTCCTGTTGACTGTAGCCTTGAGCAACCAGTCTAGCTTTGTTTCAGACTACTTCTCCTTGATCATTTAGCTTGTTTTTGAACACCCATTTTGTTCCAATAATGTTTTTGTGATTTGGTTTTGCAACTAAATCCCAACCATCATTTCTTTGAAACTGATTGAGTTCTTCTTGCATAGCTACAATCCAAACATCATCTGCAAGTGCTTCATCAGTTGTTGTAGGTTCAATCATTGAAAGTAATCCAATCAAGGAGTCATTCTGATAGAATGCTGATCTGGTCTTTCTTGGACTGTCTTTGTTTCCAATAATTAACTCTTCAGGATGTGAATACTTGTATTTGAATGAAGTTCTGGGTGGATTTGCTTCTGAAGAATCATTAAGACCTTGTTCAGAACCATCTTCAACTTGATTAGCTTCAGGAGGAGTGTCAGCATCTGAGAGTTTTTCAGCTTCTGCAGGATTTTCAGCTTCTGAACTTTCTTCAGACTCAGAATTCAGTTCAGATTCTGAAGGGTCCACTGAGAGCCGTATATCTGCAAAATACTCAACTAGCTCTGATATTTTATTATCAGGCTTCTTGTCATCAAACCTAATGTGTATTGATTCTTCAACAACATGTGTTTCAGAATTGTACACCCTGTATGCTTTAGATCTCTCAGAGTATCCTAAAAAGATACCCTTGTGAGCCCTAGCATCAAGATTCTTTAGGTAGACTTTATTGTTCAGAATGTAACATATACATCCAAACTGATGAAAATAAGAAATACTTGGCTTTCTTCCTTTAAATAATTCATATGTCGTTTTATTCAGAATTGGTCTAATGTAGGTTATGTTCTGAATATAACATGCTGTGTTAACAGCTTCTGCCCAGAAGTACTTTGCAATTTTAGATTCATGAATCATGGTTCTGGCCATTTCTTGCAAAGATCTGTTCTTTCTCTCTACAACTCCATTTTGTTGTGGAGTTCTAGGAGAAGAGAACTCATGGAGAATTCCATGATCTTCACAAAAAGTTTCAAATGGTTCATTTTCAAATTCACCACCATGATCACTTCTAACTTTTAAAATTTTCAAATCATTTTCTGTTTGTACTTGTTTGTACTTGTTTGTTGAACACATCATATGTTTCATTTTTGGTTCTAAGGAATTTAACCTAAGTCCACCTACAGTAATCATCAAAAATTACTAACCCATACTTCTTCCCATTGATTGATGTTGTTCCAATAGGACCAAACAGATCAATGTGAAGTAGTTCTAAGGGTCTAGAGGTAGAAACAATGTTTTTGGATTTAAAAGATGTTTTAGCAATTTTTCCTATCTGGCATGCTCCACAAAGAGCATCTGAGTGATAGTCGATGTTTGGTAAGCCTCTGACCAATTGCAACTTGCTAAGCTTAGAGATGAGTCCCCAGTTAGCATGTCCCAACCTTTTGTGCCATACCCATTTCTCACATCACTCACTGACAGAAGGAAAACTACCTTCTGATCAACCAGTTCTGAAAGATTAATTTTATAAACATTGTTCTTCCTCTTTCCTTTGAACACAATAAATTTATCTTTGTTGTTGATTACAGTGCAAGTGTTCTTATTAAACAGGACATCATAACCACTGTCACATAATTGACTTATGCTAAGTAGGTTATGTCTTAGTCCATCTACCAACCAGACATTATCAATGGAAAGGGAAGAATTACCTATCTTACAAGTACCAATGATCTTTCCTTTCTGATTTCCTCCAAAACCCACAGTTCCTCCCTCTTTCAAGGCCAGGGTTTGGAACATAGACCTTTCTCCTGTCATGTGACGCAAGCAGCCACTATCCAGGTACCAAGACTTTTCCTTTTCTTTGGATGTTAAGCATATCTGCAATAGAAATTATTTCAGACTTAGGTACCCATATCCTTATGGGTCCTCTTTGGTTAGTTCTGAAAGGATAAGGCTTCTTTTGTGCCTTTGGTCTGACATTTTGAGGTTTGAAAGGTTTATATAAACTGGTTTAGTATTCCTTGAAGGTTTTATAAACACAGTTTTTTGAAAATGTGAGTTTGAAGTTTTCAGACATTGAGACTTGCTTGTCTTAGGTTCTGAACTCTTCAGAGTTTGAACCTTTTCAGATTTAAAGTCTGTTTTCCTCATAGTCTTAGACTTAGAATCTTTTGGTTTAGACTTGGGCAAAGTTTTAGATTCTGCATTCATCTTTCCCTTAGATTCAGAAGTTTTAGATTCTGAGTTGTTCAGAACCTTAGGTTAAGCAGTCTCATTTTCTGATGGATTCAGTTTCTCAGAACTGTCAGATGCAGGTACAAAGCACACCTCAGTGCCTTTCATAATATTTCCAGAATAGGATGGTATGTTTGTTTCCTTTGAATGATTGACTGAATCATTTTTGAAACCAATACCTTCTCCTCTGTTTCTGTTAATATTATAAATCATAGAAGCAACTTTACTTCTGTTGATTCCAGTTAAGATAAAATCCTAAAGAGCAATTTCTTGTTCACTAGGAATTTCTTCAGGTTTCTTATGAGCCATTTCTATGAGTTCTCTAACTTCTTCATCAATCTCATTGATATGATTCTGAAGTTGGAGATTCTCATCAGTCAGCAAGTTATGTTTATTTTTCAAAGATTTTAATTGACTTAGCTTGCTTCTGAGGTGGTTCATAAGATCTTTAACTGTTTCAATAAGTTCAGAACGAGTAAGTTCAGAATATACCTCATCTTCATCTTCAGAGTCTGAACCTGACTCTGTATCAGAGAACGTTGTTGCCATTAAAGCCAAGTTAGCTTCCTCTTCATCATCTTTATCAGATTCAGATTCATTGTCAAGATCATCCCATGTTGCAATAAGACTTTTCTTGAGTTTGTTTCTGAAGTTGCTTGATTTAGAGCTGGTCTTCTTAGATTTCTCCTTTGACTTGTCCTTCTGTAGTTCAAGACAGTCAGCAATGAAATGACCAGTCTTCTTGCAGTTGTAGCAACCCTTCTGATCTTCCCTCTTGGAACCAGATCCTTTGAAGTTGTTGCTTCTGTTAGAAAATTTCTTTTGTCTTTTCATTAAGTACTGAAATCTTTTAGAAAGCATTGCAAGCTCCTCAGCATCTGAATCTTCTTCAGAATTTCCCTCAGGAAATTCTTCATCAGATTCTATAGCTTTTAGAGCTTTTGATGACTTTCCTTTTGATTTTAGTGCTATAGACTTAGACTTTCTAACAGATTCATCTTCACTAAGTCCCAGTTCATGCACTTTGAGAGAGCTTATAAGATCTTCAATACTTAGAGTATTTAGATCTTTAGCTTCCTCAATAGCAGTCACTTTAGGTCTCCATTTAGATGGCAGACTTCTAAGAATTTTGTTCACATGATCAGCAGTAGTATAGCTTTTCTTCAGAATCTGAAGTCCAGAAACCAGAGTCTGAAATCTTGAGAACATAGTCTCAATATTTTCATTCACCTTCATTCTGAACAACTCATACTGCTAAACCAGAATATTTGCTTTTGCTTCTCTAACCTTCTTGTTTCCTTCATAGTTAGAGCAGAGAGAGGTGAAGATGGCTTTAGCTGTTGATTTATCACTCAGCTTTTGATACTCACTGTGAGGTAGAGAATCCACAATGATACCTCTAACATTGTGATGCTTTCTGTAGATCTTTTTCCTTTCAGCATCAGAAAGCCCTCTTCTGTTAGTAGCCACTCCTTCTTCATCAACTGGTATAGTTATACCATCTTCAATGATGTCCCATAGACTATCATCTATGCCAATGATATGACTATACATTTTGCTTTTCCACCATGAAAATTTCTCTGGATCACCAGTAAACATAGGAGGTTTATGGTGTGAACGAGATTGCTTTTCACCTGTACCATAGTCATGTGATACAGAAGCATGATTTCTAGGAGAGGGTGGAGGGGAACCACTAGATGACATGTTTTTCTCAGGATCTTTACTGACTCACTGTTAGGTGATTGAATATCGGAACCAGAGCTCTGATACCAACTGAAGGTGAGAAAAACACAAGAAGGGGGGTTGAATTATGTTGGCTTTTTCTTTTATTTCTCAAAAAGTATGTTTAGTTCAGAATCAGATGTTAATCAGATTCTGAAACTATTTTCAGAGTTGTTTGCAGTGGGTATAAAGTAAATGAGAGAGAGAGAGAGAGCAGTTTATCCTGGTTCCTTCCACAACCCGGAAGTAGTCCAGTCCCCTTGTCACTTACAAGAGATTTTCACTATAATCACAAAGATTACAATTTGCTCAAGCACAAAGCAAGAGACTTCCTATGCTCAAACACAAAGTAAGAGACTTCCAATTGCTCAAACACTAAGTAAGAGACTTCCTATGCTCAAACATAAAGTAAGAGACTTTCTTGCTTAGACACACAGTCTAAGACTTTGAATCAAACAGATTTTACAAGAGAATAAGTTTGAGTTGAACACTTGATATACTATCAGTGGTGTTCACAAAATACAACGCATATTTAAGACTCTACACTTAAGAAATTCTAAGATAAGAAGTTTGTAAGAATTTCTAAGTTATTTTGATGACTTTCAGATTTGGCAGAACTTTGTTTCAAAAAACAGAGTATCACGTTTTCAGTCAATGAGTCTTGTTCTTCTTCCTCAATCCTTCAATCCATTATAGAGAATTAAAGAGCTGTTGAGAAGAGCCAAATATCATCAAAGAGCCGTTGACATAGAAGCTATGTCCAGCATTTAATTCCTTCCTGACAGTGTGTGCGCAACACAGAAAACTTAGGAATGGAATTTGAATTGTTTCCTTAAAACAGGGAGAATGTTTTGGTCAAGGAGACAACTGTTGCATAAAGCTGTTCTGACCGTACAGTACTTCACTGTTCACAATTGCAATTGTTGACTGCGCATTTCCTTCAGACTCAAACTTCCAGTCTGTTCTTCAGACGCAGTTATTCAGAAGCTGGCATCAAACATTGTTCATCAGAAGCACTTCTTCAGAACCTGGTCTTCAGACACACTATTCATTAGACGCTGTCTTTAGAAGCTGGCCTTCAGACACACTGTTCATCAGATGCTGTCTTCAGAAGCTGGCCTTCAGATGCACCCTTCAGACGCTGTCTTCAGAAGCTCTTCTTCAGACGCTGATTTTTTTCAGCCTTGCAACACAAGCTTCTATATTTTCCTTCTTGCTCTTAACTTGTTCTTTCATAACAAATGTTAGATACCAATCTTTAAGTATATGGTTCTGCACACTAGAATCAAGTATTAGCATATCCAATTTTCTTTTTAACACTTTGTTATCATCAAAACTCAAAAGAGAGTTGTTCATACATTTTGTTCCAACAACTTCGCCTTGCGCGTGCGTTGGACCCCAACCAACGTGAAGAAAAGGCGCAGAGAGGGCTGTTTGCCCTATACTCACACCAAAACTGGAAGACCTTCACCAAAGCCCAGGAAAGAGGATGAAGCTGGGAGGGTGCCGCACTCAGATGACGGAGCACCCCTAATTCAAAGTAGTTGAAAGGAACTGAAACACCAAGCTCCCATTTCAGAATATCATAAGTAGTAAAGCAACACCCTTTGAAATGGCTGCTCGCCCTCCTTTTTCTATTTGGGTGTAATATCCCGCTTAAAAGTATCAATTTAACGTGTTAGAAACTTCGGTTACAAGCAATGGCAAAGTAGTAATAAGAGAAGTGGCATAATGGTAATTAGAGGGAAAGTCATTAATTGGATAAATATGAAAAATGACTATGTTTCTACTCATTTGCTTTCACACAAAAAATTGGAAAAGTTACTCTTCCTTCTTCTCTCTTCTTCGCCCATCTTCTCTTCATCTTCATCATCAAATCATTACCTATTAAGCTAGCAAACTTCTTCCTAAAACCATTGTATGGTAAGCAAGCTTGTATTGGGGAAATTTTGGAGCTAGAACAAGAAAGAAAGCCAAGGAAATAGAAGTTGTTTGAGTAGAGGCTTTGGAGCTTGAAGCTAGGGTTTGGATTCTAAAGCTTAGCAAGCAATCCTTTGAGTTGAGGTGAGCTCTTTGAGGGTTCTAGAAACCCATTTTGTTTAAGTTTTGAAGTTATGTTGTTAAGAGTTATTTTGAATGAATTATGCCTTAATCCTTTGTTGGCTTGTGATTACATGAGTTACTAGGTGATAAGTTGTTCATATGTCATGGAAAATCTATTCCCATAAGCTATTTTGAAGATTGGGGATGTTTGGTTTAGCCTAGGAAGTGGGATTTTGTGTGCTGCTGAAGCCAAAATCGTGCTCCGATTTCTGGGCATCGGGCTACGATTTTATGCCCTGTTTTTCCTGAAACTTTCGAAAAATATCGTGCTCCGATCCTGTAAAATCGTGCTACGATTTTATGCTTTTCCAGCTTTTTGTTCATGAGCTTTGGCTTGGTTTTAAGGTAGGATGAGGCATAGGCATGGCCTTAGGAGATGTATACTCATACTCCTAAGTTATATAGATGTGTATAGGGCTTGGTAATAGGATTATCCCTTTGAAGTGGAGTCCCTACATTTACTTAAGTTTGTGTAAGCTTAAGAGCAATGAGAGTTTGAATCATTGTCAATCATAGTTATAGGCATGTTTATAGTGTTGGATCTCCAACAATTATAGGAGGCTTATGAGAACGATAAGCCAAGGTTATAGATTACAGGTTATAGATTACAGGTTATAGATTACAGGTTATAGATTACAGGTTATAGATTACAGGTTATAGATTACAGTATTGTTACAGAATCAAAGTAACAGATTATACGTTCATACGTTAAAGTTAAAGAATTAAAGATTAAAGGCATTGGCGTGTTTACACGTTTTATAGTGGCGTGCTTGCACGTTTTATAGTGGCGTGTTCATCAGACTCCGGGATTCGCCGGATGGGACTTCTCCGAGCGGGTTGTCCACACGTTTTATAGGGAGTCCGGTGTTAGCCTGATATGATAGGAGTTTCACCGGTTTATAGGGAGACGTATCTCGGGGTTGCTCCACCCGGGGTGCCCTCCGTAAAATGAACTCAGATAATTGCTTGTTCAACGCTAACAGCTAACATAAAACTGCTATCGAACTGTTTATATGTTTTATGTTTCACAGTTATAGTCACAGTTACAGATACAGTCATAGTCACAGGAAACATACAGTTATAGTTATAGACAATTATCAGAAAGTGATCCTAGGTCTTTCCCCCGATCACTAAGTCATAGATACAGACATGGTCATAGTTATGGATTTAGGCAATTATAGTTATAGTCATAGGCCGTTATGGCAATGGTTATAGACAATTACACCAAAGGTTATAGGCAGTTTAAGTTATAGTACAGAAAGATTTATAGTCATAGGCAGTTAAAGACTTGGCGATCCTAGGAAATCCCCAAGATTGCTAAGGTAGGCATGGCGACCCTAGGTTCCCTGTGGTTGCCAACAGTAGGTTGGGTAGAGCTCACTGAGACATTATGTCTCATCCCATTCCTTCTGGTGCAGGTTTACAGGCACGTCTGAAGTTCGTGATGAAGTTCTTCATGGAGATGCTGGATGAAGTACAGTTGCTCGTTGTGTATCAGTCAGGAGCTTATGGACATTGTATAAGTATTTGTTATAGCATTGGAATTATTGTACAAACGAGTATACTTGTATTCATACGTTTGTGATGTATTATTATTATTATTGAAATTTTTAAATGTATCCAGTATCAGTTTAACGCACATGCTAATATACTAGTTAAAGTTAGTATGGGTGTTACAATTGGTATCAGAGCAGGTCGATTCAGACCGTGCCATGGGTCGTTTAAGATTCGATAAAAGTAGTGGAATCATTGGGTTCCAGATGTTGTTCTAAAGGTCATGTCTAGTTGAGCCTGATCAACTCAGTCTAGTATATGACAGTTAGGACAAATATCCGAGAGCTGAATGTGACCAAGGAGGAAAGAAGTGTACGAAGGGTAAAGGTTAAGACGTCAGATTTTTTTAGACGGAAATTGGCGAAGTGTTTAAGGTCAAAGGATGGTTTCTAACAGTGAAGTAACTGAGCCAGTTAATGACAAAGTCTCAGAATTATAAGAGGTATTTAAGAGTAAGGTCAAGTACCTTGGCTAGTTGGACGCATCCTTGAGCGATGCTTTCTCCGAGGAGATGTGTAGAGTAAAGGATTATAGAATACTCCGAAGAATGATTTGGAATCCTAACGGGAACCGTAATTCGGAAAGTTAAAGTTAAGAGTTGATTAGAGTTTTAATTCCGGCTGCAGATGCAATGGATTGTGTTACCAAACCCAGCGACTTGGAATAAGGAATGGACAGTTAATTATTGAAAACTCTGGGCTTCCAGTGAGGATATAGTGTGTAAGGTGGAAGGACTTGCACACTTAAAAAGGATGAGATTTAAATATCTGATGGATGAGAGACTCGTTTATGGATTAAGCAAAATAGTGAACGGACGGAACAGGTTACCTTCTTTTTCGTGGAACACCAAGATGCTTGGTATGAAGAGTGCGAGCGTAGTGATAAGTAAACGAAACCCCCGGTGAGGGTATGGATTTAAAGATTGAATTTTATGTTGTCGGATTATAGCAGACCGTTTTCGAGGATTAGCCAGGAATTAGCTAAGAACTATTTTGAGGCTCTGGCAACAGGAAGAACGTCACTTATATATATAAGTTACAGTTAGAGTATGGTTGAAGTTAAGGAGTTCTATATTCTCTTTCGATGGGCTCCTTGCATACGTCTTCGGGTAAGCCGACAAAGATCACACTATGTTGGTATGTGTTAAGATGGTAGATATATATATATCTTGGATTGTTCGAAACCATGAAGAAGTCAACGGTCGAGAAAGCGTATGGAATGTTATTCAGATAACGAGATTAGAATGGAATTGAGAATACAGTAATAAGTTATAGGAAGAATCCAATGGAAAATGTTAAGTATTGAAGCTTACAGATTTATTAAGCAGGTATTCGAAGAGGTGTATCACATGTTTGAATTTACAGGAGAGCCGGTAAAAGTTGAGTTTTATCTAGACGGATTATTCCCGGAGCAATCCGAGAAGTGACCAAGAGTTATGTTAGAGTTATGTGGACCTAAGTGTCTTGGAAAGGGTTGTGGATGTGAAAATCCTTACGGATAATTATAGGATGAGACTCGATTCATTAATCGATTAAGTATTTGAAAGACAAGAATTTTCGGAAGTCATAGAATGTTTCTAGAAGTTACCACAAGTGAATAATGTATGAACTTAAGTTGTTTTAATAGGAGCATCTTTGGGCTCAAATTCATTGTTAAAGACTGTCTACAGGGTTCGGTGTTTTCATGAAAGTAAGAATTTTGTTTATGTTCGAAAGGAAACGCAAAGTCAAGCGTCGAGCAATCAGTAAGTTGAACAGGTGGATTAAACCACAAGAGAAATTATAAGATAAGATGGTCATGGGTGGTAACTACAAAGTTATAAAGTTAAAAGATTGGCCAAAGAGATTTTAGATGGTAATAGTGGTGTGTTACTTCCATCCCAAGTTAATTGTTTAAATCAGAGTTGCGCAGCGGAGAAGTAATCCAATTATGAGTTAATAGACAAATCAAAGCTGAAGTTTAGAGAAAGGGATGTTTGGGAAGTCCTTGTCAGAGGAACTACAGGAAAGGTATTCAGAGATTAAATCTCAAGTTACAGAATATGTGTAAGTAATGATGACTCGAACTTATTATCAATTTTAACAGGGAATTTTAATAGATAAGTCGAGGACTGTATCAGACCCCGAAACTCATGAGATAAGAGAATCGAAGCAGGATGATAACTTTAAAGGATGTAATTATAGCACGCGAAGGAGGCCACATTTCATACGGTGATTTAGCTGATTAGCTCAGTAACTTAAAGTTAATTTGAGTAGTAAGTTTAACCAAAGAGGAATTATGCCGTGGCATACAGTTATTCCGCATCGTATCCGCGTTATGCTAGCATGTCGCATGTAACAGGCATGTAACAGGTTATGATTAGTATTATGTATACTGATCATGCAGAGTTTATGCTACTTAGATAGTAGTGTAACATATTTTATAGTCGTGTGACATGTATCGGTAACCGTGGAACGCAGTCGGTAATGTTTAACAGGAAAGTCTTAAGCAGAACAGGTTTGTTGTTATTGAACAAATTTCGGTAGAGGAGTTCAGAAATTCTTGAACTTAATGTTAACAGTTAAAGGAAGGAAATGTTTTACACAGATCAGAAGAGTACTCATAGTTTACAGTAAAAGACTACGTGAATTGAAGTTATGAATTAAAGGATTCAGAGTTTAAGAGTGCTATTTTGATAGCGAACAGAATAGAGTTTTCTTTTCGAAAACGGAGAATGTCCTTGGACAAAATAAGTTATAACGCCAACGGAATGTAACCATAATTTATGTTATGGGATTGTGTATGTTCAAAGAATACAAGTATGA
Source organism: Medicago ruthenica (assembly GCA_018208015.1). NCBI lineage: Eukaryota > Viridiplantae > Streptophyta > Magnoliopsida > Fabales > Fabaceae > Medicago > Medicago ruthenica. Next base: position 71,469,022 of record CM031374.1, read on the forward strand.
ATCAAAAGTTAAGAGAGTGACCTTGGTTGACGTGGTTTTGTCTCAAGTATAAGTTGATTAAGTATGGTGTCCCATTAGTTGGACAATGACGATGCGGCGTACTGTGTACCCGATAGGAGTGTACACGTACTCGATCATGTATATAAGCGATGTGCTATGGATAATATCATATGATGGTATGAGAGACGGCTTATGCTACACGTCACTTGTACTAAACTTTCATAAGTTGAAATTATTGGTAAAGCAAGTATTAATTCCCATGAGTAAGGAATATCTTAATTGAAGTAAGATTGTCAGAATCATAGGAAGAAGAATGACACGAATGTAACAGTAACAGGTCGTCTTGCGAGACGAAAGTTAAAGACAAAAGTTCTTTGAACTAAACGTAATGTAATAGATCCCTCGGAAAGTTGGAATAATCAAGGAAAAACAGAATGACTCGACGACTTCAGGTTAATATGGATATGTTGGTTCAGATGACCATACGCCTTAACAGATAATAGTTATGTAATATACGTTAGACCTTTCGGCAGGAAAAAGATTGTCTTATGTTATGATGTACAGTGATGGGAATCATGGCTAAAGAACAAGTCTTAACCAATATGGTTTAATCGAGACGCGTGACTAATCTATATGTCAGACATTAGAGTTGCCATGGAATCCCAATAAGCAAAAAGAATTGGAAACTTTTATAGTAAAGAAAGAGGTACAAAGAATTTATCTTTACAGGATCTCATAAGGATTATCTAAATTTCGAGGACGAAATTTCTTTTAAGGGGGGTAGAGTGTAATATCCCGCTTAAAAGTATCAATTTAACGTGTTAGAAACTTCGGTTACAAGCAATGGCAAAGTAGTAATAAGAGAAGTGGCATAATGGTAATTAGAGGGAAAGTCATTAATTGGATAAATATGAAAAATGACTATGTTTCTACTCATTTGCTTTCACACAAAAAATTGGAAAAGTTACTCTTCCTTCTTCTCTCTTCTTCGCCCATCTTCTCTTCATCTTCATCATCAAATCATTACCTATTAAGCTAGCAAACTTCTTCCTAAAACCATTGTATGGTAAGCAAGCTTGTATTGGGGAAATTTTGGAGCTAGAACAAGAAAGAAAGCCAAGGAAATAGAAGTTGTTTGAGTAGAGGCTTTGGAGCTTGAAGCTAGGGTTTGGATTCTAAAGCTTAGCAAGCAATCCTTTGAGTTGAGGTGAGCTCTTTGAGGGTTCTAGAAACCCATTTTGTTTAAGTTTTGAAGTTATGTTGTTAAGAGTTATTTTGAATGAATTATGCCTTAATCCTTTGTTGGCTTGTGATTACATGAGTTACTAGGTGATAAGTTGTTCATATGTCATGGAAAATCTATTCCCATAAGCTATTTTGAAGATTGGGGATGTTTGGTTTAGCCTAGGAAGTGGGATTTTGTGTGCTGCTGAAGCCAAAATCGTGCTCCGATTTCTGGGCATCGGGCTACGATTTTATGCCCTGTTTTTCCTGAAACTTTCGAAAAATATCGTGCTCCGATCCTGTAAAATCGTGCTACGATTTTAAGCTTTTCCAGCTTTTTGTTCATGAGCTTTGGCTTGGTTTTAAGGTAGGATGAGGCATAGGCATGGCCTTAGGAGATGTATACTCATACTCCTAAGTTATATAGATGTGTATAGGGCTTGGTAATAGGATTATCCCTTTGAAGTGGAGTCCCTACATTTACTTAAGTTTGTGTAAGCTTAAGAGCAATGAGAGTTTGAATCATTGTCAATCATAGTTATAGGCATGTTTATAGTGTTGGATCTCCAACAATTATAGGAGGCTTATGAGAACGATAAGCCAAGGTTATAGATTACAGGTTATAGATTACAGGTTATAGATTACAGGTTATAGATTACAGGTTATAGATTACAGGTTATAGATTACAGTATTGTTACAGAATCAAAGTAACAGATTATACGTTCATACGTTAAAGTTAAAGAATTAAAGATTAAAGGCATTGGCGTGTTTACACGTTTTATAGTGGCGTGCTTGCACGTTTTATAGTGGCGTGTTCATCAGACTCCGGGATTCGCCGGATGGGACTTCTCCGAGCGGGTTGTCCACACGTTTTATAGGGAGTCCGGTGTTAGCCTGATATGATAGGAGTTTCACCGGTTTATAGGGAGACGTATCTCGGGGTTGCTCCACCCGGGGTGCCCTCCGTAAAATGAACTCAGATAATTGCTTGTTCAACGCTAACAGCTAACATAAAACTGCTATCGAACTGTTTATATGTTTTATGTTTCACAGTTATAGTCACAGTTACAGATACAGTCATAGTCACAGGAAACATACAGTTATAGTTATAGACAATTATCAGAAAGTGATCCTAGGTCTTTCCCCCGATCACTAAGTCATAGATACAGACATGGTCATAGTTATGGATTTAGGCAATTATAGTTATAGTCATAGGCCGTTATGGCAATGGTTATAGACAATTACACCAAAGGTTATAGGCAGTTTAAGTTATAGTACAGAAAGATTTATAGTCATAGGCAGTTAAAGACTTGGCGATCCTAGGAAATCCCCAAGATTGCTAAGGTAGGCATGGCGACCCTAGGTTCCCTGTGGTTGCCAACAGTAGGTTGGGTAGAGCTCACTGAGACATTATGTCTCATCCCATTCCTTCTGGTGCAGGTTTACAGGCACGTCTGAAGTTCGTGATGAAGTTCTTCATGGAGATGCTGGATGAAGTACAGTTGCTCGTTGTGTATCAGTCAGGAGCTTATGGACATTGTATAAGTATTTGTTATAGCATTGGAATTATTGTACAAACGAGTATACTTGTATTCATACGTTTGTGATGTATTATTATTATTATTGAAATTTTTAAATGTATCCAGTATCAGTTTAACGCACATGCTAATATACTAGTTAAAGTTAGTATGGGTGTTACATTGGGCCTTCGAGCTGCCACTTGTCGGGCATCGTACTGGAACACCATTCAATCTCATCAAGTTTTTCATCCATCTGGTAATAAGTGACGACATAAATGACGTCCTCGTGAACCCAGCTATAGTCCTCCTCGAGGCGAGAAGATCCTCAATCCCTTTCCATCCGCCCAACTTTGTCCCTCCTGAAAAGATAGGGGAAACCATGAATACGGGCTCTAGAACATACCTCCAACCACCATATAATTTCTCTGTGAGAAGGGCGGCACTCCAAGTATGCGGCAAGGGATTCCCTCATCTTGCAGTACAAGGCATCCCTCTCAAAGTCGGTCACCACAACAAGGTTTTCTAAGGCTATTGGGGGAACTCAAAACCAACTCATACCCTAAGATGTCACCGCACTCGAGCTTCGCCTCCATAACCACTCGAGAAAAAGCGACCACTAGACGAAGGATCTACCGAACTCCCAGAGCAAGCACTCATCTCTCACCCCCAAACTCGAAAAGGAAAAACACGAAAACGCAGAAAACGAACAAAGTACAAAAGAAAAGAGAAAATGATGAGAATACCATCAGGGTCTAACGATTTTCTATGAATAAAAAGGAGAGGCTCCGAGGAATTGCAAGAATCACAGGACTGTAGACTGAGAAAGGATTCCCCACTCGAGAGAAGCGAAACAAAATAAGGAGGCGGTTCTGGGAAGTTTATAGAAAGTGACAAGAGGAAATCTCTGGGACAGTATGAAGCTCGAATGCGTAAAGAATGAAAGCGAAGAGTTTCCCTCCTTTTATAGGCTCTGGAAGAATCAAATCAACGACTCAGATTAAGGTGAACCAGAAGGTCCCGATCCAACGGCTGGGAAACAACTTCAAACCATGGGAAATACTCGAGTGGTGCGCGCGTGGAACGTGACTCCTGGAACACGTGCGGACTACGAAGCTGACACGTGGAGAGCAAAATTGAACAACCATCGTGTCGAAAAAGTTTCAGTTCAGGGCTGTAATGTAACTACCCCAGGCGCCGACTCCACTACGATGGACATCAGTGAAACCCCCTCGAAAAACTTTGAGGGCGCTTGATATTCGAGAACAACTTGGGGGGAAACTGTTCTGGACCGGCCAAAGTTAAGCGCCTCGCACGTTTAAGCCATTGCACCATAAAGGCATCAACGGCATGGGGGGCAACTGTTCTGGACCGGCCAGAAGGTCAACCAGACAGCGACACATGGATGTTAACGCCACCACTCCAAGGCGCATCTCCTGAAGGCACAGACCAACAACAGTGCACATCGCCGCACCATAGTGCGCCTTCGTGCATCAGATACCACACACGTGTCCTCTAACCGTTCCCTAATCACACGCTGCATATTCCGGAGGTAGTTATTCTCGCGAGCGCCTATATAAGGGTGAGTTAACTTCACCCTCAAGGTACGATTCACTTTACACACACTTTTTACGCACTCTTTCTCAGTTCCACTACTGACTTGATCGTCAGAGTGCTAACATGCCTGCAGGCACCTTTCGTTCCACCGCGAAGACTCGTCGCCACCGTACCGGAGCATCACTGGTGTAAATTTTTTTACATTGTCAACAAATTGCATTTATCTATATGTGTGAATTGAGAAATAAATATAAATAGAATAAAAGTCAAATGTTTTTCTAAATATTATGATTATGAGGGTAAAAATGTTTTACTCCATCCATTTTAAAATGGATATCACTTTAGCAAAAAAGTGTGTTTCAAAATGAATGTCATTTACACTTTTTGATGTAACATTAATTCTTTTCTCTCGATTTCATCCTCTAACAATTATTGATGATGGAAAATACATCAATAACGAATAAGGTTAATTTAGTAATACTGTAGTAATGTCTTTTAACATCATTACATTTTTAATTTGTGTATAAAAATTTTAAACGACATTCATTTTGAAACCGATGTGAGGGCCTCTTTGGTAGATGTATCTACGTGCTCTTTGAGCCTTAAGGCTGGCCCCGATCCTGTTGAGCTCCCAAAGCCCAACTCACATAAACTTTCTTCTACAAAAAAATAAAATAAAATTAATCTCTTTAACAAATTCATAATATTTACTTCAACAAATATTAATAACTTTAATAATAATAATAATAATAATAATAATAATAATAATAATAATAATAATAATAATAATAATTAGACTATATATAAAGGAAATACATAGTTTTGAGGTGACTTTTGAACTTCCAATTATACTGTCAAACATATTTGTCTATAAGAATGCCATATTTTAGTGTCATTTAAAAAATATAAGAATTTATAATATATTTGCTATATTACTGATGTCATTGAAAAAAAATAACTATTATGTCAGAAAAAAGAAGAAGATAAGTATAGCTTGTTAAAATATGAAAAAGCAAAATATATATCTATAATTTTAATCAAAATAAAAATTTATTAAAAATTATTATTCATAATTGATACTATCTATTAAGATAATAAAAAGAGTAGATCAAAGAACATTGAATGCTAGTAATAATAATGAGTATTAAAAAATTGATCTAATAAATTTTTAATAAAGTGTATATGTTTTTATCAAATTGTCTTTTGTGTATAAACGTAGTTAATGTATATAAAAAAAGAATCATATATACATTTAAAAAAATAATTTTTTTAAATGATGTTATAGTCAAGGAGAGATTAATAATTTAGAGAAAAGGAACACTGTTCTGTCCCTGTGGTGTTGTTAGGAAGGTTTTCTATCTCCGAACACAGTCTTGGAAGAAATGAAAGTCCCTTCCACTCTTTTCCTCAAAACCCATTTTCCTTCTTCAATTTCACTCCTCACAAACCCCAAAGGTAAATTTCTTCCGATTCTAAATAGTTATTCCTTTTTCTTCATTTTAGCGTAACAATTTCAATATCATAATGTCTATAGTTTGGTTATAATTGATAATAATGCAGGAACGTGTAATGCTAAATTGCTTCCACACTTTTGCTTCTGTAAGAGTATTCAAACTAGTTCTTATGAAGTTGCTAAAGGAAGTTACGTTCCCACTCCCACTTTGGAGCAGACAAAAGAGAATAATATCATGGTATGTTTTGCTTTTTTTGAACCACGGACACTGACACGTAGACACCGGTACAAAATGAATTAATTGAATGTAATCATATGTGTCTGTGTTGTGGACACTGGACAAACCTTCTATCAGAAGTGTCGGTGCTGCTGAGGTTGTTGCTTTGACATGCATCTTTATTGGAAATTATTTCAATAACAAAAGATTAATGAATCAATATTTTGTTTTGGATAAGCGAATATTAGTTGTTATGTTAGTATTTTCTCCTTTATGGAGTTTGAACCTACCCAGTCCCGATGAATGAATCAATTTTGGAGATGGAGATGGAGATGAGTTAAGATATCTTAATCTTTGAGAGAGATGGCTTGGCCACTCTATTTTATGTATTAAATGTGTTTTTTTTTGTTGTTTTTGTATTGATTTTCATTTCGAAATAGTGTTCAAACAAGAATTTATTCTCTATTGGTGAATTCATGATGGGAAGTTGAAGTTGTTGATAAGGGGAAAGCATTTCTTTGTTGTTTGGTAGTTTAGTAGAATATTTAGTTGAGGAGAACTGTGCAAGGAAACCAGACCGGCTGTAGAATTTATAAATTGGTTTCACCTTACAGGTTCTGCGCTTGGAAGACTGCGTGTCACCATCATGCCAATGATTGGTCGAACCTAGAGCTGACATACTAGGTCAATAGGCCAAGCGGGGGAAGGAGGTTTAGAGTATGCGTACATCCACATAACACCTCCTGCATCGGAATATCTTCCCTTACGCTTCTGTTCAATTCTTCAATCATTGAATTCAGGAAATATCTTGGGATTTGTGAGATTTCTGATTATGGGCCTTATCCCTATATGGGTTTGACTAGTAGGTTTTAGGGAGGATATAAACACCTGACGTGCAAGGAGCAAAGAAAAGACACGTATTGTACTAACCTAGAGTTTTGGTGTTGGTGACTGATTCTGAGGATTTAAACAAACATGAACAGTCGCAAATAAGATTAACATCAGTTGGAAGTTATAATCTGAAGACCTTATATAACATTAACTCCATATTTGTTCATGCTCTTTCGAAGCTCTGTGCCAGTATCGTGTCATTTCAGCAATGTTTAAGCTTCCTTTATACCTTGGAGGAACCTTTTAGGTGATATGGTTTGATTAATGCCAATAATGATCACACTTGGAAATTTGGTTTTCGATTGAAATAGGGGGCATTGTTTGATGCTTGAAACTGACCCCACCTAATGGGATAAGGTTTTGTTTTTGTTGTCTATCTTTCTTTTTTTGTTTCAATGTATACTGGGAGTGTGGATAAACAAGGGGGAATTGTTGTCCCATACGGACATTATATTGAAACAGAGAAGAAGGGTGCTCTTGGACGTATCTAATTGTAAAGATTGCCGCAACTGATTTATTTTTAGAATGTTATCTTTGACCATGATAAGGGGAAGCCTTGGCGCAACGGTAAAGTTGTTGTCACGTGACTTAAAGGTCACAGGTTCAAGTCCTGGAAACAGCCTCTTGTGTAAAAAACAGGGTAAGGTTGTGTATAATACACCAAAATGGTGGGACCCCTTCCCGGATCTTGCGTATGTGGGAGCTTTAGTGCAACGGGCTGCCCTTTTTTTTTCACCTTTTACCATGATCTCGGGCAAATCACTGAGCGTGAATTTTTTAGTTCTGCTGTATTTCAAGGTCAAGGATGCTGAGTTTTCACTGTTTCTGTTATACATCTTTTTTAGCCTGTTTAATGTTTGTGATATTAATATTGTCAGATTGAAGTGTCATTGTTATGTTTTGGCTTTAAAATTCAGACTCCATTTTTTGGTTTTTTAATCTATTATCCAATGTCTTATTCCCTCTTACGAGTGTTTTTGTGGTGTCTAGAAAAAAAATATTTACCAGCATTCTCATGTTAACATTCAAATTGTAGGAAAAGTCATCTAGAACAGTTGAATCTGTAGGAGCATTTCAAAAGTTGCCTATAGTGATGCCATCTGTTGACATATTGGGGTCAGCGCTGAAAAAGGCGAGGAGGATATCTGCAACAAAAGGTTCTTGGTTTTTGCTCTTCAATCTCAAATAGACATTTCTATTTGTATCCTAAACCCTGTGGTTGACGCTAATTTTTTAGTTCGCACAAATTGTAGGAATTGTCAATATTGCAAAAAGAGAGAAAAACAAAGGTGCAAAACAACTTGACGCGTTGATGAAAGTATGTTCTTAAAATTTTTTAACTTGTCATGATTCAAGCTATAATGTCTACTTCAACTTCTATTGTCCATTTTATAAAAATGCATGTTGCAAAAGTTAATGTTAAAGCTCATCTTAGGAACTTGCTGTTCCATTGAGGACATATGTGGAGAATTTCCCTAACAAAACACACCTTCATCCTTATGAAAGGTCTCTTATTGAGCTGACGCTTGGAGATGGGTACTATGAAAAGGTATGTCAGGAGAATTGCAGCACAGCACTTAACTTGTGTTTTTAACTTTGGCTAGCATGTTCCCTTAATTTTTGAAGGACGTATACTGTTTTGACTATTCATTATTCCCATTTTAAAAAGGCCACGTGAATAGTTGAATACATACAAACTTGTTTTTTAGTCATTTTCTGATTGTGGATTTAAAATTGCTCAACAGGTGCTAGGGAAAGTAGATGGTTTGAGGAAGAGGGTAGTATCTGTTGGAAAGGAACATGCTTCACTTTGTGCTAAGGTTTCATTTAGCAAGTTACATTTTGATTTTTACCCGTTTCTTTGCTGGGTGATTTTGGTGTTTTCATTTAGGAAGTTTTAGTAGGAAAAATTACGAACCCTTTTGCCAGGCCTAGATGTCATTTGTTATTTGTTTTTGTTGAATGGACAAATATCTTATCTTCACATATAAACAATTTTATGATGTTTAAATTTTTCAAAGAGATCTTGATATGATGTTCGTAGTCCCATTTATTTCATCCTAATGGTAGGTAGCATTGCCCTTGTCAGTTTTATTTTTTCCGCAAATGAATTCTTTTGAATGGAGAGTTCTGATGTGATGTCTCTTTATGCAATTACCTTTTTACTTTGGTGATATATTTTTTTGTCGTCCTTTGCTCTAACTTATAACTTACCATGTGACAGTCTTTGACAAAGCGAGAAGCAGAGGAAAGATTGACCGAGGTGAGGTGTATATCTTGTGAAGGAGTATCTGGTTTCTAATTTCTGCGATTTCACTATATATGTTAATGTTATGCAGGGTCTTAAAATAATTGAAGAGAGTTTTGGTCAAGAACGGAAAGTTGTTGATGATTTGTTAAATATAGCGAAGGTAATCTGCTTTTCAACATCTGAAATCCTCATCGGTCTGTCTATCTGTTTTTATTATTATTTTTATTTATTTATTTTTTTTGTGTTCACCTGTGCACTTTCTGTAATATACATATCACTATGTTTAATTAGGTGGTCAGTGAATCTTAATTTTTTTCTTTCAATTATTTGCCACCCGAGCTTAATCCATATCATCTGCCTGATAGCTGATAAATGTTTCAGACTCTGAGGGCAATGCCTGTAATAAATTTGGAAACACCAACTCTCTGCCTAGTTGGAGCCCCTAATGTAGGCAAATCTTCTTTGGTCCATGTACTCTCAACTGGCAAGCCTGAGGTATGCAGCTGAATTTGAATATTTGTTTGTTAAAATCCTTCTTACATACCCTGTTTTTATTTTAGGCTTCTTAGATGGCTTGAATTGAAATATTGATCTGGCCAAGGTAACCAGTCCTTAGAAATTGTGTTTTATGCATCTCTCTCATTTTTTTTTATGGGTCTTCCACAGTTCCACTCATAAAGATTATAAGAATTTTCGCCCTCTATCCAGTAACTTCTTTGTAATAGGACGTAACCTTTCATTTAAAAAGTTTATTTTACTCGAACTTCTTATGGAGAAGAATCTTGGAATGATAAAGGAAATACATCTTAGTTTATTTAATCTTCCACATCAGTCCGAACCACACCAACCCAAAATTCAACCCCGAGTGAATCACGTTGATGTCTCAACCATCTCTATCTTCTTTTGAAGCTGAGTCTAAGTTAATTGGAGTCAACCTTCCCAATGAATTTGAGTTTGAAAATGATGTCTGATTTGGAAAAAATCTAGTGTACACAAACAGGTCAAAAGTCATTCCAATTACAAAATTTATACATATTCAGGTCTAAGAGTCCAGTTCAACTCTTCAAATAAGGTAACAATTTTCAAATAGGGTAACAATTTTCAAATGTTAAGCTTTACAGGAGGAAGTTGAAACCCAGACATCTTAAGATGACCTGGACCTCCCAATTGCCATTAAAAAAGAATTTAGAAATGCACCAAGTTCCAAATTTCATCATCATTGTCATCTTTTGTTGATTGTTGTCTTTATCAAATACTAGCCTAAGCTAGATTAAATTCAACAAATGTTTTGCTTTGGGCTTCAGCAGATCTACTTATTTGCTGAAGATTTGAAGATTACGCTATCCATATAATCTTTTCTCATGCTTACGCCTTTCCTCCCTACTTAACATTTCAGATTTGTAACTATCCCTTCACAACAAGAGGAATTCTTATGGGTCATATTGTTTTTAACCATCAGAAGTTTCAGGTTAACAATATAATCTTTGACTTATTTGCTTTTTTGCATATTTTATCGCTTAACTACATATCACATAATTGTAATGCCATGCCTGATATGATTGTAGGTAACAGATACCCCAGGCCTGCTGAAGAGACATGATGGTAACATTTCTTTTCCTTTTTCGTTTCCTTCAATTTTTTAGTAGTATATGCTCTACTTGTTTGTCAAATCTTTACATATCCAAGGTTTTCTCAGTAGAAGATTTCTTCCTCCATTCTTGGTTTTAGGATTGAATTTAGGATTAACTTGCTGTTATCTAGCATGTTAATTACTAATTATATTTATTCATTTCTTGATTACGGATTATAGTTGCCGTGCCATAACTGATGGATAATTTTTGGAACATTTTTTTTTCTTTCTAATACAACAATGTTTTGTCCATTTTCCTTTGGGCTATATTGTTCTGTTGTGGTGTTTTGGAACAAAATGACTCATGAATTATCTTAGACAACCCTAAAAGCTTGCTCAAACAGTGAAGAAATAACTGTTTGCAATAAAGGCCAACTGATTTCGATATGGGTTGTTTTAGGGTAGTTTTCAGTTGATGGTAGGAGCAGGGTCTAAATGTTGATTTCAATGAACAATCAAGTATTCTAAGTATAGAAGTCCTTTTACTAGTATAGGAAAACAAAATATCCCCCCTGCTCTTACCAATAATCCCTTGATTTAGGATATTTTCACTGGTTTAACCTAATTACAGATTACAAACTAACTACAGATTTTTATACTAATTAATATGGGTTGTAGGCAAATGTTAGTTTTCCTGTTCCTCATAATCATTTCTAGTAAATTATAATTGATTTCTTGGTCTTTAGTGTAGTTTTAGCATAACCATTCTATCCTTATATAATTTTTTTTATTCGTATTTGTATTTGTAGATGACAGAAATAATTTGGAAAAGTTGACACTTGCTGTCCTTTCATATCTACCAACAGCAGTTTTGTATGTTCACGACCTTTCAGGGGAATGTGGGACCTCACCTTCTGATCAGGTGTGCTTCTATGACAATTGAATTCTTAAAATAAGCAAAAATTAAATGTGAAATTGATCTTTTTGTTTTTTGACAATGTGAAATTGATCTTCAAATGGCTAAAATGATTTTTTTTGAATAACTCAAAATTAGTGTTAAACCTATCTTCGTTAAATAGCTATCGAGAGGGTTTTCTAATTCATTATTTAAATTTGTATTGCAAATGTGATTTCCTTTGAACAATTGAATTATAAGGCATGACCTTCTAACTGCTACAAAGTTGAATTATGTACTTTTCTAGAGTCGGTGGCCTTGCTCAAACTTGTGGTTGTGTTTAAATAAGACATTAATCAAAGGCTTCTATTTATGTTCGAATTCAGTGCTTCTTCATTCTAATGTATTTTGGGGCAGTTGCCTTTTGGATATTATCCATAATCCATGAAACTAGATTTCCACCTACATATACACAATACTCTGAAGTGGAACGTCTATCAATTGGTGATTCTGCCTAATCTGCATCATATAATCCAGTATTTGGGTGCTTCCTTGGAATACATATTGCTGCGTTCCAATGATCAATATAAGGCGATTGCATAAATTGACTAACTACCCCAACTGCCAAAGAAATATCAGGTGTGGTAATTGTTAAATAAATACACTTCCCAACAAATCTTTGATATCTCTCAGTATCTTGATAACCCTCTCCCTGATAAGAAAGCAACTTATGATTTGGATTTGTAAGACTAACAAATCTACAATTTAGCATTCTTGTTTCTTTAAGGATGGCTAACGCGTACACATCCTACGCGAAAAGACAATTCCATTCTTCGATTGAGCCACTTCTATACCTAGAAAGTTTTTGAATTTCTCAAGATCTTTGGTTTGGAAGTGGTCGAAGAAGTGCTCTTTCAACCAGAAATTTTTGTATGGTCATTTCCTATGATTTGATCTAACATAAACCACTAAATAAACATGTTTTTTTAGTAGAAGAATGCATTTTTAATGTCCAGTTGATTTAATGGCCAGTGAAGGATAGTAACCATGGGCAAGAAAAAGACGTACCGAAGTAATTTTTACTATAGGAGAAAAAGTATTTTCAAAGTCAAGACCATAGATTTGGATATACGCTTTGGCCACCAATCTAGATTTAAGACGAACGACTTTTCCATTTCGACCAACATTGATAGGATACACCCATTTGCAACCATAAATTTTCCCCATTTGGACTGTAGATTTGGGGTCTAGCTTTGAGACAATTGACTTCTCCATTTGGACTAACTTTGATGGCATATACCCATCTGCAACCAATAGTTTTCTCCATTTGGACCATATATTTGGGTATACTCTCTTTGGCCACAAATCTAGCTTTTAGATGATCAAATTCTCCATTTGGACCAACTTTGATAGCATACACCTGTCTCCAACTAACAAGTTTCTTCCCCGGAGGAGGGGGAATCAACTCTCATTTACCACTATGTTCAAGATCCTGTACTTTTCAATCATGGCTTGTCCTTGTCGCCGTCCTGGATGATCAAGTTTCTCACAAACATCTTTAGGAATTGTAACAAATGATGATGAAGACACAAATGAAAAATAAGGAGACAGCCAATAATAACTTCAAACATTATAGATAGGATGAGGATTTCGGGTAGATTAAATACTTTTCCTTGAAGAAATGGGAAAATCAAAATTTGTGTTAGGGGGCTCCACAATATGAGTGAATGATTGAGCAAGACATGATTCTTGTGATCCTTCAAGTAATGTTGGACCATCATCATTTACTCGCCGCTCATTTATATAGTTTATGTAGTTTATATAGTTTATGAAGAGCAATAATCATTTTGGGTGTCCATTTGTTGTCTGCTGGCTCGTATTTATGTTGGGCATTTTAGAGAAATTTGGATGCTCCTTGTTATGTTTGCAAGTTTTTTGCTTTTTTGTTTTCTGAACTTTCATGCAAATGTAGATTGGAACACCACAATGATAAATTAAATGATAATAAATTTGTTTAAAATGTCTCGTGCTAATTTCATAATATTCATTATTGTTTTTTATTTTAAAATTCACGGTTTATAATAATTTTAATATATTTTTTATTTTTATGAACTATTATGGCCATGTCGTGTCCGATAATTTGTAAAGTATGTTATATTCCCATCTTATCCATGTACCGCATCGGGTTTATGTCTTTTAGGTGTATTTGCTTTATATTAAAATGTTATAGCAGTTGTAATCTTTTTGTAAGTTGCCTTTCGTTACGACGTTTCTTTGATGATGGTTGCTTATGCAGTATTCAATATACAAAGAAATCAAAGAAAGGTTTCATGGACATTTATGGCTTGATGTTGTCTCCAAAGCTGATCTGTTGAGGACGTCTCCTGTGATATATGCAACAGAAGATCGTGATCTCACACAGCATGAGCTGGAGAAGTACCGTAAATCAGGTCCTGATGGAGCCATTAATGTGTCTGTGACAACAGAGGAAGGAATACATGAGGTGAGAAAAATCTATACTAAATTTTCATAGAGGGTAATGATTGGTGTTATGTATGAAGAAATTGATTATTTTAAGCCTAAGAAATGTCCAATAAAAAACAAAGAATTCTCATACTAAAGACCTGTAGATGTGATAAGTTCATAATAACAGTTCTTAGTTATTTTTAGCCTTTAAGTTCCTCATTCAATTTTTTTTCTTCAATTTCATTTCCTGATAATGAAATTCCTTTATATTTTCTTCCTTCTGATACTCATACGATGATAGATTTTCTGAAATTTTGTAGTATCATGATGGACAATAAACTATAACCACTTTTTATTCCTATTAAATAGCCATAATATTAAGGACGGAAAATTACCTGTAATACGCTGCTATATTAACTAACATTCTTCAAGGTCCTCACGAATGTTTTGTGTACATTGCATCCTTTTGAGGGAAATAGGCAATCTTTTGAGATGATATAAGCCAGTTTCCTCCAGTGTATTCTCAACCAACTGTCTAAGATTTAGCGCCTAAAATAGTGTGATTTTGGGTTTCACTTTCGATTTAGGACTATGAAAGTGTAGCCAAGAAATACACACTTGTAGGACTAGCTTATAAGTCTATCAAGACTGGGACTGTAACTACATGACTTGGCGCTGAATAAAGATAATAGGGAACTTTGAGATGTGCGATAATGGAGTGAGAGCTCCATGTAGAAGCTTATTTTTTAATAATTTTTGTTGGAAACTCTAGCGAGATGCTGATTCTATATTGAAGTTGCCTTACTTTTTTTTTCTGGTGATTGACATTTTGCTTTATGAACGAGGTGAAGTATAGGGCTAAAGTTGATTAACTATTTCGGTTATTGTTTTTATTGTGTAGCTGAAGCACAGAGTGAATGAGCTTCTCAATTTGCAGATGGCCAAGATCAAAGATGCAGGCAACAAACAAGAGGACTAGAGAAGTGAAAGTTGCCACTCCAAAATTTATGAAGAAAAGTTAAACAAGGTCTCTATGGGCAGCCTCCAAACAGGAAAACTAGCAAAAGTGATTTCAAGTCTCATTACTGCCAGCAAGGAATTAGGCATTGTAAAGTAAGTAAACTGAGGAGTGACACTCTGAAACTTGCAGAAAGTTGATTGTTACAGAAAAGTTTTTTGAGGGGGTCTTTTGTTGTTTCAACCATATTGGACCATCTTTAAGAAACAAAAAATGCTTGTTTCTTGACTGCCTTTCAAGTCTATCTGGTATTTGGGCATTTAATATATTTTCCTTGGCTGTAATCTTGATGTATCTTAAATCCTTTGTTAGGTGTCATCATTAATTTATTTTTTAAACAACAAATATTAGTATTGTTAGTATTATATTGGGGTTGAGCTTTTTTGGTTGAGGGTTGAACCCTCAAACTCCTTATGACATTAGTCCTTAACTCCTCCACTCCAATCACCAAGTCAACGTTATAACTCTGAGTAGTGTAACACCCTAACCCCTAACCGCCGATTATTAACTTTAATAAAGAAAACGTTAAGGAGATAGGAAGTTACAACATCATGTAAAAATGATTTTAAATAAAACATCAACATAAATCAAAACATATTTGATTTGCAAACACAGCAGCGGAAGAATAACCAACAAATGCTTATAAGCAAGCATGTATATAATATACAAAAATATATACATAAGATTTTCAAAAGAGGCAATTCTACACAGAGACCATTGCCAAATCTATACATAAACGTTCAGATACCCCAAAATAGTGTTACAAATATCAGAGCACTAGACTCTATCTAGGATACAACACCTAGTACCAAAAATGTAAGGATAGCTAAGCTATGCCCTTACCACTACAAAAGCTTCTAAACAGCAAAGGGCTATTCCTCAACGATAGCCTCGCCAACCTGATAATCTGGACCCCCAAAGATCCAGCACATAACACATAACAGAGAGTGTTAGTATCACAACCAATAAACATGTATAAATAACACATTATTATACATAATCAAAACACAACACGTAATTGACAATGCACAAACTCATCAATAACAATTATCACTTAACAACCATTATGCACACATAATGTCACAAAGGATGCATGCCTCAAAATGCATTCACTAATGCATGTGGTACCAAATCATTTTGGATAAACTTATATCCTTATCAAGCACTCTTGATAATATCAAGCACTCTTGATAACCAAGCACTCTTGGATTTCTTATCCGCACACGGATATCATACAATCATGAAATGCATGATGATTCACTTAGTAAATATATAATACTTACTAACACCACTAATTATCAGCACTCTGATAATTATCACATCAACAACAACAAACACAACACTAAATTATCAGCACTCTGATAATTATCACAACAACGACAACAAACACAAACACTAGGCGCTCATGGCCACTTCATAATATACGACATGTATATACTCAACCTTGATTAACAATTTCAAATAAACCAAGCAAATCATATCAAAATCTCACACATAAGGGTTTCAAAGGGAAACCCACACACTTTGATAACCCACACACACATTAGGGTTTTACACAAAACTTTCTTGAAACAAAATAATCTTTAGAAAGCATTAGGAATGGATTAAAATGGTGGGCAAGATTTCCAAAAATGTATTATTAAAAAAAAAAATACAGTAGCAAAAAGACATCCCCGCGCGCACCAGGACCTCCAGAACAATTCAACAAAGTTGGCCTGTCCAGGGTTGGTCGCTACAAGCGAGCCCTTGGTCGCTACAAGCGCGAATAGGCAGGGAATTATCCTGCCTGGTCGCTACCAGCGAACCTTCGGTCGCTACAAGCGAGCCTGGTCGCTACAAGCGCCCGTGTGGTCGCTTCAAGCGCAGGTAGGCAGGGAATCATCCTGCCTGGTCGCTACAAGCGATGTTCCGTCGCTACAAGCGACCGTATCAGTACACAGTCATGTAAAAATGTGATTTTTCCACCATTTTAGCCCATTCAAGGTTACCCAACTTCCAGAACTTGTTAAAAACAACTTTCCATCATAAAACATCATTTATAAACCATCACAAACAAGGATTACATCCATCAAAGAAATTAGGGTTCAAAACAATAACTTTTCATAACTTTTCTTATGAATTCACAACACAATAACTTCAACAAAACATGCTAACAACATCATTTAGCATTCAAGCAAACAAAACATAATCATTAACAACTTTAAACCATAAAGATTTTCTAACAAAACCTAGACAAAGTGAGGAGAAGTTTGGGATGGAGAAATAGACATTCTCCCCTTCTCAATCACTTGTGAAGAAGAAAATACTAACTCTCTTACCTTGAAATCAAAGTTCTCTAGCAAACTCAAGCTTCAAATCTCTTGCCCTAGGTTTTCCTCTTGCTTTTCTCCTTCTCTTCTCCTTCTCTCACGTTTCTCTTCTTCTCCAAAAGCAATGAATAGTGTTTTCAAAAAGTCTTGTGTTATTCTCTTATAATCCAATCCAATCAATCTTGGCCATCCATTCTTACTAACTCTCAAGGACTCATCCTAGCCTTTCAATCCAATCCAAGCTTACTACTATCATAACCACTTGATCATTACTACTCATAAACTTAAAAGCCCAACACTATTCACCCTCTAGGCCCAAAACCTTAAAAGCTCGGTTACGAACTTATCTTCGCGCTAAATAATTATTCCTCGATTACTAGAAAATATTTATAAATGTAAATCCATAAAATAAAATATATAAAAATATAATATACGAAAATAGGGTCGTTACAACTCTACCCCCCTAAAAAGAATTTTCGCCCTCGAAAATACCTGAAAACAACTCTGGATAAGAATCCCGCATCTTGCTCTCGAGCTCCCACGTCGCATATTCACCGGCTGGGCCTCCCCAAACGACTTTCACCGATGAAATCTCTTTATTCCTGAGCCTCTTCATCTCTTGTCCTTCAATCCTTAAGGGTACCGTTGCAACCGTCAAATTCTCTCTCACTTGTATCTCGTCCGACTCAATCACATGTGACGGATCCGATACGTATTTCCTTAATTGAGACACGTGAAAAACATCATGTAGATTCGACAACGACGGCGGTAACGCAATCCTATACGCCACCTTCCCAATCCTCTTCAAAACTTGATACGGACCAATGAACCTCGATGCTAACTTCTTCGATTTCAAAGCCCGTCCAATACCCGTAGTTGATGTAACTCTTAGAAACACATGATCTCCTTCTTGAAATTCTATATCCTTCCTTCTCTTGTCGGCATAGCTTTTCTGGCGACTCTGCGATGCTCTCATCTTCTCTTGGATCATCTTAACCTTCTCGGTCGTTTGTTGCACAATCTCAGGTCCAAGCACCACACTTTCTCCCGATTCAAACCAACACAAAGGTGTTCTACATCTTCTCCCATACAACGCTTCAAAAGGTGCCATACCAATGCTCGAATGAAAACTGTTGTTATACGTAAACTCAATCAATGGTAAGCAAGCTTCCCAACTCACTCCTTGTTCCAAAATACACGATCTTAACAAATCCTCCAATGATTGAATTGTCCTCTCCGACTGACCATCCGTCTGCGGGTGATAAGCAGAACTCATCCGCAACTTAGTCCCCAACGCTTCTTGCAAACTCTCCCAAAACCTTGAAGTAAAACGGGGATCTCGATCCGATACAATACTCGACGGTATTCCATGTAATCTCACGATTTGCTCGACATAAATCTCCGCTAACTTTGGTACTAGCATACCGGTCTTGATAGCTATGAAATGAGCAGACTTTGTTAACCTGTCGACAACTACCCAAATCATATTGTTACCTTTCGACGTCTTCGGCAAACCGCTTACAAAATCCATCGCAATACTATCCCATTTCCATTCCGGAATAAACATAGGTTGTAATAGCCCCGACGGCTTCTGATGCTCCACCTTGGACTTTTGACAAGTCAAACACGCGAAAACAAACTCGGCGATCTCTTTCTTCATCCCTTGCCACCAAAACATTTTCCTCAGATCTTGATACATCTTAGTAACACCAGGATGAATACTTAAGTTGCTTCTGTGACCTTCCTCCAAGATCATCCGCTTCAATTCAGGCACATCAGGTACACATAATCTTCCTTGACACCTCATCACACCTTTCTCATCGATCTCAAAGTTTACCTTTTTCCCTTGCTCGATGAGCGTCTTAAGCTTCATCAATCTCACATCAGACTTTTGCTTTTCCACAACCTCTTCAAGAAAATCATTCGTCACTTTCAACATTCCTAGCTTCACGCTCCTGGTTGTCCTTTCAAAAACCAAACTGAGGTCTCTAAACTCTTCAATCAATCTCAGTTCCTTCGCCATCAGAGAAGACATATGCAAAGACTTCCTACTCAACGCATCGGCTACCACATTAGCCTTACCCGGGTGATAACTCAATTCAAAATCATAATCCTTAAGAAACTCTAACCATCTTCTTTGCCTCATATTGAGCTCCTTCTGGTCAAACAAGTACTTCAGACTCTTGTGATCGCTGAAAACCTCGAATCTTGACCCATACAAGTAGTGCCTCCAAATCTTGAGAACAAACACAACAGCAGCTAGCTCCAAATCATGCGTAGGATAGTTCCTCTCATGAATCTTCAGCTGTCTCGATGCATAAGCAACGACTTGTCCCCTCTGCATCAACACACCACCTAGACCCATCTTCGACGCATCACAATAAACCACGAACGGTTCCCTCGGATTTGGCAGAATTAGCACAGGTGCAGATGTCAACCTCCTCTTCAACTCTTGGAAACTCTGCTCACACTTGTCATCCCAAATGAAAGCTTGACCCTTCCTAGTCAACTGCGTCAACGGCAACGCCAACTTTGAAAATCCTTCGATGAACCTCCGATAGTAACCGGCCAAACCAAGAAAACTTCGGATCTCAGTAACAGACTCAGGCGTTCCCCAATCTTGCACGGCTTCTACCTTAGCAGGATCCACTGCTATACCACCACTTGAAATGACGTGACCCAAAAAGCTAACTTCATGCAACCAAAATTCACACTTAGAAAATTTTGCATAAAGCTTCTTCTCGCGCAACACCTCCAACACAATCCTCAAATGCTCGGCATGTTCTTCTTCCGTCCTCGAGTATACCAAAATATCGTCTATGAAGACCACCACAAATCGATCCAAAAAGGAATGAAATATACGATTCATATATTCCATAAACACTCCAGGTGCATTAGTAACTCCAAAAGGCATAACGGCGTACTCGTAGTGACCATACCTTGTCCTGAAAGCAGTCTTCGGTATATCCTCCGCCTTAACTCTTATCTGGTGATATCCCGATCTTAAATCAATCTTGCTGAACACACAGGCTCCCACTAACTGATCCATCAAATCATCTATCCTCGGAAGTGGATACTTATTCTTGATAGTTGCTTTATTCAACTGACAATAATCGATGCACAGACGCATACTACCATCTTTCTTCTTTACTAACAGAACCGGCGCACCCCACGGCGATACACTCGGTCTTACAAACTTCTTCTCTAACAATTCTTCCAATTGTTCCTTCAACTTTTCTAGCTCAGCAGCTGACATACGATACGGCGCCATTGATATTGGACTAGTGCCAGGTACGATGTCAATTGCGAATTCAACCTCTCTCTCGGGTGGTAAATCCAAAATGTCATCTGGAAAAACATCTGGGAAATCACGCACCACCGGCAACGCATCAACCTCAATCTTCTCTTCCACCCTCAACGAAGCAAACATAGCAAACACGTCCTCTTGAGCCTTCACTGATCTTACCACTTCTCGACAACACATGAGCTTCGAACACAACTCTGGCTCCGGTCTTGGAAATGTAACCGTCCTCTCACCGCAGTTGATATGAACCCGATTAAATTCTAACCAGTTCATACCAAAGATAACATCTATTCCGCTCAACGGAATGCAGACTAAATCCATACCAAAGAGTCGATCATACATAATGACTGAACAATCAACACAAACTAGAGTAGTCGATACTGAACCACTCGCAGGCGTTTCAATAACCATGCGTCCCATCATATTTTCTACTTTAAGACCCAACCTCTTAACACAATCCATAGAAATAAACGAATGGGTAGCACCCGTATCAATAATAGCAGACAAAGGAGTATTATTGATAAAGCATGTACCTCTGATCAAGTTGTCCGCCTTCGCATCACCACCATCTAAAGCAAACACTTTTCCTCCAGCCGCTCTAGGCTTCTTACACACGTTGCTCTTATGACCCTCTTCTTTGCAATTGAAGCATACAACACCCTTCTTGCACTGATCAGCTTTGTGGTTAGGATCACCACACTTGAAACATTTTCCATCATTCTTCGGGCACTCAAACATACGATGTCCCGGTTGTCCACACTTAAAGCAATTCCTATTACCTCCAAACTTGTTACCACTACTCCCACCTTCATCTGGTTTCTTTCCACCTCTACCATATGGTTTACCTCTAGCCATGTCCTTTCCCCTCTTCTCATTTGCGGCTTTGTAGTAATTAGCTTTAGCCTTAACATCCTTATCACATATCCGGCTCTTATTCACCAACATCAGAAAATTCCTGATCTCGCTAAACCCAATTAGTTGCTTGATATCCGGCCTCAGCCCATTTTCAAACTTTACACATTTGTCTTCCTCAGCTTCCACCGTGTTGTAATGAGGAGCAAAACGACACAAATCTTCAAACTTGGCCGCATATTCAGAAACAGATAAACTCCCCTGCTTGAGCTCCATGAACTCAATCACCTTACGGTTCCTCTCGTCTGCCGGAAAATACTTGGTTAAAAACTCTCTCCGGAAACGAGCCCAAGTAACTAAAGCTCCACCAGCTCCCAACCTCTGACTAGCATTTCCCCACCAATGATCAGCTTCATCATGGAGAACATACGCTCCTAGCAATACCTTATGCGCATCCAGACAACGCATAGCTCCAAAAATTCTCTCAATCCCTTCCAACCAAGTCTGAGCTCCATCTGGATCGTATCCTCCCTTGAAGATAGGCGGTTTGTTGTTCATAAACCTCTCGAGTCTCAACTCATCTTCTCCGCCTCCTCTAGCTTGTTGTGCGGCTCTATCCGCAGTCTTACTAGCAGCATCCTGAGCCATGGCATCCGCCATCCGCTCCATCGCGTCCGCAAGTGCTCGTTGCGTCATATCCACACACTACCAAACATCACATAACACAAGTGAGAACAAAGTGTTTAAGAAAACACATGTTACACAAAGGGTATACTAAACTTAATTGATCCAATGGATCGACCTGCTCTGATACCAACTATTGTAACACCCTAACCCCTAACCGCCGATTATTAACTTTAATAAAGAAAACGTTAAGGACATAGGAAGTTACAACATCATGTAAAAATGATTTTAAATAAAACATCAACATAAATCAAAACATATTTGATTTGCAAACACAGCAGCGGAAGAATAACCAACAAATGCTTATAAGCAAGCATGTATATAATATACAAAAATATATACATAAGATTTTCAAAAGAGGCAATTCTACACAGAGACCATTGCCAAATCTATACATAAACGTTCAGATACCCCAAAATAGTGTTACAAATATCAGAGCACTAGACTCTATCTAGGATACAACACCTAGTACCAAAAATGTAAGGATAGCTAAGCTATGCCCTTACCACTACAAAAGCTTCTAAACAGCAAAGGGCTATTCCTCAACGATAGCCTCGCCAACCTGATAATCTGGACCCCCAAAGATCCAGCACATAACACATAACAGAGAGTGTTAGTATCACAACCAATAAACATGTATAAATAACACATTATTATACATAATCAAAACACAACACGTAATTGACAATGCACAAACTCATCAATAACAATTATCACTTAACAACCATTATGCACACATAATGTCACAAAGGATGCATGCCTCAAAATGCATTCACTAATGCATGTGGTACCAAATCATTTTGGATAAACTTATATCCTTATCAAGCACTCTTGATAACCAAGCACTCTTGGATTTCTTATCCGCACACGGATATCATACAATCATGAAATGCATGATGATTCACTTAGTAAATATATAATACTTACTAACACCACTAATTATCAGCACTCTGATAATTATCACATCAACAACAACAAACACAACACTAAATTATCAGCACTCTGATAATTATCACAACAACGACAACAAACACAAACACTAGGCGCTCATGGCCACTTCATAATATACGACATGTATATACTCAACCTTGATTAACAATTTCAAATAAACCAAGCAAATCATATCAAAATCTCACACATAAGGGTTTCAAAGGGAAACCCACACACTTTGATAACCCACACACACATTAGGGTTTTACACAAAACTTTCTTGAAACAAAATAATCTTTAGAAAGCATTAGGAATGGATTAAAATGGTGGGCAAGATTTCCAAAAATGTATTATTAAAAAAAAAAATACAGTAGCAAAAAGACATCCCCGCGCGCACCAGGACCTCCAGAACAATTCAACAAAGTTGGCCTGTCCAGGGTTGGTCGCTACAAGCGAGCCCTTGGTCGCTACAAGCGCGAATAGGCAGGGAATTATCCTGCCTGGTCGCTACCAGCGAACCTTCGGTCGCTACAAGCGAGCCTGGTCGCTACAAGCGCCCGTGTGGTCGCTTCAAGCGCAGGTAGGCAGGGAATCATCCTGCCTGGTCGCTACAAGCGATGTTCCGTCGCTACAAGCGACCGTATCAGTACACAGTCATGTAAAAATGTGATTTTTCCACCATTTTAGCCCATTCAAGGTTACCCAACTTCCAGAACTTGTTAAAAACAACTTTCCATCATAAAACATCATTTATAAACCATCACAAACAAGGATTACATCCATCAAAGAAATTAGGGTTCAAAACAATAACTTTTCATAACTTTTCTTATGAATTCACAACACAATAACTTCAACAAAACATGCTAACAACATCATTTAGCATTCAAGCAAACAAAACATAATCATTAACAACTTTAAACCATAAAGATTTTCTAACAAAACCTAGACAAAGTGAGGAGAAGTTTGGGATGGAGAAATAGACATTCTCCCCTTCTCAATCACTTGTGAAGAAGAAAATACTAACTCTCTTACCTTGAAATCAAAGTTCTCTAGCAAACTCAAGCTTCAAATCTCTTGCCCTAGGTTTTCCTCTTGCTTTTCTCCTTCTCTTCTCCTTCTCTCACGTTTCTCTTCTTCTCCAAAAGCAATGAATAGTGTTTTCAAAAAGTCTTGTGTTATTCTCTTATAATCCAATCCAATCAATCTTGGCCATCCATTCTTACTAACTCTCAAGGACTCATCCTAGCCTTTCAATCCAATCCAAGCTTACTACTATCATAACCACTTGATCATTACTACTCATAAACTTAAAAGCCCAACACTATTCACCCTCTAGGCCCAAAACCTTAAAAGCTCGGTTACGAACTTATCTTCGCGCTAAATAATTATTCCTCGATTACTAGAAAATATTTATAAATGTAAATCCATAAAATAAAATATATAAAAATATAATATACGAAAATAGGGTCGTTACAACTAGCATCAATTATTGATTTATTTAAAAATAGTACCAGTTACAAGAGTTCATTTTTTATCCTTGTTTGTGTTTGCTTTGTATTTTAAATCCATGAACATGCTAATCTAAAACAAATTTCAAGGTATATCAAATGTGTTAGAGATGGTACTAAAGGGGAGGTGGGCCTTGAGTATGGGCCCAAGCTTAAGACTTGGAAAGTGTACACAAGGAAGAGAAAGAAGAATGACTTGGCCAAGTAATACATACAATGCATGAGATAAGTACTATATATTGGCAAGTAGGGAGAGGTAATAGGTAGCTAAGTATTCTGTTATTAGTGGGGTCACTATGAGTGATTTGTTGGAAGCCTACGTTCTTTGGGATTGATAGCCATCACTATCAATTTGTCATTTTCCTTTTCTGTTATTTCCTTTTTCTGTTACATTCCCACAGACTGTAATTGTTCAGACCTTAACACAATTTCAGTGATATTCTCCATATCTTTTACTGTTCCATTCATTTTGCCAATTGAACTTATCAATTGGTCTGACCTACCGGATACTCAACCACCTTTGATATACGACGGTAGATGCCACGTCAACCTAAGATGGGAGAAAGAATTGACACACTTGAAGAACAGATGGGATAGATGAAATCTGCTCTGCTGACGCTCTCACAACAGATGCATCAACAGTAAATATCATGTGAATATCATAACCCTTTTCTAACAGTTGCCCCAAACTCAAAATATTTTTCTTCATATTAGGGACATAGTAGACATTTGAAATAAATTGATGTCTTCCATCTTTCAAGCGAATAAAGATATTACCTTTTCCTTTCACTGGAATCTTGGAATCATCGCCAAATGAGACATTGTCACGTACTGATTCATCGAGCTCCACAAACATGTTCCTTTTTCCACACATATGATTGCTTGCACCAGTGTCAAGGTACCATGAATTTTCATGGATGCCTTCGTTACTTCCACGTGCTAGAAGCACTGTTTCAAATTTCTCATCTTTTTCTTCCACATAGTTGGTCTTCTCTTCTACTCGATTCTTGGAGAATCTACGCTCTGAAGCGTAGTGGCCAAACTCTGACAGTTATAGCACTGAGTTTGAGATTTGTCATACCTTGTGTTTGGGTATCCTCTCCCACGTGCGCTTGTTGAGGTTTCTCCTTTCTCATAACTGCTTCCGGTAAAAAATTCTCATAATTGTTACCTCGTCCTCGTCTTCTACCTTAACTTTGTTGGCTCCTCTCATTTCTTTGACCTTCTTCTTTCTCTCTTAGTTGCATCTTGAAGAGTTTCTCAATGACCTCTTTCTTCTTCTTGTGCTTCTCTGCATAAGGTTGCAAAGATCCTTGAAGTTGCTCTATTGTCATAGTCTCTAAATCTTTGGTTTCTTCGATTGTCACAACAATATGCTCGAACTTAGGATCTAATGATTGAAGTATCTTCTCCATAATTCTCACATCTTATAACTTTTCACCGTTTCTTTTCAATTGATTTGAGACAGCGATAACTCTCAAAAAAATATTCTGAAATAGACTATGACTCTTTCATATGCAAGGATTCAAACTCGTCTCTTAAAGTTTGGAGACATACCTTCTTTACCTTGTCTTCTTCTTTGCAAGAGGTTTGAAGCTTCTTTCATGCCTCCTTAGCGGATGTTGCATTTGAGATTTTCTCGAACTCATCTTCATCCAATGCTTGGTAGATGAGGAAGACAACTTTTTTGTCTCTCTTTCTTGAATCCTTCAAAATGTCTCTTTGTGTTTGAGTTAAGGAATCCTCATCTTGTGATTCCTTATAGCCTTTTTCAACAACCTCCCAAACATCATGTGCTCCAAGAAGAGCCTTCATTTTGATGCACCAATTATGATAGGTATTCCCTTTGAGAAGTGGAACTTGGAAGGATGCCGCTCCAATACCCGCCATGACTATGGAATAATTTCTTCTCATAACCTAAGCTCTGATCCACTTTGTTGGAAAAAAGAAAAGGTTAAGTGAGAACTTTGTGAGGAATTTAGGAGGAGAGAATATTTGAGAGAAGAACTATTTCTATTACTTGAGAGGATACTTTGATTCTTGTTTGCTTGCTTGGTTTACAAATGACAAGCTCTCCCCTTTTTATAGGCTCGAAGGGAGAGTTCTAAACACATCATAAGATAATTTTATACACACTTCAAGAGAGAGTTCTACATACTTCTCTCAACTACACACATTTAATGTTATTTCTTCATACTACCAATCTAGTTCTACACCACTCTAGAACTTTCTATGGGCTACACCACTTATTAGTTAATTAGGCCTAACACTTGATTAGTCCAATGGACCAAATCAAGTTTATTATCCAACAACTGTTAGTGTATATTAGAAAACTGCTCTTCTCCCATACAAAATTGTTCACTCCTATGTGAACTGACCAAAATAACCCCAACGTGACTTAAGTTACGTTCGTTATATATCAACGTGAGTTAAGTCACGTTGGGCCAACGTGAGTTATCTCACGTAGGTACAAAGTCAACATGAGTTAATTCATGTTGGTTTTAGGTAAGTTAAGATTCCATCAATTCTTCACAAAGATGCTATTTCTTTAAGACCCCAAACATACAATATGTTATGTTCATTTTTTAAAAGCATGTCATGTCTTCGAAACATCAATTCATTCATGATCCAAAATAAATCATAACTAAAAATATACAAGTACACGAAATAAATTTCAAAAATACACAATTTTATTTAGTTTTAATTTTATCTACGTTACATTACTTTACATTTTACCTAAATATGTGGTATCATCATGATGTTGGATTTAAATTAAATTGTTGAAAGTTTGCCGAAAATTTCGGCATTGAAGTGTCTTATACTTAGCGTGAAAATTTGGTAGTCTCTTTGAAAACTCAAAAGAATGAAGAGAACACAACACATGTATTCTACCAAATCAACTATATAGGTTATCACACCGAATCCATTCATATATGATGAGTAGTGACAAAAAGGAGTACATTCCAATATATTCTTTTGAACTTAATTCTACTGTCATGCCAACCGACAAGTTTCAATTGACAGAAGAGCATGATCAAGCACGAAACAACATCTTAGAAGTGCATTCCCTTATGTCCAACTTTGTGTCATGGTCTCCATGCCACCTCTCAATATGTCCGGTCTCTCAGACATATCTACACAACATAAAACAATGCAAAAAAATCAATGATTTTCATAGGGACATTGTGTCATTTCTAACTAATCAACAACAACAATTCACATTGCACTCAGACTACCACATTGTGTCATTTCAATCTCTAAACTACCACATTGCACTCAAACTCACTATAACCAACATTAACAATCTAATTTCTAACTAATTTCATCATTAATAATGCAAAGGGTTAAATATATTTTTGGTCCCTATAAAATTCGGAAGCTTTAAGTTTAATCCTTACTTAATTTTAATAATTTTTTTAGTCCCTACAAAATAAATTTACTTATAATTATAGTCCCTGCTAAAACAAATTTTGTATAATTATCCTCAAACTCTTAAATTTTTTAACGATTTTTATGAAACAAGTTTAGAACACTATGAAAGGTTCATTTACTAAAATTTAGAATTTTTTAACATGATTTAATATGAATTTTTTTAAACGAAAAAAGTTCAAGATAAAATTAACAAAAATATGGACGTAGAAATCAAATTTTGTGATAGTTTTTTACGCATGAACTTTTAGTAATGTTCTTAACACGTCTACAAAAAATTGTTCAAAATCATAAGAGTTTAAACATAATTAAACAAATTTGAATTTAGTAGGGACTAAAATTGAGCGCGTAAATTTTTTATAGGGATTAAAAAAACTATTAAAATTAAGTAAGGACTAAACTTTAAAGGTCTCAATTTTATAGGGACCAAAAACATATTTAACCCTAATGCAAAATATCAAACAATTTTTCATTGAGACATTTTATCAAACACCTAGAGGTCAGCATTAACAATATGAGTTCATTGTGCCATTTTAATCTATAAACTACCACATTTGAGTTAAACTTACTCTAAACAACATCTAAACTACAATTCCTAACTTATTTGATCATTAACAATCCTAAAAACTAACATGCAAATCAAGTCTCTAAAATCTAAATATGTGAAATTTCTCCAAAAAAACCAAAATTTAAACCATAAAAAGTCAAAACAATAGGATAATAAACACTTACTTGATTTTGGGGTAGAAATTGACGTTGATTGGCTCAAGAATGAAGAAAATCGCACAAGAAGGGAGCAAAATCGTATTTGATAGTTGAGAAACACAATGGTTTATGTTTCTGTCTTTCCAGTTTTATACCAGAACGCAACGTGACTTAAGTGACGTTGGTATGTACCGAGCGTGAGTTAACTCACATTGGTCCAACGTGACTTAACTCACGTTGATATAAGGCGAACGTGACTTAAGTCACGTGGGGGTTATTTTGGTCAGTTCACGTGAAAGTGAACAATTTTGTATGGGAGAAGAGCAATTTTGTGTAGATTAAATGAAAGGTTTTTGAATGGAAACTTCCATGGATCAAGCTGATAATTAGAGCATTAACAAAAGGGAAAGGTTAACAAGTGCATTAAAAAAAGTAACTAATAAATTAATCATTATAAGCTAGAAAATGACACAACTGCTATTTGACTAAAGAAAACTAGAATTCCTTACAAGTTCATAAATGAATTGTTTGTTTGAATACAAAGAAAACATAATGGAATAATCATTTAGCATCAATTTCGGTGCTCCTTGTGAACATTCTCCGGAGGCATTGCCACGATTGATTTCATCCTTCTCAATCTCATGAGTGGTTGTTAGCTCTGAATTTTGTCTAGTTTTTTGCCAAATTAGCCTGCACTTGTTAATCAGATACAAATCTCAATAAAAAGTAAACAAATAAAGGATTGAACCAATAAATGGTATAGCCAAGATTCAAGAATGCAACACAGCAAAGAATCGAATACATGGAGAATAAGCAAATTTATTTTACATATCACAGTGAAGATCTTGGTCTGTATTGGGTGTACAACACAATTAAAAAAACACAACTTAACTCCAACATTACCCTACAAAATTACATCTGGGTCAAGCCAACCCAAGATTTCTATCAGTTAGTCCAAGGTGAGGAAGACATCCAGCTAGGCTCATCGTACCCAAGTAACAGAATCAATTTCATCCCTTGCTGCTTTATATAGTTCAAGCCTTTTTGCACACTGTTGTCTCCTCTCCATCAATGCAGGGTCTTCGTCCAACATTAGAGATAGTTGTTTACCCTATACCAGGTAAAATAACATAAGGGTATATTGAAACTATGTAAGACAAGTGCATAATAATGTCCAACATTTCACAATAAACATTCAAGTAGAGGAAGATGAGCTTATATCATGAAATAAAGAAAAACATATAACAAATTCACTTGATCGGTGCTGGAGCTTGACTTAAACTATATATACAATTCTTAGTTTGTTGTCAAAACAAGGAGAAGGGTGAATAAATCAAGTATCACAGAGGCAACACAAAACTATATACTTAGGTTTGACGGTCAATTTGGGTAAATCTTAATGGGTAAGCTGCCACAACCCATATTGAAAAAATTTGAGTTCTTATCTAGCGGTCTTGTCAACAACTACTAAAATCGATCTGGTATACAAGGTAAATTTTGACACCAACAATCATGGTCATATGAAATAAAGTAATAAACAACAGACACAGAGTGAGATCAAGAGAAAAATTACCTCTTTCTTCCCTATTCGTGCATAGAAATGGTTAAGCAAAGACTGTTTTGCTTGTCTGACTTGACAATAAACAACAGCCTTTGGAATTGTGTTCCTGAGTGTGTCTGCCACCAGTCCTATGTAAGACGACACATTTGATGCAATTCTCCTGAAATGACCTTCTGCATATCGATCTACATTTGAGGGAGCAGGGCTTCCAGCTTGCTCCACTTCTTGAGGTAGTCTCCGGAAGAAATCCACTGTGAGATATGAAGCTTCCATATCTACAAGCCGAAGAGTTGTCTTTTTACCTTCTTCACGAAACCTTTCTAAAGCCTCATTTGCAGCTGCAGCTAGTTCAGCTTGAAAAGTTGGGAATCGCTTCAGTTCCTGCTCAGGCACATGTCAGTATCTCCACAAACTAACACTTCATGAACAAGGTAAGTACAAAATATACTCCTGAAAGTTACCTGAGTTTCAGCTATTGATTTCCTCACGAGTTCTTTTAAGACAAAATTAACCTACAGAAAAATCAAGAACAGCCTGTCCAATTCTTTAACTGTTGCATGAAAATAAAAAATCAGAGAAGACAATAAGACTGCTTACAGCATCTACTGAAGCTTCAGCTGGGCCTTTAAAGTAACCAAGAGACCCCTCAATGAGGCGCCTGTAACCTTGCTCGGGGGCAATCAAGTGAGGCTGATAACCATCCGCCTCTGACACCACTTTCCTGACATTCTGGAGAGAAAGATGACGATCAAATGGAAGCTTTCGCAAGGCAGAGGGAAGCTGATTGTCAAAGACATTATATATCCTGTCACCTCCTGGCCGCCTGTAAACCTAAAATCCTACAAACCAGTTCACAAGTGTGATAACAAACTTACATAAAAAACAGTCATTTCAATTTGTCTTGGTTAAGCTTGTTATACATTATGCAGTAGGCAAACTGCATCAAATTCAAAAGTTTCCTTTTAGTTAAAATAGTTTTTCTTCAGCATAAGTTTAGAACAGTCCATTCAACATTTCAGGTAGTACACAATATTTCATCATCGCCTTATACAGCAATTTACAAACAAAGGAATTAGGTAGTTTAAAGAGAGGAATGAGCACTATTGCAAGATTGTGAAATCCCAATCATGGCATGCATAAAAAGTAAATAACAACAGCAACAACCGCCACCCAAGATTGTATACGACAAGTCGGAAAATGGGCTGAGGGAAGAAAGGTTGTATTCCCATTACAGCCACAACAGTGGAAAGAGAATCACTGTGATTTCAAGCCAATAGATGGGATGCAAATGCACTCCATGACTAAGTTTCTATCTATCGTAAGTGCTGGCCGCAAAGCAACAGCAATACCAGCACTATCGTGCACTATTGAAAATCGGCTGCAATTTCAGGTTTTTGGATATGGAAGTGTGAGCGATTACTGAGAACAAAAAACTGTTAAGCAGGTATGAAACAGAGCAGCATTTAAGGGATTGAAATATAATGTAAAACCATTACCGACACAGCTTAAGTGTTTGGGTTTGTGGTCCAAGAAATTGTATCAGAGCCTTTAAGACCAACAAGCGAGTCAGTCTGCGAATATTATCCATACGTCAAATTCAAAGGGCTCTTGTATGAGAGTGTGTGTTACAATTTTGTAATATAAACACCATTCACACGTCTTCACACTACAACTTAAGCTTTTGGGGTCGTAAATTCAAGACATAAGGCAAATATTTTTCTTGGCCCTCTGCATTCAATAACTTGTGCAAGACAAAGCAGAGGCTGCTCTGTTAGAGGAGCATGAAGGAAATCTACTGCAAGTCATATACGTTGGTTGATGGGTTGAAGGATACAAAACAAAATCATTATTCATATGAGTGAAGGAACAATAGAGCTGTTTTATAAAAATGAAGAACAGAGTAACAATTTCGGAAAAACAAAGGCAACTTAAGATTCGGGCTGTGATACTGATACCATCAAAATTCATGCCACAGTAGCTGCAATATCAAACACAATGAAAATGACCAACAGACCTCCACAATACAATGCCCCACCCGTCTACCATAGACACACTATTATCTGATATTAATCATGATTTATTACTGTGATACATATGAAATTTTTATTTTTGACGAATGGTCTTATATGCCATATTACAGTTTCACCGTTTGTGTTTAGATCCCCTATCTGACCTTGATAGAACATGGCATCTTCCAGTTTGAGAAAACGGCGTAAAAGAGGAAAACAATAAAAGATATTTACCCTCCATCTAAATGTTCCTTGAATATCCTTTCAAATGCACGGCAAAGTTCTAGGATAGTGTATAGTTGAGCCTGAAATAGAAGGTAACATTCAGCAAATATTCAAGAGGACATCAGAATAAGAACCCTAATCTTAAAAAGAAATCATCAAAAGTACAAGCCACCCACCCCAGCATCAAGAGCAATAGGTCTCCCAAGATGATTCATCTCTGATTCAAGTTCCTCAATACTTTTGTTTATTAAAAACGTTATACTAGGTATCCTTGCCCTAATTACCGACTCCAAGTGCTACAGAAATAAGCTCACGTGATTAAGATGATAATCCATCTCATAAAAGATTAGCAAAGAATATACTTAAGAAAGAACCCTTTGAGAGAAGCTTTGCAAGGTATTCTGAACCCATTTTATTGGTCAAGTGCCCATAATCAGGACTGGTTGCAAAATATTCACGCTCTTTGCGTCTAGCTACAACCATATCAACATTTTTATTGATCTCCGCCTGAGACCGATTTACTATGCCAACCCAGGGATATTGCAGACGGTAAGACCTTCCCTCCAGGACCTTGAGGGAATAAAAGTAGATAGCAGGAATAAATAAGTTACATGATTTTACAGGCGCATTTCAAATATGAACATTAAGGGAATCGGCATCAACCCAAACATGAGGGGAAGAGAAAAATTACATCTAAAGCATTAGTTCCTTTGTCCATCAAATCTAGCTTTGTCAACACTCCAAATGTCCTTTCACCTAGAGTGATCATTAGACCAGAATTTTAGTCCAAAACTATGAACAAGCAAGGAAATTATTGACCATTAAGTAAAGTGTTTAATAAGTACCTGTGGGATCAACTTCCCTGGCAAGTTTAATAGCATCAGAAGTTGCTATGTCTTGATTGGCTGGAGATATTGCTAGAATGATGGAATTAGGCTGTTCAGAATAAAGCAATCCAAAAACGAAAATATGAACCTTTGGGGCAAACCACATATAGTAATTATGGAATTAGGCTGTTGAGAATAAATCAAATATGAACCTTTGGGGTAACACTCATATAGTAGTTTTTTTTAAGCCTACTTATCTATCATCAATAGAAATCTTGCAGAAGGAATGTTATTTAAAAATTGATACTTCAAGCTGTTGGTCTAACAACTAAATGAAAAAGAAAATGAAGAAATAGATAAGTACAAAAGAAATGTGCTCTTATTTTAAACGAAAAAAAGAAAAGAACATCTAATATTTCATATTTTAGTACAAAGAAAGGCAAATGAACAAAAGCCGAGAAGTTATGATAGGACTGAAGCAATACACTTGAAGATCATCAAAATATCACAAACAACCTGCTGACTCTAAAGATCTGAAAGAAATGAGAAAGTTAACATAGATATTATTGTTACCCATTCATACATGTCATGCAAAATAGGTTTATCATGCTTTCACAACTTCAGGCGCATAATAGGTCTTCTTTACATAAACACTACACACAAAAAATTGATCACATCCATTAGTATATCTAGATGTAGATCATCTGGATGTACATAACATGGTGTCAAGCCTAGACAAAGGTCCATGATGAGTCATAGCAGTTGACCTGAAAAACAATATAATGGATTGTGGAGTGGCAACTATACTCAATATGAAGGACACTGCAAAAAATATAAGTCACACACATACACACTAATGCACATTCATAAGTATATTCAGAAGTCCTAGTTTAATCTAAAGGAATCGCTAAAAACAAGTCAATACAACAATCTCTCTCATTTTTCCTAAGACCTGATATTTTGCTTTGGCTTAGAAGTTGGAACAGGGGCTGGAAACGAGTCATCAGGATCAAACAGGACTTATCTGAAAAACCACCAGGGTGCTGGAATTCAGCCAGAAAATGCATAGAGGTGTTAGAGAAGTGCAGACAAAGGGAGGAGCAAAGTAAGATAAAGTGTCTGTGTAGTTGGAAAGGGCACTGCAAAACAGATGTGAGTCTGTCCAAAGCTACGGAAAACGTCCATAAAATATGTGATTTACAGGCAGTTCGAACAAAGGAAATGGTGGCTTTTTGAATTGAGAAAGGATAGCTCTAACCCTAACAATCTTTTTGGGCAGAGTCTCAGCCACACTGTAATGCTCATGTTTGAGGATCGTGCACTTTTGACAGCCCGTGGTATGCCTTCTTCCTTAATTTCTCGTTATCAGAAATCTGCATCCTAAATTTCAAAAGATTATTTTAACTTTATTATGAAATGCAGATATGTTATTCAAAATTTAATTGTTACTTTATCTGAGGAATTTCGATCGGACATATTCACTGCACAATATGTGCAAGGCACAACAGTGAATCACATTATGATGTAAAAATCATAGTGGCTGATAGCTGCACCATTACACAGCATAACAAATTCAATATGGCGCTATTCACTGCTGTAGCTTACGATGGTACGTGAAATTTAGGGCCAGGGGTGGTTGTCCTAGGTCAGGCCAAGCATCTAAGTTCAATGAGTACTTAAGAGAACACATCAGCATACCATATCCAACAACAGAAAATGCTTAAATCCAAAGTTCTGTAGTCCAATTAGGATAAAAAAGACAAGCAAACAGATTGCAATCAAACGAATATATGTACAATTTATATTGAAGAAGTTATTTTACCTTCTCAACATAAGATCGGACCATAGCTTCAATGTCTTGAACAATACTCTCGGGCTGTCCCTCTGAAAAAGTGATGAATATTTAGCAACTAAAAATCATCATTTCATCCAAATAGTTGATTTTTAATTAGCAATTAAATACAAATCATACCTACAGCCACTTTAGTCAGACCGGGCAAGTCAATCAAGGTTAGGTTGACAACTGTTCAAAAGACAAAAAGAAGAAGCTTTAAGTCAGCTGTTTTAGTCTCATTATGTGCCATATAATAATAATGCAAAGGAATACACATTTGAATACACTTGGTAACTAAAAATTTATTTCAACCACAAAATTATGAATGGTTCCGTTCCGCAACCTCCAAAACAGATAAACAGCTGCAATGTAGCTGACTTATAAAATCTTACAGGTTTTCTAGTTATTTGAAATTTAGAAAACTAGCAGCTCTCATTTCATTAGTTTTTAAGTCAGAAGTTGAAAATAAATATACCGCAAATTTGGTCCAAAAATAACCAGGTTTGCTCTCAAATGTCAATATTAAAGTATAAGTCAAAAAGGAGTAAACGAGAGAGAGACTGAAAGACTCTTGACAAGAAATTATATGATTGATAATTTGATGTGATCAATTTTAAGATGAATGGTTCAAATCTATATTATGTAATCAATTTTAATTTACACAAAAAACCCTCTAGCTTTAAAAGCTCTCACAAAAAAAAAGGAGACTGTAACAGATGAAACGCACCATTAGGAGAATAGATGCTAAGATGAATGGGAATAGGAGATATCTGTTTTGTCTTCCCTGTTACTCGATCAGTTTCATCCTGAATTTCCTGGCGGACCAAGGCTGCAATAGGAAAACCAGATTGTAGTGAACATCACCTATATATTATGATACAGAAACATAAAAAAGGTCAACTAAATTAAAATCCTACAAGTAGTAAACTAATAGGCAGTGTAACAGTTATCACATGATAAATTTCTAGCCAATGATGAGGTGTTGCCGTAAAAAAATTCAAATCCGTTGGATCTTGAAATTGATTTTTCATCATTATGAATACTAGGAATAGAAACAGGAAATTGAATTCATTGTAGGAGTTGTTTTTTTAGAATATATTATATGATGCTATGTGCCAGTCAGACTCAAACCGAGATGCTCTTGCAGTAGCACTGCTTCCGAAGAGCAGCATTGAGAGAAAGAAAGCCATAACGGAAACATATAATATAAAACCGAAGAAAAGGGTTCAGGTGGCAGGAGAACAACTTGATCATCTTCAACTGAGACATTAAAAAAATAGCATTAAGGTCAAAATGTCAAATAGAAAATGCCCAGTAAAGTTGACACAATAAAAGCACAACATTAACGGTAGTTAAAAAGTTTGGTTTCGCGAGAGAACCAGCTACACCCAAATTTAGACACTACTCAGAGTATAGTAACACACATCAATAATTCTTTTACAGCCAACCAGAAAACAGAAGCTATACTATCATTAGTTAAAACATAAAACACAATTTTACGGTATATGTATGAGGGTTACTTTCATACCAAAATCAGTGAACTTTCTCCTTGGCAGGTGAAGAAACTCAGCATACTCTTGTGTCCCACTTTCCATCTTATGCAACTGCAACACCAATGGACGCCTCGTCAAAATCCCTACAATTCATTCACACCAAAACACAAACATGAGCCAAATCATAATTAATAATTTGAAGAAAAAATGAAAGAAAAAAGTGAAAACGAAAAGGCAAAATTAAAAATAAAAAGACAAACCTGATCCTCTAGGCAGAAAGTCACGGCCAACAATGTTTTCCAAAACAGAAGACTTCCCTGAACTCTGCATAAATTTCAAATGAAATTAAGAAAGATAGAAATTCAGACAACACAATACACAATAATCAAAGAAAAAAAATCCCCAAAAATTGGATTTTTTTTTCTACAACCCCCCTCCCGACCCAACAAACAAATTTAAAAGCATTAAAGCTGAAAAAATGGAAATTCTGATCCACACCAAAGAAACAAAAAAAGAAATTACCATTGTAAAATCATGCAATGATAAACTGGAAGTTTACTCAAAATCTACAAAACTTAAAAGAAAAAGGTTCAAAATTTTGAGTTCAGTCAGAACTATTTTTTTGAGTTCTACTCTACTTAAAAACAAGTAGACATAAATAATTCAGAACTGCACCAATACTCTAACAGTTGGCTACTCTCTCTATTTCTATTTATTTGCTAAATTAGCCCCCCAAATTGACACAAGGAAGAATCAAACTTGAGACACACTCCCTGGTCGCATACCAATACCACCAGGTCAACCCAAGTGGGTTTGATCTACCCTTTAGTTTCTACAAACTTATAATAAGAAAGTTCAGAAACAAAATTTCATATTTCAGGTGAAAACACATTTTGAGCTAGAAGCTAATCCTGAACAAGGACAAAAAACGTAATAATAACACAAAAACGAAAAGTAGCTAATTTCAATTATCCAATTTAGCTCTATTTTCTCCACTGCAAATTTCAAACATTCAGACCCCCACCCACCCAGAAAGTGAAAAATCACTAATTACCGAACAAAATTCCAAAACTGAACACTTTCTGAATTCAGCTCAAACTACACACTCACATATACACACAAATGGTTAAATATTCTTTTAGTCCTATAAAGTTCACAATTTTTCACATTTAGTCCCTACATAAATTTTGTTCAAATTTAGTTCTATAGACTAAAAACATATGAAACACTCACATAGACATTGACACCAGACACCAAAAATCTGAAAAATAGAAGGAAGAGAGATCAGAAAGATAGGCGGACGACTTGACTATAGTATAGATCGGATGTTTCCGTGAGCAGCATCCCCGAAGAGCGGGAGATTTTGTTACATTTCGGACTGGCTGTCTTGTGTTTCTAAGATGTTGGTTTATAGTGATTCAGATAAGAAAAGAGTTCCAAACCTTTATGCATGCACCTCCGTCACTCGGCTCGTTCTAGAGGGGTCAAAATTTATTCCGGAGGTGTCGAATTGATTCTGGTATGTTTGGTTGCTTTCGAGTATAATTGATTCTACTTGAAGCTATGATTTGTAGCTTTTGATTCTAGAATTGATTGTTACACACAAATTTATAATTCAACTTACTTTTGCATGAATGTATTGAAACACAAATCACTTTATCTACAACTCAATTTTAGTCGGAATCAATTCACTCGAAATCAATTTTTGCAAAGCAAAACTAAACATACAATTAAGGCTAAAATATGCTTTTAGTCCCTGCAAATAGGGCTCGTTTTGCTTTTGGTCCTCGGTAAAAATTTTTTTTTAAAAACACCCTTGCAAAATTTTTTTTATTTTAAAAAAGCCCCTGACCCCACTTAAGTGCTGATATGGCATGGTTTTCGCCACGTGGCAGTTGCTGACTGTGCAACTTTTGCCACGTGGCGATGACGTGGCATGCCACATAATATTATTTTTTTAAAAAAAATTAAAATTCTGGAAATTAATTTTAAAAATTAAAAAATATGAAAATAAAATTAAAAATAAATAAAAAAATAAAAAAATCAGAAAATTCCAGATTTTTTTTTTCGAAAATTCCAGAAAATTCAAAAAAATCAATTTTTTTTTTCGAAAATAAAAAAAAAAAATTTCTGATTTTCTGAAAAAAAATTTTCGAAAAAAAAATTTTTTTCTGATTTTCGAAAAAAATTTTCTGATTTTCTGAAAAAAAATTTTCGAAAAAATTTTTTTTTCTGATTTTCGAAAAAAAATTTTCTGATTTTCTGAAAAAAAAATTTTTTCCAGAAAATTTTTTTTTTTTCTGATTTTCAAAAAAAAATTTTTTTTTCGAAAAAAAAAATTGATTTTCTGATTTTTTGAATTTTCTGGAATTTTCGAAAAAAAAAATCTGGAATTTTCTGATTTTTATTTTTTTTTCATATTTTTTATTTTTTAAAATTAATTTTCAGAATTTTAATTTTTTTAAAAAAATTAATATTATGTGGCATGACACGTCATCGCCACGTGGCAAAAGTTGCCCAGTCAGCAACTGCCACGTGGCGAAAACCATGCCATATCAGCACTTAAGTGGGGTCAGGGGCT
Organism: Medicago ruthenica; assembly: GCA_018208015.1. Lineage (NCBI taxonomy): Eukaryota > Viridiplantae > Streptophyta > Magnoliopsida > Fabales > Fabaceae > Medicago > Medicago ruthenica. The sequence continues at coordinate 71,508,332 of CM031374.1, forward strand.
TTTTTAAAATAAAAAAAATTTTGCAAGGGTGTTTTTAAAAATTTTTTTTTACGAAGGACCAAAAGCAAAATGAGCCATATTTACAGGGACGAAATGCATATTTTAACCTACAATTAATTGCAATTACACAAACCAGTATCGGGCATTGACACATGTCGGACATCATACTTTAGTTTTATAATAACCAACAACATATTTAACCAAATAAATACAAAATAAGAAAATTTAGCACCACATAAAATAAAACAAACATAAAATACAAAAAAAAAAAAAAAACATGAATTTCCCATTCTCCACCATAAAACTTGAAAGAACAAGAAATTGAAGAGATGAAATCAAAGAACCGAACCTGTCCACCAACAACAGCAACAGAAGGAAGAGCTTCCCAAAGAGAAGAGAAAGTGTTCCCATCGTCACCTCCTCCATAGTCACCAAGCACAGTACAAGCTCTCTGAATTCTATTCACCAACCCAATCAAGCTCTCCATTGTTGTCATCCTCTATATTCTCGAAATTGACTTGCTCAAAACGACGACGTTTAACGTGAACGATGTTGCAGAAACCGTTTTGGTGTTTATCTCTTCGGTTTAACGAGAGGTGGTGGAGTTGGAATAATTTGAAATTTTGAAATTCGAGGTGGGGTCCACTGACGATGTTGGCGGGGACCACATTCCTTTTGTTCTTTTCGCGGTTTCATTATTAACGTTGGATTTGGGTTGTAAGAATGAACACCAAAAATCATATTAAAAACTAAAATAAATGATACAACTACTCCCTCCGGTCCTTATTATAAGAAGAAAAATCAAAAAACATCAAAGCCAATACACTCATTAATTAATGTAACTTTTTGAATATTTTTATAAATATACTTTTATAAAAATTGTGAAGCATTAAATACACCTACTAATTTTAAAAAGACAAACATTAAATAAGGGGTATAATAGTCTTTTAAACAATAACTACACCTTAAAAGTTGTGATATTTTCTTATAAATAGGACCAAATTTTTTTTTTGAAAATTTTCTTATATATAGGACCGGAGGGAGTATTTTTATCAACTTTTGTGATAATTTTTCCTTTTATACTTGCATTATGTTTTTACTTTCTCTTTTAATTGTTTTGGTTTTTGTGTCAATACATCTTTTTTTTATAAATTTATGATTGTCTCAAAAGTTGTCATTAAAATGGTTTTTCAGATAAAAACTAAATTGTCATATGATGAGTTTATTATATATAAAATTTTACAAATACATATTTACACTAAGACCATTTACAATCGTTTTACCGGTCAACACTCATTCAACACCCACTTTTTCAATTTTCAACACTCCACATTATTTTCTCTCTCTTCCACATAATAATTCAACATTCATTCAACAAATATCATCTTCAATGGTTTTTCATTCAACACTCTACCCCGACACTTTTTATTTCATATTCTTATTTAATTTTATATTTTTGTTTTTATAATTACATAAAATTACAATTATCAATTATAATTAAATTAAAATAATAAACACTTAACAATTTATTTTTTAGTGAAAAACTTCAAAAGGAAAGCTAATAGAAGGATAATAATAAGATTAACATAGTGAAAAACTTGGTTTTTTTGTCATGTGTCCAAATCTAATGAACCAAGTCTCTATTTATAGAGCAAAAAAATCATAAATTTTGGTAAAAAAAAATTTTAAAAATTAATTTGCAATGAAATAATTGAGTTCAAATTATTAAGACGAGAAAAATTCAGTCAGCCAATCAGCACGCAACACGTGTCACGGTGCAGTCTTTAAACAAGTGTTGAATGTCTTCAACACCTCTCTCCTCCACATCACCTCTCAACACCACTTAATATACAATTGCAAAGGTTTTATGTGTTGAAAGTCTCATTCAACAAGACCATTGCAAATGGTCTAATGTTTTACACGAATTTTAATTTTTTTGTTGAGTAAAAATAAATATAATTTTTTTAAATTTTTTTAAGGTTAGCCTGACAACGCAGTTGAAAAGAAAAGAAAAATCAAAAAGAAAGAAAAAGAAAAGAGAAAATAACGAAGACTGAATGGTTACTAGTAAGAAAAGGAGGGTGAGTGATGTAAATAGGGTGCTGTCTACGTTACCATTTGATGAATAAAAGGTAATTTATCGCTAATCACAAATAAGATTCAATTTTAGAACGAAGTAAATGGAGATCACATGTTAAATGAAGGAGATGAAAAAGTTTGATGTTCTTGAGATAAAATGGTAATTGACAGTGAGAAAAACATATCGGCAAGCCTACATTTTTCCTTGATGAATTGGGGGTAATTTATCCCTCATGACAAATACGATTCAATTTCGGAACGAAAGAGATGTAAATCACATCTTAAATGAAGGTGATAAAAAAATTTGAAATTTTTAAGATGAAAATGATAACTGATTGTAAGAAGAAAAAAATGAAGAAAATAGATTTTTTCACCGAAATGGATAAATTACCCCCAATTCATCGAAGAGACGTAGAAAAAACCTTAAAATAGTGTACAATTGTACATAGATAATATATATTCTCTCCTCTCAAAAACAATACAAATAAAAATATTGAGTAAATAGTCACTTTGGTCCCTGACTCTGCACCTCGCTGTCACAAAGGTCCCTGACTCAGGATTAATTATAAAATAGTCCATGACTCTGCACTTCCGTTATCACTTTAGTCCCTGACGTTAAATAATTCTGTTAAGTGATGATGTGACAAAGATTTTATGCTGACAAGGAGTATGAGGTGTCACAGGGACTAAAGTGAAAGTAAAAAATGGTCACTTTAGTCCCTGAACCGAAAATCAATATCCCAAATTGAATCTCAAATTCCTAAATGTCATCTAATTCTCTCTTTTGTTCAAAATCAAATTTTCCATTAAACACCAACTTGCTATTAGGTCCCTGACTGTGCATACTTACCATCAGTTAGGTCCCTGATTGTGCATACTTACTATCAGTTAGGCCCTGACAAGTTGTTAGTTTAACAGAATGCTACCTACTAACAACAATAAGACATTAGTGCAAGAAGCACGAATAAGGCATTGCAATATTTGATTTTTTGTTAAAAGCTTGTAAACTAGTATAATACTTACCAAAATAATTCCATAATTGAATACCAAAATGTCTCCATAACATAACTATTAAGCCATTACGTCAACTATAGAGTAATCAAAAGATTGCACCACATTTGGATATATAATTCAATATGTCATTACATAATGATTCAACAAAATATTAAACAAAATATTGAACCACAGTTGTGCTTATAATTTAGCAACTTCAGTACATAAATAAACTAATGAACATCACATAGTTGGTCTTGGACCCCTTGGAGTAAATCTTGGAGTTGGCATGAAAGATGTAAGCCAGCCATGACAATAATTTTCAGGTTTATCATGCTTCCATGCAATGGCTGCTATTCCATGAACACACGGCATGCCAAAAAATGTGACAACAAACACTAAATATTAGCTAACAATTCGCATACAAACTATATTTATATAATCAATCATAGCATAAAAAATATTTATATCTAATTTGGTAGTAGAGAGAATCATGTGAATGATTCTGCTGTTAGTATAGGAGAAAACAATGTTCTGCTGCCAAGATGTAGGAACAGGAAAAATACTAGAAGAAAGAATGTGCAACTGCAAATTATCAAGAAAATGCATCTAGAATGACAGTTTCAGCACAAATTACAAGTCGTGTGTTGTGATTGATTATAGTGGATATTGTGACAGGCAAGGATGGATTGTTCTTGCATATGTAATGACAATTATGACAGTATTACAACATAATGGATAAAAATTTGTTAATAAAAATTACAAGTTTCATGATCTATTAAACCTGTCCTCCAATGCATTGTTCCCTTTGTTATAAAACCAGAGCAATTCTTTATAAATTAAAAGGCAATAAATAATAATGAAGGTTCTTTCTTAATAAGACAGGCCAACACACACCTACAGCTAAACTATCAATTCATATGCATAAGCTCAATGTTGATTATGCATAAGCTAAACTATCAATTCGTGAAACATGCAACAGATTTCTTTTTGGCATTATCTCAATGTTGATTAATAGTGTCAAACTATGTAGCAGGTTGGATTATAGCAGGTTTGGTACCATAATTTCATAATTGTATCAATTTCATAAGAGTACCATATTTTCTCTTCCAACAAAAATAATTCAGGCAAAATATACAAAAGTTACTCAAGGTAAAATACATGTTAGTTGCACATTCTGCAAGTACATGTTTGAGCATCCAAGTCAACATCAACATGAGTTCTCCAATTATTTGCAACTTGAAATCTCCCTTCACCAGCAAATATTGATGTCCATTGATTACTCTCCCTTTTTCACTTATCCAATCTAGAATGCTGCATTGGACAAAGTAAACCAGTTTTGCTAGCCAACTTTACTTTGTTTGCACTCATTGTCCTCATAATGTAGCATCTTATCTCCTCGGCCATGGTCAGAATGGGTTTGGTTCTATATTTGTTAATACTTGAATTAAAACTCTCACAAGTGTTATTGCAAACGTTATCCACCTTTGGTTCGGTACTAAATTATGCCTTCGTACATGACTCCTTAGGCCACTTGTTCAGATATGCCCATGCCTTCTCACATTTTCTCTTTATCCTCTCCATCACTGTGTTGAAATGGGCTGGTGTAGAAGCTCTTGCAGCCTGCCATACTGCTCCTCTTAATTCTTTGTCCTTTCATTGCTTAGTGAAATTCCTCCAAAAGTGCATGACGCAATACCAATGTGGGGCTCCGTCCATCACCTCTTGTAAAGCATGTATAAGACCCTGAGCATACATAATAAACAAACACAAAACATTAATTCTCTTTAGTCCCTGACAGTAAACACTTACTCTCACAAAGGTCCTTGACAATGTAAAATTACTACTATAAAAATAAGCACTATGTAATTAGCTATGTACCTTTTGCATGTCACTCATGAAGTTCCATCCATGTTCTCTATAGTTACCCAAATCATTACGCAATAAAGTTAAGAACCACTTCCAATTTCCCTTGTTCTCTACCTCAACAATTGCATAAGCTATCACATAGTTATGGTTATTTGCGTTTGTACCAACTGCAGTTAGTAGTTGGCCCCCATAATATCCCTTCAAAAAACAACCATCCAACCCAATAAAGGGTCTACACCCAGCCTTGAACTCTTTCCTACAAGCATCCAAACACACAAAATCTCTTAAATTGTGGAGGACCTTTGAGTACCGGCGTGACATTGATTTTAGCTGTTGTACCTGGATTACTCCTTTGTAATTCAGCAGCATAATCCCAAACAAGACCATATTGCTCTTTGAAATTCCCCTCAACCTTTGCTCTTGCTTCTTTCAATGACCTAAACAACTTGGTATCATTGATTTGCATCCCATACTCTTTTTTGAAGTGATCAAATGCCTCTGTATATGTGATTCTTGGAGTCTCTTTAATCTTTTCATGAAGCTTGGCAACCACCCACTTCCTCCTTGCTTCAGTGCTTTCAAATCCACGACAACATATGTGTTGAGGTTGCTTGAAAGTCTTGATTTGAAAACTTCTATTTACTTTACTTCAAGCACAATATATCTCCCATTTACATTATTCATCCTTGCATATAGCTCTGCACCTTTGTTTGTCATTTTTCAACCACTTTATATCTCTTCCATGGTATACGGTGTAGTTCCTCACAGCTTCTTTGAAAATAACCAAAGTTTCAAATTCCATTCCTAGCTCCAAGTGGACCTGACCAAACTTTGCATTTGAATTAAACTGGGGTAAAACATGTCCTCCATTTCCAACACCTTCATCATCGGTACTAATAGGGCTCCTTAGTTCTTCAGAATGGTAACTGTCATTGTCGTTAGGAAAATCATTCTCAGTGACATTCTCTTCAACATTAATACCCGTGCCTTGTCTTTCTGTGGGCCTCTTGTTCCTTCTTCTAGATGGTTCAGGTTCCAAATCAATTTCATCATCCATATCAACTTACATGAAAGTATCATCATCTCCACTAAAATATGAAGGTATGTAATCAGAGTCCTCATCAGTTTCGCATTCTTGTGCATCATCATCAGCTTGATCTTCATTAATTGTTTCACTTTCATTGGCATCAACTTCCCCTTCATTAACACTTCTACCTTCATTAACATCAATTTCGACCTCAACCACATTCTCATTAACAACATCAACCACACTTTCATTAATAGCATCAGCCACAATTTCAGCATCATCATCAATAGTCACAACTTCAGGTTCATGAACCACCTCTTCTGGTGCAACAATATCTGGTTCAAATATTGGATGCTCATAATATATATGAACTTCATTACCACAACGACGGGCAGTGTTACGCAAATCCAAAATATCGGCATCTTCAACAACTTGAAGGTAACCTCCACAATCAGGAACCAACCACCAAATTTTTTCGATACCCGCGTAGTTTCCACATAGCTTTGCCATCCCTTCTAGTTCATGCTTGCTAAGGTAGTCAGTGTCATACTCATCCCAAACACAGAGTTGACTGTTTACATACTCCATGTTACCATTACCATATCTTTGAAAATAACCACCATGATGCAAAATCAGAGTTGATTCCATTCTAAACACAAAAGAACAAATACATATGTTAACAAAAAAGAAAAAACCCTTATATTCTTAAAAATCATTAACCCTTATATTTTTAAGGGATTTATTAAAAATTGGAGTTAAAAATAGACCAAGATGAAACTAGTTTATGTTAGGAACTTGTCAATTTGCTAGACAGAAAACAGATAGAACAAGATATGTCATCATTCAAGAGCATTGTGATTTTGCATGTTTCGGATTCTAAAAATTCAATTGCAGTTCTTGTACTGTTTCATATTTGCCTTTGCATGCTTACAAATTAAAATTACGTTAACAAATTAAAATTTGCATCAGTCCTTATAGTCTTAAAAATCATTAACCCTAAAACCTAAAATAAACATAAAAAATAGAATCTGTGATTTTGCATGAGAAACAAAGATAAACAAAAACAAATTTCATCATGATTGATAGTCCACAACCTAATTCTGCTTTCAAAGGAATCGAGATTGCATGATTTCATCATGGCAAGGAACACCTAAGAAGGTATCAAGGGATTGCTGAATTTAAAGGGTTGGATGATTATTCTTTTCACTATTTTTGTTGATTAGTTATAAATTGGCAAACCATAATTATTGTGTGCAATTATTTCGCTTAATAGTTTGCGTTATTTTTCTCTGGATATTGCTTCAGTTTCTCTCTATATGTATGATGATGCACATTTTTAATCCAAGTATGTTTCTCTCTGCATTTATTATAGACCTAGAGGTACAATTGCACACTCAAGGTTTGTCATCCCTATAAATGTTGATGAATTTTCAACTTGTGGAATAACTCCAAAGAGTGATTTGGTTGAGTTAATAGCTAAAGCAAAGCTAATCATATGAGATGAAGCAACAATGATATATAAACATTGTTCTAAAGTTGTTGATCATGCTTTAAGGTATGTTCTTCGATCTTACAAAAATGGAGGTTTAAGTATTCCATTTGGTGGAAACTTAGTTGTTTTAGGTGGAGATTTTCGCCAAATTCTTCTAATTATACTTACAAGATCAAGACATGAAGTTGTTCATGCTACTATAAATTCTTCCTATCTTTGGAGCTTTTGTGAAGTTTTTACATTAACTGCAAGCATGAGACTTATATTGGGAAGTACATAATGTGATGTTGAAGAAAGAAAGGTGTTTTCATGACTGGATTTTGGGGATTGATGATGAAACTATTGGAGAAATTAATGATGTAAATATTACACTCAATATATGACAAATTTGCTTATTCCGATCTATGGTGATCCACCCCAGCTATTGTTCAGAGCACATACCCTGGCCTTTTGCATTATATTAATGACCCGTCATTTTTCAAGATAGAGCTACATTGGCTCGTAAGAATCCAACTGTTGACGCAATTAATGATTATGTTTTGGATTTGAGGCCTAGAGAAGAGAAAACTTATTTGAGTTATGATTCTCCATACAATGCCAACTCAGATGCTGACAAGCCAGATGATATGCATACTCCTGAATTTTTTAACACAAGCATTTCATTTGGACTTACAAATCACAAGTTAATATGAAAGAAAGAAAACGTGTTGATATTTTTATCCCCAGCCAGTCTAAGCACCCCCGAGGCGACGATCTATTTTTAGGAATTATTACACATTCATAATATGTAACAACAAATATTTTTTAAAAAGTAGTATCTCAGAATGTTGATTAGTTAATTACATAGTACTTTCTTTAAATTTATGAAATTTTAATTATAACGGTTGATGTTGTTCTAATTTATTGTCTTGCTAAAAAAAAATTACTATTTTTTATAGTCTGATTGCAAACATATTGTAGTTTTCAATTCTAAAATAGTATAGTTTTCAACTCTAAAAGACTCGTGCAACTAACTATTTACAGTAAATACTAGATAGTTCGGTTTTTGGTTATATCATAGTTATTTTTACCTATTTTCCATCTTAATTGTAGCTAAAGAAAGAAAAGGATGAAATGACGAAGATCAATTAATTAGTGAGTTTACTTAACAATGAAGAAATAAAAAAATAAACTCAGCCTTCAAGAAACTTAATGAAGAAGATACTAAACTATGAAGAAATAAAGCTGGCAAGTAAACAAGGAAGTTTATCCATGAAGGAAATTTGGATAAGAAGGTTAGTTGGTCATAAAGAAAGAAAACCTGGTCCTGGAGAAGATGACCATAAAGTCGAGTGCTCTACTGTGGAGTCGAGTACTTTGTTGTTGTTCAAACATTGTCCGTAACGGAACAAACATAAATTTGTTCGACGCGTGCTCAATATAAATTCATATTCATGCAGGCCATCCCAATGAAAGTGGACGTCCGATTCTTATAGTAAAAATAGACCCCTAATAAAAACAAATGCATTTTTTTTAAAAGAGCAATCATCTATTTACATTGTAAATAACATCCGTAAACATAAAAAAAATAATTATCATTGTAACTAACACAAACAATATTCATATTCGATTCATTAACATAATTTTTTTTATTGTTCTTGATCAATTCAACATCATTGAAGTTGAACCACAATGTTGAAGTTGAATCGGTAAATAAAATTAACAAATAATTAAAAATTAACAAATAAAATTCCAAATCAACAAATTAGCAAAGAAGAAGTTTAGCAATTAGAAAATAAGAAAGAAAATGATGCGAACAGTAATTAATTGTCATTGGAGGTATTTTGGGTAATTTGAGGTGTCAGTGATTAATTATTAAGTGTCTATAGAGCACTTCTCAACAAATGATTGGATGTTAGTCATTGGACCTACACATAATAATTTTTTTGAGGCTCAGCTCCATAGAGTTGGTTGCACACTCCCAAAGACGGCCATGTATTCATGCATATTAATTTTAGGCCATTACTTTTTCTATACTATGAATTTCTCGCGCGCCCTATTCGGATTCTGAAATCTGAAATATTTCAATGTGTTTTTGGAAGTTTTAGATGGTATTTATGCTGTTCAAATTCTATAATGCAAACTGCATATGTCACGTGAGAAATTCATAAGGTGGGAAAAGAAACGGTCTTAGTTTTAATATCATTGATACAAAGTCCCTTAGATGAGAGTATATCCTAGGAAACTTGTCCATATTTAAAGCAAACCATATTCGGTCCTTAGGCGCTGCCTCCAAGGACGGAACCAAAAAAAATTATACTCCCTCTGTCCCAAAATATAAACAAAAATTAGTCAATAAAAGTTAATGTATTTGGTTCAAAATTTGTACCAAATACATCAACTTATATTGACTCATTTTTGCTTATATTTTGGGACGGAGTAGTATATGCTATAAAATTAGTTAACCACATATGCATAATCATCAATTTTTTTTTCTTCCTTTTATTTGTCAACTTTATAAATATTAGTTTTAAATAAAATGAGAAGTAAAGTGTGCCCTAGAAAGATTATTAAACAAAGACCGAGACATATGTAGATTTTCTTTTTTATCCATAGCAACATAACGGTGCATGTCGGTTCATCAATTGTATCTTTTATTTCATGTGATTAATTAATAGTATAACTAGCGTTTCATGTAAGCATAGATATTCTTCATAGGGAGGAATTATTTTCTTACATACAAATGAAAGGTAAATGCTTGTTTACAACTGGAAGTCATCATTGTATATCCTTAATACAAAGGTTTAGAATATGCATTTTTAGTAACAAAATCAACACTAGTGTTGTGGTATCCCAAAACTTAAAATACCATTTAGTTTTTAATTACGAGTGTTTCCAAGTGTGTTATTTGGAAATAAATTAGATGAGTAAGTTAAAATTTGAAGTTAACTCGTGTTTGGTTTGGGTCACTTACATCGCATAACTTGAAGTTATTATTTGGAGTTTTTGTATCTATAGTAAATTTTTAGTATTAAAATTATTATTCAACTAACTTTTACATAAATAATTTCAAACATAAATATATATAAATATTGATGACAAATTTGATATTTTGAAAATTTTTATTTTTAGGTAACCAAAATTAAATTAAATGAAAAAGTAGAAATCAACAATGGTGGAAGGAGGAGGTGACACATAAGTATAGAGCATTATGTGGAAAGAGTGCCATTTGGAAGTGCGTTTAGTGAGAAGAACTTGTAAACAAATATATATGAAAAAATAAAATATAATTGTAAAATAAAATATAAAAAATCTAGTTGATATAAGAAAACCCGTCTTACGTATCTTTTAAGTTTCTCGACGAAGATTAGTCACTGCTAAAAAAAGTAACAGAATTTTCATATCAATAACATGGTAATCAATTTTAGCCACTTTGTTTTATTTTTTTGCTCGGGTTGTTGGGCTTGGTGTTTAATTAGGATAAATTCATAGTATTTTGTTGTGTATTTTGTATTGTATCATTGTACTCTTTATTTGGACTAACACTCATTTTTCTTTATCTATTGTTTAATGAATCCTTTACCATATAAGAAAAATAAACATTTAAAATGAAACCGAAGATACACTAAAATGGTTACAATGTGGCTTGCGTTTCCTTTCTCCGGTTTCTCCTAAAACATTCAATATGATTGTATTTGTGGTTTCGTTTAATTTGGACCACCTTAAGTTTGGGTTCAACTTGGACTAATTTTTTCTAAGCATTGATCAAATGAGACACATAGATGTTATAATAGTCCAACTGCACATAATTACTCTCTCACTCTTCCATCCTCACTGGCATGCACATGCTTTCTTTCCCTCTGTTCCTTTTCACTCTTTCTTCAGGTCTATCTCAATCTCAAACCCAATCTCCTCATTTCCTTCATTCTTTTATGTTTTTTTTACAACATCCACTCCACTCCTTCAGTTCCCTTTCCTTTTAATCTCTTTATTATTGGATTAAATATCAGAAATTTCAACATTATTGGATTGCATAGATCCTTCCTTCACGGGTTGAGGGAAACATCAAACAATGATAGCTATGTCTCAAATGGATCTTCATGCTTCAATACTTTCTTCTTGTTTTTATTCTGAGTTATATTTATGTTCATGCTTTACCATTAAACAATGAAGAAATATTTTATTTTTTAGTTAATAAAACAAATGAAACAATTATTAAGTAACAATGAACCAAGAAGAAAGTATATTTCTTAACTAATGGTTTGGAGAAGAAGATGGGTCTACCTGGGGTTGTTGTTGTAGCTAGCAAACCCACTAAAAATAACAAAATTAATGGGAAAATGATGCTTGTGATGATTAATCTGCAACTTTATCATGAATAGCCACAGTTTAATGGAAAATAAAAGCTATATTTTGTAACTACTTTAATATTTTGAGATGAAATAAGAATGAAGAAGAAGACAAGAGGCAAATATAGGGATGAAAGAGGGAGTCTATGCAATGAGAGAGAAAGTGTTGATGAGTTTTATTTTATGTGAATTGACCATAATAATATATGATGGGAGTTATAATCTAATGGTAAAATAATCTTTCAAAAAAAAAAAATCTAATGGTAAAATAAATTGGGCCAAGTTAAACCTAAACTTTCACCGGTCCAAACTATACTTGCCCTAAATTCATACATGTCATTTATCCAACCTACAAAGAAAATAAATCCTATCCATTAAGCAAAAGACATATAGTGTCCATACAACTGCTAACATTTAGCACAATATTCTCTAATATAGGACCACTAGACGGTCCCACAACAGGATACTTTGCACTTTTTTGTCAATAGATCCTGGCTATCCTTTCCATATTATTTTTGAGGTGTGTTATTTGAATAACCATTTATATGACAATTTATGAGATAACCATAAATTTATAAAGAAAAGTAGGCATTGACACGAAAACCAAATCAATAAAAAGAGAAAGTAAAAAATATAATGTGAGTATGAGAAAGAAAATTATCACAAAAGTTATAGCAAAATGGTTGTACAAATATCATTTCTCATTATTTTTAGAATAAAAGAAATTACTAATATGATCGAGGTCGCTTTCTAACAATAGGCATGCCACAAACAAGAAGTCAACTATCATCAACAATAATTTAGGGTGAAACTTACTATCATCAATATACGTACATCATTTGGTTTGCTCCCAAAATTAATAAGGGAAAAAAGAAGCAATGTCAAGGCAATACCAAATCCGAAACAGGAGATAGGAAATCTGAGACTATTTTTTTATGTTAGTTCAAGGTAGTTAGTTTCATATCAATTATTAAGAATAAAGTTAAATGTTGGATGAAATGTGCCCAACTTTTTAGTGTTGAGTTTAGGTGGGAAAAGGAGAGCATTGAAAAAGAAAGTATGAGAAATGGAAGGAATTGAGGGCCTTGAGAGGGAAGGGTTCCGGAGAGTTTATTTTTATTCATGATAAAAAAAAAAAACTCCTCTTATTTTGGAGAACTTTAAAAAGTGGGGGATTTTGAAAAAATTCGATAAATTTTTTAAATCGAACTTATGTTGTTATAATACTTTTAAAATATATTAAATATGAATATTCATTTATCATTATCTACCAAACTTCTAAACAGTCTTAAAATTTTGAGTGGAGATGTTGTACTAAAATCTCGTGTTTTTAGATTATTGACTTGGTGTTGCTCCCGACACTCGTCGAACACTCCCAACAAGTGGTATTTGAGCTTGGTTCGACTTGGTGAGGGAGCGTGAGTAACATCCTAGCATATTGGATTCTTGTTTCAAATTTTCTTTTTTCTAACGGTATAGCCAGGACGCATGTTCCATTGGTTAACGAGGATGCAAGTATAGAATGTATGAGACTCCTATTTGGGGGAAAATTGTTAAATTCAAATGTGAGTAGTTAGTTTCACATTTACTACGAATGAGCCAAATGTTAAATATATAAAACAAATTATCCATATATCTATTTTTTAAAAGTTTTGTATGGAGATTGATGTCAAGATCTCTTATGTTCCTCTATCATTGATTCGTTGTTGCTTCCGACGCATCCCTTAACTTCCCACTACTTTATGCTTCCAACAGGTTATTGTTTTTTTTAAGCCCACATTTGCTCGGATTCTTTCCCACATTGTAGTGGTGCAACATACTTTTTATTTAACTCAGATAGCATACCTCTGCATGCGGTAAGGCTTTTTTACACAATCTTTTTTCCAACACATGTGAAATTTTCCCATTAGAAACCTGATTTTCCACATCGTGAAGTCATAATTAATGGTTGGTGCTGAAATTGATTTCAAAGTTGTAGAATTGATTTTGATATGTTGAGTTTGTATTGATTTTATCTTCATAATTGACAAGAAGTTTGAAATTAGAACTTTTGATTCTAAAATTAAATTTTACACTAAAATTTATTTTCAACTCACTGTTATGAGTGCATTCAAACATTAATCAGTCAATCTTCAACCTCATTTTTAGTTAGACAATTTTTCATAATCCATTCAGTTAAATCAATTTTTGTCGCAACTTATATCTAGACACACATGTTCTCTTTTACATCAGTGCTTTATTAACTTCATTTACTATACAATAAGTCAATTTCTCGATTAAAATAACGAGGTAAAGAAGATAGCTAAGGATCTATCTACCTTTATACCTTTAGTGAAGTAAACATACATTAGTAAGTTAGAGCTTAAGAATAGGCCTTAAGAATATATGACTCAATTATTGGTAGTAAGTAATTACGACAATAAGTGGATTTTAACCTATCATAGGGTTTTCATTTTCTTAATGCATTATTGTCTTGAACTATTTGAAACACACACACCTAAACAATGAGTTGATGTAGTTGGTGTAGTTCTGTTGTGAAATGACCTATTCAATCTTTTTGGTAATGTTTTTCATTGATTAGCGGTGTTCACCTAAACCCAACCTAATAGTTGCAAAATTTTGTCTGTTTTGAAGAATTTGATTTTAGGTGTTCAGAACATTTTGTCAAAACATTTTTCCTTGAATTTTTTATTTATGTAACGTATAGCTTTCGACCTTAATCCCAATATTTGCGCTTAAAAGAAGTATAAATTGCATTTTCACGTCACTTAATATACACATCAAGTTGTACATGAAAGTGATTTATTTTTTTGATTCAGCTGATAAAAACAAATTACCACTGCTCATTCAATCACATCTTAATAGTTAAGTTTCATAAGATTAGGAAAACTAAAGTCTCTAATATTGTTGTAGAATTATTTAAACTTAAACTAATATAGTACCTACAAAATACAAAAAGCGAGGAACAGAATAAGAGAGTTTATATATATATATATATATTCACGAACTATATGATTTGTGAATTGGTGACTTGTGTAATCTCATTAAAAGAGAGCAAAATTTGTATCCGTGGGTATTTGTCCGAACTAAATGATTCAAGAATAAGTTTATTAGAAAAAAAAGTTAATATTCAGTCATAGTTATCATTAAATGATTCGCGGATAAGATTATTATAAAAAAAGTTTATTAGAAAAAATTAACCCCGTTTGTTAAGATTATACAAAAGATCTTGGGTTTACCTTAAAAAAAAAATCTTGGGTTTAAAACTAATTATGAGAGTGATGCAACACAGTTAAAACTTTTGAGAAAAGCTCTACCGTCCATTATGATCATATACCTCACTCAAGGGATTGGTGTCACCACACTTTTTTCTTCATATAGTGCCAGATTTAGAGGCATATCTAGAAATAAAAAAAATGTCAAATTGGTCACTAACATTAGTAACTAGCATGCATGGCAATGGGGTGAGGACGAGTTTTACTTTCCATGTCCTCGTCCTTGAATCCCATATACTTTACATATATCTCTACCCGTACCCAACAAAAATGATAAATTAAATCTCATTCTCGTTTCCGACGGGCTTGGGCATCCCCGCCCCATCCCCGTACCCGTAGTGAGTCATAATTTTTAATAAAAATTGAAGTCTTTTTCAGCCACGAGGACAATGTTGTAATGCATCTAGGAATTTGCTCCCTTTAACATTTTCTTGACCGGATGATTTGATTGCTCCTTTAAATATCAATGACAAATTTTATAACATGTCAATTATAAAACATTTGGGAACGGATTTGTGTATGGATTTGACATGGGTACATATATCCCTGTTACCTGTCTGGTACCCGTGTTTTGATATCGAGAAAAATCCAAACCATACGCAAACTCAATCAAAGCGGAGAAAACCTGTCAAATTGAAGTTTGTTCGGGCAGATACCCACAAATACAAGTTTTGTTGTCTTTTAATGAGATTTCACAAATCACTAATTCTAAAATCATTTAACGAGGGGATTCAATGAACAATTTAACGGTAGAATACAAAATCTGGTCACTATGTATCCAGTATAATTTGATCATCACCAAATTATTGGTCGCCAAATAGAATATTCGATTTACACAAAAACAAGCTACTAAACTCTTTAAAAAAAAACTTCTGAAGTGGTCTCTACTTACTCCAAACCCACATCTAACCAAAAAGCAGCCATATTTGGTGGACGCAAATAAGTAAATATCTAACTAATGTCACTCTACTTCTCATAATTTCAATGAAACAAGTTTAGTTTGAAAAATGTAATTATTATTTTGATCATATTAAGAAAATTAAATGAGATTAAAAATTATTTGAATTTATGTGTAATTAGTTTATATGATTTAATTTTGGAAAGAGAAAAAATATGATCAAATTCAAAATAGTCGGTTTGGTTCAGTTTTTGCAATATTTTCTTATGAAATTCAAACTAAAACAAACCAACAAAATATTAATTACTCGATTTGGCTCAATTGGGTTGACATTATTAAATATTATAAATTTATTTTTTATAAAATTTAAAATAAAAATTAACCTTTTAAACACTATAGTAATATACCTTAAAAAAAACACTATAGTAATATATAATGATCAAAAGATGAAGCATCGATTCAAAATTTTTGATGCCCAAAAAGTCAAGCGATTTAAAAAAATGTACATGAAATAGGGATATATATTAGATAGTGTGACGTCCATTTTATTTTATTTTATTTATTTGGTACAAGATATCCATTTAAATATAGTTAGCGGTGTGAGATACAAATTTATTTATTTATTTATGTTTTGACAGGTGGTGAGATATTGATTTGGATGGTTTCGTTGAAGAATTTGGAAGGTTTGAGTTGGGTTAGAATTTTTTGAAAATAATAACTATTTTTCTTTAATGATAGGATTCGGATTTTTGTCCAAAAAAAAATAATAACTATTAAAGAAAAATAATAACTATTTTTCATTGTCTAGGATTCGGATTTTTGTCCAAAAAAAAATGATCATCATATTTAATTTTTCTTTAATGAAAAATTAGTTATTTTTATCATTAAAGAAAAATAGTAACTATATTATTTTTATCATTAAAGATTCGGATTTTTCTTTAATGATAAAAATAACTAATTCTAGATTCGGATTTTTGTCCAAAAAAAATGATCATCATATTTAATTTTTCTTCAATTTAAAAAAAATATCATCAGATTTAATGAGTAAGTTTTTTTAAATCATAAATATTAGTAATGTTATTATTATTTTTTTAATACAGAATTTTTATTATTTTGTAGTGGAAACCTAAATTGAATATTTTATCACTCAACTCCTTAACTATACTACTCTTACATGTATTAGTAGTGTAAAATATTTTTACATGTACTCCCTTTGGTCCTTATTATAAGAAGAAAAACAAAAAAACATCAAAACCAATATAGTTATTAATTAATGTAACTTTTTGAATATTTTTACAAATATACCATCATAAAAAATTGTGAAGCATTAAATACATCCACTAATTTTAAAAAGACAAACATTAAATAAAGGATATAAAAGTCTTTTAAACAACAACTACACTTTAAAAGTTGTGATATTTTCTTATAAATATGACCAACATTTTTTTATATGAAATTTTTTATATATTAGACCGGAGGGAGTACATCCGATCACATTTCCTATGCATTAGTTGACCTTACTCGTGGCCACCGCTATTACTTTTCCTATCTTGTTCTTTCTATGTTTATGACAAATCTCCATTCTTGCTTTATTTTTTCACATTTATTAATATATATCATGACATAGGAATAGATAGTGTGATGTTCAATTAAATACAAATACATATATATCTAGAAGTTTTATTATTTTTATAACTCCTACTACTAATCTAGAAGTTAGATTAATCATCTTTTCCTTTTCATCCTAATCTATATACGTAATTAATGCCGTAACTTTATTTATCATTTCACATTAATGTCAAAGATTGAAACCCGACAAATTGAATTTTTTTTCTAAAAAAAAATTGTTCAATTACAACAAAAACTATATGATTTCCAATAAAAGCCTATAGGGAATATTAGCAACATCACAAAAGGTAGGTTCCAATTCCTTCAAAAAAAAAGAAAAGGTAGGTTCCAATTTGTCACATAGTTGCACAAAATTCAACTCTTCAAACTTAACGCGTTGAACTATACCACCAAACACAGCACAACAATTAAATGCCAAAAATATACTAGTGCCTCTTCAATATTATACCTTCTTCAACATCATTTTGTGACACACATGTTCATGTTCAAATAACTTGTTTTCTCACAAACCAATCCTTAAAAAAAAAAAAACCAAACCATGCAACTCCATAACCTTTGCATTGTTTTACCACAAAATTCAGGTGAAATAATGAAACAACAACCTGAAAAACAATCTCCTGAATCTTCAAAGAAACAAAAATTTAAGTCCAAAGTTCCTTCAAGGGCTTGTGGTGGAGGACAACAAGTTCTTGATTTGATTCATGACTCATTGAGCAAGTTATGTAGCTCAAGGTGGTTGGGGGGTGCAAAAAGAATTTGCAAACATAGGGGGGTGCAAAAACGAAAAAAGAAAAACTCTTCTTCAAGTAAGACTGTTTTTCATGACATGGATGGTGTACAATTTGCTGTCAAGATTGGAAGAGACAATCCAAGGATTTTTAGCTATGCAGAACTTTTCATAGGTTCAAATGGTTTCAATGAAGAACAAGTCCTAGGAAGTGGAGGCTTTGGAAAAGTGTACAAAGCAGTTTTGCCAAGTGATGGAACTTTGGTTGCTGTGAAATGCTGTTTATCAGAGAAAGGTAAACAGTTTGACAAGAGTTTCTTAGCTGAATTAAATGCCGTGGCCGATCTTCGACATAAGAATCTTGTAAGGTTGAGAGGTTGGTGTGTTCATGAAGATCAATTACATCTTGTTTATGATTACATGCCTAACCGCAGCCTTGACCGAGTACTTTTTCGACGGCTTGAGAATTTAAAAAATGAGCCACTTGGTTGGGTACAAAGAGGTAAAATTGTTAAAGGTTTGGCTGCTGCATTGTATTATCTACATGAACAGTTAGAGACTCAAATCATTCATAGAGATGTTAAAACAAGTAATGTTATGCTTGATTCTCATTACAATGCTAAGTTAGGTGATTTTGGCATGGCAAGGTGGTTAGAACATGAACTTGAATTTGAGTTCAAGTACAATTACAATTACAGCAACAATAAGAAGACATCAAGTAGAATTGATCATTTCAAATTGGGAGAAACATCAAGAATTGGTGGAACAATTGGTTATCTTCCACCAGAAAGCTTGCAAAAACCAAGCAATGGAACTTCCAAATGTGATGTATTTAGCTTTGGTATTGTTGTGCTTGAAATTGTATCTGGAAGGAGAGCAATTGATCTAGCATACCCTGATGATAAAATCATTTTGATTGATTGGATCAGAAGGCTTTGTGATGAAGGGAAGCTTCTAGAAGCAGCTGATACAAGGTTACAAAAAGATGGATCATACAATTTTTCTGAGATGAAGCATTTCATTCATATAAGTCTTCTTTGCACACTTCATGATCCAAATTTGAGGCCTAATATGAAATGGGTTGTGGAAGCACTTTCTGATTTAAGTTTCAAACTTCCTTCACTTCCTTCATTTCTATCTCATCCTCTTTATATCTCTTTGTCTTCACCTTCTGAAACTACCAGTCCTAGTAGCACAAGTGGCACGATCTCGGCCGCTGAAAATCTTAGCTTAATCACAAACTATAGTTCATCAAACTATGTTACAGCTGCAGGTGAAACAGTTTATGTAACAGCTGAACACAAAAACAGTGGAATCAGGTCTTCTAAGAGCATGAATCAGAACCTTTACAAGCCAAATTTTCCAGTGGTTGAAACTCCAAGAGAAATTTCATACAAAGAGATTGTTTGTGCTACAAGTAACTTCTCCGAGTCGAGAAGGGTAGCAGAGCTTGACTTTGGAACTGCTTATCATGGAATCCTCGACGACAATTGTCATGTTTTGGTGAAAAGGTTAGGGATGAAGACATGTCCTGCGCTGCGCGATAGGTTCTCAAACGAACTCAGGAATCTAGGAAAGCTTCGACATCGGAATTTGGTTCAGCTTCGTGGATGGTGCACCGAACAAGGAGAGATGCTTGTGGTTTATGATTACTCGGCTAGTAGAATTCTCAGTCAACAACTTCAACAAATTCATAACAAAGGTAGGAACGATTATCGATGTTCGGTACTCGAATGGCATCATAGGTACAACATAGTGAAATCACTTGCTTCTGCAGTTCTTTATTTACATGAAGAATGGGATGAACAAGTGATTCACAGAAACATTACCTCTTCAGCTGTAATTCTTGAACAAGATATGAATCCAAGACTTGGTAGTTTTGCTCTAGCTGAATTTTTGTCAAGAAATGAGCATGGCCACCATGTAGTCAAGGATACTACCAAATCAGTAAAAGGGATTTTTGGTTATATGTCGCCGGAATATGTCGATTCAGGCGAAGCCACCTCGGCGGCCGATGTTTATAGTTTTGGTGTGGTGGTGCTTGAAATTGTTAGTGGAATGATGGCGGTGGATTTCAGGTACCAAGAGGTTCTTTTGGTGAAGAAGGTTCATGAATTTGTGATAAGAAAAAGACCATTGAAGGAATTAGCTGATATAAGACTCAATGGAGAGTATAATGAGAAAGAATTGGTAAGGTTGGTAAGATTAGGAATTGCATGCACTAGTTGTGATCCTCAATTAAGACCAAGCATGAGACAAATTGTGAGCATTCTTGATGGAAATGACAAATTACTTAACATGAAAAACAAGGAAAGTAGGGAAGAATGGAGAGACAGAAATGCTAGTTCTTTATCAATGATTCGCAGAATTCAAGCTCTAGGAATACAGTAAGAAGTTACAGAAGAAATTGCTATAATCAAATGGAGACTTAAATTTTTGTATAACAGTGAATTCACTTTTGTCTCAGTTCTTTTTCTGTCCATGTTCTATCTACTCTGTCTGATTATTATGTTATGTTATGTTGTATATAAGTGAAGCTTAATGTAATCAGTGTTATGTTTCTATTCACATATTTGTGTTCTAATTTTCAATGCCACAAGGAAACTGTGTAAGTTTCTACAATACATTCTTTCTTAAGAAAATGAGAAAACACATTCAGTGTCTGTTTGTTTTAGCGGTAAGATATATACTAACGCACATTTGGAGTGAAGTTCAAATTTGTAGCTTCTTAATATCACGGCCAAATTAGCATCGAAACGTGAGAATGAATGATACAACGCCAAACCAAAGATAGTATCGATATAATCTAACTTGAAGCACTCTTATGATCTGCGGTGTAACTTCTTTTTATGCATCTATTCATCAACATCGATCCCGACCCAATTAATGAAGCCAAAGAGAAATTCCCTGAATGTGACTTGACCATTCTTGTCCCAGTCCATTTCTCCTATGAGGAAAACAAAACCAGAAAAGAAGTTAGTCCTTTTAATATGACTTAAATGTCTTTTAGGACCATGCAAATATACCACTTTTTATTTTTGTACAACATTTTACTTTTAGAACTTGTTGTTCTGTTTTAGTCCTTGAAATATAGACTACAGAAGGACTAAAGTTAATATTATGCACATATTACATGGACCAATTCCAACATGAACAAAATTTACAGGAATTAAAACAAAACAACAAGAACCAAAAACAAAAAGTTGTATATTTGCAAGGATTAAAAACAAACAAAAAAAGTTACAAGAACTAAAACGTAATATATTTGCAAGGACCATCAATTAATAGATCATGCTAGCAAAGAAGAATTGAAATGAACAATACTGAATCTGTTTTTAGTGATGTGTGCTGGGGATCTTTCTCTAGGGTTAGTCTCATTCATTGTCCTGACCATGTCTTTCTTGTTAAGCTTCCCATCACCATTTTGATCAAAAAACAGAAAGATTTCAACTATGGTATCAAATACTTGTCCAAGCTGTGCTAACTCTGCCTTTGGTGACTGAAACAAAAAAAGGGTCAAAATATAGTGTCATATGGTTTAAGCACATATATCAATTTCAAGATCAAGAAAAAATAAAATAAGAGTAGTGTATTAATAACCGGACCGGACGGTTCTTCTAGTAGGTTCAATTGCAGTCGGTTCTCATTCTTTTAGAATTGAACTGCGGTAGGTTCAATCAGTTAATTTTTTTATTTATTAGTCGTTTAGATCAACCAATTGAACCATGATCCAGAAATCTCATCGGTTCAATTTCCAGTCCAGTTTTGAAAACATTGAAATCAAGTTTATAAAGAATACATTATCAGAGGATAAAGGTTCTGTTAGGATATGAATGAGGCATAGGAGAACAATAAATTCATTGAACTGTATCCCCTTGCTTCCATCAACATCACAATACTGAAAAATATTCTCAATCTCATTCTCTGGAAGATGAAATTGCAAATCTTCTAAGAAAGTTTTCAGTTCATGAGGCTCTATGGATTCATTAGAGTCTTCATCTATGAAAGATACAACATAACACAAGTTAGTTTCCTATCAAAATTAAGACGTGGCTTATAAAGAAAAGAATGAGTGGACAGTCATTTTTGTTCGTAAATGTGCGAGACGCTGCCCTTGTAGTCATTAAAGGTGAAGAAATTACAAACACATTCTCAAGTGTCTCTTTTGCTAGTAATTTTATGGACTAAATTAACAAATTGAAGATACATTTGTGGACTAAACTTATCGAGACATTAGAGGATCAAAATTACTAACAAAAGACTTTTAAATATGCTTTTGTAATTTTGATATATTCAAGGACTATTGCGACAAAGTCTCAGCCATTCAAGGACCAAAATGAGTGTTTACTAAGAGATAATGTTTGGATTTTTTAAACTTACCATATTGTTCAAAAATTCCTCTTAAAGTTTTTAGTCTCTCCTTGAACATAGGGAACAGCATAACTATACTATCAATTGACTTCAATTTGGTTTGTCCAAATTTATTTCTTCTTATTTCAGCTATTTTCTTTTCAAGCTTCCTTTCCAAGCTTTTTTTCTCACTTTGTTCACGGATGCAACAGATTACTGCTCCCATTTTATAGGCAAAAACTTGAGAAAAAACGGAAAAAGGTAAGATAAAAATTCCTTTTAATGAGGTACAAGAAAACAAATTGTTCAACTCTTCAATTAGACAAATTTCAAAATTGATTAGGGTCAAACAATGATGTCTTTGCTTTACTCAGCTTTTGATATAAACAAATGGCCAAAAAGAAAAGGGGAAAAAAATCTAGAAAGCACATCCAGCATGATATCTTAACAACCAAACCGGACATTGAAACATTATAGACCTTTGAATCATGAGTCGCCTGCTTTAAATCGCTCGAATCAAGACAAAACCGCAAAGGCACCACCAAAATAACCGAATTGTAGTATAGGTGGGTTAAGGTTCAACCAATTGAACCATTCGACTCGATTTTTAAAACACCATTTCTGTCTAAGAACACGAATTTGAAGCCAACAAACATCATATATATGTATGTATGAACAATTTTCACTAGAAATTCTCGGTTGACATATATATTTCAAATCATCACTACTTCATATTCAGGTAACATACAAATTCCAAATATTCTCCAATATGCACAACAAGACATGCACTAGATTAAACAATAGAAATGGAACACGACAAGAAAAAAGAAACTTACTCACAGATTTCTTCGTGCTTGGCTACAAATATTTTAAGAACAACCTTAGAGTCATAAACAAGTTTTATAGTATATATATGCAAACATCTATGAAAAAGGGAAGAACAAAGAAGTTTTTAAAGAAAAAGAAAATATTAAAGTAGAAAAACAAAGGATAGTGGATTCCAAAGGGGAGATGCCATTTTTTCTTCGAGTGTTGTTCCTATATGAGTTCTTCTTTTTTCAAGTATATCCAAATTAGAGGGTAATCAAAAGAATATATTCTGTTGACTAACAAACTGCAAATAATGCTTATTCTTTGTCTGTTTGATGGTATTTCCAATAAACTAAAATCAAAAGAAGGCTGACTCAGTTGGTAAAGAGTTGACTCACTCGTTAGCATTTCTTGAGGTCTGCCTTGACCCTGGTGAGGCAAAAGCCCAACTCACCTAAACTTTTGTTTATCTAAAAGAACAAAAGAAAAGACAATTGAAAACCATGTAACAAGAGCCTATGTTTGGTATCACGGTGAATGTGCCACAATCACACTATCCACTTTGATTTTCTAAAAGCTACACATTATAGCTTTTACAAAATCACGGTGGGTCATCGTGATTTTAGAACACGGACCGTGATACCAAACATACACAGATTTGAATTATAACTATTTCAATCACCTCATAACCATCTTTCCATAGGCCAGCTTAAAATATTCACCGTTGGTGTTAGGAGAATCAAAATTCCTTCCTCTTCTGATCATAAATTCTTATATCAAGGAAGAATTTGTCTTCACCTCCCTTTTGACCAAAATTCATTTTAGTTTGTTAAAAAAAAAAATTATGCTATGGTGCAGGGCTATAGTGTTGTTATAGCCGCTATTTGACTATACTTTGTGAATAAATCACAAGTCACGAACAATAGCGGTTTGTTAAAATCCCGTTATAGCGTTATAGTGCCGCTACAGGTGTTGTTTGACAACACTGAAAAGAATTACTTTCACCATTGGTTTCTCTATTATTAGAAGCTACATTCACAGATTTCATTGGTCTCTTCAAATTTTCACTGGGTTTGAGAGTACCTTATTCTACTAGCTTGATATAGGTCTCATGTGGCAGCTACCAGATCATCACTAAAACCCAATCCAGAATCAATCAGATCATTATATTTTCTTGATTGGCTATCATTCCATTCGTCCTCACACTTTTGCAAGCAAAGACATAAGTTACAATCACTCACCATGTTATATTGGGAAACGAGACGTACAAATAAAGGAAACCTACTCACCTAATTAGTGTGTTACAAGAACAATGTACATGCAAATATTCAAACCAATATATTCATTAGATGATAGAGCACTAAGATGACATATTTCAAAGCAACAATGATTGAGAGATATAGAGCAAAAGCACAATCAATATCAGAAAAAATAGGCAAACAAGGAACTCCGACAAGCACAATGGAAGTGATCGAGACCAGTTACGTCTCCTCCATTACTATCAGTCACACAACCAGTATGCAATAAATACTAGCAAAATCAAAATCCAGACCAAATGTAAATCAGTATGTATCAAAACAGTATGAAATCAGTAACAGGAATAGCAAATGCAAACCAAATACCAAACCAGTATTCAATCACTAATAGCAATAGCAAAATGCAAGCCAAATCCCTAACAAGTATACTACTGTTAGCACTAATTTTGATTTCCCTTTTTTCGACTAATTATATGGTTGTAAAAGCCATGAAATCTTCTAAATACAGGAAATGGATGCAGATTTCGACTAAAGGAAGATTAAAGGTGCAAGCTCTCCAAGACCAGAGCATGTAGGTCGAAAAAGAGCCCAGAGTTGATTCGACTAACAGAATTTCGACAAAGAGAGAAAAAACTCTCCTTGAGTTCAGTTGTTTCGACAGAAGGGAAAAAGTCTTCAACCAGTTTCTCTTTGAAAAGACAAATTGGAAGGTTCAGACACGTGGAAGCCATGTTGAATTTGTCGAAGTAATGTAGTTTTTAGCAGTTAGGTTTTCATTTGCTTTTCTATGTATTTATAGTAGTTTTTCATAGGAAAAACGGGTCACAAATCATTAGCAAAAGTTCTAAACACTCGAAGTACCAGCGTCCAGAAAAAAGAGTAAACAGAATGTATGTAACATGATCTTGTGAACCACCTTTACATTTAATGCAATGCAATTTACATTTCTTTAAGTTTTTGTCTTCTTTAAAACTTTAAGTCTTTCTTTTTGTTTGTTTTTACAACTTTTAAACAACCAATTGTTGGTTTCTGTCGGAACTAGGCTGTTGTCTTCATACAAAAACGGTTTTCTTCATCTTTGTGTAAGCAAACTCACTAAAGGTGATGAACGTTCATGCTTTTCTCGAAATAAAAACGCACAAACATGTCCTTGGATTTCTAGTTTGATCCTGCTTGTAATAAATAAAGCTAGACTCGTCGTTTACCAAAAACTCAGGTAAACAAATTGGCACGCCCAGTGGGATCCAGTTTGTGCATTTTGGAAGAAATTTCCGTAAATTTCTATTTTTCTAGTTGTTCTTGTGGAAAAAACGTTTATGGAAATTTTTTAAATCAGTTTGATAAGTTTTTCTGGGAAATCTTACTTGTGCATGCATTTAAGAAGTGGTAAAGCCCTGAAAGAAATGATTTGTCCTAGTACTTCTGCGTCATCTTCCCAGATGAATGCACAATCTTCACAAGCACAATCTACCCAGGCGTCTATGCCTACAATAACTACTAATGTGTCAACTGCCATGGGAGCAACCGCTCATGTACCAGTTTCAACGGTTATGGGAGAAACTACCCCTATAACTGTATCATCAACCGCTGCATTGACACAATATGATTTTGTGGTTTCATTGCCACCACAATAACTTTCCCTTCGACCCCTAGAGATCCTAATTATCCAGTAAGAACTTCGTTGGATAATAGATTCCTTTCTATGCAACAATTTATGTTGTCTGTGGTCATGAGAGATTTTTCCTATGGCATGACAACAACAATGATGGCTGGCCTACACACAGGTACGTCTACATATGCAGATAATGCAACTGTGTTGACGCCTTATAATTCACAATTACCTTCTAGTTCAAGCATTCCTGGTCGAAATGTTATCCCATCTTTGACGAATGACTCTTTACTTTCCTTAAGACAACAGATGGATGAGAGTAATCATGAAATGGTGAATATGTTAAAACAACAAATTGGAATATTGTTTAATCTTATGATTCAGACCACAAACCAAAGTTACCAGTTGTTGGCCACACAAATGGGAAGAATAGCAGATTTCTTTGCTCCTGTCCAAGCAAGGGATCACCAAATTCCCCAAATTCAAAATCTCATGCCTTTACATATTGGTGAAAGGCCAAATAACGAGGGAAATCAAGGACAAGAATCTGCTCCCCAAGTTCGACAAGTCGAACCAGTAGCCCAAGTAGAGGATGTCAAAAACCCTCCTGTAATTTTGGTAAATAGAAATCAGGATGCCTATGCCATAGTAAGAAATGTCCAACAAAACAATTTAGCAGGACATAATAATATAACAAATTTGGTCGAAACCATTTTGGTTCAAAATGGTCTTAACGTAGGCCTGTATAGACCTAATTTTGTTTCAGCCGTATCAGAATATGTTCTCCAGACTGAACTTCCTAGGGGTTGGAAAATTCCTAATTTCACAAAATTTGCTGGTGACACCAGTGAATCCACAGTCGAACATATTGCTCGTTATTTGATTGAGGCAGGGGATATGGCAAATAATGAAAATTTGAGAAAGAAATACTTCCCCAATTATTTAACAAAGAATGCCTTTACATGGTTTACTACTCTTTCCCCGCATTCAATCCATAATTGGAATCAATTAGAAAGGGTGTTCCATGAACAATTTTACATGAGCCAATCTAAAATAAGTTTGAAAGAATTGGCTAGTGTTAGGCGTAAAACTCCAGAATCTATTGATGATTATCTCAATAGATTTAGACTATTGAAGGCTAGGTGTTTCACCCAAGTGCCTGAACATGAGTTAGTCGAAATAGCTGCTGGGGGGTCTTGACTATTCCATTAGGAAAAAAGTTAGACACTCAATATTTAAGAAATATGACCCAGTTAGCTGATAGAGTTCGACAGGTTGAAAGACTGAAGGCTGAGAAAGTCAGAACTCATAAGTATCATAAAAAAAGAAAAGGTTGCATATGTCGAAACGAACGACAATGATCAAGATTTCGACATAGCTTATGAGGATGTCGAAAATAATGAGGTTAATGTTGCAGAATTAAAACCTGGGCCTCCTTACACTTGTAAATTGTTGAGGCCTTCTGATGGGAAAAATCTTACAGAACCAAAAAATGATAGATATGTTCCCAAAACGTATACATATGATATAACGAAATGTGATGAAATATTTGATCTTTTAGTTGCTGATGGGAAAATTATAGTCCCTAAGGATTTAAAAACCCCTCCATTAGAGCAACGTAAAAAAAGAGGTTTTTGTAAGTTTCATAATTATTTGGGACATAAAACCTCACATTGTGTTCTTTTCAGGGATCTTGTTCAGAAATCCTTGAACAAAGGAAGATTGAAGTTTGGGGAGAAAACTAAGACTCAAATGCAAGTAGATGCTGATCCTATGAAAGTTGTAGATGCAATGTACACAGAACCAGCGGGCTATATGGTGGTAGATGCCATAGTCGAAGCTGTAGAAAGCAATACTGATGTTGCTGAGTGTTAGATGGTAGAGGCTACTGAAGGCCGCAATTAAAATGTTGGGACAATTTCTGAGGCTAAATATTTGGAAAAAATGAAAGTTGTCTTCCCTGTGGCTGAAGAGGAATTGATAGACTTCCTCAACTGCTGTAGGCTGAAGAATTCAGAAGTTGCACTCTGCCCTAGATGCAGTGCAGTTTTTTATAGGGAGGCCACCAAAGGCCTTGAGAGCTTTAAACCCCAATCTAAGAAAAGGGGGACGTGGTTTGCTGACCACAGACCTAAGTTTTCCTTTGATAGGAATTTCATTCCATTCACAAATTCATCCTCGACCACCAGCCACTTTGTCAAAGATGGTCGATCAAAGACTTTTGTGCCAAAGGCAAAAGTTCCTGTTGGAGAATGGATTCATCCAGCCCAACAAATTTCTCCAGTTGGAAAAATTAAAATGGAGAAAGGAGGTACCAGTGCTCCTGACACTAAAAGTTCTGATGGGTCCAAGAAGTACGCTTATACTAATAATTATAAGGGAAAAAAATCCAATGACTAGGACCCAATGGAGAAGGTACCAACACCAAAAGAAGACTGCTGAAATGGCCTATACTGATGTCAAAGCCAATGAAGGTGACATCAAAGGAAATAAAGTAGTCGAAATGGCTAAAAAGTCAGTCAAAGAGAGGTTATTCCCTGCACTGCCTCCAGTGAAAGACATGACTACTGATAATGATGAGAATTGGGATTCCGATTTTATGGATTCCGAACCTGACTTTGACGTGCTATGTAATGTCATTTCGATACTCCCTGCGGAGTATGATGTCATTTCTGAAGTCGAAGAATCTGATGAAGAATTCGACCCAAATCCTGATGCCAATAAGCCAATGTGTTACTATGTTAAAAATTATGGTTGTGTGGATGAGAATAAGGTTTTGTTTGAAAAACCAAAGGGTACAATGAAAAGCCATTTAAAGCCTTTGTTTATAAAAGCAAGAGTGAATGAACTGGGCATCAATAAGATTTTTGTTGATGGTGGAGCTGCAGTAAATCTAATGCCCCATTCTTTGCTGGGGAAACTTGGCAAACTCGACACATATTTGAAGCCCCACAACATAATTCTCTCTAATTATGAGGGAAAAGCTGGTCATTCGCTTGGTGCTCTCCAGGTTAATTTAACAGTGGGGACAATAACAAGACCCAAACTTTTCATGGTGGTGCCTACTAAGGCGAATTTTAATTTCCTCTTAAGAGAATGGGTACATGGAATTGGGGTTGTACCCTCTTCTATGCACCAAAGAATTGCCATCTGGAGAGATGATGGTCTGGTGGAAAATATTGAAGCAGATCAAAGTTATTACACTGCTGAAGTGAACCATATCACCAGGAAAACCTTTGAAAAGAATTTGGCAAATATAGCACCATGTCGTGCAGCTGAATCTGGTTTTATTGACCAGAAAAATGTTTGCTCTATTAGGTTGCATCCTACCAATGGATTTATGTGGGAAAAAGAATACCCAGAGAATGAATCTTGGGAGGAAGGAGTTATCCGCCAAACTGGGTGGGACATTGATGATGATCATTATGTCTGAACAAGAAGTTTGGGCAAGGATTACAGCCTATATGGCCGAAAATAAAATAAAACAAGCCTTAGAGACTGAAATACAACAAAAAATGGTTGTAGGAACCATAGACAAAATGTTTGGTGACGACATTGATGAAAAAATGGTTGAGGGTCAGAGGCTTGATTGTATATATAACGAAGAGTTTTTGGGTTTTGAAAAAGACCCCTCTCTTTCGACCAAGAGGATCCAAGCTCAAGATCATTTAGAGGAAGTTGACTTAGGGGATGGATCAATCAAAAGACCAACTTATATCAGTTCTAAAATTGATCCAGGTTTGAAGGTTCAAACAGTTGAACTCTTGAAGGAGTTCAAAGACTGCTTTGCTTGGGATTACAATGAAATGCCTGGATTAAGCAGGGAAATGGTGGAATTGAAGTTAACAATTCGACCAGACAAGAAGTCAGTAAAGCAACTTCCATGAAGGTTTGCACCTCAAATTATGTCGAAAATCAAAGAGGAAATTGAAAGACTCCCCAAAAGCAAGTTCATCAGAACTGCAAGGTATGTCGAATGGTTAGCAAATATTGTTCCTGTCATTAAGAAGAATGGGACTCTTAGAGTCTATATAGACTTTAAAGATTTAAATAATGCTACCAAAGGATGAATATCCTATGCCAGTGGCAGAAATGCTAGTTGATTCAGCAGCAGGATTTGAATATTTAAGTATGCTTGATGTTTATTCTGGTTATAATCAAATCTTTATTGCTGAAGAAGATGTGTCAAAAACAACATTTCGTTGCCCAGGGGCCTTAGGTGCCTACGAATGGATGATGATGCCTTTTGGCCTAAAAAATCCTGGTGCTACATACCAAAGAGCAATGAATTCAATGTTTCATGTTTTTATTGAAAATTTTATGTAAGTTTACATTGATGATATTGTTGTAAAATCTTCGTCGAAAGATGGACATTTAAATCATCTTCGACAATCATTTGAAAGAATGAGAAAATATGGATTAAAAATGAATCCACTAAAATGTGCCTTCTATGTATGTGCAGGTGATTTCTTGGGCTTTGTCGTACATTAAAAAGGCATTGAAATCAATGAGAATAAAACTAAGGCTATCTTGGAAACTAAGCCTCCTTCGACCAAAAAAGCGCTTCAGTCTTTATTGGGAAAAATCAACTTCCTAAGAAGATTTATCTCAAACTTAAGTGGCAAAACACAAGTTTTTCGCCATTACTCCAACTGAAGAAAGAGGATAGTTTTCAATGGGGGCAGAAGCATCAAAAGGTCTTCAACACAATCAAAGATTATTTGACAAAGCCTCCAATTAGGAATAAGAACATGAAATTGTATATTTCAGCATCTGATTCGACCATAGGGAGCATGTTATCCCAGGAAGATGATAGTGGTGTCGAGAGAGCCATATATTATCTTAGTCGAATTTTAAATGATGCTGAAACTATATATAGTCCTATTGAAAAATTGTGCCTATGTCTTTATTTTTCATGTACTAAACTTAAGCAATACATAAAGTCTATTGATGTTTATGTTTATTCGCATTTTGATGTTATTAAACATATGTTGTCTAAACCAATTCTACATAGTCGAATTGGAAAATAGGCTTTGACACTCTCTGAATATTCACTAACTTATAAACCTTTAAAAGCAGTGAAGGGTCAAATTGTTGCTGATTTCATAGTAGATCATTCTTTGATCGAAGTAACACAAAGTTATGTGGATAAGAAGCCTTGGACTTTATATTTTGATTGTTCCAGCCACAAAAATGACACTGAAGTTGGTATATTGATAATTTCTCCTTTAAATATACCAACAAAATTCAAATATAAAATAAATGGTCATTGCTCAAATAATGAGGCTGAATTTGAAGCCTTGATAATATGATTACAAATATTATTGGAACTGGGGGCAAAAGATCTCGAAATAAAATTGGAGATTCAGAATTGGTGGTGAAACAATTAACAAAAAAATACAAATGCATCAATGAAAATTTAATCATGTATTTTGTTTCTGCTAATTCACTTTTAAAACAGTTCGACTCTATTTACATTCAACATGTGCCTCGAATTGAAATCAAGAGGCCAATGACCTGGCACATGTTGCTTCAGGTTACAAAGTTCCAAAATGTCAACTCCAAGAATTGATTGAAATCAAAGATAAGTTGATTTCATCAGATTTTTCTTTGACACAATTGTCAATGCCAAAACTTGGGGGGCATATGGTGAAGATGGTTCAAGTTCTGAAAATTTAGAAGAAAATTATGAAATTTTTGAAATTTTTGCCATTGACAATTTGACAAACAATGATTGGCGAAAACCAATTGTCGAATATCTTGAGAACCCATCAAGAATAGTTAGTCGAAAGATTAAATATAGAGCTTTAAGTTATGTAATCATTGGAAATGAGTTATTCAAAAAGACTCCATAAAGAGTTTTGCTTAAATGTCTTGGTGAAAACGAAGCATATTTAGCAATTTCCAGTGTGCATAGTGGATCATGCGGTTCTCGTCAAGCAGGTCATAAAATGAAGTGGCTTTTGTTTCGACAAGGTGTGTATTGGCCAACCATGCTGAAAGATTGCATAGAGTTTGCAAAAGGTTGTCAAGAATGTCAAAAACATGCAGGGATACAACATGTACCTGCAAGTGAATTGCATTCAATTGTAAAACCTTGACCTTTTAGAGGTTGGGCTCTAGATTTAATTGGTGAAATTTATCCTTCTTCATCAAAAGGCCATCATTATATTTTGTTAGGAATAGATTACTTTACTAAGTGGATTGAAGTTATTCCTTTACCTAATGTTGATCAAGAGACAGTTATTAGTTTTATCCAAAACTATATTATCTATAGGTTTGGTATTCCTGAAACCATAACTACAGACCAAGGTTCTATTTTCATTGGTCGAAAAAATGGTTGAATTTGCCTCGCAAACAGGTTTTAAGTTATTAACTTCGACACCATATTATGCATAAGCAAATGGTCATGTAGAAGCTGCCAACAAAATTATCATTAACTTGATTAAAAAAACATGTGGGTCAGAAACCCAAGAATTGGCATAAAATGCTAGATCAAGTGTTGTGGGCTTGTTAAATTTGTCCTAAAGAATCAACAAATTCTACACAATTTCGACTAACCTTTGGCCATGATGCAGTTTTACCAGTCGAAATTTGTCTACAATCAATTAGGATTCAAAGACAGATGGAAATTCCAACAGATCATTATTAGAATATGATGTTGGATGAGTTAGTTGATTTAGATGAAGAAAGATTGACTGCATTGGAAATTCTTTTAAGGCAAAAGGAATGTGTTGCAACATCTTATAATAAAAAGGTTAAGTCTAAATCTTTCTCTTTGAAAGATTTAGTTTGCAAAGTGCTTTTGCCTATGGATAAAAAAGATAGAGTTTTAGACAAATGGTCCCCAAATTGGGAAGGTCCATTTAAGAGTTTGCAAGTTTTTTCAAATGGTGCATATGAGATAGAAGAGTTAGCTTCTGATGGTCGAATATTTCACATAAATGGCAAATATTTAAAGAAATATAAAGCTTGTGCTGCAATAAGTTAAAATATCCCAAGAGTAAGTTCGACAACAATTTGAAAATATGGCAGTTTTTGCCAAAAGGCAATTGTCGAAATAAAAGACATTGTCGAAGTATTTCATCAAATGGATTTTGCCGTGCTACACATTTTCATGACAACACCAAGTGAAAGATAAGAGATCTAGTCGAAGTCAGAGTGTTAGATTTTTTCAATTCTTTTATAAGTTTAAATGGAAAATACTTGAAAAGTATAAACCAACATTGCAAGCAGCAGGAATAAGTCAAGACAAATTAATGCGAAAAGCAAAATGACATTTGATTAATTTAGGAACAAAAGCCAACTAATGGGCCAAATTACATAAATGTCGAAAATAGAATTAAGGATCATTAGAGTCCATTCGACATGCATTTTACAAAAAAAAAAACTGGCCTCTTAGCCCCAGATACTAATGAAACCTAATTGTGTTCTTCCTTCAAGTAGCGAAATGTGGTAAGAAATCAAACAATTTCGGCATCAAGACGACAAAACAGGCAAAACTCTGCCATGGAGTATTCGTCATCAGAGCCTGGAGGAGGCCAGTTGATGCCAGGTCTTCTCCCATCCCCTTTGCATGTTTCGAAGTGCAGATAAGACTATAAACTAGGCTAGAGGGTAGCGACCTTGACCAGAAATAAGCCCAGTATGGAGGGGGACCTTTGTCATTCAGAATGGCTCTTATGCAAGTGGCCAGTTGTTGACGTTCGAAAAGGTCCTTGAAAGTAGAGAAAACCTCATCCATAGAAAAACCATCTCTGAAGAATGCATTTGACTTCATCAAGTTTAGAGTATCCTTCTTGAAGCATCTGAGATGCCAAAACCACACAGTATGATGCATGCCCGCTTTGAGATAGTCTCTACATGAAGTTGCGTTTTTCTGCACAGGGAAAGTGGTCAGAGAAATACCACAAGCAGTCCCTGGATAATGTAACATCCGGTGGCTCATAATGGGCTGGCCTCCCTATCTTTCAAGGGCCGAGATGTACTCATGGTCTTCTCCACCCCCCAAGTGGAGTTTCATGCCTTCCGTGGGAATCGAACCACGTGCCCTGGAGGCTATAAGTACATGGCCAATGCATTCCCACTACTAGCTCAATTGGTAGTGGGAATGCATTGGCCATGTACTTATAGCCTCCAGGGTACGTGGTTCGATTCCCACGGAAGGCATGAAACTCCACTTGGGGGGTGGAGAAGACCATGAGTACATCTCGGCCCTTGAAAGATAGGGAGGCCAGCCCATTGGGAGCCACCAGATGTTACAAAAAAGGCGCCTTTTTTCCCACTACCAATTGAGCTAGCTCAATTGGTAGTGGGAATGCATTGACCATGTACTTATAGCCTCCAGGGTACGTGGTTCGATTCCCACGGAAGGCATGAAACTCCACTTGGGGGGTGGAGAAGTCCATGAGTACATCGCGGGGGATCGCGGGGGCCGTTAGTTGCCAAATCCCGGATCCAAATCCCGGATGTTACAAAAAAGGCGCCTTTTTTGTAACATCCGGTGGCTCCCAATGGGCTGGCCTCCCTATCTTTCAAGGGCCGAGATGTACTCATGGTCTTCTCCACCCCCCAAGTGGAGTTTCATGCCTTCCGTGGGAATCGAACCACGTACCCTGGAGGCTATAAGTACATGGCCAATGCATTCCCACTACCAATTGAGCTAGTAGTGGGAATGCATTGGCCATGTACTTATAGCCTCCAGGGTACGTGGTTCGATTCCCACGGAAGGCATGAAACTCCACTTGGGGGGTGGAGAAGTCCATGAGTACATCTCGGCCCTTGAAAGATAGGGAGGCCAGCCCATTGGGAGCCACCGGATGTTACAGATAAAGCACGGAGCACCACCTTTTTGTTGGCCAACTTCCGGTGGGTAGTGGAAGTAGCTCTGAAACTGAAGAGATCTTTGGTTCCAAAAGCTGCCACCTTTTTGACGATGTTGAGAAGGACATCTTCTGGGAGTTTTTCCATTTTTAAACAAGAATGAAAAGTGAGAGGAAGAAGAAGTAGGTTTTATAGTGTCAGGAGAAGGAGGAGTTAGAGAAGTTGTAAAGTTTTAAACCTTTAAGATTCAGCCATGTGGCTGAAAAGTTTAGTTAGTGTGAAAGAGAAAGGTTAAAGGAAACCTTTCGAGTTCTGATCCTACAAGAGAAAGATTCAGCCTAAGCCGAATTTCGAATGTCAAGCTATTGGGGAAGCTTTGAATCACTAATTCTAAATTACGACTGAACTTTTAATTTTTCGGGGAAAAAGGAAAAAAGTTCTAAATTACCTTGAGAAAAGATTTTAGGTTCGAAAGTCGATTATGCGAGGGGAAGGTATTAGCACCCCTCACATCCGTTGTACTCAACGGGAACCTCTCAGTCGGCTTAGGCTTTAAAATGGTTCGATGTTTTACTTACGTGTTTAAATATGTATAAAAGGAAATATATAAAAGACATAATGCGGGATAAAGAAAGAGATAAAAACAAACGAAAAGAAAAAAAACAAGTTTTTTATTAATGGGCTTGACAAGATGTCGATCTTGCTCCTACGTATCTCCCGGTAGTCGGAGAATTCAAAGCGTACGTAGTTCTTTGGTAGAAAAACGTTTGTATGTTGATTCGTTTTAGTTAAAAAAAAAAGAGTTTGATCACGTCCGAGCGAAAAAGTTTGAAAAAAGAAAAAGTGTAATGAAATAAATGTCAACTGTTCGGGTTGTTGCCGAACTGGCCATTGACGACAAGAAAGTAAAAGTCAGCTGCTCGGGTTGTTGCCGAGCTGGCCACTGACGACAATGCATGAAAATAAATGATTTGATGAAAAAGTTTTACGCTCGGACTTGAGCAAAGGTTTTAAAAACGTACGAAGACGTACAAAGTTTTAAAATGGTGAAAGATGGACGCTAGGCGATAAGCTCACGCGAGGCGTGAATGTTTTTAAAATAAAGACAAAAGACAAACGCACTGAGGCGAAAAATTCGCGCAAGGCGTAAAAAGGTTAAAAATAAAAACGCGCAAGGCGCGAAAGGTTCGGATTGACCACGAGGGCCAAAAAAAGGGTAAAAATGGCCACAAGGGGGCCAATGGAAAGTTTAGCGTACTAGACGCGTCAAGGGTGGAATGACGATTACCCGAGCGACGAGACATACGTCACGCGTTCGTGCAATCGAGGTTTGGGGAGACATACGTCAAGCCATTCCCGTTTCATTCAAGTTTGGTTTTGTCACTCTAAGGAATCTCAAAGGGAACCAAAGCTTTAAAAGGATACATGTAAAAGAAAACAAAACACGAACAAATTTGTTGTTCGATTTTATTAAAAATCATGAATGTTACTTGTTGCTTAAGTTATTGAAACTCAAGAACAAGTTTGGTTCAAGTTTGAATGGTAAACACAATCATAAACATGCAAAACGTTGGAAAGTTCACAAGTTCGGCTCAATTCGAGCTTGGTTTAAAAAGTGAGCAAACTCGGCTTAAGTTCGCGTTTAGATTAAAAATCATGAACAACATGGTTGTTCAAGTTTGTTTTGAAATAGATGAACTTAGCTTGTTGCTCAAACTTGGTTTTGAAAATATTAAGAACATAACTTGTTTCACAAGTTATTCAAAATTTGTTGCACGAACTTGTGAAATCTTCAAAGTTGTGCATGATTATGAGTTGGGTTTGGACCAAAATGGTTTTAACCCTCTTTAGGTTCTGAATCAAGGGCTAGAATCCCAAAAATTTGACATTTGAATGCCTGATTCATGTTCTGAATTTCACATACTTCGCAGAGCAACCAGAACTTGGCTCTGCGAAGTCAGGTTCTGGTGTAGTCGCACTGCGAGCAAGGCTTGGCTCTGCGAAGTATGCGAATTTCTTAACTCAGAAGCTGTTTCTGAACAGAAGTTCAGAAACTGCTTCTAAGCAAGATTCAGAACCTAAAGGAGGTTAAGAAACTTGACAAAAAGGAAGAAAAAAGGGTAGAAAAACACAGTTTTAAAGCTTGGCCCCTTTGAGGTCCTTTTTGAGGCTCAAAGGAGGTTTTGGTTCACAAAACAAAATTGGACAAAGCAAGATATGTAAACAGCGTATACAATAGAAAAGAAAGGTTATAGGAGACTTACAGAACTCCTAGCAATGCTTGAACAAGACTGGAAGTGGCTTGCTTGCTTTGTGAAAGGTTATGAACAAGGTTCAAAGTGTTTATGATGGACTGATTTTGTGCTGCAATGCAAAGGATCTTTGGTGTGAAATTCGTGTGTATTGGCTCTCTGAATTGGTCTGTTTCTAGCTGGTTTTTAGTGTTCAATTGTGTGTGATCCTTAAGCCTTGCCCTTCCTTTTATAGGCATAAATGCAAATCTTTGCAATGATGAACAATGATGAATAAAATCCTAAAACACTAGCTGATCATGAGCTAAACTCAGGCTAGATCACTTTGCATTTAATGCTAATGGATAGAACTTGCTTTGCCTTGTGCCAAGGGGCAAGGTCTTGACTGATCTCAGCCACAAATGCCATTGATTCTAGAAGGTAATGATGGTAAAAACTGTAAAACAGGGCAGCTGCAAAAGGGATGATTCTTGGGATCAATCCTTGCAATCTTGGGGGGTCAAACAATCAAAACGTGTATTGCCATGTACAGGGAGATTGGGGGAATCAAAATCAGCATGTGGGCTTATGTGTGGGGGAAGAAATTCAGCTCAAAACAGGGCATGTCACACAGCTTTTTTTGCAACATAAACCACTTGAGATTGACTGGTTTTGGCAGGAAAAAGGGAAGGAAATGGATCAAGCAGCTGGCTGACATGTTTAGGTTGGGTGAGGGGTCAATTTGGGGGGACAAAAACTGACCAAGGATAGCCAATTTGTTTGATCACATGAGAGGTTGGAAGAAAGTTCTTCTTTCCTTTTACCTTTAATGTCACACATTAAATCTTGCTTTGCTGCACCAAATCAGTCACAAAATAGCAATAATACAAGTAATAATGCTACTAATGATAATTGTAGTTGAAAGCAAAAAAGATAAACAACTATATAAAAATCTGCAGAATTTTCGCAGAGATCGCAGTGCGAAGGTGAGTTCGCACTGCGAACTTCACTTTTTTGATTTTTTTGTATAAAGTAAAAGGTTAAAAAAAATGGGGAAAATAATAATAATACATAATAATAATAATGATGATAAAAATGCAAATGGCAATAAAAATGAATAAAAATAGTAATGACAATAATAATGAAAATGATGATGATAAGTAAAAGGATAAAACTTAATAATACTAATTAAAATAAAAATCCTAATAGTAGCAAAAGATAATAATGATATTATTTAAAGAAAAATAAAATAACACTAACATTAATAATATTATGGATAATGGAAATGCTAATAAGGATAATAATGATATGCAAATAAAATACTATAATAAGGATGAAATAATACAAAGTAATAATAAGTAATGAAAATAATAAAAGATAAAACATACAAAAAATATAAGTCAAAAAATGGGGTATGACAGGTATATAAGAACTAACTTCGATATCATTTGGTACTTGGCATTTATATCTATGGAAGAGGCACTAATAATTGAAATGGTGTTCAGTACTTTCGCATTCTGCATAATATATTTTGCAAATTGAACCTCACAGTCCATGCTTTTATAGCCTTCAAGCAAGCATGTTCTTAGATTTATTGAAAGGCATTCAGGAACAATTGTTGGATCCATCCAATCACCGACAACTTCATTTCCATTCCCGGAGTCCCGTCAACAATTCAAATATTTTGTAAATAAAATATTTATCAAAGCTTTGGGAGACATTGATCACGTGCAAAATGTACGTTACACAAATGAAGTGTTTTGAGGAGAGGAAAATCCACAACGACACGAGATAGATTCGTTGTTAGCCCATACAAATGAAGAACAACAAGGGTCCTGCAACTGAAAATGCTCAAAGGTAACTTGAGTCCAAAGCTAACCCTGTTGCATATTTTCAGATTGAGGTTTTCGATCCCTCTTTGCACAGCGGCGTAAACAAATCTATTGACATCGTGTGAGTGGTGGAGGTTATAAGATTTTGAAGAAATGAGGTGGAAGGATCGGAGGGGTAACATGATGTCTCTTGAGAGAAAGACATTTGACACAGAATTGCGAAAGGAAGAGAAGAATTTGATGGTTTCGTCGTCAAAGTAGAGAGTGGGAAGTGAGAGCCATATCGATTCCCATCACTTCGAGAGGACGCTTGTGGTTACAGCGAGCTTGGTTGAAAGAAAAGAGAGAATGTGACAGATAATTGGATCTGGTAGGGAGCTAATCCTATCTTCAGTTGGAATTGATCGTGACATTTGAAAACTCAAAACCCTAACCCTAATCCAAAGCAGAGTTCTAAACAAAATCGTTTTGTTTTACTCAAAACCCTAACTCTAATCCAAAATCAGAGTTCTAAACAAAATCGTTTTGTTTTAAGAAGACTTGAGAGTGGTGAATGAGTGAGGGTTTATAAATATAAACTAGCACAAGTAAGTCATTTCACTCTCTTTATAATTGTTTTGATTGGACTCTCTTTATTATAATAAAAATAAGGCCAAATACATCCGTGGGTCCTTTAAGTTTCACGTTTTTACCGGATCAGTCCTTTAAGTTTGTAAAATTTCAGATTGGTCCTTTAAGTTATCAAAAGCTTACGCCGTTACCCTTTCAGTCAACTTCCGTTACAAAAAAGCTGATGTGTCCGTTATGTGGGTGATGTGTCCGTTAGAAAATGAGGAAGGCTACATTTTGAGACCATTACTGCCTAGTTTTCGAAGAATGTACATGTGTCTTAATGGTTGTAGACAAAGTTTCACCAAATGTAGGCCATTTATTGGACTAGATGGTTGCTTTTTAAAGGGGTATTATGGGGGTATGATACTTGCAGTAGTTGGCAGGGATCCAAATGAGCAGATGATGCCAATTGCTATTGCACTTGTTGAAGGTGAAACGAGAGATCAACTTTTTTGTAATGGAAGTTGACTGAAAGGGTAACGACGTAAGCTTTTGATAACTTAAAGGACCAGTCTGAAACTTTACAAACTTAAAGGACTGATCCGGTAAAAACGTGAAACTTAAAGGACCCATGGATGTATTAATAATTTTTAAGGAAAGGTAAACGAAAGAAACGAAAGTAATAAAAAGGAGAGAAAAGAACAAGAAAATAAAGTGATTATTTAGTTTGGTATGAGAGAAAAGAAAATAATATCATAATTGAAAATAATATTATTTATAAAACGACATAAAGGTATTTAAACAAAAATTTGATATGATAAATACATGTATTTATCAGCCTCCAAAAAAAAATGATATGATAAATATTAAAATAACTATTCCATCGCAATCAAGAATTTACTCTGGCGGTTGCGATCATGAGGAAAGGATTAATCATATATTCTTAGAGTGTGACCTTTTTGGTAGAATCTGGTATCTTGTTCATCACTGATTGAGTATTTCTATAGTTGTTCCATCATATATTGGGTGTTACGCACAACAATTTTTGGCGCGCATGTTTTCAAAAAAGGACATCCGTTTTAAGCTTTCAGGTTGTGTGGTTGACCTGTCTTTGGGTCATTTGAAAAGAAGGTAATTCAAGAATTTTTAGCAACAAAATGGCGAGCCTTGATCAACTTCTGGATTGAATTAAGGTTCATTTGTGGTGGTGGTGGATGAAGGCGCATAAACCGGGTTTTACTTTTGATTTTCACTTTTGGTGGTCTTCATTGTCACTCTGTATAATTGGTCCCTTCCCGTTAATGTTAACCTCAAATGTTTAAGAGGGACCAACAATTTAGGTAGTCCACCATAGGCCTTATTAATTTTTTTAGCCTAAACCCTTTGATCTATTTTTCAAAAAATAGATTGTTTGATCATAAATGTCAATCATATCTAGGTCCAATAGAAAGCTTATGTCATGATAGTTATAGATCATGTGCTAAACTCCATGGATGAGTTCCAACGTTATATGAAATGGATGGAAATTATTTATATGATGAGAGGAAGACATTGATGGTGCTGATTTGGCCATCGAAGGCAAGATGACAGTGGGGATTGCCTAAAGTAGTGAACGCCATCTAGGGTTTTTAACGGGAAAGGGAAGAGAAAAGTGATTCATGAGAGAGAAAACTAATGAATATGAATGTTGATCTCTAAATTCAACAACATATTTCATTAATTTTTGTGTCCCATTAAAAAATTGGATTGATCCTACACAACCAATTTATATGTGTTGGCCCACCGGGAGGTCAAGGATGGGTCGGACCGACCTACTTTACACCCACGTTTGCTACTTTAATAAGTATATTAGATCTTAATGAAGAGATTTGACAAGAGGCCAAATGTTTGGGATATTAAGGCTTTGTTTTTTGTTGTTTCTATCTATGTAGAAGCGAAGGAAAAAACGAAAGAAAAGAAGAAGGGCTGGATCAACTAAAGAAACTGAATTTCTTTTTCGACCCCCTCCAAATTTCTCACGTGTTCTATTTTTGGACTTTAAAATCCAATAATAGAGGGTTTTTGAAGTATTTTACACTTTGAAAATATACAATCTGAAATGCCACGGGGTGCGCGGGAAGGTTAGAGTGTTGGAAAAGAACTTCTGATTTCAAAATTCTCTTCTCAATACTATAAGATAGTAAAAGCCCAATGAATGATGACGAGTAGTTAAAAACGAAAGCAAGGTCTATAAATCCAATCCATGATGATGAGTAGTTTAAACTAAACAATTCCACATCTACAATTTTATGTAAACTGTGATTTTGTTACTGCGTGAAGGAGAGAAGAGGAGAAGAATTTATATGCCCAAATTGCAGAAAAAAAATAGGTCCAATAGAAAGCTTACGCCATGAAAGTTATAGATCAAGTGCTAAACTCCATGGATGAGTTTCGACGTGACTGGAAATGGATGGAAAGAATTTATATGATTAGAGGAAGACATTGATGGTGTCGATTGGCCATTGAAGGCAAGATGACAGTGGGGGTTGACTAAAGAAGAGAACTCCGACTAGGGTGGGAAAGGGAAGAGAAAAATGATTCAGGAGAAAGAAAACTAATGAATGTGAATATAATGTTGATCTCTAAATTCATATCTCAGTACTTTTTGTGTCCCATAAAAAATCGGGCCGTTCTTACACAACCAATTTATATGTGTTGGTCCACCGAGGCGATCTAGGATGGGTTGGACCAACCTATTTGACAGCTAGCTCTACTAATACCATCCACTTTTTTTACCACTTTAATAACTATATTAGATCTTAATGAAGATTTGACAAGAGGCCAAATGTTTGGCATATTAGGGTTTTTGTGATATTAGGGTTTTGTTTGTTTGTTGTTTCTATCTGCTAGACTCTAACCCGGGCGATGCACGAGTTTTGTAGAGTTTCATATATAACTGAAATTCTGGCAGTTAAGGATCAGAACTAGAAAACAGAGCACGATTTTTGCAAAACAGAGCACAAACAAACAAGTTCAGAAGCAGCAATTAAAGTGCAGAAATATAAAGAACACACAAAATTTGTTAACCCAGTTCGGTGTAAACACCACCTACATCTGGAGGATACCAATCCAGGAAGGAAATCCACTATAGGAATTAATCCTTAAGACTCAAGACACAGACCCCCCTGTTCCCAGCCTAAGCAATCAATCTGCACTAGTCCGATTTCTACTCAGGAGCACCACCTAAGTATTAGAATACTACTAACTTCCTATTCAAGTAACTAATCCAGTTACTAACAGCTTCTGAAAACACAACCCAGTTTTTGAAGACACCCTTCAAAAGAACAAAGACAACATCATTCGTACTTAAAAATTTTGAATGACTTACAACTCAAACAATCTAAACCAACTCAGATGAGTGGTGTACAATCAAAGCCTAAGCTTACAAAACACAAAGACTCTAAACTCTGAATTTTTAATTTTTCACTCGTTGTCTTCAACAGGTAGCAGCACATCTCCTTTTATAGGCTTCAGCAAGCAGCATAATTCTGAATCCAATCTTCTTCACTTGATATGATTCTGAATTATGAAAGGCTTGAAA
The DNA here is from genome assembly GCA_018208015.1 of Medicago ruthenica. Taxonomy (NCBI): domain Eukaryota; kingdom Viridiplantae; phylum Streptophyta; class Magnoliopsida; order Fabales; family Fabaceae; genus Medicago; species Medicago ruthenica. The sequence continues at coordinate 71,551,692 of CM031374.1, forward strand.
AGGAAACAAATATTTTTGAATCAAATAATGTGAAGATCCTTCAGCAAATTAATTCAATCATAAAAACGACACCAATCTTCAAGAAGATCTTCAACAAATCAATCAGCCTTCTAGAAACCAAATGCCTGAATAAATCCTTGATAAATCATCCAAAAATACGCACAGAAAGAATCAGATTGAATGCAAAAATCCAGCTTCTGAAGTCCAGACTCTGAAGAAGTCAACGCTGGTCAACGTCTGAACAGTGCGTCTGAAGTACTGTTCAGCGTCTGAAGCACTGTAGTGCGTCTGAAGGTACTTTCAGCGTCTGAAGCACTGTTTCAGAGTCTGAAGGCCCATTCAGAGTCTGAAGGTCCAAAACCGCTTCTGAACCTCCTCAAATACGATTTCTTGCTTCTGAAGACTTCTTAAACACATGGAGATGCTTTGCTTGAACACTTTGATTTTACCAAAACATGAAGCCAACATCTAAATACTCAACAAATTCCCCCTTTGGCAAATTTTAGGCTAAAATCAATGTTTCACAAATAACAAGTTCTTCAATTCAACATAAACAAACTCAACAATGAAGAACACACAATCAATCATAGCAGCAGAGATAAGCAGCGAACAAATGCTATGTATGCTATGTTAAACTAATCAAAACAACTTCAGTTCATCTTCTGACAAATCATAAAAAACACATCTTGAACTCTTGAAGCACACAACAACTACTGATCATCTTTTGATACTTCTTAGACTCTGATCATCACATGTAAACCCCCTCTGAAACTTTCTCAAACATATACAATACTCCCCCTTTTTTCTGAACTGCAGTGAATGAATTTCTGAGACATAGGCTTCTGAAACACATCAACACTCAGGAGCATAACACTCATGTACTCCCCCTGAGACAAAAACTCCCCCTCAAACACATATGCACAACTCTTGTTATATTTCTGAAATCTGAACAACTCTGTCAGCTTCTGAACAAACCAGTCAACTTCTGAGAAAACACACTCTGAACAGCTCCAGTCTGAACTCAAACATAAGTTTTTCTTCCCCTTTTTAGCCACAAAATTTTGACAAACCTCAGACTTCATATAGGGAATAAAAACTAAAATTCCATTAAATACAATGTTAGACTCAGGTTCACACTCATCATTTGCAAATCTGGCAGGTATCCAGCTTGCTGTAATTGCTATAAGTTCTCATGCAGACAAACATTTGAAGAATTACAGACAGTAACATTCCTCTTCACATCAAGGCTCTCTTCTAGCATAGACATCCAGTGATTCATTTTAAGTTCAAGAATCCTTGTAAACTTTGTCTTCATTGAACTTATTTTTGGGTTGTACAGACTTGAGTTTCTTCACACCTTTTAAGTGCTCAGGCTTCTGATGACACATTCTGGTTTCTTCTTTAGGTACCCACAAATAACAATTATCCTTTGATCTGCAGCCCTTCATCAGAACCTCACCTTCTTGACCAGTTACCAAACATTCTTTCTTGTTGAAATTCACCTTCAAGTCTTGATCACACAACTGGCTGATACTGATCATATTAGATGTCAATCCTTTCACCAAAAGCACATCATTAAGTCTTGGTAATCCATCACTAATTAAATCTCCTATTCCAAGAATCTCACCTTTAGCTCCATCACCAAATGTTACATAATTTCTGGAATAAGGTTTTAAATTACTCAGAAGCTTCTTCACACCAGTCATGTGTCTGGAACAACCACTGTCAAAGTACCAGTCTTTCCTAGATGATGCTTTCTGAGAAGTGTTAGCCATTAAACCAATATTATTACTTTTGGGTTTCCAAACCTTCTGAACATTGATTCTTTTTGCAGCAGGCTCAACTCTTCTGTATTTAAAGTGCTCAGGATAACCATATAGTTTGAAACAAAATGGTTTGATATGCCCCTTCTTTCCACAATGATGACAAACCCAAGTATGGTTTCTCTTCTTTCTGTTGGACTTCTGAGGTTGCTTCTGAGGTTGCTTCTGGGGTTGCTTCCGAGCTTGCTTCTCAGGTTTCATCTTAGATGTCCCAATCATAGGATCATAGGTCTCAGTAGCAGGAACAAATTTTTTAACTGGATTTTTCTTCTTGAGGTTCTGACTCTCATCCACAAATCCTAAGCCCTTATGTTTTCCTTGTTTCTGAGTATCCAAAATCTCCTCCAACACATCAGTAGCAGAGTTCATCATCCTGACCTGCTTTTTCATCTGATCAAGTTGGGAATTCAATTGAGTTACTTAATCTTTAAGATCTGAAATCTGTCCTAAATGAACACACCTTTCAGGCTGCAGCTGACAGACAATCTCCTTCTGATTCTCTAATAACTTGCACAGTTCTTGATTGCTGAGATATAATTCTTCATAAGACACAGCTGGTTCCTCAAAAACCAATTCTTCATCACTGGCTTCAGACTCTGATGACACTTCAATCTCTGATGATGTTTCAGATTCTAAAAAAGCTTCAGACTTTGAATAAGCTTCTGAAACAAAAGCAGCAACATGTTTAGCTGACTTACTCTCAACCTCTCCTACTGAGTCTTCATCTGACCAAGAAACAGCTAGGCTTTTCTTCTGCTTCTTGAGAAAAGTAGGACATTCTGACTTGATATGTCCATAGCCTTCACACTCAAAGCACTGCACACCCTTTGCTTGATTGCTCTTCTCATCACTTTGTTGCTTATTGTTGTTGAATCTGAGGTTATGACCTTTGGATTTGGATTTCCTGTCAACCTGTTTCAGAATTTTGTTGAACTGTTTCCCCACCAACACAAGTGCTTCTGATAAGTCATCATCATCCTCATTAAACTCTTGTTGATCATCAGCTTCAGAATTGACTGCAAAAGCAATTCCTTTCCCTTTCTTCTCAGTCTGTTTACAGAAAGCAGTTTCAAAATTCAGCAGAGATCCAATCAGCTCCTCAACCTTCATAGTGGAGATGTCATGAGCTTCCTCTATAGTAGTCACCTTCATATCAAATCTTCTAGGGAGTAACTTGAGTATCTTTCTCACTATCTTCTCATCTGACATCTTCTCCCCAAGAGACTCAAAAGAATTAGCCATATCCAGGACATCCATATAGAAATCTTGAATATTTTCATCCTCCATCATCTTCAAGTTTTCAAATTTAGTAGTAAGTAGCTGGAGTCTGGACATCTTCACCTTTGAGGTTCCTTCCTGAGTGGTCTTCAGTATCTCCCAGGCATCCTTTGCAATGGTACACTGCTTGATCAATCTGAACATGTTCATATCCACACCATTGAATAGGGCATTCAAGGCTTTGGAGTTCCCAAGAGCCAGATCATCTTCAGCCTTTGTCCACTCTTCTTCTGGTTTCAGCACCTCAGTTTTGTTCCCATCTTTGTCCAAAACAACTGGATGATCCCAACCTTTTAGCACAGCTTTCCAGGTTCTGCTGTCAATGGATTTCAGAAAGGCATACATTCTGGACTTCCAGTATTCATAATTTGTGCCATCCAGCAATAGTGGTCTGTTGACATATCCTCCTTCTCTCTCCATAAAGCCAGAAATTACCTTCCCTGGAGCTCACCCAAATACAGGCAGGGTGCCTGCTCTGATGCCAATTGAAATTCTGGCAGTTAAGGATCATAACTAGAAAACAGAGCACGATTTTTGCAAAACAGAGCACAAACAAACAAGTTCAGAAGCAGCAATTAAAGTGCAGAAATATAAAGAACACACATAATTTGTTAACCCAGTTCGGTGTAAACACCACCTACATATGGAGGATACCAATCCAGAAAGGAAATCCACTATAGGAATTAATCCTTAAGACTCAAGACACAGACCCCCCTGTTCCCAGCCTAAGCAATCAATCTCCACTAGTCTGATTTCTACTCAGGAGCACCACCTAAGTATTAGAACACTACTAACTTCCTATTCAAGTAACTAACCCAGTTACTAATAGCTTCTGAAAACACAACCCAGTTTTTGAAGACACCCTTCAAAAGAACAAAGACAACATCATTCGTACTTAAAAGTTTTGAATGACTTACAACTCAAACAATCTAAACCAACTCAGATGAGTGGTGTACAATCAATGCCTAAGCTTACAAAACACAGAGACTCTAAACTCTGAATTTTTAATTTTTCACTCGTTGTCTTCAACAGGTAACAACACATCTCCTTTTATAGGCTTCAGCAAGCAACATAATTTTGAATCCAATCTTCTTCACTTGATATGATTCTGAATTATCAAAGGCTTGAAAAGGAAACAAATATTTCTGAATCAAATAATGTGAAGATCCTTCAGCAAATTAATTCAATCATAAAAACGACGCCAATCTTCAAGAAGATCTTCAACAAATCAATCAGCCTTCTAGAAACCAAATGCCTGAATAAATCCTTGATAAATCTTCCAAAAATACGCACAGAAAGAATCAGATTGAATGCAAAAATCCAGCTTCTGAAGTTCAGCTTCTGAAGAAGTCAACGCTGGTCAACGTCTGAACAGTGCGTCTGAAGTACTGTTCAGCGTCTGAAGCACTGTAGTGCGTCTGAAGGCACTTTCAGCGTCTGAAGCACTGTTTTAGAGTCTGAAGGCCCATTCAGAGTCTGATGGTCCAAAACAGCTTCTGAACCTCCTCAAATACGATTTCTTGCTTCTGAAGACTTCTTAAATACATGGAGATGCTTTGCTTGAACACTTTGATTTTACCAAAACATGAAGCCAACATCTAAATACTCAACAATAACTATCAAATTGGCTATATTATTACTTTTATAGTTACATTAAGTATTATGTTATCAAACTACTTATTACTTTTATAGTTACATTGAGTATTATGTTATCAAAGTGTTTCAAAAGTAACAAAAACAAAAGATGTCCTGCTATAAAAATGATAAATCAAAAGAAAAAAATACAAAAGATGCACCAAGAAACTGGTCATAACAGCAAAGGCTGTTAAATCTATAAAAATGAAAAGGAACTTGTGCGCTCTCTAAAAAAAACGCTCGAGCGTAATAGACGCTCGGAAAGACTGCAGAGTCGCCACCAAAGTTTTTATTTTTAAAGGGAAACATTGATAAAACCCTTGGCGATGTGGAAAGGATGGTCATCACAACCATTAACGGGTTCGGGAGTCGATTATGCAAGGGGAAGGTATTAGCACCCCTCACATCCATTGTACTCAACGGGAACCTCCTAGTTAGTTAAGGCTAAAAGTGTTTTTAAATGTTTGCTTGCTATGTTTTAATATATAAAGGGGAAAAAGAAAAAAGGGGAAAAAGGTATATTTTATTAGTGTGCTTGACAAGAACGGGGTCTTGTTCCTACGTATCTCCTGGTGCGATGGAGAATTCAAAGCTATGTAGTTCTTTGGTAGAACACGTTTGTTTGTTGGTTGATTTTAAAGAACGATGTTTTTGATCGTATTCTTGCGGTTAAACGTAGCTTGTATGCTCGCGCGTGGGAGGCTTAAGCGTTTGTTTGTATCGCGTTAGAATTGATACAAACATGTTCGTTTGTGAAAAAAGGTTTGAATTGACCACCGGGGGGGGGGGGGGGGGGGCAAAGTTTAGTTCACTTGACCACGGGGGGCCAAAAATTAGTTCAATTGACCACGGGGGGCCAAAAATTAGTTCAATTGACCACGGGGGGCCAAAATTAGTTTTGATGTGTTGGATTTGTTTTATGTTTTGTATTTGAAAATAGAATGACGATTGTCCGAACAACGAGACATACGTCAAGTGTTTGTGCAATCGGGGAATGAAGAGACATACGTCAAACCATTCCTTTTTCATTCAAGTTTATTGTTGAAACTTAAAATGTATTTTTTGGTGAAGTTTGAAAAGAATGACGATTGTCCAAACAACGAGACATACGTCAAGTGTTTGTTCAATCGGGGAATGGAAAGACATACGTCAAACCACTCCTTTTTCATTCAAGTTTGTTGTTGAAACTTTATGAAATTCCAAATAAAAGCCAAAACACTTGGTTATACTTTGAAAAAAAAATGAGTTTTAACCCTTTCAAAAAGTTCAAAAAAAAAAACACAAGTTCTGAACCTAAAAAAATGCCCAGAAGCTGCTTCTGAACCTTAAAAAAATGCCCAGAAGCTGAACTTCAGAAGCACTATTCAGACTCTGAGGTTCAGAAGCACTGTTCAGACTCTGGACTTCAGAAGCACTGTTCAGACATTGACTTTTGGTTGACCATCAGACGCACTGTTCATGTGTTGACTTTGGTTGACCATCAAACGCACTGTTCAGATGTTGACTTTTGTTGACCCTCAGACTCTGAACTTCAGAAGCACTGTTCAGACTCTGACCTTCAGAAGCTGAACTTCAGACTCTGAGGTTCAGGAGCACCTTCACACTCTAAGGTTCAGAAGCTGCCTTCAGACTCTGAACTTCAGACTCTGAGGTTCAGAAGCTGCCTTCAGACTCTGAACTTCAGAAGCTGAACTTCAGATTTTGAGGTTCAGAAGCACTGTTCAGAAGCTGCTTCTGAAGTACTGTTCAGAGTGCTTCTGATTTTTTATTTTAGAACCTCAGGGAGGGTAAAACTTTCGAATTCAGTAAGAAAAAGAGGTAAACCACTTCTGTTTTGATGTTTGGCAAACTTGTGATTTTTTGGAGCTTTTAAAATGATGTTTTTAGTTCAAAATGAGTTAAAAAAAACACTAAAATGCAAAAAAATGATACTGAATCAAACAGGAACAGCAGAACAAATGCAAACAGAAATGCAAATGAAAGATAAAAAGGTTTAGGATGCTTACAAACTCCTAGCCCAAAGCTTTAGATGCAGAAGAATGAAAAGGCTTTGGATGATTGTGATTTCTTGAATATGGAAGTAATGAAGAATAAGAACAGCAATAACAAATGATGTTTTGCTGTTATTCTTCACTCTGGGTATGATGTTTATGGAGATTTAATGGCTGTTTTGATTGCTTGATTGGTTTGTGATTGTTTGCAAAGAAAGAAACAGGAAACAGAGCTTCTGGCTTTCAAAGGTTGTTGTGAATTTTGGCTATTCTTTATGGTTCTGAGTTGCTCTAAATTTCTCTAAAACAAACTGCTGAATTGCTCTAAGATCAGATTGAATTGTGTTAAAAAAACTATGTTAAAACTATGTGAATAACTATGTGTTAAAACTGAGTTGTGTTTAAACAAACTGTGTGAAAATTCTGAATTGTGTAAAAATTGTTTGGTGTTCTTGAGATTGTGTGAAAATTCTCTCTGAATTGCATCAAAACCAACTGTCTTTAATCCTTCTGCATTGGTTTCCTTATATAGGCAAAACTGTCATCATTTGAAATCATGAAAAATCCCTTAACAGCAGGGCTGTTTTGTGTGCTATGACCAAGACTTTGGTTAGCATTTAATGCAAAAGGAAGGAAGTGACCTTGCCTTGTGATCATGGTGAAGACTTTGGGTTAATTCAGATCAAATTGGGGCTGAGTTTGACAGGAATTGCTGGAAACATGGGAAAACAGGGTGCTGCTCGTGCAGAGCTTGGGAGAAACAATGGAAAAGGTGTCTGCACTGTGCAGAGGTTGGGAGAAACAATGGAAAAGGTGCTGCACTCAGGAGAAGGAAGAAATGCTGGAACAGGGGCAGCAGTTTCAGAACCAGGGCAAGCAGTTTTAGAACCAGGGCAAGCAGTTTTGCAGCTTAACTTGACTGGTTTTGATAAAGGAGAAGGGAAGAAAATGACAATGGCTTGCTGGAAAGCAGGGTCAGGGCGCAGGAAATTGGATGGGATGAGTGCTGCCCTTGGGGCAGCCACTTGCTTCTGAAAAAGTGTGCCTGGCACGTGCTCTCTTGGCACAAGTTTTTTCTTTCCTTGCTTCTGAACATCTGTGCCTGGCACGTGTTCTTTCTTTCTTTCTTTATTTTCTTCTTTTTTTTGTTTGCTCTTTTTTTTTTGAAATAAACAAATATAATAATAAAAGTAATAATAATAATAATAAATAAATGATAATAATAATAGTAATAAAAGTAAAAAAGAAAGATAATAAATAATAATAAACTTTTTATTATTATTTATTATTTATTTTTAAAAAAGAAAATAAAGGTTGACTTTCTCTTTTTTTTGTTGACTTTTTTTAAAAAAAAAAAAGCTTGGACAAAATTAGGGTACAACAGAACTGATATGTGGTAACCGAAAGAAAAAAATAATGAAAAGGAATTGCTATCACTACAAGAAAACTGCGATTTAGCGTCGGCCAAAAACCCACTCTAACAAGGCTAAAACCGACGCTAACACAGATTTAGCGTCGGGGTCGGGGGCAGGCTAAAAAATTTGAAGCTACTGGGTAGAGTCGGCTATCTGTCCTCCGAGGCTAACATAGTGTCGGTTAAGCCGACTCTAAAAAGGATTTGGAGAAGGAAACGTGTGGTGGATTTGGAGAAGAAACGTGTGGTGTATGTGTTTTGTTTAGCCAAATAACTAATAATAATAATAATAATAATAATAATAATAATAATAATAGTAATAGTAATAATAATAATAATAATAGTAATTATAAGTGAAGGTTATTTATATTTTCTATGTTTTTTTTGACAATTTTATAATTTCAATATGTGAAAGATAATTATAATTTCTATATATTTGTAATATTTTTTAAAAAATAATTGTCTACAAAAGTTTTAGAGTCGGATGGACCCATGCTAGCTCATTGAATAAAATAAAGAAAATACTAGTGTTGCAATTTTAGAGTCGGCTAGGCCGACGCTATAATTTTTCAGTAAGACAAAATTGGGATATGTGACATAGTGTAGGCCTGGCCGATGCTAGGCCGACGCTATTAGCGTCGGTGTCGGGGGCCAACGCTAAAATCTGACTCTAGAAACCTCTTTTCTTGTAGTGTATGTGGTAACTGAAAGAAAAAACAATAATGAAAAGTAACCGTTAATAATGAAAAGGAATTACTATAAAAAAAGGAATTGCAATGACATTAGTGACTTTAAAAAAAAAGACCTTTAATACAATATATTTATTTTGGAAGCAACATTCTTTCAGTAAAAATGTAAGTGGCCTAGTGGTAAAAGGTTTGAAGTGTTGTCATGTGCTACCTGATTTCAATTTCTTGGAGACCCTTTTTTTCATAAAAATTAATAAGGTCTGCCAAAAAGGGCGGGATTAATGTTATTAGGTTCAATTGCATGATGGTGTGAGAGATGAAAGTGAGTGAAAAATGATTTAGGGATTGTGAGATTGAAAGAAAGAAGACCCGAGATTTGTGTTGAATATATAAAATTGAAGCAATCGCATTTCATCAAAAACATTTGTGCTCTAGTGGTAAGAGTTGTGAAATGGTAGCATGTGGTTACCTGATTTGATCTCCGGTAGGAATTTTTTTTAAAAAAAATTTCAGAACTAAAAATTAGGGTTAGTCATTTAGGTTATGTCAAGACTACTTAATATTTATTATAAGAAAGATAAAGATGTGGAAGAGATGGAAAAAATGAAAGAAAAGAAGGGTTGAATTAGCTAAAAAAGAAAGTGAATTTCCTTTTCCACCCTTCAAGTTTTTCCCTTGTTCTATTTTTGGATTCTAAAATCCCAAAAATTAAGGGTTTTTGAAGTATTTTACACTTTGAGAATATACGATCTGAAATGCCATGGGGTGCGTGGGAAGGTTAGAGTGTTTAAAAAGAAATCCTGACTTCAAAATTCTCTTCTCAATACTATAAGATAGTAAAAGCGCAATGAATGATGATGAGTAATCTAAAACCCTTCTTCTGACTTCTGTTAGGTGAAACCCTAGCCGAATAGCTTTCTCCACTGTCTGTCGTTAGAGTTTCTTCTTTTTTTTTTGTTTCCTTCTTTGATCAATCTGTTGGGTTTTTGTAGATTGGCTACATTTTGCAAAAACATCTACTAGCCAGATGCTTGGACAGATGCTGCAGCATATGGAACAACATTATGTGACTTGTGTTTTTCGCGCCAGCTAGCGCTTTATTTTTGTACGCAATCTTCCAAAGATTTGCTTGAAGTTTTATTTTCCTCTAGCTTGCTGATCAAGGCGCGTGTATCTGATGATGTGTAAAAGGCGGTCTTGCCATGGTATTTTTCCAAAAGAGATCGTTTTATTTTTGGAAGCTTTTTATTGTTTCTAGAAGATTTTCCAGCTGGACCGGACAATGTCCACACTCTGTTTTGAAGCCCAAACTCGTGCTATCTCAGTAATATATATTTGTGAAGACAAACCCTAATAGTGTTACTGAAAACCGTGTGTAATAGAAAAGCGTGCATTTAAGGTTTTTAGGGTTTCTCTTGTTAATTGTGAGCCTTGCTTGTATCTTCCTGATTCAAGCTAAGGAATGTGTTTGTTTGAGTTGTAATTGTGAACTGCTCCTAAGCTTTTAAGTACAGAGTGAGTTTGTGTCATTAGAGTGTGTCTCTTTTACTTGTGCTTTTGTGTGTTTGATAACAACACTGTCTGTGTTGTTGGTAGGAATTGAGACGGGGTCTCATATCTAGGAGTTCCTAGATAGAGTTGACACTGGTAGGGTCTAGGTGCAAAGTCAAGTAGTTTGTTTACGTTGGTCTTTTCACTAGAACTATAATAGTGGATTCATTCCTGGATTGGTATCCCCTAGAGTAGGAGAGTTGCTCCGAACTGGGTTAACAAACTCACTGTGTACTTTATCTTTCTGCTGTGTTTCTTTTATTTCGTGCTTTGCTACGCTGCGTTATTTTAATTTTAGTTCTGAGTAGGACAAGTGCTCGGACAGTTGTGCCAACATTGTGCACAGCGTCTGTCGGTCAGGTTGCAAGGAATTTCAATTGGCATCAGAGCAGGCACCCTGTTCTGTGTGGGTGAGCTCCAGGGAAAGAATTTTCTGGCATAATGGATAGAGAAGGAGGACTGGTGAACAGACCACCTCTGTTGGATGGCTCGAACTATGACATTTGGAAATCACGCATGACAGCATTCTTGAAATCTCTAGACAGCAGAGCTTGGAAGGCTGTGATTAAAGCATGAGACCATCCTAAAATAAAAGATGCAAATAATGTTGATACTGATGAGTTAAAACCAGAAGAGGAGTGGTCTACAGCAGAAGACACTGCAGCTATTGGAAACTCTAAAGCCCTGAATGCTTTGTTTAATGGTGTAGACAAAAACATGTTCAGGTTGATTAAACATTGTACTGTTGCTAAGGAAGCTTGGGATATCCTAAGAACAGCTCATGAAGGTACTCAAAAGGTCAAGAAGTCAAGGCTACAACTGCTGACAACACAGTTTGAGAATCTTAGAATGAAGGAAGGGGAGAGTGTTCATGACTTTCACATGAATGTGCTAGAATATGCTAACACATTTGAATCCTTGGGGGAAAAGATGTCTGATGAAAAATTAGTAAGCAAAATCCTCAGGTCCCTGCCTAAGAAATTTGATATGAAAGTTTGTGCAATTGAGGAGGCCCAAGATATTGGAAATATGAAAGTTGATGAGCTGATTGGATCCCTTCAAACTTTTGAATTAAAGGCTAATGAAAGATCTGAAAAGAAGGACAAGAACATTGCCTTCATCTCCAACACTGATGAAGATGATGTGGAGAGTAATTTAGATATTGATGAGAGCATCTCTGAAGCTATTGTATTGTTGGGTAAACAATTTAATAAAGTTCTAAAGACGATGGACAGACGCCCTAGGACACATGCTCCGGACAACAGTCGCAGCATCTATAAAAATGTCAACAATTAGAGGAAACCTAGAACTGATGACAAAACCAATCAAAGCAAAGGGATGCAATGCCATGAATGCGAAGGATATGGTCACATCAGAACTGAGTGTGCAACGTATCTGAAGAAACAAAGGAAGGTGATGACTGTTTCTTGGTCTGATGAAGATGAGTCAGAAGAAGAACCTGAAACTGCAAAACATGTGAATGCCTTGATTGGAGTGTGTACATCTGACAATGAATCTTGTGATGAAGAGGTAACATATGATGAACTGGCTGATTCCTACAAGGAGCTATGTCTCAAAAGTGAGGAAGTTTGTAGAACTTTAGAAAAACAAAAGAGGACCATTGCTCTCTTGCAAGCTGAGAAGGACAAACTTCTGGAAATGAACTCAGGTCTCAATGATGAGGTTATTTTACTTAAATCCAAGATTGACAATATGAACAAGCAACTGCGGATGATGAACAAAGGTACTGACGCTTTAGATGAAATTCTGGAGATAGGACAGAAACCTGGAGATCCTAAAGGTATTGGGTTTGACTACAGAACCTTGCTTCATCAGAAACAACTACCAGTGAGACAGTTTGTGCCATCTGTTAGTACTTATGATCTCACTATGTCAAGACAGATGCCCCAACATCAGGTGAGACAACAGGCATCTGGATATAGGCCAAGATCAAAAGGAAGGTATTATGGTTGGGTATGCCACTACTGTGGAAGAAAAGATCATATCAGACCTTTCTGTTTCAAATTATATGGTTATCCAGACAGAACTTATTCACCAAGACCTGATCCCACAGTGAAGATCACCAAGAAGCAGTGGAAGCAAAAAAATGATAATCCCACAAGCAACACTGTGGATCCTAGAAAAACAGAACCTGAAGCTGATGAGACTGCTCAAATTGCTCATACATCTCTGAGAGTGTCATCCAGAAATGATTGGTACTTTGACAGAGGGTGTTCCAGGCATATGACTGGCGATAAAAATTACTTAACTGATGTTATGCCTTATGCTACAAGTTTTGTGACTTTTGGTGATGGAGCCAAAGGAGAAATAAAGGGTATAGGAAAGCTTGTGAATGAGGGTCTACCCAAACTTGATAATGTTCTTCTTGTGAAAGGATTGACTGCTAACTTAATTAGTATTAGTCAATTGTGCGATCAAGGATTGAAGGTCAACTTTACAAAGAGTGAATGCTTAGTTGCTAACAATAAAGGTGACATCCTGATGAAAGGTGAAAGATCAAAGGACAATTGCTACTTATGGGTCTCTCAAGATAAAGCAAAGTTACCTACTTGTCTAATAACCAAAGAAGATGAAGTAAAACTATGGCACCAAAAGCTTGGGCATCTGAATCTCAGAAGCATGAAGAAAGCTATTGCTGAAGGAGCTATCAGAGGTCTACCAAAACTCCAAATTCAGGAAGGAAGTATATGTGGAGAATGCCAGATAGGAAAACATACCAAGATGCCTCACCAGAAGCTGCAACATCTGTCCACATCCAGAGTTCTTGAGTTATTGCACATGGACTTAATGGGACCTATGCAAGTCGAAAGCTTAGGTGGTAAGAAGTATGCATTTGTTGTTGTTGATGATTTTTCCAGATATACTTGGATAAATTTCATTAAGGAGAAATCAGACACTTTTGAAAAATTCAAGGATCTTTGCTTACAACTTCAGAGAGAGAAGGATTGTGGAATTGTTAGAATCAGAAGTGATCATGGGAAAGAGTTTGAGAATGGTAAGTTCTCTGATTTCTGCATCTCTGAAGGAATATTTCATGAGTTCTCTGCACCCATTACTCCCCAACAAAATGGGATAGTTGAAAGAAAGAACAGGACTTTGCAAGAATTCGCCAGGGTTATGCTACATGCAAAGAAGCTGCCATTTTTCTTTTGGGCTGAAGCCATGAACACAGCCTGCTATATTCATAATAAAGTGACCTTGAGAAAAGGTACATCTACAACCTTGTACGAGCTATGGAAGGACAGGAAGCCAACAGTGAAGCATTTTCATGTGAATGGTACCAGTGACTACGGTATGTTGTATTCTCATGGGGAAAGCACTATGTTGTTAGGGTATTGTGATGCTGACTGGGCTAGAAGTGCAGATGATAGAAAGAGTACTTCTGGTGGATGTTTCTTTCTGGGTAACAATCTTATATCCTGGTTCAGTAAGAAGCAAAATTGTGTTTCCTTGTCTACAGCTGAAGCTGAGTACATAGCAGCTGGTAGCAGTTGTTCCCAATTGTTGTGGATGAGACAGATGCTGAGCGAGTACAATGTCAAGACATATGCTATGACATTATATTGTGACAATCTGAGTGCAATTAATATCTCTAAAAATCCTATACAACACAGCAGGACTAAACACATTGACATTAGACATCATTTTATTAGAGATCTGGTTGAAGAAAAAATTGTCACTCTTGAGCATGTTGCAACTGAAGATCAATTAGCAGATATTTTTACAAAAGCTCTTGATGCTAATCAATTTGAAAAATTAAGACGGAAGTTAGGGATCTGTTTATTTGAGGAATTGTAGCAGTTAATTTATGGGAGGCGTGCAGCAGTTATTTTCTCCCTCCTCAACCGCTTGATGCACGCAATTCAAGGAAGTTATTTCCAACCTTCCTTATTCAAACCTCCCACACGCTACCATCATTATTCTTTTCTTAACTTCTCCCAACTTCTCAACTCCTCTCTTGCCGCTCTCATCATCGTTCAAAAATCATCCTTTCTTCATACTTCCAAACAACAAATCAACACCATGTCTGATTCTATTTCTCCACAAAACGTGCAAGATCAAACCCCTGAACTTCCATCAAATTCAATTTCTGGAGCGATTATCACTGATGCTCTACCACTCATTACCATTATTAGTTCTCCTGCAAAGAAGCAACGCACTAAGTCGCTTGTATCACGGAAGAAGGATTCTACAAAATCCAGCAAAGCTACTTCTCCTACCGCGATGAACAAGAGTTCGAAATCGAAAGGTAAGAAATCAAACACTCCCGCTGTTCAACGTATAGGGCTAAGCATGCATGTTCTGTACTGTAAGGATAATCCTTTTAAATCGAGTGTTGTAGAACCAAATGTTGACACTTCTGTCAACAAATCTGAGGATATTACTGTTGAAGGTACTGTTGCTGCGTCTAAAACCCCTAGGTTCTGATAATCCTAAGGATGCTATGACAGATGCTCAAGCATCTTTGTCACAAGCTAATGAGGGGACTGAAGTGGTGGTTCCAAACACCCCTGATACTGTGAATGTCCATGAGAATGACTCTTCAAAGCCTCAGGATCAAGATACTGAGACTCAGAATGCTGTGGGTAATGCTGAGATTGAAAATTTAGACCAGGCTGCCATTGTTGATGTTGAGGATGTTGTGCCTGAAGAGAGACCTCTGGAAAAGACTGATGCTGTAGGTGTTGCTCGCAGAACAAGGAGCAAATCTGTTAAAATTGTTTCTACTGGTAGTGAAAGTAACAAAGGAAGTAAGAAGAAAACAGCTAATACTGGGAAGAAGCCTATGTATGGTCCTCCCAAGGCTTGGAGCAAGAATGTGTCTCAAGCTGATCAGAAGAAGAAGAGACTCAAGAGGAAAGATCCTCCCACTAGTGATTCTGATTTTGAGATTGCTGAGACAGATGCTGCCACATCTGGTGGAGCATCTAGAAAAACCATGAAGGGCTATGAAAATCCCTATAACCATCCCTCCATGCTCCTCTGGATAATGTATCTTTTCATTTGGAAAGTGGGTCCTTCTAGGTGGAAATTTATATATCACATGAAGACTAGGACTGGAAAGAAATCTGAAGGAAGATGTGTTCAAATGCAAAGAACTGGTTGATGTTTTGGAGTATGCTGGACTGATGAAAACATTGAAAAATCTGGGTCCCTGTTATGATAAATTGGTCAGAGAATTTCTGGTCAATGTCTCTGATGAATGTGATGATTCGAGGAATCCTGAGTATAGGCAATGTGTTTGTTAGAGGTAAATGTGTCAACTTCTCCCCTCTGGTTGTCAACACCTATCTTGAGAGATCTGTTGAGGAGACTCCTAAGCTGGAGGTAACTGAGGATACCATTTGCAAGGCCATCACAGGTAACAAGGTTAAGCATTGGCCTAGACATTTGTCTTCTGCACAACTCTCTCCCCTGTATGCTGTTCTGAACAAGATTTGTGCACAAAACTGGACTCCAACTACTCACTCCAACTCAGTTGCTTCTGGTTTGGCCAAATTGATTTATGCTGTTGGTACCAAGTCACCTGTTGATTATGGGGCCTACATTTACTATCAGGTTCTGGAGCATGCAAAGTCCTTTGCTGTCAAGTTTCCTATAGCTTTTCCCACTCTCCTGTGTGGTATTGTACTTCAGCAACATCCAAATATCTTGATCAGTACTGATGAGCCCTGTAAGAGGCCTGGCCCTATGTCCTTGGATTGTAGTTTGCTGTCTGAGAGACATGCTGCTGACTTAGCTGGTACTTCTGTCCGGACAACTAGTGTGCTCACTAGAAAACAAATGATTGCAGATCTAACTGAGACTAGTATGGCTCTTGGAGCTAGGAAGATGAAAATTGATAGGATAATTGCAGCTTTGAAGGCTGAATCTGAAGCTGAGGGTGAGCAGGATGAAGAAGAAGGAGGGAATAAGAATGCTTATGCTGGTGATACTGAGGAGTTCTCGCTGACTCTGATGAGACTGTTTCATTCTGATTTTGATGTTTTCCCTGTTCTCAGTTGTTGTATTCCTTTTGTTTTTTTTGTTGGTTGGGCTAGACCCTGGATTTCTTCTGCACCTGCGTGTGCCTTATGGTCTGTAATATGCACTGTGTGTGGTATCTCTTATGTGTATGCATGGATGTTATTTGTCAGAATTTGTGGCTAAAAAGGGGGAGTAGATGTAGCTTATATTATCGTATCTTGGCTGCTAGTATGTATGGTGCATGCTCTGACAGATGCTCTGACATCTGTATTTTACATCTGTCTGTGTTGAGGGGGAGTACTGTGGATGGGTATGTGCATGTTTTTGTGGGGGAGCTGTTACATTTCAGGGGGAGCTGTTATATCTGATTGTTTCTGGTGTGTGGAAATTTATTTTTTCTCTCTTCTCTATGTGAATCCACTATATGAGAGTTTATTTCTCTCTGGTTGTTCCTATGAGGCTAGATGTTTTGTCTTAACTGTTGCATGCCTCTGATACTACTTGCAAGTTATCTTTGTCTAAAGTAGCTCCGTTGGAAGTAGTCTCGTTATATGCTATGATATTTTCTTCCTTAGTTGTGTGCCTATGTTGACTTGAAGGAAAATTATCTGTGTATCTCCCAAAGAACTGGCTCTAGAGTGTTTTAGCCAAAAATTTGCCAAAGGGAGAGATTGTTGGGTTTTTGTAGATTGGCTACATTTTGCAAAAACATCTACTAGCCAGATGCTTGGGACAGATGCTGTAGCATATGGAACAACATTATGTGACCTGTGTTTTTCGCGCCAGCTAGCGCCTTATTTTTGTACGCAATCTTCCAAAGATTTGCTTGAAGTTTTATTTTCCTCTAGCTTGCTGATCAAGGCGTGTGTATCTGATGCTGTGTAAAAGGCGGCCTTGCCTTGGTATTTTTCCAAAAGAGATCGTTATATTTTTGGAAGCTTTTTATTGGTTCTAGAAGAATTTCCAGCTGGACCGGACAATGTCCACACTCTGTTTTGAAGCCCAAACTCGTGCTATCTCAGTAATATATATTTGTGAAGACAAACCCTAATAGGGTGACTGAAAACCGTGTGTAATAGAAAAGCGTGCGTTTAAGGTTTTTAGGGTTTCTCTTGTTAATTGTGAGCCTTGCTTGTATCTTCCTGATTCAAGCTAAGGACTGTGTTTGTTTGAGTTGTAATTGTGAACTGCTCCTAAGCTTTTAAGTACGGAGTGAGTTTGTGTCATTAGAGTGTGTCTCTTTTACTTGTGCTTTTGTGTGTTTGATAATAACACTGTCTGTGTTGTTGGTAGGAATTGAGACGGGGTCTCATATCTAGGAGTTCCTAGATAGAGTTGACACTGGTAGGGTCTAGGTGCAAAGTCAAGTAGTGTGTTTACGTTGGTCTTTTCACTAGAACTATAATAGTGGATTCATTCCTGGATTGGTATCCCCCTAGAGTAGGAGAGTTGCTCCGAACTGGGTTAACAAACTCACTGTGTACTTTATCTTTCTGCTGTGTTTCTTTTATTTCGTGCTTTGCTACGCTGCGTTATTTTAATTTTAGTTCTGAGTAGGACAAGTGCTCGGACAGTTGTGCCAACATTGTGCACAGCGTCTGTCGGTCAGGTTGCCAGGAATTTCAGGTATGAGTGCTGTCTTTGTGTGTTGAAGTTGTCTTCAAAAACAGGGGAGTTTTTGTTTCAGAACTAGGTTTAGTTCAAAGGGTAGTTCAAGTGGCTGGGTTGCAGTTGCTTGAATAGGAAGTTAGAGGTTTTCTAATACTCAACGTGTTGGGTAGAATTCAAGACTAGGAGGAAGATAATTGCTTAGGCTGGGAACTGGGAGTCAGTGTTTTGAGTCATAAGGATTATTTCCTATAGTGGAATTCCTTCCTGGATTGGTATCCCATAGAGTAGGAGGTGTTTACTCCGAACTGGGTTAACAAACCTCTGTGTTTTTAGCTTTCCTGCACTTTATTTTTCTGCTGATTATTTGCTTTTATATTGTGCTAAGTTCTGTTCAGAACCTGTTGGTTCAGAACCTGTTTGTATCTCTTAAGTGTTGCCTGGCCAGAATTTCAATTGGCATCAGAGCAGGCACCCTGCCTGTGTTTTGGGTGAGATCCAGAGGAGTTCTTTCTGGCAAGCATGGATAGAGAAGGAGGCTATGTAAATAGACCACCCCTACTAGATGGCACAAACTATGAGTATTGGAAGTCTAGGATGTGTGCTTTTCTAAAGTCTATTGACAGCAGAACTTGGAAAGCTGTGATTAAAGGCTGGGATCATCCAGTAATTTTGGACAAAGATGGGAACAAGACTGAGGTACTGAAGCCTGAAGAAGAATGGACCAAAGCTGAAGATGATCTGTCACTGGGAAATTCAAAAGCTTTGAATGCTATTTTTAATGGTGTGGATCAGAACATGTTCAGACTCATCAAACAATGTACTGTGGCAAAGGATGCTTGGGAAATTCTGAAAACCACTCATGAAGGAACCTCTAAGGTTAAGCTATCCAGACTGCAACTTCTCACAACAAAATTTGAGAACCTGAAGATGATGGAAGATGAATCTATTTAGGATTTCTACATGAATGTGCTGGACATGGCCAATTCCTTTGATTCTCTCGGGGAGAAGATGTCAGATGAGAAGTTGGTGAGAAAAATCCTCAGGTCCCTGCCCAGAAGGTTTGATATGAAGGTGACAGCAATTGAAGAGGCTCATGATATTACCACTATGAAGCTTGAGGAGCTTATTGGGTCATTGCTCAATTTTGAAACTTCCTTTTGCAAACAGCCTGAGAAGAAAGGAAAAGGTGTAGCTTTTAATGTGAATTCTGAAGCTGATGATCAACAAGAGTCTGATGAGGATGACATATCAAAAGCTCTAGTGTTGCTGGGAAAACAATTCAACAAGATTCTGAAGAATGTTGACAGAAGAGCCAAAGCCAAAGGACAGAACTTCAGATTCAACAACAAGAAGCAACAAACTGATGTCAAAAAGACCAAATCTGAGGAGAAAAGCAATCAAGCTAAAGGTGTGCAGTGCTATGAGTGTGAGGGTTATGGACATATCAAAACTGAATGTCCTACTTTTCTTAAGAAGCAGAAGAAGAAGAGCCTAGCTGTTGCATGGTCTGATGATGATTCTGAAGAAGATGCTGGAAGTGAATCCGGTATGTGTGATACTGGTCTGGTTGTAAGGTCAGGAGCTATCTTGAAGAAGGAAGCTGTTTTAGAGTCTGAGACCTTTTCAGAGTCTGACTCAGAGTCTGAAGCTTCATCTGTGTCTGAAGCTGCTAAAACCTCATATGATGAACTAGCTGACAATTACAAGAAGCTGTATACCTGAAGTGCTGAGGTTTGCAAACAAGTTCTGGATCAGAAGGAGACTATTCTTCAACTGGAGGCTGAAAAAGGTGAACTGTTAGTACAAAATTCAGATTTAAAAGAAGAAGTGAACCAACTGAACTCCCAACTTGATCAAATGAAGAAGCAAGTGAGGATGTTGAACTCTGCTACTGAGAAGTTGGAGGACATTTTGGGGAATCAGCAACAAGGAAAAACTGGTTTAGGTTTTGTTGATCAGACTCAGATTCCTAAACAGATGAGTTTTGTTCCTGCTACTCAAACTCGTGATTCTATGGCTGGAACATCAAAGAGGAGACCTCAGAAACAAGCCCAGATGCAAGGTCACATGCATATTCAGATGAGAACTCAGAAGCAAGCTCAGAAGAGACCTCAGATGCAAGGTCAAAAGCATGTTCAGATGCTACCTCAGAAGCAACCCCAGAATTTTTTCAGAAACAGAAGGAGGAGAAATCATCCATGGATCTGTCATCATTGTGGAAAGAAAGGGCATATCAAACCATTCTGCTTCAAACTTTTTGGCTATCCTGAACATTTTCAGTATAGAAGAGTTGAACCAGCTGCTATCAGACACAATGTTCAGAAGGTGTGGAAGCCCAAAGTTCAGAATGTTGGCCTTATAGCTCATACTTCTTTGAGAGCCACTTCAAAAGAAGACTGGTATTTTGATAGTGGGTGTTCAAGGCACATGACTGGTGTGAAGAAACTGCTGAGCAATATCAGATCATACTCCAGAAGTTATGTGACATTTGGAGATGGTGTAAAAGGTCAGATTCTGGGTATTGGTGATTTGATCAGAGAAGGTTTGCCCAGACTTAATGATGTGCTACTGGTGGAAGGATTAACCTCAAATCTGATCAGTATTAGCCAACTTTGTGATCAAGAATTGAAGGTTAATTTCAACAAGCTAGAGTGTATTGTTACTGATCAAGAAGATAAGGTTCAGATGAGGGGCTGCAGATCCAAAGACAATTGCTATTTGTGGGTATCTGAAGAAGAAAGAAGCCTGACTTCTTGTCTTATGAGCTCAGAAGAGGAAGTCAAGCTCTGGCACCAGAAATTGGGTCATCTGCATCTGAAAGGCATGAAGAAAATCCTAAGTACTGAAGCTATCAGAGGTGTACCTAATCTGAAGATCAATGAGGACAATGTTTGTGGTGATTGTCAAATTGGGAAACAAACAAGAAAGTCTCATCCCAGATTAGTTCACCAGGTAACTACTAAAGTACTAGAACTTGTTCATATGGATTTGATGGGGCCTATGCAAGTTGAAAGTATTGGAGGCAAGAGGTATGCTTTTGTAATGGTAGATGACTACTCAAGATTCACATGGATTAACTTTGTTAGAGAGAAGTCTGATACTTTTGAAGTATTTAAAGACATGTGCATTCAATTACAAAGAGAAAAAGACTGTGGCATAGTCAGAATCAGAAGTGATCATGGCAAGTGAAATTCTGGCCAGGCAATGATAAGAGACAAACAGAGTTACCAGGTTCTGAACCTAACAGGTTCTGAACAGCACGCAGGGCACAATAGTTTGCAACACAGAGCACAAACACAAACACACACAGGCAGCAAATTAAAAGTGCAGGAAAGTAAAAAAGGCACAGAAATTTGTTAACCCAGTTCGGAGTAAACACCTCCTACTCTGGGGGATACCAATCCAGGAAGGAATTCCACTATAGGAATTAATCCTTATGACTCAAGACACTGACTCCCAGTTCCCAGCCTAAGCAATTAACTTCCTCCTAGTCTTGAATTCTACCCAACACGTTGAGTATTAGAGACCACTAACTTCCTATTCAAGTAACAAACCTGTTACTGAAACCCTTAATCAAAAACACTCTGTTTTTCAGAAAACTTCAAAAACACAAAGACTTCATTCGTACCTAAAGGCTTAGAATGAATCACAACACTATAAAACTCTAAACCAACTCAAAACATATGAGTGGTGCACAATAAACTCTAAGTTAAAACACAGACTCAATTTTCTGATTTTCTAACTCTCTAAATCGTGTGTCTTGAATAGCAGCAGCCCTCCTCCTTATATAGCCTTCAGTCTTGCAAAATAAAACTAATCTTCTGATTTGATTTGTTACTGAAATAAGATTGGTCCAATAATGTAACAAATAAAACTGTACTGAATCTTTTAAAGATTATAACAGGAAAATATGAATTTCATATCTTTGAACCAAATCTTCAATAAAATCTTCTCCAAATAAATCAACATTCTAGAAGCCATATGCGTGGATAAATCTTCAATAAATCTTGCAAAGATTCGCATAGAAAAACCTTGAAAATAACCAGCTTCTGATGAAGTCAACATAAGTCAACGCTGGCATCAGAACCTGAAATCAGCTTCTGAACTGCTACAGTGCATTCAGCTTCTGATGACATTTTCAGCTTCTGAATGACTTCAAAACACAAAACTTGCAACTGAAGAAATGTTTCAAATATGGAGATGCTTCTATTCAATACTTTGGTTTTGCCAAAACATGCAGCCAACACCAAAAGACTCAACAATCTCCCCCTTTGGCAAATTTTTGGCTAAAACCATCCAAGTTCTTCAATCTCCCTTAAAAGCAACTCAGCAATGAAGAACTCCACACTGATCAATCATGACATAGTAATTAGCAGCGGATTCAGTTATGACTATCATGAGAAACACAAACCAGCTTCAGTTCATATCAGCTACTGAAGCACACATAACCTACTGATCAACTCCTGATCAAACAAGGTATCAGAGCTACTCCAAGGTATCAGAGCTACTGATCAACTCCTGAACAACATAATACTTCCCCTGAAGCTTCACAAACAAACTCCCCCTTACTACCAAAAGGTATCAGAGCACACTTCAGGAGCTGAGCACAAATCTTCTTCAGGATCACTCTTCTTCAGGATCACTACACTTCAGGAATATAACAAACTTGTACTCCCCCTGAGACACATACTCCCCCTTAATAACATCTTGACAGCTCTTGTTATATTGGTTCTGAACTCTGAGCTTCACAAATAACTTCTGAACCACACTGAAAACTGAACATCTGAAATTTGAACTTCTGAGCAGCAACACTTCGCATAAGACTTTTGGTATTAGAGCCAACACCTTACATAAGATTTTCTCCCCCTTTTTAGCCACAAAATTCTGACAAAACATAGTCTTCATATAGGGAATAAAATCAAAACAAGTAACACAAATCTTGGAAAACATATCAGGCTCAGACTCTGGTTCAGGATCACACTCAGCATAAGCATAACTGGCAGGTACTCTATCTTCCTCACATCCAGTTTGCAGTGATTGCTATAAGTCTTCATGTAAACACACACCTAACTTACTCCTTAAGTTTTCAAACTGCTTAGCATCCAAGGCCTTTGTGAAAATGTCAGCAACTTGTTCTTCAGTAGCTACATGTTCCAGCTGAACAATCTTGTCCTCCACAAGATTTCTGATAAAATGGTGTCTGATATCAATGTGTTTAGTTCTGCTGTGCTGTATTGGATTCTTAGAGATGTTGATTGCACTCAAATTGTCACAGAACAATGTCATAACACCTTGTTTCAAGTTGTACTCCTCCAGCATCTGTTTCATCCAAACCAGTTGTGAACAACTACTCCCAGCAGCAATATACTCAGCTTCAGCAGTTGACAATGACACACAGTTTTGTTTCTTGCTGAACCATGAAATCAAGTTATTTCCCAAAAAGAAACAACCTCCTGAGGTGCTTTTCCTGTCATCAGCACTTCCAGCCCAGTCAGCATCACAATATCCCATCAGTTCAGAACTTGAACTATGAGAATACATGATTCCATAGTCACTTGTGCTATTCACATACTTCAGGATCCTTTTAACTTGTGTCAGATGACTCATCTTAGGATCAGCTTGATATCTTGCACAAACTCCAACAGCATAAGTGATATCAGGTCTGCTTGCAGTTAAATACAATAAGCTCCCTATCATGCTTCTGTACTGACTTTGATCAACTGATATTCCTTGTTCATCTTTGGTTAGCTTTAGATGAGTAGCAGCAGGTGTCTTCTTATGAGCAGCTGATTCCATTCCAAACTTCTTCACTATGTTCTTGGCATACTTACTTTGAGAAATGAAGATAGTATCTTCCATTTGCTTGACTTGTAATCCAAGAAAATAAGTCAGTTCACCAACTAAGCTCATTTCAAATTCTGACTGCATCTGCTGAACAAACAGTTTGACCATCTTCTGAGACATCCCTCCAAACACTATATCATCCACATAAATCTGAGCAATCATCAGACTCCCATTTTCATCTTTCACAAACAAAGTCTTATCAGAACCTCCTTTTCTGTAACCTTGAGCCACAAGAAACTGAGTTAATCTTTCATACCATGCTCTTGGTGCTTGCTTCAATCCATACAAGGCCTTCTTCAGTTTGTAAACATGATTAGGAAAATTATGATCCACAAATCCTTTAGGCTGTTCAACATACACTTCTTCTTGCAGATATCCATTCAGAAATGCACTCTTCACATCCATCTGAAATAGCTTGAACTTGAGAATGCAGGAGACACCCAACAGCAGTCTTATGGACTCTAGTCTGGCCACTGGTGCAAAGGTCTCATCAAAATCCAATCCCTCTACTTGAGTATAGCCTTGAGCAACCAACCTTGCTTTGTTTCTGACTACAGTACCATTTTCATCTGTTTTATTCTTGAATATCCACTTAGTGCCAATCACATTCAGTCCTTCTGGTCTTGGAACTAGATCCCATACTTCACTCCTTTTGAATTGATTCAACTCATCTTGCATTGCTTCAATCCAAAATTCATCAGTCAGGGCTTCTTTCACATTCTTGGGTTCAAACTTGGACACAAAACATGAATCAGTAGCAGCAGCATCTGATCTCCTGGTTCTGACACCTTGATCTAAGCTTCCAATGATTAAGTCTTTAGGATGATCCTTCTGAACTCTAATTGATGGCCCTTTACCATTAGGAACTTGATCTGGTTGATCTTCTGCTTCTTCAGACTCTGAATGCTGTTCTGCTTCTGAGGTTTGTTCTTCTGATACTTCAGACTCTGGAACTACTTCAGGTTCATTCTTTTCATTCTCAGCAGACAAATCATCAATAACCACATTTATGGACTCCATCACAACCTTGGTTCTGGAATTAAACACCCTATAAGCTCTGCTGTTCACTGAATATCCCAAAAATATACCCTCATCAGACTTAGGATCTAGTTTTCTTCTATTCTCTCTGTCAGCCAAGATATAGCATCTGCTCCCAAACACATGGAAATACTTCACAGTTGGCTTTCTTCCTTTCCATAATTCATACAAAGTACAAGTGGTTCCCTTCTTCAACGTAACTCTGTTATGAATATAACATGCAGTGTTCATGGCTTCAGCCCAAAACATATATGGCAGCTTCTTAGCATGCAGCATAACCCTTGCACATTCTGCTAATGTCCTATTCTTCCTCTCAACTACACCATTTTGTTGAGGTGTGATAGGTGCAGAAAACTCATGCTTTATACCTTCAGAGGCACAGAATTCTGAGAAGCTCTTGTTTTCAAATTCTTTGCCATGGTCACTTCTGATTCTGACAATACCACTGTCCTTCTCTCTTTGTAACTGAATGCACATCTCTTTGAAAACTTCAAATGTGTCAGACTTTTCTCTAACAAAGCTGACCCATGTGTATCTTGAGTAGTCATCTACCATTACAAAAGCATATCTCTTTCCTCCAATACTTTCTACATGCATAGGCCCCATTAAATCCATATGAACAAGTTCTAGTACTTTGGTAGTTACCTGGTGAACTAATCTGGGATGAGACTTTCTTGTTTGTTTACCAATCTGACAATCACCACAAACACTGTCCTCATTGATCTTCAGATTAAGCACACCTCTGATAGCTTTAGTACTTAGGATTTTTTTCATGCCTTTCAGATGCAGATGTCCCAGCTTCTGGTGCCAGAGTTTGACTTCCTCTTCTGAGCTCATAAGACAAGAAGTTAGACTTCTTTCTTCTTCAGAAACCCACAAATAACAATTGTCTTTGGATCTGCAGCCCCTCATCTGAATCTCATCTTTCTGATCAGTAACAATGCACTCTTGCTTGTTGAAATTAACCTTTAAGTCTTGATCACAAAGTTGGCTAATGCTGATCAGATTAGAAGTTAATCCTTCCACCAGTAGCACATCATTAAGTCTGGGCAAACCTTCTCTGATCAAATCACCAATACCCAGAATCTGTCCTTTTACACCATCTCCAAATGTCACATAACTTCTGGAGTATGATCTGATATTGCTCAGCAGCTTCTTCACACCAGTCATGTGCCTTGAACACCCACTATCAAAGTACCAGTCTTCTTTTGAAGTGGCTCTCAAAGAAGTATGAGCAATCAGGCCTACATTCTGAAACTTGGGCTTCCACACCTTCTGAACATTGTGTCTGATAGTAGCTGGTTCCACTTTTCTATACTGAAAATGTTCAGGATAGCCATAAAGTTTGAAGCAGAATGGTTTGATATGCCCTTTCTTTCCACAATGATGACAGATCCATGGATGATTTCTCCTTCTTCTGTTTCTGGAAAAAATCTGGGGTTGCTTCTGAGGTAGCATCTGAACATGCTTCTGACCTTGCATCTGAACATGCTTCTGACCTTGCATCTGAACATACTCCTGACCTTGCATCTGAAGTCTCTTCTTAGCTTGCTTCTGAGCTGGCATCTGGGCTTGTTTCTGAGGTCTCCTCTTTGATGTTCCAACCATAGAATCATGAGTTTGAGTAGCAGGAACAAAACTCATCTGTTTAGGAATCTGAGTCTGATCAACAAAACCTAAACCAGTTTTTCCTTGTTGCTGATTCCCCAAAATGTCCTCCAACTTATCAGTAGCAGAGTTCAACATCTTCACTTGCTTCTTCATTTGATCAAGTTGGGAGTTCAGTTGGTTCACTTCTTCTTTTAAATCTGAATTCTGCACTAACAGTTCACCTTTTTCAGCCTCCAGTTGAAGAATAGTCTCCTTCTGATCCAAAACTTGTTTGCAAACCTCAGCACTTCTGGTATACAGCTTCTTGTAGTTATCAGCTAGTTCATCATATGAGGTTTTAGCAGCTTCAGACACATATGAAGCTTCAGACTCTGAGTCAGACTCTGAAAAAGTCTCAGACTCTAAAGCAGGTTCCTTCTTCAAGATAGCTCCTGACCTCACTACCAGACCAGTATCACACATATCAGATTCACTAACATCATCTTCTTCAGAACCATCATTAGACCATGCAACAGCTAGACTCTTCTTCTGTTTCTTCAGAAAAGTAGGACATTCAGATTTGATATGCCCATAGCCCTCACACTCATAGCACTGCACACCTTTGGCTTGGTTACTTTTTTCCTCAGACTTGGTCTTTTTCTCATCAGTTTGTTGCTTCTTGTTATTGAATCTGAAATTCTGACCTTTGGCTTTGGCCTTTTTGTTAACATTCTTCAGAATCTTGTTGAATTGTTTTCCCAGCAACACCAGAGCTTCTGATAAGTCATCCTCTTCAGACTCTTGTTGATCATCAGATTCAGAGTTCACACTAAAGGCTACACCTTTTCCTTTCTTCTCAGTCTGTTTACAAAAAGCAGTTTCAAAGTTGAGCAATGACCCAATCAGTTCTTCAAGCTTCATGGCAGAAATATCATGAGCCTCCTCAATTGCAGTGACCTTCATGTCAAATCTTCTGGGTAGGGACCTGAGGATTTTTCTCACCAACTTCTCATCAGACATCTTCTCCCCAAGTGAATCAAAAGAATTTGCCATGTCCAGCACATTCATGTAAAAATCCTGAATGGATTCATCCTCCTTCATCTTCAGGTTCTCAAATTTGGTGGTCAGCAGCTGCAATCTGGACATCTTCACTTTAGAGGTTCCTTCATGAGTTGTCTTCAAAATTTCCCAGGCCTCCTTAGCAACAGTACACTGTTTGATAAGTCTGAACATGTTCTGGTCCACACCATTAAAGATTGCATTCAAAGCTTTTGAATTTCCCAGAGACAAGTCATCTTCAGCTTTGGTCCACTCCTCTTCAGGCTTTAGTACTCCAGTTTTGTTACCATCTTTGTCCAAAACCTCAGGATGATCCCAGCCTTTAATCACAGCTTTCCAAGTCCTGCTGTCAATAGATTTTAAGAAGGCACACATTCTAGACTTCCAATACTCATAGTTTGTGCCATCTAGTAGAGGTGGTCTATTGACATATCCTCCTTCTCTATCCATGCTTGCCAGATATTAACTCCTCTGGATCTCACCCAATTTACAGGCAGGGTGCCTGCTCTGATGCCAATTGAAATTCTGGCCAGGCAATGATAAGAGACAAACAGAGTTACCAGGTTCTGAACCTAACAGGTTCTGAACAGCACGCAGGGCACAATAGTTTGCAACACAGAGCACAAACACAAACACACACAGGCAGCAAATTAAAAGTGCAGGAAAGTAAAAAAGGCACAGAAATTTGTTAACCCAGTTCGGAGTAAACACCTCCTACTCTGGGGGATACCAATCCAGGAAGGAATTCCACTATAGGAATTAATCCTTATGACTC
Organism: Medicago ruthenica; assembly: GCA_018208015.1. NCBI lineage: Eukaryota > Viridiplantae > Streptophyta > Magnoliopsida > Fabales > Fabaceae > Medicago > Medicago ruthenica. Next base: position 71,579,978 of record CM031374.1, read on the forward strand.
AAGACACTGACTCCCAGTTCCCAGCCTAAGCAATTAACTTCCTCCTAGTCTTGAATTCTACCCAACACGTTGAGTATTAGAGACCACTAACTTCCTATTCAAGTAACAAACCTGTTACTGAAACCCTTAATCAAAAACACTCTGTTTTTCAGAAAACTTCAAAAACACAAAGACTTCATTCGTACCTAAAGGCTTAGAATGAATCACAACACTATAAAACTCTAAACCAACTCAAAACATATGAGTGGTGCACAATAAACTCTAAGTTAAAACACAGACTCAATTTTCTGATTTTCTAACTCTCTAAATCGTGTGTCTTGAATAGCAGCAGCCCTCCTCCTTATATAGCCTTCAGTCTTGCAAAATAAAACTAATCTTCTGATTTGATTTGTTACTGAAATAAGATTGGTCCAATAATGTAACAAATAAAACTGTACTGAATCTTTTAAAGATTATAACAGGAAAATATGAATTTCATATCTTTGAACCAAATCTTCAATAAAATCTTCTCCAAATAAATCAACATTCTAGAAGCCATATGCGTGGATAAATCTTCAATAAATCTTGCAAAGATTCGCATAGAAAAACCTTGAAAATAACCAGCTTCTGATGAAGTCAACATAAGTCAACGCTGGCATCAGAACCTGAAATCAGCTTCTGAACTGCTACAGTGCATTCAGCTTCTGATGACATTTTCAGCTTCTGAATGACTTCAAAACACAAAACTTGCAACTGAAGAAATGTTTCAAATATGGAGATGCTTCTATTCAATACTTTGGTTTTGCCAAAACATGCAGCCAACACCAAAAGACTCAACAGCAAGGAATTTGAAAACAAGAGTTTTTCAGAATTCTGTGCTTCTGAAGGTATAAAGCATGAGTTCTCTGCACCTATCACACCTCAGCAAAATGGTGTAGTTGAGAGGAAGAACAGGACATTAGCAGAATGTGCAAGAGTAATGCTGCATGCTAAGAAACTTCCATATATGTTCTGGGCTGAAGCAATGAACACAGCATGTTACATACACAATAGAGTCACTTTGAAAAAGGGAACAACATCTACATTGTATGAACTGTGGAAAGGGAGGAAGCCTACAGTCAAATATTTCCATGTGTTTGGGAGCAGATGCTACATTTTGGCTGACAGAGAAAATAGGAGAAAACTGGATCCTAAGTCTGATGAGGGCATATTTTTGGGTTATTCAGTGAACAACAGAGCTTATAGGGTGTTTAATTCCAGAACCAAGGTTGTGATGGAGTCCATAAATGTTGTGATTGATGATCTGACTGCTGAGAAAGAAAGACATGAGTCTGAAGTTGTTCCAGAGTCTGAAGCATCAGAAGAACAAACTTCAGAAGCAGAAAATCATTCAGAGTCTGAAGAAGCAGAAGATCAACCAGATCAAGTTCCTAATGGTAAAGGGCCATCAATTAGAGTTCAGAAGGATCATCATAAGGAGCTTATCATTGGGAGTTTGGATCAAGGGGTCAGAACCAGAAGATCAGAACCAGCTGCTACTGATTCATGCTTTGTGTCAAAGCTTGAACCTAAAAATGTGAAAGAAGCCCTGACTGATGAATTTTGGATTGAAGCTATGCAAGATGAGTTAAATCAATTCAAAAGAAGTGAAGTATGGGATCTGGTTCCTAGACCTGAAGGGTTGAATGTGATTGGTACTAAGTGGATATACAAGAATAAAACAGATGAAAATGGTACTGTAGTCAGAAACAAAGCAAGGTTGGTTGCTCAAGGTTATACTCAAGTTGAGGGACTTGATTTTGATGAAACCTTTGCACCTGTGGCCAGACTAGAGTCCATAAGACTACTGTTGGGTGTATCCTGCATTCTCAAGTTCAAATTATTCCAGATGGATGTGAAGAGTGCATTTCTGAATGGATATTTGCAAGAAGAGGTATATGTTGAACAACCTAAGGGTTTTGTGGATCCTAAGTTTCCAGAACATGTGTACAAGTTAAAGAAGGCTTTATATGGATTGAAGCAAGCACCAAGAGCATGGTATGACAGGCTGACTCAATTTCTTGTGGCTCAAGGTTACAGAAAAGGAGGTTCTGATAAGACTTTGTTTGTGAACGATGAAAATGGGAGTCTGATGATTGCTCAGATCTATGTTGATGACATAGTGTTTGGAGGGATGTCTCAGAAGATGGTCAAACTGTTTGTTCAGCAAATGCAGTCAGAATTTGAAATGAGTTTAGTTGGTGAGCTGACTTATTTTCTTGGATTGCAAGTCAAGCAAATGGAAGATACAATCTTCCTTTCTCAGAGTAAATATGCCAAGAACATAGTGAAGAAGTTTGGAAAGGAATCAGCTGCTCATAAGAAGACACCAGCTGCTACTCATCTGAAGTTGACCAAAGATGAACATGGAGTATCAGTTGATCAAAGCCAATACAGAAGCATAATTGGGAGTCTATTGTACTTGACTGCAAGCAGACCAGACATTACTTTTGCTGTTGGAGTGTGTGCAAGATATCAAGCTGATCCTAAGATGAGTCATCTGACACAAGTTAAAAGGATCCTGAAGTATGTGAATAGCACAAGTGACTATGGAATCATGTATTCACACAGTTCAAGTTCTGAACTGATGGGATTTTGTGATGCTGACTGGGATGGAAGTGCTGATGACAAGAAGAGCACCTCAGGAGGTTGTTTCTTTTTGGGAAATAACTTGATTTCATGGTTCAGCAAGAAACAAAACTGTGTTTCTTTATCAACTGCTGAAGCTGAATACATTGCTGCTGGGAGTAGTTGTTCACAACTGGTTTGGATGAAACAGATGCTGGAGGAGTACAACATGAAGCAAGATGTTATGACATTGTTTTGTGACAATTTGAGTGCTATCAACATCTCTAAGAATCCAATACAGCACAGCAGAACTAAACACATTGATATCAGACACCATTTTATCAGAAACCTTGTGGAGGACAAGATCATTCAGCTGGAACATGTGGACACAGAGAATCAAATTGCTGACATATTCACAAAGGCCTTGGATGCTAAACAGTTTGAGAATTTGAGGAGCAAGTTAGGTGTGTGTTTATATGAAGAGTTATAGCAATTAATGCAAACTGGATGTAAGGAAGATAGAGTACCTGCCAGTTGTGCCTGTGCTAAGTGTGATCCTGAACCTGTGTCTGAGTCTGATATGTTTTTAAGGATCTGTGTTCATCATTTTGATTTTAATCCCTATATGAAGACTATTGTTTGTCATAATTTTGTGGCTAAAAAGGGGGAGAAAATCTTATGCTCAAGTTCAGAGTGTGTGTCATTGATTCAGAAGGTGACTAGTTTTGCTCTGATACCAAGTATTATGTTCAGAGTTCAGAACCTTTGCAGTAACAAGATATGTTCAGATATGATCAAGGGGGAATATGTGTCTCAGGGGGAGTACAAGATTGTTATGATCCTGAGTGTTTTTGTGATCCTGAAGTGTGGTCCTGAAGAACAATTGTATTCTGAAGTGTGCTCTGATACCTTTTATGAGAAGCTGAGTTGCAGGGGGAGTGTTTGTTTATGTTTGTGAAGCTTCAGGGGGAGTGTGTGTGATGATCAGGAGTTGATCAGTAGCTCTGATACCATGGTTGTGATGATCAGGAGTTGATCAGTAGCTCTGATACCATGGTTGTGATGATCAGGAGTTGATCAGAAGCTGAAGCTGTTGTTTAACATAGCTCAGAAAGTGTTTTGTCCGCTGCCTATTTTATGTGCTATGTTATATTATTGCGGAGTTCTTCATTGCGGAGTTGATTTTATGGGAGATTGAAGATTTGGATGGTTTTAGCCAAAAATTTGCCAAAGGGGGAGATTGTTGAGTCTTTTGGTGTTGGCTGCATGTTTTGGCAAAACCAAAGTGTTGTTTAGAAGCATCTCCATATTTATGACAAGTCTTCAGTTGCAAGAAATTTCATTTGAAGCTGTTCAGAAGCTCAAAATGACATCAGAAGCTGAATGCCTCATCAGAAGCACTATAGCTGTTCAGAAGCTGAATTCAGATTCTGATGCCAGCGTTGACTTTTGTTGACCACCTCAGAAGCTGGGTTTCCAGAATTGTTTTTGCGCGTATCTTGGGAGATTTAAACAAGGAATTATCTTTGTATAATTGCTTCTAGAATGCTGTTTGTTTTGGAGAAGATTTTATTGAAGATTTGGCTCAAAAATATGAAACACGTATTTTTCTGATATAATCTTTCAAAGATACAAAGCAGTTTTATTTGTTACCTTATTGGATCATTATTATTTCAGTAACAAATCAATTCAGAAGATTAGTTTGTTATTTATGCTGCTGGACTGAAGGCTATATAAAGAGGAGTGCTGCTGCTATTCAAGACTTACGATTTAGAGAGTGAAAAATCAGAGAATTGAGTCTTTGTTATTTTAAGCTTTTAGCTTTGTTGTGCACCACTCTGTTAGAGTTGGTTTAGGTTTGTTTTGAGTTGTAATCACTCTAAGCCTGTAGGTATGAGTGCTGTCTTTGTGTGTTGAAGTTGTCTTCAAAAACAGGGGAGTTTTTGTTTCAGAACTAGGTTTAGTTCAAAGGGTAGTTCAAGTGGCTGGGTTGCAGTTGCTTGAATAGGAAGTTAGAGGTTTTCTAATACTCAACGTGTTGGGTAGAATTCAAGACTAGGAGGAAGATAATTGCTTAGGCTGGGAACTGGGAGTCAGTGTCTTGAGTCATAAGGATTATTTCCTATAGTGGAATTCCTTCCTGGATTGGTATCCCCCAGAGTAGGAGGTGTTTACTCCGAACTGGGTTAACAAACCTCTGTGTTTTTAGCTTTCCTGCACTTTATTTTTCTGCTGATTATTTACTTTTATATTGTGCTAAGTTCTGTTCAGAACCTGTTGGTTCAGAACCTGTTTGTATCTCTTAAGTGTTGCCTGGCCAGAATTTCAAGCAAGAAGCAGAATTGTGTATCCTTATCTACAGCTGAAGTTGAGTATATAGCAGCTGGTAGCAGTTGTTCCCAATTGGTGTGGATGAAACAAATGCTGAAGGAATATAATGTTGAACAGGATGTTATAACATTGTATTGTGACAATTTGAGTGCTATCAACATTTCAAAGAATCCCATACAGCATAGCAGGACTAAGCACATTGATATACGTCATCATTTCATCAGAAACCTTGTAGAGGAGAAGGTTGTGCAGCTTGAACATGTTGACACAGAAGAACAATTAGCTGATATATTCACCAAAGCCTTAGATGCAAGTCAATTTGAAAATTTGAGGAGTAAATTGGGAGTTTGTCTGCATGAGGAGTTATAGCAATTACAAATTGCTGAGGGTGAGCAAGCAGGAAGTGAGGGAGTTGAAGATGATGCTGGACCTTATAAAGAAGCTATGTCTGATGTCAAAGCAGTCTCTGTTACTAATTCAGTTTTTGTTTCCTGTGTGAAGATTGATGCTGGACTAAGCATATTGACTGTGTTTTGTCAAGATTGTTTGGCTAAAAAGGGGGAGATAAATAAGTGCTTGATCAGAAAACAGTATAAGTGTTTGTTTCAGAGGTTTCAGAAGCACTACAGTTCAGAAGCTAGTTGTGATGTGTTTCATGGGGAGTGCTTCGTTTTGTTCCTGAATGATATGTTTCAGGGGGAGTAATGTGTGTGTTTCAGAAGCTGCTGCTATTTGTGTGAAACGTAGTGTATTATCCGCTGCTGACTCTGTTGCATGCTACGTTTACGTTATGTTCTTCATGGTTGCATACTTTAATGAGTGAAGATCTGGCCTTTGTTCTCAAATTGATTTTAGCCAAAAATTTGCCAAAGGGGGAGATTGTTGGATATTTGGTTGTTGGCTTCATGTTTGCTAAAATCAAATATACAAGCAAGATGTGCGTCTTCAGACGCTGAACCTTCAGAAACTGAATGTTCAGACGCAATACGTCTTCAGAAGCTGAATGTTCAGACGCACCTTCAGAAGCTGAGTCTTCAGACGCAGTACGTCTTCAGAAGCTGAATGTTCAGATGCACTGTTCAGAAGCTGACCTTCAGACGCACTGTTCAGACGCTGACCTTCAGACGCAGAACTTCAGACGCAGAACTTCAGGAGCAACTTCAGAAGCTGTCTTGTTTTCGCGCCTTGGAGCTGTTTATTTTCTCATGTGATCTTTCGAAGATTTGTCTGAAGAATTCTCCTTGCTGCGTGTGTTTCTAGAAGGAAGAATATTTGCGTGAGATATTTTCTGAAGATTGGTTTCTTTTGTACGTTCGCTAAAAACGCCCGAGCGTACTAACGCTCGAAATGACTACGGAGTCCCCACCAAAGTTTTATTTTTAAAGGGAAACGTTGATAAAACCCTTGACGATTTGGAAAAGATGGTCATTGCAACCATTAACGGGTTCGGGAGTCGATTATGCAAGGGGAAGGTATTAGCACCCCTCACATCCGTTGTACCCAACGGGAACCTCCTAGTTAGTTTAAGGTTAAAAAAAAAGTGTTTTAAGCATTGCTTGCAAAATTTTAACATTTCAAAGAAAAAGGAAAGGAGAAAAAAAAAGGTTTTTTATTAGCGTGCTTGAGAATGGGATCTTTCTCCTACGTATCTCCTGGTGCGATGGAGAATTCAAAGCATACGTAGTTCTTTGGGTAGAAAAACGTTTGCTTGTTGGTTGATTTTAAAGAACGATGTTTTTGATCGTATTCTAGCGGTTAAACGCAGCTTGTATGCTCGCGCGTGGGAGGCTTAAGCGTTTGTTTGTATCGCGTTAGAATTGATGAAACATCGTTCGTTTGTGAAAAGAGATTTGATTTTTTTAATTGACCACGGGGGTTCGAAGAGATTTTTAGTTGACCACGGGGGGTCGCAGAACTAGTTTAGTGTGTTGAACTTGTTTTTTATGTTTTTTGGTGTTTTGAAAATAGAATGACGATTGTCCGAACAACGAGACATACGTCAAGTGCTCGTGCAACCGGGGAATGGAAAGACATACGTCGGACCATTCCTTTTTCATTCAAGTTTTATTGTTGAAAATTAATATATTTCTTGTGTTTTTGAAAATAGTGTTGGATATTTGAGTGTTTGCTACATGTTTTGCTAAAATCAAATGTACAAGCAATGCGTCTTCAGAAGTTGAACTGTTCTTCAGACGCTGAATGTTCAGACGCGCCTTCAGACGCACTGTTCAGACGCGCCCTTCAGACGCACTGTTCAGACGCGCTCTTCAGACGCACTGTTCAGAAGCACTGTTCATCAGAAGCTGAAAACCTTCAGAAGCTGCATTTCAGAAGCATGTTCAGAAGCTGTTTTCTGCATTCAATCTTTGCGCCTTGGATTTGATTTGTTGAAGATTTAATTAAAGATTTAATTGAAGATTTATCCAAGCTTTGTTTCTAGAAGTTAGAAGATTGTTGTGCAAGATTTGTTCAGAAGTTTGTTTTCACGCAAGATATGTGCTGAAGATTTGTTTCAGTTATTTAAGAATATATTTTCAAAGTAATCTTTTGGAAAATATATTTCTGAATAATATGTGAGCTTCTATTTGCTTCTGAAGAATTATAAGATCATATCCTTGAAGATTTGTTACGAAATTATGAGCTGCTGAAGATTATAAATAGAAGGCTTGGCTATTGAAGAAACTCGCTCAACATCAAAACTGTAGAAAGAGTCATATTTAGGTTTTGAGTCTGTAAGCTTTGTGCTTTGTTTTGTACGCCACTCAAGTGTTTAGAGTTGGTTTAGTGTATTGAGTTGTAATCACTTAAAGCTTTTAAGCAAAAGTGACTGATTTGTTTTAAAGAGTGTCTTCGTCCTTGATTGTCTTAGAGTTTCAGAATCACTGGGGCAGTGATTACTTGAGTAGGAAGTAAGTGGGTTCTTATATCTAGGAGTTCCTAGGTAGAAATCTATACGGGTAGTGATTAAGTGAGAAACTGTGAAACTGGGGCTGTTGTCATAGGTTTCGAATTGATACTATTTAGTGGATTTCCTTCCTGGCTTGGTAGCCTCCAGACGTAGGTGTGTTTGTCACCGAACTGGGTTAACAAATCACCTGTGTTCTTTATTTTCTGTCCTTTATTTCGTTGCTTCTGAACTGCTATTTTTATACTCTGTTTTACGGTTCAGAACCAAGTGCGCCAGGAATTTCAATTGGCATCAGAGTAGGAACCCTGCCTGTTATTGGGTGAGCTCCAGGGAAGGTTTTTCTGGCATTATGGACAAGGAAGGAGGATTTATGAACAGACCACCTCTGTTGGATGGTTCCAACTATGAGTATTGGAAGTCTCGTATGAGTGCTTTCCTGAAATCCATAGACAGCAAGACATGGAAAGCTGTTCTGAAGGGTTGGGAACATCCAGTTGTGTTGGACAAAGATGGGAAGAAGACTGATGTGTTGAAACCGGAGGAAGAATGGCCCAAGGATGAAGATGAATTGTCGCTTGGAAACTCCAAAGCTTTGAATGCTCTATTCAATGGAGTGGACAAGAACATGTTCAGACTGATCAAGCAGTGTACTGTGGCAAAGGATGCCTGGGAGATTCTCAAGACTACTCATGAAGGCACATCCAAGGTAAAACTGTCCAGACTTCAACTCCTCACCACCAAATTTGAAAATCTCAGAATGATGTAGGATGAGAACATACAGGACTTTTATATGAATGTTCTGGACATGGCTAACTCTTTTGATTCTCTTGGAGAGAAAATTTCTGATGAGAAAATTGTGAGAAAAATTCTCAGGTCTCTTCCCAAGAGATTTGATATGAAAGTAACTGCCATTGAGGAAGCACATGATATCTCCAGCATGAAGGTTGAGGAGTTAATAGGGTCCTTGCTGAATTTTGAGACAGCCTTCTGTAACCATTCTGATAGGAAAGGAAAAGGTGTTGCTTTTGCAGCAAATACTAATGCTGAAGATCAACAAGGAAATAATGAGGATGATGAAGGCTTATCAGAGGCACTTGCGTTGCTAGGGAGACAGTTTAACAAAATTCTGAAACATGTTGATAGGAGATCCAAATCAACTGGTCAGAACATCAGATTCAACAACAGTAAGCAACAGAATGATGTGAAGAAGACTAGAACTGATGAGAAGAGCAATCAATCAAAGGGAGTTCAGTGCTATGAGTGTGAAGGATATGGTCATATTAAGACAGAATGTCCTACATATCTCAAGAAACAGAAGAAAAGCTTGATTGTTTCTTGGTCTGATGAAGATGACTCAGAAGGAGAAGTAGAGAATGAGTCTGCTAAGCATGTTGTTGCCTTGACTGGAAGATACAAGTCTGATGTTAAAGTAAAGGCCTCAGAAGCATTTTCAGAGTCTGAAGCACTAACAGAGGCTGAAGCACTCTCAGAGTCTGAAGCCCCATCAGAGTCTGAAGCCAGAGTTGAAAAATCTTACAAAGATCTATACATCAGAAGTGTAGAAGTTTGCAAGCAATTAATGGATCAGAAGAAGACCATCACTCAACTGCATGCTGAAAGAAGTGAGCTTTTAGCATAAAATTCTGATCTCAAAAATGAGGTAACCCAGCTGAATTCTCAACTTGATCATATGAAGAAGCAAGTTAGAATGATGAACTCTGCTACTGATGTGCTGGAGGAGATTTTGGAGAATCAGAATCAAGGGAAACCAAATGGCATAGGATTTGTTGATAAGACTTTGAACATTAAACAACAAAATTCTGCTAAGAGGTTCATACCTGCTGCTGATACTTATGATCCAATGATGAGCAAACCTAAGAACAAACCTCAGGGAGCTAAGAGCAGGATGGCTTCTCGTCCTTGGGTATGTCACCATTGTGGTAAAAAGGGGCACATAAAGCCGTTTTGTTTCAAGCTATATGGATACCCCAAGCATTTTCAGCATAGAAAAGTGGAACCTGCTGTGAACAGAACCAATGTCAAGAAGGAATGGAGACCCAAATATAATGATGTTGGCCTTATAGCTCATACATCTTTAAGAGCCTCCTCAAGGGAAGATTGGTATTTTGATAGTGGATGTTCCAGACACATGACTGGTGTGAAGAAGTACTTGAGTAATTTAAAGCCTTACTCCAGTAGCTATGTGACTTTTGGTGATGGAGCTAAAGGAGAAATTCTTGGTATTGGAGACTTAATCAGTGATGGATTACCAAGGCTAGATAATGTGCTGTTAGTAAAAGGGCTAACTTCAAATTTGATCAGCATAAGCCAGCTGTGTGATCAAGAGTTGAAGGTGAACTTTAACAAGGAGGAATGTCTGGTGACTGGTAAAGAAGATGAAGTGCTGATGAGGGGCAGTAGATCAAAGGACAATTGTTACTTGTGGGTGTCTCAAGAAGAAACAAGTATGTCCATATGTCTCATAAGTTCAGAAGAAGAAGTCAGACTCTGGCACTAGAAACTTGGGCATTTAAATCTGAGGGGTATGAAGAAAGTCATGAATGTGGAAGCCATCAGAGGACTACCCAAACTTCAGATCAATGAAGACAGCATTTGTGGTGAATGTCAGATTGGGAAACAAACACGAAAGTCTCATCCAAGGTTGGAGCATCAGGTAACAACAAAAGTTCTTGAACTGTTACATATGGATTTAATGGGACCTATGCAAGTTGAGAGCATTGGAGGAAAAAAGTATGCTTTTGTGGTTGTTGATGATTTCTCAAGATTCACTTGGGTAAGCTTCATTAAAGAACAGTCAGAAGCACCTGTTGTGGAACATGAAGTAGAGTCTGAGAAAGTAGAGTCTGAAGAAGGAGAAAATGATCCAGATCATGCATCAATAAGTAAAGGACCTTCAATCAGAATTCAGAAGGATCATCCCAAAGAATTGATCATTGGGAACCTTGATCAAGGAGTCAGAAACAGAAGATCAGATGATGTGACTACTGATTCGTGCTTTGTATCCAAATTTGAACCCAAGAATGTTAAAGAAGCACTTACTGATGAATTTTGGATTGATGCAATGCAAGAAGAACTGAATCAATTCAAAAGAAGTGAAGTGTGGGATCTTGTTCCAAGACCAGTTGGCATGAATGTCATTGGAACTAAATGGATTTACAAGAACAAGTCAGATGAACGTAGAACTGTGACCAGAAACAAGGCAAGACTTGTTGCTCAAGGGTATAATCAGGTGGAGGGACTTGATTTTGATGAAACCTTTGCACCTGTGGCCAGATTAGAGTCCATAAGATTGCTTTTGGGTGTAGCATGTATTCTTAAATTCAAGCTGTTTCAGATGGATGTGAATAGTGCTTTTCTGAATGGGTACTTACAGGAGGAGGTTTATGTTGAACAACCAAAGGGATTTGTGGATCCTAATTTCCCTAACCATGTTTACAATTTGAAGAAAGCACTGTATGGATTGAAACAAGCACCTAGAGCATGGTATGAGAGACTCACACAGTTTCTAGTTACTCAAGGTTACAGAAAAGGAGGAACTGACAAGACCCTGTTTGTGAAAGAGGAAGATGGAAGTTTAATGATAGCACAAATCTATGTTGATGACATTGTCTTTGGTGGAATGTCAAAACAGATGGTTCAGCTATTTGTTCAGCAGATGCAGTCTGAGTTTGAGATGAGTCTTGTGGGTGAACTAACCTATTTTCTTGGTCTTCAAGTCAAGCAGATGGAAGACACTATATTCATTTCACAGAGAAAATATGCAAAGAATATAGTCAAGAAGTTTGGGATGGAGAATGCAAGCCATATAAGAACACCTGCAGCCACTCACTTGAAGTTGACAAAAGATGAACAAGGTGTTGCTGTTGATCAAAGCCTGTATAGGAGCATGATTGGAAGTCTATTATATCTAACTGCAAGCAGACCAGATATAACCTTTGCTGTTGGAATCTGTGCCAGATACCAGGCTGAGCCTAAAATGAGTTATTTGACTCAAGTGAAGAGGATTCTGAAGTATGTCAATAGTACCAGTGACTATGGGATCATGTACTCACACAGTGGAAGTCCTATGTTAGTTGGGTATTGTGATGCTGATTGGGCAGGAAGTGCAGATGACAGAAAAAGTACTTCTGGTGGATGTTTCTTTTTGGGAAACAATCTGATTTCTTGGTTCAGCAAGAAGCAGAATTGTGTATCCTTATCTACAGCTGAAGCTGAGTATATAGCAGCTGGTAGCAGTTGTTCTCAATTGGTGTGGATGAAACAGATGTTGAAGGAATATAATGTTGAACAAGATGTTATAACATTGTATTGTGACAATTTGAGTGCTATCAACATTTCAAAGAATCCCATACAGCATAGCAGGACTAAGCACATTGATATACGTCATCATTTCATCAGAAACCTTGTAGAGGAGAAGGTTGTGAAGCTTGAACATGTTGATACTGAAGAACAGATTGCTGATATTTTTACAAAAGCTTTGGATGCCAAGCAATTTGAAAATTTGAGAAGCAAGCTGGGAGTTTGTCTGCATGAGGAGTTATAGCAATTACAGGTTGCTGAGGGTGAGCAAGCTGGAAGAGAGGGAGATGAAGATGGTGCTGATGCTGAGTCTGATGCTCAGTCTGATGTCAAAACAATCTTTGTTAAAAATTCAGTGTTTGTTCCCTATGTGAAGACTGTGTTTTGTCAACATTATTTGGCTAAAAAGGGGGAGATAAATAAAGTGACTGATTTGTATTGAAGAGTGTCTTCGTCCTTGATTGTCTTAGAGTTTCAGAATCACTGGGGCAGTGATTACTTGAGTAGGAAGTAAGTGGGGTCTTATATCTAGGAGTTCATAGGTAGAAATCTATACGGGTAATGATTAAGTGAGAAACTGTGAAACAGGGGCTGTTGTCATAGGTTTCGAATTGATACTATTTAGTGGATTTCCTTCCTGGCTTGGTAGCCTCCAGACGTAGGTGTGTTTGTCACCGAACTGGGTTAACAAATCACCTGTGTTCTTTATTTTCTGTCCTTTATTTTGTTGCTTCTGAACTGCTATTTTTATACTCTGTTTTACGGTTCAGAACCAAGTGCGCCAGGAATTTCAAATAGAATGACAATTGTCCGAACAACGAGACATACATCAAGTGCTCGTGCAACCGGGGAATGGAAAGACATACGTCAGACCACTCCTTTTTTCATTCAAGTTTGTTATTGAAAATTAAGGTTTTCTTGTGTTTTTGAAATGGAAAGAAGTATTGAAGATTAGTATTTTGCTTTTCTTGAAAAGGAATGAGTTGATGAAGATTAATACACTTTTGTGTTTCTTTTGAAAAGAAAAGCATTGTGGATGATTAATATTTTTGGTGTTTTGGAAAGGAATGAATTGTTGGTGTTTTTGAAAAAAGGAATGCATTGTTGAAGATTGGTGTTTTTCAAAAGGAATGAATTGTTGAAGATTAACACATTTTTTTGGTGTTTTGGGAAAGGAATGCATTGATGAGGATTAACACATTTTTGGTGTTTTGGAAAGGAATGAGTTGTTGAAGATTGGTATTTTTGTGTGTTGAAAATGGAAGAATTTCAGCCTCTTCAGACCCAGGATCAGAACTCAGAAACTGGTTTCAGCAGGTGAGTCTAAACAGTGCTCAGAGGCTGGGTCTGAAGGTGAGTCTGAAGCTGGGTTCAGACTTCAGACTCTGGGTTCAGAGGCTGGGTTTGAGGTTCTGTTCAGAGGCTGGGTTCAGGTGAGTCTGAAGCACTGTTCAGACTTCAGACTCTGGGTTTAGGTTGGGTTTGAGGTTCTGTTCAGAGGCTGGGTTCAGGTGAGTCTGAAGCACTGTTCAGACTTCAGACTCTGGGTACAGGTTGGGTTTGAGGTTCTGTTCATAGACTGGGTTCAGGTGAGTCTGAAGCACTGTTCAGACTTCAGACTCTGGGTTCAGGTTGGGTTTGAGGTTCTGAATTTAGAGGCTGAAGCTGCTCAGAGGTTCTGAGTTCAGAGGCTGGGTATGAAGGTAAGTCTGAAGCTGTTCAGAGGTTCTGAGTTCAGAAGTGAGTCTGAAGCACTGTTCAGAGGCTGAGATCAGAGGGTGAGTCTGAAGCACTGTTCAGAGGCTGGGTTCAAAGGCTGCGCTCAGAAGGTGAGTCTGAAGCACTGTTCATCAGACGTAGTCTTCAGAAGCACTGTTCATCAGACGCAGTCTTCAGACGCACTGTTCATCAGACGCAGTCTTCAGACGCGTTGTTCATCAGACTCTTAGTTCAGACTCTGAACTTCAGAGGCACTGTTCAGACTCTCAGTTCAGACTCTGAACTTCAGAGGCACTGTTCAGACCCTCAGTTCAGACTCTGAACTTCAAACTTCAGAAACTCATTTCAGGCCTTGGGGTGTAAAAATAAGGAAGAAAAATCATTTATGTTTTGGCAGATGCTGTGCTCTTTGGTTTTTTTGGGTTTTTAATGATGATTTTGTGTAAAAATGAGTTGAAGTGCAAAGCAAAAATGCAGGAAAATAATGCAAGAACAGCAAAAGCAGACTTCTGTGATTTTTCTCAAATTCTCAGTTTGATTTCTCACTCAGTACTGAATCAAATGCAAAAATGAAAACACCACTGCAAAGCTTGCCAAGAGGACTACATCCTAGTGGTTTTAAATCTACCAAAAGATGCCCTAAAACTGACTATAGGTTGGCCTTAAGTCATGCTCATGAACTTATGTTGAAAAATGTATTGTTTATGCAGAAATTTACAAACTTAAACAGAATGCAAAAATGAAATAAAAGAGGGCTAAGATACTTACAAAACTCTAAGCCAATGTGTTTCTCCACGAAAATGAAGAGGCTTTTGGGTGGTTGTGATTTTTTGTGTTGTAATGATTTGAGTGTTTTTGGTGGTTGAGTTTTTGTGAGGTTTTTGTGATGTTTTTATGTGATGGGTGTGTTTTGATTTTTCTGATTGTTGTTGTTTCTGGTGTTTTTTGCTTCTGAAAATCCTCCTCTTCTTCTCTGATTTTCGTCCTCAATATATAGGCCCTTTGAAGTTCTTCTTGGGACCATGGGATATAATTGAATGCTGGATTTTTGTGTGTGTTTGGCAAAAGTTTGGTTAACAATGATTAAAGGGGGAAGGAAGTCTTTGCCTTGTGATCTTGGGTCTGATTTTGGACAAAGCATAGTGAAAAATAGCAGCAGATGGGGCGCTGAACAAGCTGTGTTAACAGTGGCCTGGCTTGGGGAAAGGAGTCTGAAGGAACAGGAACAGGGGGCGCCCTTGTGTGAACAGTGCACTGTTTTTGTTTTATGCTTTTTTTTTGGTTTTTTGGTTTATGTTGTTATTTATATTTTTGTTATAATATAAAAATGCATAAATGGATTAAATTGTAAAATGTTACAACTATTGGACTCACTTAATGTGTGATAAATGCAATTCTCACATTTTATGATTTTTGGATGTTATGATAAAAATTAACGAAGATGATAAAAAATCAAAATTATCACTTATTTTGGTATCATCATTTTTAAAATTTGCCATGGACAAAATTAGGGTACTACAGCTGCCCCTACTTAATTGTGTCTTCACATAGAGAGTGCGAGTGCCGAGGGCACCTCGCAAATTTTTTTGAAGAGCAATTAAGTATAAAGGACCCGAATTTTGTCCTTCGAAGTGAGAAAAGACTAGAAAAAAATGATGTAAGAGACAATATGAAAGTATTAAAATGCGGAAGTATGGACACAGAAGTAAATGCAGGATTGCCTCTGGATTGGCTACTGGTGCACAGACTGAAAAAAATAAACAGATCATCGCCTCGGGGGGCACTTAGATCTGAAAGAAAAGTCGTCGCCTCGGGGGGTGCTTAGACTGAAAGATGAATAGATCGTCGCCTCGGGGGGGTGCTTAGATCGAAAAGAAAAAGTCGTCGCCTCGGGGGGTGCTTAGACTGAAAGATGAACAGATCGTCACCTCGGGGGGTGCTTAGATCGAAAAGAAAAGTCGTCGCCTCGGGGGGGGGGGGGGTGCTTAGACTGAAAGACAAGTCGTCGCCTCGGGGGGTGCTTAGACTGAAAGATAAACAGATCGTCGCCTCGGGAGGTGCTTAGATCGAAAAGAAAAGTCGTCACCTCGGGGGGTGCTTAGACTGAAAGATAAAAAAGATCGTCGCCTCGGGGGGTGCTTAGATCGAAAAGAAAAGTCGTCGCCACGGGGGGTGCTTAGACTGAAAGATAGACAGATCGTCGCCTCGGGGGGTGCTTAGATCTAAAAGAAAATTCGTCACCTCGGGGGGTGTAACACCCTATTTCCCGACGATAATTATTAAATAATAATTATATATTTAATAAAGAGGATGTTACAAAACTCGTCAATATATCATATATAACATAAACACTTTCTTTAAATAATAATTTCAACAGCAGAAAACATTTCATTGATTTCATTAATATTGATTATCCTTGTTATTCAACATCATAAATAGAAATAACAATATTTCCAAGTTCTCGACTTAAAAACAAATTAATTTCAACGTCAACCCCAACCCTGGTGTTACAAGAATCAGAGCTCGTAGCGACTACATGCTTAATAGATTACTAAATAAAATGAAAACTAGACGGAAGACGTATTCCATTTCCACCTTCTAAGTCGTCCCACAGCTAAACTTCCTCAACCTGAGTGTCTGTACCCGGGAGTACAATCACCACAAAGAAAACAACACAACAACAACAAAGGGGTGAGAAATCCTGCCGTAACATAATATTAGGGAAAAGCACGCACAACATTATAATACAACAATAGCAATATTTTGTCGTCATATGATCATCGACATTTATTATATTCTTCTCAACTAATCATACATATCATCATCTCACTCAATTCACACTTAAAAACACCAAGTATAAGTATCATCATTTAAATGCATATGGACTCACCCTAAGACCTATATGAATGTGGTACCACACCTATCGTCGTCATAATTTGCCAGAGATATGTTACTGGACTTTCGTCGTCATAAATTGCCAGAGATATGTTACTGGACTTTCATCGTCATTTCATCTTCATAATTCCTAGACACGACTCTATATGCATGCATGGTGGCAGACTCATCAGGTATTATACATCATCACGTCATCATGAATTCACATTCATAAATGCAAGACTCTCCCTAATATGCACAACATCAATGCAAAACACACCGTCATCATTCTCATCGTCTTCATAAATAAACATCATCATTTTCATCATCAAAATAATATAGACATCGTCATTCTCATCATCATTATAATATATACATCATCATTCTCATCATCATAGTAATATAGACATCATCATTCTCATCATCATTATTTATACACTTGTATATAATATCAATCGTCATCACTCTTTGTCATAGTCATATGATTTCTCATCATTACTCTCTATTACCGTCAATATCTCTACATTATCTCCTCATCAATCCAACCCTTAAGCACGACTCGTTTCTACGACAACATATTCTAGGCTCTCTAGATATTTTATCCTGATAGCACACCCTATTCCTACTTCTTAGTTTTAAGATGTTTACTTCTCCATTAACATTACATATAACGTCTCCTCTCTATACAACTAGGTTTCACCTCACCATCGTCAGTAACTCTTTCCTACTTATCCCTCTCATTATTACGACTTTAAACCTTAATCCTCGTCTCACATTTGTCGTCATCTTTAACCTCGACCATTCCCCTAATCTTAACTTCATTCTAATTCAAAGTTATTATCTCACCTTATCGATACTTTCTACGTCAGCAACTTTCCTCGCTAAAACTTCATTATAATTTAAGGTTTTATTCTCTCGATACCGGTCATTATTATTATCGTCAAACATTATGACTATTACCTCTTATCTTCTTTCCTATTCATCTCGCTCTCTTCTAATCAATTCCCGTCTTATTCACCGCTATCCTCATTCCTATTGTCTTTCACTACTCATTACACACCTTATATGTTCCTACCTAACATTCATCTTAAGTTCCTTAATTACCTTGACTCTTTTACTCTTCAACTTAACAATATTCCTAAGCTCATTATTTGTTTAAGAAGATTATATTTAACTTCATCACTTACTCGGAAGGCACCTACGTTATATCCCTTCTTATCATCGTCTCTTTTCACTTCTTTATCTCTTCCTATTTTATACTCTCTTGATCAGCTTACCATATTAGACCTTTTAAAAATACCCCAATGGATTAATCCTGTTGTTATCACTCCGCCGTGAACTACTCATCTACATCCCTCACACTTCTCCTTCTACTGCTTAAACTACTTCACCTTTTTAGGCTCAAGACTCATCAAGTATTAAATGTTAACACACCAACAACAACTTACAACCATAGATGCAAACTCTTCATATTATGCACGACACCGGGACAAAACATATCGTCGTCATCCATATCACCATCATAAGAAAACATCGTCATCATGAATATACTTCGTCACTCACATCATTTATACATCTTCAAATAATTCATCATTTCTCATTGTTTATTACCTCATCAATTCAATTCATCATTCAGAACATAAGTAAAGTAAACCACGACACAGTAGGTCGAATTTAAATGAAAGTAAAATAAAATTACCAAACTTGCTAAGACTCTAACTACAAACCTTTAATAATTAAATTACTCACGGCAGCAGGTAATTTACAGACCAATAACTATAAACCTCTATATATTCGAATTAGAGCATGATACTTAATTGATTTCCAAAACCAGTAATAATAACTCCATTTCATTATTATTTATTAAGATACTAGATGACATTGATTCAAAAAGCCAATTAAATAACCTGATATGTATTTCTCTTTTGATTGAAATCATGTTAAACCAATTACCATAATATGATTTGCTGACATGATGAAAAGTTGTAACGTAATACAAGCCTCTCGAGAAATTACATAAGACTTTTACAGCAAATTATCACGCGAGGAGAAAACAAGATTCACATGCTTTTATAATTCTTACTTCAGATGTATCTTATTCTAATATTAACACAAAAGATTAAATGGCATCAGATATGAACCAACAAAGCTATATCACATATACTCGTGATCAAACACATGTTGTAAAGAAAACATGGCTAAAATTAACAATTCTAATCGAACAGAAATTCAGAAACCATAATCATAAATCAACTATGAATTAGCACATGAAAATTGTAAATTCAAAAACAATAATATACCCAAAATTACAGCAGCAAATTAGAGCACGAATTTAACATGAGTTCATTAAAAGATCATAAAAACAAGGAAGAAAACACCAACCCTTCACTACCCACATATTCATACAACCCTTATGGTGAATAAAGACTCTCCCCTGAATTATCACTAACTTTTTTTTTTATAAGCACATTACAAGTCTCATTTGATTTCTACCAATTAACATGATGTCAAGATAAGCATACGCTTAAAATTTCCCATCCACCAATGAGCTAGCAGCTAGAAGCAAAATAACCCAATGCCTTATCATAAATAACGATCCAACACATATAATTGATGAGAGATTTAAAAGCATGTTCAACAGTAGGCATAATTAAACTACGGTTTTCAAAATGACACACCAAAGACCTTCCTTTAATCCCAATGAAACTATGTGAATCAACTTCAATTGAAAATTAGGATAGCATAACAGTATTAGAAAGATTTTGCGTGAAGCCATCATGCATTGCAGCAACCACAAAATTATAAAGCCAAGTCTATGTGTCAAAGTGAAATAGTCTATACATAATTCACAGTAGGCATGGTTTATCATTGTTAAGGTTCGAATAAGACAAGAAAAGCAATTCCACACTCTCAAGAAACCAAATACTGTACGCATGCACCAGTTCCACCAAATAAATTGGAACTCAAACAAATTAGAAAACACACCTACAGGATAATCAATTAGCAAAACACCAACTTAATCAATAACAACAACTTTGAAATTTAAGCATATAACTCAACAATTTCATGAAGTTTATCATACCCACAAATTCACATGAATTAGGAGCACGAAATTCATCATCAAAAATCATCAAAAGTTACAATTAACATAAAAGCACTTAAACCCATAATTGAAAGTAGAGATTATGACTTAATTAATGAAAGGAACCATCCACCCTTACATATATTAAGATACCCTAAAGTGCAAAGATTCTCCCCCTTACCTCGATTCCTCTGAAATCTCTAGTTTGGCTTGACTTCGTTGTAGCTAGGTTATCCTTTCTCTGACGACTGCTCTTCTCTCTGTTTCTACGTTCAGCAAAACTGAGTTCTAATTTCCCAAAACCCTTATTTATATTTGGTCTAGCCACTCTTCATATAACTTTCCTCTTCTATTCACTATTCTTTTGCTTTTCCCCTCCCCCACTTATTAAAAACCTATTTTCTACACCTCCTACTCTTTTCTACTTGTTTTTCAATTCTCTTTCTATATTATTTAAATTCTGGTATCATAAATTAATTCACCAATATAATTCAACCCTCTCAACATTTACATCACATTCAAATAAAACAGCATTAATAATAATATTCACCACGCCACACCTATTAAAATTTATTGAATTACTTAACATATAAAATTGGGGTGTTACAGGGGGTGCTTAGACTGAAAGATAAAAAAGATCGTCGCCTCGGGGGGTGCTTAGATCGAAAAGAAGAGTCGTCGCCACTAGGGGTGCTTAGACTGAAAGATAGACAGATCGTCGCCTCGGGGGGGTGCTTAGATCTAAAAGAAAAGTCGTCACCTCGGGGGGTGCTTAGACTGAAAGATAAAAAAGATCGTCGCCTCGGGGGGTGCTTAGATCGAAAAGAAAAGTCGTTGCCACGGGGGGTGTTTAGATTGAAAGATAGACAGATCGTCGCCTCGGGGGGGTGCTTAGATCTAAAAGAAAAGTCGTCACCTCGGGGGGTGCTTAGACTGAAAGATAAACGAGATCGTCGCCTTGGGGGGTGCTTAGATCGAAATGAAAAGTCGTCGCCTCAGGGGGTGCTTAGACTGAAAGATAAAAAAAGATCGTTGCCTCGGGGGGTGCTTAGATCGAAAAGAAAAGTCGTCGCCACGGGGGGTGCTTAGACTGAAAGATGAATAAATCGTCGCCTCGGGGGGGTGCTTAGATCGAAAAAAAAAGTCGTCGCCTCGGGGGGGCACTTAGACTGAAAGATAAACTGATCGTCGCCTCGGGGGGTGCTTAGATCTAAAAGACAGATAGATCGTCACCTCGGGGGGTGCTTAGATCTAAAAGAAAAGTCGTCACCTCGGGGGGTGGTTAGACTTCTCTCGGGATAAATGTATCGTCTCTAGACGTGGCTAGTACGTAGATGTTGGAAAAGAAAAATGATTGTTGATGCATGACATGCTTTAAGTTGCTTTATGCAGTATGATATGATATGAGGTAGACTCATAGGGAGTTTCTGCTGGGGAAACTTAGTGGCTATAGGTAAGTTTAATGAGAATTGGGATAGTTTGTGAAGGGACCCGTTGGGGTTTTTTTTTAAGAAACCTACTGGGGAGTTCTTGAAAGAGGTCCACTGGGGAACACTGGATAGCTTGTTGGTGAATGTCGGTGAATATGGGATACCCACTTGGGGAGTGTTTGCTGGGGAACATGAGAAATTGTGAGGAAGCGTATGATATGAATGTGAGATGCATGATAATGAATGAGTTTGATATGATGCATGCACTATGCTGACATGTGGGATAAGCAGATGACATGTTGAGATTCGGTTGTAATCTGGTGCCGAGCATGGTTAAGCCTTGGTTGAAAATTGTGTTTGGGAGTGCCAATGAAAATTGGGTTTTGGTTGGAAATTGTGTTTGGGAGTGCCAATGAAAATTGGGCTTTAGTTGGGAATTGCGTTTGGGAGTGCCAATGAAAATTGGGCTTTAGTTGGGAATTCTGTTTGGGAGTACCAATGAAAATTGGGCTTTAGTTGGGAATTATGTTTGGGAGTGCCAATGAAAATTGGGCTTTAGTTGGGAATTGTAGGGAGTGCCAATGAAAATTGGGCTTTAGTTGGAAATTATGTGTGGGAGTGCCAATGAAAATTGGGCTTTGGTTGGGAATTGTAGGGAGTGCCAATGAAAATTGGGCTTTAGTTGGAAATTGTGTGTGGGAGTGCCAATGAAAATTGGGCTTTGGTTGGAAATTGTGTGTGTCAATGAAAATTGGGCTTTGGTCGAAAATTGTGTGTGGGAGTGCCAATGAAAATTGGGCTTTGGTTGGAAATTGTGTGTGCCAATGAAAATTGGGCTTTGGTCGGAAATTGTGTGTGCCAATGAAAATTGGGCTTTGGTTGGAAATTGTGTGTGCCAATGAAAATTGGGCTTTGGTTGGAAATTGTGAGTGCCAATGAAAATTGGGCTTTGGTTGGAAATTGTGTGTGCCAATGAAAATTGGGCTTTGGTTGGAAATTGTGAGTGCTAATGAAAATTGGGCTTTGGTTGGAAATTGTGTGTGCCAATGAAAATTGTGCTTTAGTTGGAAATTGAAGGATCATCTTGAAAGCCGATCGATACCCAGCCTCAGTGGATGAAAGAACGTGGGGTATGTTTTATTTGGGGAATCCCGTCTTTCCGACACCCGGGATCTTTGTGTTTTATGTACCGTAAGTTGCGCACTTGTTTCCGCTGAAGAGTAAGAATCTTAAAATGACTGGTGAAGAATCTCAGGCCTTGAGTCCTTTGATGCAATACTGGAGACCAACGAAATTCTTTAGACATTAAAAAATTCAAGTAAAATCCATTTTTTTTGCAAGTTTTATATTATTTCCCATATTTCAATGCATTATTTATCATGAATAAAAACAAACATTTTACGAGCAAGTAAGGACACAAAACAATGAAAAGGCTTAAAGATGATTTTTATTCAATGCAACTTGGTCCCTTGAATGGGTAACAATACATGAAGATGTAACCCCTATAAGAGGTGATTACTAAGATAGAAAAAACAATTGAAACAAATGGAACAAATGGAGATTTGTGTGGGTTTCGCTCTGGTACAACACGCGCTATTTTCCCTGTGACTTCGAAATACCTCGCCTTTGAAAGAAGATAACGAGACCGATTCTTCCCCTCTTGAATTCTGTCCCGATCTTGTGTGCTGCAGTCTTCTGCCTTTCTTATTTGTTTTGAAACCCCTAAATTTTACCTAGACCGCTCTTTCGAGTTTTCAGTCCACTGGGGTATATTTCCATTTTTGATGTCCTTAATTTTTGCCTAGACCGCCTTTTCAGGTTTTCGATCTACCAGGACGCTCTCTATTGCCTAAACCGCCCTTTCGGGTTTTCGGTTTAGCGAGCTCTTTTTTCTTTTTTTCTCTCTTTTTTTTTAGGCATAATATTTTTTGACTGCGTCGGAGTTTATCGAGAGTGGAAACTCCTCTCCATCCATAGTAGTGATGATTAAGGCTCCGCAAGAGAAGGCCTTTTTTACTATGTATGGTCCTTCATAGTTAGGAGTCCATTTCCCGCGGGAATCCTTCTGGATGGGTGAAATTATGGCTGGAACTTATCAGGAACTTAAAACAGAGCACGATTTTGCAAAAACAGAGCACAATCAAAAACAGTTCAGAAGCAGGATTAAAGGTGCAGAAAAGTAAAAAGGCACAGATGTTTGTTAACCCAGTTTGGTGCAAATGCCACCTACGTCTGGAGGATACCAATCCAGGAAGGAAATCCACTATTGGAATTAATCCTAAGACTCAAGACACAGACCCCCTGTTCCTAGTCTTCTGACTTAATCTCCTATAGTTCTGATTTCTACCCAACACCTTGAGTATAAGAAACCCCCTTCTTACTTCCTATCCAAGTAACAGCCTAGTTACTAAACAACTTCTGAAAACACAACCCAGTTTTGAAGAAACACTTCAAACTAACAAAGACTTCATTCGTACCTAAAGGCTTAGAATGAATTACAACTCAAAAACTCTAAACCAACTCAGATGAGTGGTGTACAAATAAACCTAAGTTTAAAACACAAAGACTCTAATTCTCTGATTAATAATCTATGACTCGTCATCTTCAACAAATAGCAGCACATCTCCTTAAATAGGCTTCAGCAGCTTTCTTAATTCTGAATCCAATCTTCTGCAATTGATAAGTTTCTGAATTATGAAAGACTTGAAAAGGAAAAATATAAATCTGCATTGTATCTTGCAAAGATCCTTCAGTAAATATAATTAAGCATAAACACGAGGCAAATCTTCTCAACATCTTCAATAAAAATATCAGTCTTCTAGAAACCAAATGCTTGAATTAATCCTTGACAAATCTCACAAAGATACGCACAGAAAGACGCATTAAAACCCAGCTTCTGAAGAAGTCAACACGGGTCAACGGATGAATAGTGCGTCTGAAGGATTTTCAGCTTCTGATGGTTTCGCAGAGCCAAGTTCTGGTCGCTCTGCGATCCAGCTTCTGATGGCAGTTTCAGCTTCTGAAACACATTTTCTTGAAATCCAGCTTCTGAAGACTCCTTATACACATGGAGATGCTTTGCTTGAACACATTGAATTTACCAAAACATGCAGCCAACTTCTAAATAATCAACAATGGGTAATATCTTTTTCAGCACTAAGTCTCCTTCTCTAAATTCTCGAGAGCAAACTTTCTTGTCGAATGTCTTCTTGAGCCTCTTTTGGTACAACTGTCCATGACATAATGCTGAGAGGCGCTTCTCTTCTATGAGGTTCAGTTGGTCAAATCGTGTTTGGACCCATTCGGCTTCCTCTAATTTTGTTTCCATCAAGACCCTTAACGAGGGAATTTCAACTTCAATGGGAAGCACGGCCTCCATACCGTATACCAAGGAAAAAAGGGTTGCCCCAGTGGACGTGCGAACTGACGTTCTGTAGCCATGTAGCGCAAAAGGAAGCATCTCATGCCAGTCCTTGTAGGTTTTTACCACCTTTTGGATAATTTTCTTGATGTTCTTGTTGGCTGCTTCCACCGCGCCATTCATCTTCGGCCGATACGGCGAGGAATTATGGTGCTCAATCTTGAAGTTTTTGCATAACTCCTTCATTGTGTTGTTGTTTAGATTTGCCCCATTATCGGTGATAATTTTGTGAGGAATGTCGTAACGGCAGATGATTTCCTTCTTGATGAATCGGGCCACCACTTGTTTTGTTATGTTTGCATAAGATGCCGCTTCAACCCATTTGGTGAAATAGTCGATGGCAACTAGGATGAATCGGTGTCCATTTGAAGCCTTTGGCTCAATCATTCCAATCATGTATATGCCCCACATAGAGAATGGCCAGGGTGCCGTCATGACATTCAGAGGAGTTGGTGGCACGTGCACCTTATCGGCGTAGATTTGACACTTATGGCATGTCTTGGCGTAGTGAAAACAGTCGGCCTCCATAGTTAGCCAGTAATAACCCGCCCTTAGGATTTTCTTTGCCATTGTGTGTCCATTGACATGGGTTCCGAAAGACCCCTCATGGATTTATTTGAGGAGCATGTCTGCTTCATGTTTATCCACACACCTGAGTAAGACCATGTCATAATCTCTCTTGTAGAGTGTGCCCCCGCTGAGGAAAGAACTGTGATGCCGATCTCTTGAGGGTTTTCTTGGTGAGGTTGTATTACCTTATCCTCTTGATCTCCGGGTCTGGACAATCCTTCAGGAGGTTCGTAACCGTCCTCATCATCGTCTTCCGTTTGGTTAATTGGAAAATCGAAGTCGTAAGGGATTATAGCAGTGTTATTTTCGGTGGGTATGTTTATGGATTTGCATGAGCATGATTTTTTATTTTAGGGTTGCGAAAATTTATTGCTATTTAAGAACGAAAGAAAAACGAACTCAATTGAACATAAAATGCAATTTCATTAATGATGGAAATAATTTGAAACATTGGGGCCCACAAAGCTAATCATTTGCCTTGGGCAGAGCAAAATGATTTTTTTTTAAAAAAACATGATAAATTACTTGGACAAAGAAATGATTTCTGGAATTTCTATGGCCTTCCAGTTGCTCGGGATCTCATCAGAAATGCAACGGTACACTAGGTCGGGTACTTCTGATATGAGTGTTTTTTCTTTAAAATGCATGAAAATGTATGCATGCGATGTAGATGAAAAAATATGCTTTTGTTTTGCTTTGGGAAGGAAATGTATATGCGAAAATTGTTTTCATGGATGCAAATGTCATGGCATGCAGGGGTGTGGTTAAGAACAGGTCTAGGCATAGGTTAACAAGGTAGGAATGTTCAATATTACCCTCCCATTCTCACATGTAGGCTCTAGATTGGTTCAAAAAGGTCCCTAGAGTCATGGATCCTACAGGGAAGT
Organism: Medicago ruthenica; assembly: GCA_018208015.1. Classification (NCBI taxonomy): domain Eukaryota; kingdom Viridiplantae; phylum Streptophyta; class Magnoliopsida; order Fabales; family Fabaceae; genus Medicago; species Medicago ruthenica. The sequence continues at coordinate 71,606,106 of CM031374.1, forward strand.
GTTGCCACCATTGCAAATACTCGCAAGACAACAACGCCTCCAAGAGAATCTACTGTAGGCGGAGTTTTCATGCCAACTCTACAAGACATACGTCAGGAAAGTCAACACTATGCAACCACCATCTTATCTTAAGTTTTTCTCAAAGCTCGGGTATAGAGCTTCACTCATGTGACAACCCACAGTTGACATATCAATATGAATATAGAGCATCATGAAGAATAGATATAGAGGTGAGAGAAAAAATGAAGATAAAGACATAAGACAAAAACATGCAAGCAAACAAAAAACACTTAACCTAAGAACTAACTAGGATGGGCTTGACTCGCTAGTGAGAAACATACATTTGTCCCCAGCGGAGTCGCCAGCTGTACGTTCGCTAAAAACGCCCGAGCGTACTAACGCTCGGAATGACTACGGAGTCGCCACAAAAGTTTTATTTTTAAAGGGAAACGTTGATAAAACCCTTGACAATTTGGAAAAGATGGTCATTGCAACCATTAACGAGTTCGGGAGTCGATTATGCAAGGGGAAGGTATTAGCACCCCTCACATCTGTTGTACCCAACGGGAACCTCCTAGTTAGTTTAAGGTTAAAAAAAGTGTTTTAAGGATTGCTTGCAAAATTTTAACATTTCAAAGGAAAAGGAAAGGAGAAAAAAAAGGTTTTTTATTAGCGTGCTTGACAAGAATGGGATCTTGCTCCTACGTATCTCCTGGTGCGATGGAGAATTCAAAGCATACGTAGTTCTTTGGGTAGAAAAATGTTTGCTTGTTGGTTGATTTTAAAGAACGATGTTTTTGATCGTATTCTAGCGGTTAAACACAGCTTGTATGCTCGCGCGTGGGAGGCTTAAGCATTTGTTTGTATCACGTTAGAATTGATGAAACATCGTCCGTTTGTGAAAAGAGATTTGGTTTTTTTAATTGACCACGGGGGGTCGAAGAGATTTTTAGTTGACCACGGGGGGTCGCAGAACTAGTTTAGTGTGTTGAACTTGTTTTTTATTTTTTTTTGGTGTTTTGAAAATAGAATGACGATTGTCCGAACAACGCGACATACGTCAAGTGCTCGTGCAACCGGGGAATGGAAAGACATACGTCGGACCATTCCTTTTTCATTCAAGTTTTATTGTTGAAAATTAATATATTTCTTGTGTTTTTGAAAATAGAATGACGATTGTCCGAACAACGAGACATACGTCAAGTGCTCGTGCAACCGGGGAATGGAAAGACATACGTCAGACCACTCCTTTTTTCATTCAAGTTTGTTATTGAAAATTAAGGTTTTCTTGTGTTTTTGAAATGGAAAGAAGTATTGAAGATTAGTATTTTGCTTTTCTTGAAAAGGAATGAGTTGATGAAGATTAATACACTTTTGTGTTTCTTTTGAAAAGAAAAGCATTGTGGAAGATTAATATTTTTGGTGTTTTGGAAAGGAATGAATTGTTGGTGTTTTTGAAAAAAGGAATGCATTGTTGAAGATTGGTGTTTTTCAAAAGGAATGAATTGTTGAAGATTAACACATTTTTTTGGTGTTTTGGGAAAGGAATGCATTGATGAGGATTAACACATTTTTGGTGTTTTGGAAAGGAATGAGTTGTTGAAGATTGGTATTTTTGTGTGTTGAAAATGGAAGAATTTCAGCCTCTTCAGACCCAGGATCAGAACTCAGAAACTGGATTCAGCAGGTGAGTCTAAACAGTGCTCAGAGGCTGGGTCTGAAGGTGAGTCTGAAGCTGGGTTCAGACTTCAGACTCTGGGTTCAGAGGCTGGGTTTGAGGTTCTGTTCAGAGGCTGGGTTCAGGTGAGTCTGAAGCACTGTTCAGACTTCAGACTCTGGGTTCAGGTTGGGTTTGAGGTTCTGTTCAGAGACTGGGTTCAGGTGAGTCTGAAGCACTGTTCAGACTTCAGACTCTGGGTTCAGGTTGGGTTTGAGGTTCTGTTCAGAGGCTGGGTTCAGGTGAGTCTGAAGCACTGTTCAGACTTCAGACTCTGGGTTCAGGTTGGGTTTGAGGTTCTGAATTTAGAGGTTGAAGCTGCTCAGAGGTTCTGAGTTCAAAGGCTGGGTATGAAGGTAAGTCTGAAGCTATTCAGAGGTTCTGAGTTCAGAAGTGAGTCTGAAGCACTGTTCAGAGGCTGAGATCAGAGGGTGAGTTTGAAGCACTGTTCAGAGGCTGGGTTCAGAGGCTACGCTCAGAAGGTGAGTCTGAAGCATTGTTCATCAGACGCAGTCTTCAGACGCACTGTTCATCAGACGCAGTCTTCAGACGCGTTGTTCATCAGACTCTCAGTTCAGACTCTGAACTTCAAAGGCACTGTTTAGACTCTCAGTTCAGACTCTGAACTTCAGAGGCACTGTTCAGACTCTCAGTTCAGACTCTGAACTTCAGAGGCACTGTTCAGACCCACAGTTCAGACTCTGAACTTCAGAGGCACTGTTTAAACCCTCAGTTCAGACTCTGAACTTCAGACTTCAGAAGCTCATTTCAGGCCTTGGGGTGTAAAAATAGGGAAGAAAAATCATTCCTGTTTTGGCAAATGTTGTGCTCTTTGGTTTTTTTGGGTTTTTAATGATGATTTTGTGTAAAAATGAGTTGAAGTGCAAAGCAAAAATGCAGGAAAATAATGCAAGAACAGCAGAAGCAGACTTATGTGATTTTTCTCAAATTCTCAGTTTGATTTCTCACTCAGTACTGAATCAAATGCAAAAATGAAAACACCACTGCAAAGCTTGCCATGAGGACTACATCCTAGTGGTTTTAAATCTACCAAAAGATGCCCTAGAACTGACTATAGGTTGGCCTTAAGTCATGCTTATGAACTTATGTTGAAAAATGTATTGTTTATGCAGAAATTTACAAACTTAAACAGAATGCAAAAATGAAATAAAAGAGGGCTAAGATACTTACAAAACTCCAAGCCAAGGTGTTTATCCACGAAAATGAAGAGGCTTTTGGGTGGTTGTGATTTTTTGTGTTGTAATGATTTGAGTGTTTTTGGTGGTTGAGTTTTTGTGAGGTTTTTGTGATGTTTTTATGTGATGGGTGTGTTTTGATTTTTCTAATTGTTGCTGTTTCTGGTGTTTTTTGCTTCTGAAAATCCTCCTCTTCTTCTCTGATTTTCGTCCTCAATATATAGGCCCTTTGAAGTTCTTCTTGGGACCATGGGATATAATTGAATGCTGGATTTTTGTGTGTGTTTGGCAAAAGTTTTGGTTAACAATGATTAAAGGGGGAAGGAAGTCTTTGCCTTGTGATCTTGGGTCTGATTTTGGACAAAGCATAGTGAAAAATAGCAGCAGATGGGGCGCTGAACAAGCTGTGTGAACAGTGGCCTGGCTTGGGGAAAGGAGTCTGAAGGAACAGGAATAGGGGGCGCCCCTATGTGAACAGTGCACTGTTTTTGTTTTATGCTTTTTTTTGTTTTTTTGGTTGATGTTGTTATTTATATTTTTGTTATAATATAAAAATGCATAAATGGATTAAATTGTAAAATGTTACAACTATTGGACTCACTTAATGTGTGATAAATGCAATTCTCACATTTTTATGATTTTTGGATGTTATGATAAAAATTAACGAAGATGATAAAAAATCAAAATTATCACTTATTTTGGTATCATCATTTTTAAAATTTGCCATGGACAAAATTAGGGTACTACATCTTTTATTTGTGAATATATTTTCAAAGAGATCTTTGGAAAATATATTTCTGAAGAATATTTGCTTCTATATGTTTCTAAAGTATTTTGGAAATATATCTTTGAAGAATTTGGTTCAAGTATTTGTTGCTGCTGAAGGCTATAAATAGAAGGCACTTCTATTGAAGAAAACCAACTCAACCGAAGTTGTCATTGAGAGATCATTCTTAGGTTTTGAGTCTGTGAGCTTTTTGCTCTGTTTCTGTATACCACTCAATTGTTTAGAGTTGGTTTGTTTTATTGAATTGTAACTATAGATCACTTGAAGCTTTTAAGCAAGAGTGACTATTGAGTGTTTTTGGAGTGTGTCTCCATCTTTGATTGTTTAGAGTTTAAGATCACTGGGGCAGTGATTGATTGAGTAGGAAGTAAGAGGGGTCTTATATCTAGGAGTTCCTAGGTAGAAATACCACGGGTAGTGATTAAGTGAGAAGGTTGTGAAACAGGGGCTGTTCACATAGGACTTCGAATTGATACTATTATAGTGGATTTCCTTCCTGGCTTGGTAGCCTCCAGACGTAGGTGTGTTTGTCACCGAACTGGGTTAACAAATAACCTGTGTCTTTTTCTTTCTGTCTGATATTTATGTTTTACGTGTTTGTACTCTGTTTTACTTGTTGTTCCTGTGTTGGAACTTTCGTTCAACATCAGGACCTACTGCGACAGAAATTTCAGTAGTTACTTCCTGATTAAGGCAGGTATGCACCAATATTAGGTATGTCACATTCCTAAGTACCGTTATCTCAGGGTAGTCCGCTTCAGAGGATACAAATCTTACGCACGACAGTAAAATTAAATAGGATTCGAAAAATAACTGAATAAAGACTTTAAATTAAATATAACATCCAACAAACAAAATAGAGGTTCATCTTAGAACCCTAGCCTAAAAAGATTTAGTTACTCATGGTAACTAAAGACAAATTACAAAAGAAATAAAACATACCCTAGAGACTCGAAGTGAGGAGAGAAACTCCTCCCAAGAAGCTCCTAGTGCTTGCCTTTCTCTTGAACCGCTTCGTTCTAAATGAGAAATTATGAATGAGATAAGTGGTATTTATAGGGAGAGTTTCCACCTAAAGTTGGGCTTAAAAATCGGGCTTTTCCACTAAAAAGTAGCAAAAGGCAGTTCTTGCCCGATTTCCTTATGCTCGGGGCTCATGTTGGGCGCCCAAGTGCAATTTCTACATGCTCGGGGCGCCTGGCTCATGTTCGGGGCGCATGAGTGTAAAGTTTTGCATGCTCGGGGCGCCTAGCCCATGCTCGGGGCGCATGGTTTATGCTCGAGGCGCCCCAGTGTGTTTTCTCGTGCATAAATGCATGTTTCTTCGTCTTCTTGGGTGTTTGCTTTCATGTAAGATGTCTTGTGACTTGGGAACGTAATTCCTCTCTTTGTAATGTCTTTCGAGGCCTCTTGAATCTTCATTCATGATCTTCCCAGAGTCTTCACAAGTCTTCAGATGTCTTGCTTTGTCGATTTGCATGATTTCTTCGTGAATTACATCAAAACACCCTAGAATTGCTATATTTCGGGAAAAGTATAATTACATGACCCAAACATTGAAAACATTACAAATGTCCCAAAATCATAAGCAATTGTTCTAATACTCCTCTATTCTGGATGAAAAACCTATTGAAAGTGACTGAAAAACATGCTAAGAATAACATAAGATGACCTGTCATCAATGTCATAGCCATTTATTTTGATATCTTCCATTGATTTTCTAGGGACTAATAAAGGAATCGGTAGATGGAAGCGAAGTGTTGGAACATTGGTGTGAAGTTGGAAGGAATATGAAAGATTAAACACCAAGTAATAAGACTTTGAGCCAGTGTGGTGTGAATTGAAAAAATAGAGAGTGGGGGTCCGACATAAAATAGAACACACACGTTAATAGTGTTTAAATTGCGGTATTTAATTTTAAATACTTGATAATGATAAAAATAATAGTAATTATTATTTTTTATTCATGAATATCACTTCCCATAATTTTAGCTTATGCTGGTTGTGATAAGATTGAGAATCCAACTGAGTTTCCTATCTTTCTTTCATTCATATCCAATTAGTTTTTTCTTTTTGAGCTTATCCGATTAGTTTGTTACTTGAGCTGATCTGTGGGTTGCTTAATTTCTAGGTTTACTTAATTCTTAAGTTTCTCCATATTAGTGACAAACTCTCCCTATAAAAGGAGAGCTCACCTAGTTCAAAAATTATACCAAAGAGTTCTATTGAGTTGTCGGGAACTCTTTCTCTCTTCTCCCTCCAGCTTGTGTTAACGAGCTATTCTTCTCCTCATTTCATTTTTCTGTCCCTTCGGAATTAAGAGTGTTCTTAAGATCTTAGTCCCTATTTGGTATAATGTCCCTTCGAAATTAAGAAAGGTCTTAAGAACATAGTCCATTCAATAATATATGTCCCTTCAGAATAAAGAGTACTTTTAAGATCATAGTCTCTTTATGGAATAATAATGTCTCGTCGAAATTAAGAATGATCTTAACGGTATATAAATATTCTTTCGATATCTTTCTACACTTGGAGAAGTTGAAAAATCAGAATGGTGGTATCACCATATTTGAGTGGTCGCAGTACCATATTGAATATTTGGAGAACTTAAAAGTTAAAATGGTGATAACACCATATTTGAGTGGTCTTAGCACCATAACAGAGTGGTCACGGTACCATATTAGAATGATTTCAGTATTAAAGAGTGGTCTAAGTACCATATTAGAGGTGTAAATCTCGAACGTTTTTCTAAAGTGCAGTAGTTAACCACACAGTTGTAACTGAGCTTGTTTTATCCTGGAGGCGACGTGGTTGATAGTCTGCCTTGCACAATTTTGGGCAGTGCCACAAAACGTCTTAAAAGATAGCGACCTAGTCGTGATTTAACCTAGTAACAACTTCGGTAGATATTCTCTATCAAAAATAGAATTTGGAAATTCAAATAAAACAATTTGAAAATCCAAAAATCAACACGAAGTGTTTCTTTATTCACAGCCTTCAAGTAGTTCATATTAACCAAATTCTCTTCAGTTACATGATTTCTGTTACCAACCACAGTTTTCACCTCATCTTGCAATTTATACATCACATTTTGGTGTCTTGACAGTTCTGTCACTGCCCATTCTAAGACTGTCTAAGTAGTATCAGTACCTGCGGCAAACATGTCCTACATGTATGGAGGGGGGAAAGCAAAATTTAATTATATTCACTTCTTCCAAAGATTGATTATTTGGAATTGATAGGATGAAAAAAAAAAAAGCTAATGACAATAAGTATAAGATATACTATATATAGTTATAGTGATCCTAAGCAAACAAATCTTAACTAACTTGTTGTTAATATTAACTAACTTGTAAGTTGTAACTAGTTATAAAAGTTGTGAGGATTGAAATTTTGCTCAAGATCGAAAGGGGTAGCAAGATTGCAACCAAGATCGAATGATTCTACCAACAAAAAAAATAAGGTTGTGTTGTTAAGAAAGTCGGAAGTAGTAACTTTGCATTGGAAACAAAATTTTAAACTTCTAAAAAGTTGAATGCACCACTTTTCATCACAATATTTATATATTTGTTCCTTTAACTAATGCACTAAGAGCCAAAAAAAATAATGTTAGTGTGTATGTGTGTGTGTGTGTGTGTGTGTGTGTATATATATATATATATATATGTGTGTGTGTGTGTGTGTCTATATATATATAGACACACACACACACACACACACACATATATATATATATATATATATATAGACACACACACACTAACATTCATACTAAAATATGATATTTTTGTAGAAAAAGGGGGTGTGATTATAAAAAAGTTAGTTTTTTTCAAAAATAAGTGTCATTTTCACTAGCTTTGGGCTAAGTGCCCAAGCCCATAACACTAAATCGGGATTCTATGCCCGATATGAATTAGTGAGGCTTAGTGAAATCGTAAACTCGGCGATTTTGAGATTTAAATAAGGATGTTTTTTTTCTTGAAAATTGTTGTTCACACTTCAACATTGGCTAAAACACACCAGTAATTTACGTTTTTAACCTCATCGGCAGTTAATTGCCGATGGGAAGGATCCGGCGGCAGCTAACTGCCGATGGGAAGGAAATCAGTGGCAGTTAGCTGCCGTTGCCATGTTTTGCCTATATTTTCTAAAACTTCACATTTTCCGGCAGTTAACTGCCGTTTCACATCTCTACTCCATCGGCACTTAACTGCCGTGGAGCATGAATTTGCTTTTTTTCATTATTTTCCACACATTGACTTATTTATATTCCATTTTTTCCATTTTTTCTTTTCTTTTTCTATTCTTTTCTATATATATTTATAAATCAAAATTGCTTTTTAGAGTATAATTTTAATATAAGAGTATAATAAATAAAAATGCAATAAAAAATCAAATTATTTATATATATAATAAATCATATCATTTATATAATAATAAAAGAAAATATAATTTATGTTATTTGTAAGAGTATAATTTCAAATTATTATTATCATTTTTATTTATTAATTTTTTTGTAGTTTTTAGCTTTTTCACTTTAATCACATGTCATTTTATCGTTTTTGTTCACTCATTTTATCGTTTTTGTTCACATTAAGATGAAAAAATGTGAAGTTTTAGAAAATATAGGCAAAATATGGCAACGGCAGCTAACTACCGCTGGTTTCTTTCCATCGGCAGTTAGCTGCCGCCGGATCCTTCCCATTGGCAGTTAACTGCCGATGGGGTTAAAAATGTAAATTACTGGTGTGTTTTAGCCAATATTGAAGTGTGAACAGCAATGCTCTTTTTTCTTAAATCAGGATTTTGATAACTATATAACCAACTCTAATTTTAATATTCGCTTCTCTTCGCCCCTAGTAGTTATCATATATACATACCTAAGCAGCAAATTCCTGCAATTGAAACTTATTTTCTTTATCATAATTTTCAGATCCTATCATCGTAGGAACCAAAGTATCAATTTAATATGAACAAGTTACTTTGTCTAATTAAATTTCCTTGCTTGTTGATAATTGAGAAACAAGTTCAACCAGAGAAATAGGGGGAAACAAAGAAAAACAAATATTCAATCCACCATATATGCTAGAGCAATAAATATGCAACAAAACAAAAGAAAGAAACTTCAAAGGATAAACTGTAAAATATAATTTAGTCAAAAAAAAAAAACTGTAAAATATAATTGAAAATGATATTGTTACTTACCAGTATCAAAGCCTTGATTGCAGTTCTATCAATGGGAAAGCCAATAGCATTAGTCTTTTGAACAGAAAGCAAAACATCCACAAAATCACTCTGCTCTTCATTTTCAACACCAACATGTCCATTAGATCTACCACCACTAATGTGCTCCTCAATTACTTCCTCAAAAAATTCATCCAATTGTTTGGCCACTTTTCCTGCTTTGCTATAAAAACCATTAATTTTTCCCAACCAATTAAGCCAAGGTATATAGTCTCCTATACATAAAGTGCCTAATAACTCCCCAAACTCCAATAACACCTCCTGAAATTTCACCCCTCTTCCTTCACGGTATCTTTTTCTCAAAGCCACCCTGCATACTATATCATTAGTAATTGTAGAGCACAACTCTGTTAAATTTAAGGGAGACGAGTCAGAAGAAGAAACCTCCTTAATATATTCCATCATTCTTAAAGTTTCTTCCTCTCTAACACGACGGTAAGATCGAACTCTTTTGTTACTTAGAAGGTGTAACACACTAAGACTCCTTACTTGTCTCCAATACTCACCATATGCACAACTTGCTACATCTTTGGAACTGTATAAAAGGATATCAAAGATTTTAAGTTGTGGCCTATCAGAGAAGACTAAGTCATGAGTTTTCATTACTTTTCTTGCTGCATCAGCAGAGGAAACTACAAGTACTGGAACCTTCCTAAAATAAAGAAGCATTAAAGGGCCATATCTAAATCTTGTAGTGATCTGTGAGGGGACACACCAATTTGATGAAGATTACCAAGTAGAGGAAATCTTGGAGGTGAAGATGGTAAGTTTTTTTGGGTGGCAGAAGAATTGCTGGAATACCATTTGATGATGAAAAGAAGAGAAATGAGGATTGGTAAGATAGTGAAGAAAAGCATAGGGATTGAAGAGAAGATTTCATGTGAAAGAGAACTTTGTAGAAAGGTGGACATGGCTTAAGCTTTGGTTTCTGTTCTGTAATAAAAACCACTCTCTTCCTTGCTTCTGATATATATCACTTGGGCTATGTTTATTGGTTCTTATGATAATAATGAATTGTATTTTTTTATGTGAAAATAATTTCATATGATGAGAGTGAGACACGTTGCATGAATTGTTATTCCTTCATATATTTATGCAGTTATACATTTTATTTGCATGTAGATAATGATATAGGAGATGAGAAGAGGTTTGTGCATGTGGAGTAGCAAAAAATTTATAAAATACTTTTAAGAATATTTTAAAAGATTAGCCACAATTATAATTAAATAAAAGAGTGATTGATTGTTGAATAAATTGTGAAATACATTGAACTTATTAGGAGTATAATACATTGAACTTATTCTTGTATAAATGGTTCATACTATTTTTTTTATAAAGCAATGTTGTGGTTATGATAATTGATCGCAGACACCAGAGATTACCATTGACATGGTATGGTGCAAGTGAAGACATGTTTCTGAGGAATTTCATGCGGATTTTAGTTCAGGAGTCCCCCCTTTACAAGAAATACAACTAAACAAGTCAAGCCTGCAAATTCGGTCTCAAAAAAAAGTCTAACCAGCTAAGTTCATCAGCAAAACTCCTAACACTCCACACTTGCCAAACCACACACAATCACACCATTGAATTCACGACCAAACTTCAAGTGTGTTTGGCAAGGAAGTCAAGGATAAGCTTTTTCACCTTTATTCGAAACCAACATTTGAAATGTAACAGAAAAATGAAAACATATTTAAACTTTATCATTTTTTAGGAAATATTATTTTGTATCACATCTTTCGAATTAAACTAGTATTTGGACCCGTGCGATGCACGAGAAGTTAATTATCTTACATAAAAATAAAAGACTAATCCATCGCATCCTTGAATCAATTTTGATATAAAATACTCATTAACTAAAAATGAAATAAAATTCATATATGCATTATCAAGTTAAGGAGCATTGTGGAGCATTGTGGATATGCTCATGGACAAATTTAATAACAATTTGTTAAGCTTTTGGAGACTCATTAGTATAAATGATTGTTGAAAGGAAATATTTAAATTATCTGATTGTTTATTCAATAACATTGTAATAGAATCCAAAATATATATTAATAAAAAGGTTGAAGTGTACTTTTGGCCCCCTATATTTCTCAATTTTGCGATTTTGGCCCCCTACGAAAAAAATGACAAATGTAGTCCCCTATCTTTAGCCCCTTTTGCAATAAATGTCTTTTTGCTCAATTTTGACCCTGTCAACGTCTGTATGGCAGCTAACTTGACTGACTGACATGCCACGTGTGTAATTATTGAATTAAAAAATAATAAAAATGTTATGCGTGTATATATTGAATTAAAAAAAAGGAAAGGAAGAGGGGGAGACAACGCATGGCAACAACAACAACAACAACAACAACCTCATCATTCATCTTCATCTTCATTCACAAAATATGTCCATGGCAACAACAACTACCTAACAAATATCATTTAACCCATAATCACAAACCACCATCATAGATTTTGCGATTCAAAATCGATACCCCACCGCCACCGCTCCAAACTATCTTCCCTCTTTTCGCAAAAATAGAATTTCACACTCCCTTTCACCTTCTAATGTTCAACCCCAAGCTGGAACCTACACCATAGAAACAATGCACTTCATGAGCGTTAGATAAAAATACCATAAATGAGTATAAGCAGAATTCAAACCTTTGTTCTTAGCATGTTCATACCCTTTTCTCAGATTTTCGTGAAGCCCTTTCTTCTTCTTCTTCTTCTTCTTCAACCTCGACATATTCATATCCTCTTCTCAGATTTTCGTGAAGCCCTTTGTTTTTCTTCAACCTTAACATATTCTCACCCTCTTCTCAGATTTTCATGAAGTCGTTTGCTCTCGGATATTCAATTATTAAAACCATATCTCGACATATTCATACCCTATTCTCAGATTTTCTTGAAGCCCTTAGTTCTTCTTCAACCTCATCTTCGTTCTCGGTGTGTCGCAATCTAGAAATCCATTGTCATTTTGCTTGAATCAATTTGTAATTGATTTGAAATAATTGATTTGTAACCCTTTATCCTGGGTTTTTTTGTTCTTGTTAATTTATGGGTTAATTGATTTTTGGTTTGTTGTTGCTGGATTTTTTGAGTTAACACATGAATTGATTTATGGGTTGTTATTGTTTTGCCTTCAACTTTTCTATTTTTGGATTTTGTTTTCTCTAAGTTTTTTGTGTTGGTGATTTTTTTTTTTTTTTGGTTTGGAGAAGATGAATAATATAGTCATATTCTGCATTTTTTTTTTTTAAGAAATGGATGAATAAGATGAAGGATTTAGATGAAGAAGATGAATGATATAACTTATTGAAATTTCTGGCAGGACCTGATTCTGAACGTAAAACAGAGTACAGTAGTTCATAGCAAAATAACACAGACAGAAAGTAACAGACAGAAATAAAAGGCACATGTGATTTGTTAACCCAGTTCGGTGACAACCACACCCACATCTGGAGGCTACCAAGCCAGGAAGAAAATCCACTATGATAGTCCTAGTTCTAAGTTCTCAGCAAACTCCAGTTTTACAACTTATCACCTAGCTACTATCCGTATTGATTTCAACCTAGGAACTCCTAGACCTGAGTCCCATACCACGAGTAGTGATTAAGTGAGAAGGCTGTGAAACAGGGGCTGTTCACATAGGACTTCGAATTGATATCAGACTCTAATAACAAACAACTAAGTAGGAGACACACTCCAAAGACATAAACAGTCACTTTTGCTTAAAAGCTTCAAGTGATTACAACTCAATAAAACAAACCAACTCTAAACAATTGAGTGGTGTACAGAAACAGAGCACAAAGCTCACAACTAACAGACTCAAAACCTAATAAAACTCTATCAATACTTGCTTTGGTTTTGGTTGAATTTCTTCAAAGGTAGCGCCTTCTTTATATAGTCTTCAGCAGCAACAATTAATTGAACCAAATATTCTTCAAAGATATATTTCCAAAATTCTTTAGAAACATATAGAAGCAATTATTCTTCAGAAATATATTTTCCAAAGATCTCTTTGAAAATATATTCACAAAAAAAATGTCCAATCTTAAGAATATATCTTACAAAAATATTCTTCCTTCTAGAAACGCAGCTTGGAGAATTCTTCAATTAAATCCACAAAAGATCATGTGAGAAAATTAACAGCTTCAATGCACAAAAACAGAACGTAGAAAACCAGCTTCTGAAGGTAGCTTCTGAAGGTTGATCTGAAGGTCAGCGTATGAAGTACTGTTCAGTATCTGAACATCAGCTTCTGAAGGTTCAGCGTCTGAAGTACTGTTCAGCTTCTGAAGTACTGTTCAGCTTCTGAAGATCAGCTTCTGAAGACGCACATCTTGCTTGTATATTTGATTTTAGCAAACATGAAGCCAACAACCAAATATCCAACAATCTCCCCCTTTGACAAATTTTTGGCTAAAATCAAACTGAGATACACAAGGCAAATTTTGAACACATCAAGAAGAACACAAACGTAGTAACACAATAGCAACATAGTCAGCAGCGGATAATACACTATGTTTCACACATACAACAGCAACAAAACTTATACTTAGGAACAAAAATATATGCATTCCCCCTGAAACAGAAACTCCCCCTGAAACAGAGACTCCCCCTGAAACAGATCAGTTTCTGAACAACCAACAACAACTCAGCTTCTGAAACACCTCTGAAACACATCACATCAGCTCTTCTGTATTGCTTCAGAGACAAACTGGCTTCTGAACTGTAGTGCTTACTTATCTCCCCCCTTTTAGCCAAACAATTCTGACAAAAACAACCATGCATACACCAGGAGTAGAAAGAACAAGAAACAACAGAGGTTACAAAGGGAACACGCCCAGAAATCTATTCAGAGGTTATAAACATCCATCACAGCACCACACACAGAACCCACATCAGAACCATCAATAGAACCATCATCAAAACCATCAGCAGGATCAGAATCACACAAACAGAGTACCCACACACAGTCTTCACAGAAGATCAAAACAAAAGAACACAACTGCAGAGTATAGCACAAAATTGCAGACCAGAAGCACAAAATGAAATCCAGAACATAATCCAAAAAATTGACAGTCTTCAGACTCAGCATCAAAAGATGTTTCATCATCAGACACAGCCTCAGATGCTGCTTAGTCAATGTGTGCTTCAGGCACATTCAGAGGAATCTTCTTCCCAGCAATCTGCTTCTGAAGTTCAGCAATCCTCTTCTGAACATAGGGCATGATGTCTTGCTCAACATCATCCTCAGACTCACTAGGATCCACTTCCTTTCCTTTTAGTGCCTTCTTCTTAGGGACAGGGACCACCACCTTGCTCCAGACTTTAGATGGTCCAACAACAACACTCTTCTTAACAACAGGAGTAGGCATGCTGTCAGTAGCAACAACCTTTCCTTTCTATTTTTCAGCCTCTGGGCAACACTTTCACATTTTGGTCTCCATTCCTTCTTGATATTGACTTTGTTTACAATGGGTTTTCTTTGTTGAAAGTGCTTGGGGTATCCATGAAGCTTGTAACAGAATGGCTTTATGTGCCCCTTTTTACCACAGTGATGACATACCCAAGGATGAGATGCCCTTTTGTTCTTAGATCCCTGAGGTTGGTTCTGGTGTTCCAACTTAGTTTTGCTCATCATTGGATCACATGTTTTAACAGCTGCAATGAACCTTTTAGCTGGATATTGCTGTTTGTTGTTCAATGTCCTATCATCAAACCCTATACCACTTGGTTTCCCTTGGTTCTGACTCTCCAGTATCTCTTCTAGCATATCAGTACCAATGTTCAACATTCTGACTTGCTTCTTCATATGATCAAGTTGAGAGTTCAGTTGGGTTACCTCATCTTTGAGATAAGAGATTTGTGCTAGATGTTCACTTCTTTCAGTATGCAGTTGACTAATAGTCTTCTTCTGACTTATATATATCTTGCAAACTTTTTCACTTCTGATGTATAGTGTTGGAACAAAATGTATGAACAACTCTCTTTTGGGTTTTGATGATAACAAAGTGTTAAAAAGAAAATTGGAATTGCTAATGCTTGATTCTAAGTGTGCAGAACCATGTACTTAAAGTTTGGTATCTAACATTGGTTATGAAAGAACAAGTTAATAGCAAGAAGGAAAGCATAGAAGCTTGTGTTGCAAGTATGAAGCAAATCTGTGTCTGAAGCAGCTTCTGAAGGCAGCTTCTGAAGGTGTGTCTGAAGGCAGCGTCTGAAGACTGCGTCTGAAGGGTGCGTCTGATGAACAGTGCGTTCGAAGGGTGCGTCTGATGAACAGTGCTTCTGAAGGGTGTGTCTGATGAACAGTGCTTCTGCAGACTGCGTCTGATGAACAGTGCGCCTGAAGCCAGCTTCTGAAGTACTGTGTCTGAAGGGAGCTTCTGATGAACTGTTCCTGAAGCCAGCTTCTGAAGGGAAGCTTCTGAAGTCTGAAACGCAGAAGTCAATAATTGCAACTGTCAAAATGTTGTTGTGTCAGAACAACTCTTTACAAACCTTGCCTCCTTGGAAGAAACACGCAGCCAGGTTTTAAGGAAACATTCAAAATGTGTTGCTCTGTTTTCTGTGCGCACACCAGAACAGAATGTATGCTGGTTGTAGCTTCTATTTGCAACGGCTCTTTTGATGACATGGCTCTTCTCAACAGCTCTTTAATCTTCTATAAAGGATAGAAGGATCGAAGATGAAGAAAAAAAGACTCTGCTCCAGAAAAACGTATTGCTCTGTTTTACGTAATTGTCAAATTCTTAAGAGTCTCAACCTGAGTTGTATTTTGTGAACACCACTGATTGTATATCAAGTGTTTAACTCAAACATATTCTTTGTAATTCTGTTTGATTCAAAGTCTCTAGCCTGCATGCTTGAGCAACCAGAAGTCTCATAACTTTGTGTATTGAGCATAGAAAGTCTTAGACTGGGTGTCTAAGCAGGGAAGTCTCTTACTAAGTGTTTGAGCAACTAGAAGTCTCTTACTAGGTGTTTGAGCAAGGAAGTCTCATCCTTTGTGGTTGAGCAGGGAAGTCTCTTACTAGGTGTTTGAGAAAGGAAGTCTCATCCTTTGTGGTTGAGCAATTGTAATAGTTTGATTATAGTGAAAAATCTCTTGTTAGTAAAGGGGACTGGACTACTTTCTGGTTGTGGAAGGAACCAGGATAAACCATTGTGTCTCTCTTTCCCTCTCTCATTTACTTTATATCCGCTGCATAAAACACTCTGAAAATAGTTCAGATTTGATCAATATCAGAATCTGAACTAACATAAGTTTTTGAGAAAGAAAAGAAATAGCCCACACAATTCAACCCCCCCTCTTGTGTGTTTTTCTCACCTTCATATAGTTATTTGAAGGAGACAAGAAGTTCTTCATAAGTTAATTCTCCTTCTGAGTCCATTATGCCAGAAAATAACTTCCCTGGAGCTCACCTTAAAACAGGCAGGGTGCCTGCTCTGATGTCAAATGAAATTTCTAGCAGGACCTGATTCTGAACGTAAAACAGAGTATAGCGCGCAAAACAGAGTACAGTAGTTCAGAAGCAAAATAACACAGACAGAAATAAAAGGCACATGTCATTTGTTAACCCAGTTCGGTGACAACCACACCTACATCTGGAGGCTACCAAGCCAGGAAGGAAATCCACTATGATAGTCCTCGTTCTAAGTTCTCAGCAAACTCCAGTTTTACAACTTATCACCTAGCTACTACCCGTATTGATTTCAACCTAGGAACTCCTAGACCTGAGTCCCATACCACGGGTAGTGATTAAGTGAGAAGGCTGTGAAACAGGGGCTGTTCACATAGGACTTCGAATTGATATCAGACTCTAATAACAAACAACTAAGTAGGAGACACACTCCAAAGACATAAACAATCACTTTTGCTTAAAAGCTTCAAGTGATTACAACTCAATAAAACAAACCAACTCTAAACAATTGAGTGGTGTACAGAAACAGAGCACAAAGTTCACAACTAACAGACTCAAAACCTAATAAAACTCTATCAATACTTGCTTTGGTTTGGTTGAATTTCTTCAAAGGTAGCGCCTTCTTTATATAGCCTTCAGCAACAACAATTAATTGAACCAAATATTCTTCAAAGATATATTTCCAAAATTCTTTAGAAACATATAGAAGCAATTATTCTTTAGAAATATATTTTCCAAAGATCTCTTTGAAAATATATTCACAAATAAAAATGTCCAATCTTCAGAATATATCTTACAAAAATATTTTTCCTTCTAGAAACGCAGCTTGGAGAATTCTTCAATTAAATCCACAAAAGATCATGTGAGAAAATTAACAGCTCCAATGCACAAAAACAGAACGCAGAAAACCAGCTTCTGAAGGTAGCTTCTGAAGGTCTGCGTCTGAAGTTCTGCGTCTGAACATTTCAGCTTCTGAAGGTTGCTTCTGAAGGTCAGCGTCTGAAGTACTGTTTAGCGTCTGAACATCAGCTTCTGAAGGTTCAGCGTCTGAAGTATTGTTCAACGTCTGAACATCAGCTTCTAAAGGTTTAGCGTCTGAAGTACTGTTCAGCTTCTGAAGACCCAGCTTCTGAAGATCAGCTTCTAAAGACGCACATCTTGCTTGTATATTTGATTTTAGTAAACATGAAGCCAACAACCAAATATCCAACAATTTCCCCCTTTGGCAAATTTTTGGTTAAAATCAAACTGAGATACACAAGGCAAATTCTGAACACATCAAGAAGAACACAAACGTTGTAACACAATAGCAACAGAGTCAGCAGCGGATAATACACTACGTTTCACACATACAGCAGCAACAAAACTTATACTCAGGAACAAAAACATATGCACTCCCCTTGAAACAGAAACTCCCCCTGAAAGTTGTTACTAGGTTGAGTCACGACCAAGTCGCTCTCTTTAAGACGTTTTGTGGCACTGTCCAAAATTGTGCAAGACATACTATCAACCACGCCGCCTCCAGGATAAAACAAGTTCAGCTACAACTGTGCGGTTAACTACTGCATTGTAGAAAACAGTTCGAGATCTATACCTCCAATATGGTTCTTAGACCACTCTTTGATATTGAAATCATTCTAATATGGTATTGTGATCACTCTATTATGGTGCTAAAACCACTCAAATATGGTGTTATCACCATTCTAACCTTTAAGTTCTCCAAAAATTCAATACGGTACTACGTCAACTCAAATATGGTGATACCACCATTCTGACTTTTTAACTTCTCCAAGAGTAGAAAAATATCGAAAGAATATTTATATACCGTTAAGATCATTTTTAATTCCGACGGGACATTATTATTCCAAAAAGGAACTATGATCTTGTAAGTACTTTTTATTCTGAATGGACATATATTATCGAAAGGACTATGTTCTTAAGACCTTTCTTAATTCTGAAGGGACATTATACCGAATAGGGACTAAGGTCTTAAGAACACTCTTAAATCCGAAAGGAGAGAAAAATGGAGATAGATAGAAGAATAGCTTGTTAACACAAGCTGGAGGGAGAAGAGAGAAAGAGTTCTCGACAACTCAATAGAACTCTTTGGTGTAATTTTGAACTGAGTGGAGTCTTATATTTATATAGAGATTTTGTAACTGTTTTAGCTAAAATTGCGGCAGCAGCTACTCTAATGGATAAGATCAAAATAAAACTTAACCATTAATCAGTTCAACAACACTTTGTGGATAAGATCAAAAAGGAAACAAATCCACAAAAGTGGAGGAAACAAACTCATTGGATATGAATGAAGGAAAGATAAGAAACTCAGTTGAATTCTTATTCTTGTAAAAAAACAACATAAGCTAAATTTATAGGAAGTGATATACACGAATAAAAATAATAATTACTATTATTTTTATCATTATCAAATATTTAAAATTAAATATTGCAATTTAAACACTACTAATGTGTGTTCTATTTTATGTGGGACCCCACTCTCTATTTTTGAATTCACGTCACACTAACTCAAAGTCTTATTTAATGTTTAATCTTTCAATTTCCTTCCAGATTCACCTATGTTCCAACAATAGCATTAGTCTTTTGAACAGAAATTAAAACATCCACAAAATCACTCTGCTCCTCATTATTATCAACACCAACATCTCCATCAGATTTACCACTAATATGCTCCTCAATTACTTGTTCTATAAACTCATTGATATGTTTGGCACATTTTTCTGCTTTGCTATAAACACCATTAACTTTTCCCAACCAATCAAGCCAAGGTATATAGTCTCCAATACATACATTGCCTAATAACTCCGTAAATTCCAACAACACCTCCTGAAATTTCTTCCCTCTTCCTTCACGGTATCTTTTTCCAAGAGCCACCCTACATACTATATCATTAGTAATTGTAGAGAACAACTCAGTTAAATTTAACGGCGACGCAGAAGAACAATGCTCCTTAATATGATCCATCATTCTTAAAGTTTCTTCCTCTCTCACATGACAATAAGATCGAACCCTTTTGTTATTTAGAAGGTGTAACACACTGAGACTCCTTACTTGTCTCCAATACTCACCATATGAACAACTTGCCACATCTTTGGAACCGTATAGCAGGATATCTGAAAGAGAACTTTGTAGAAAGGTGGACATGGCCCTAAGGTGTACTGGTTTCTGTTACTCTCTTCCTTGTCATATATATGCTACCATTTGATCGGTTCTTCTTTACGATGTACTCCTCTATATTATTCGGGTAATGACTTAATGATTATAAAAAGATAATGAATTGCTATTTCTTCATATAATTACTATGCAATTATAAATTCTATATGCATATGGACGGATTGCACTTGTGTGACATAATGTCACGTGACATTGCCCAATCCGATTGTGACACGTGGCAATACAATTTTTTTAAACATAAAAAGATGAGAGAGAATAGTTGAATTGGATTATGTGTCACAATTGGATTGGCTAATGTCAAAATGTCATGTGACATTATGTCACACAAGTGGTGTCCGCATATGGACAATGCGTCCTAAGGGCCTGCAAGCCGCCTCAAATATTTTAAGGCTCAAAAAATGAATTATACTTTTATTTATTTTTTGTCAACCGAGTATCTCTACCTGCAATTGCAGAGGGGCTGCAAGCCGCCTCAAAAAAATGCATTATTATACTTTTAATTTTTTTGGTTTGAACGGGATATCGTGCAACTGCAAAAACTAATCACTCGAGTTGATTAGGACATATTACACTTTTAATTTAATTAATATTACTAATTTATTTTAGGAAGGAAATTTTTTATTAATAATAGTGACACTAATGGTCAAATTACAACTTTTCGAGATGGAATTCGAACTTTGTCCATTTAAGTTATAAAGTCAAACGATTTTTTTATAACTATAATGTCAAACTTTAACCACTACTTGAGTATTTCGAATATCTATTTTGTAATTTTATTTAAATAAAAAATAATTAAAAATTATGATTGTTCATTATTGATTCAAATGGTTTAGAACAATTAAAACGTGCATTATTGTAAACTTGGAGTTTAGAAATCATATTAAGTGGCAAGATCGATTGAGCCGTCTTAAGTTTATGATGTGAAAAATAGTTAAATGAATAAAATCCATATGAACATCCGTTGAAGATCTAGTAGATTCTTCAATACTCATGTGACTAGTTTCAAAGGAAGTTGATATTTGATAGAATGAGCCTCTCTCAATTTTAGACCAGTAGATTCATCATTGATTGATTAACAAGGTGAGTAGAATCACTTGCATTTATACCAGAGTGTGACTAGCACATTGGCGGGAATTGTATAATTCTAACTAGCAAGTAGCAACAGAACAACAGCTTAACTGTTATCTCAACTAACACTAACTGATTTTCAACTGTTTTATCTACCTGGCTCCTGTTGCCATTTAGTTGACTTGTGTTACAAGGTATTGATCATACTATATCAACGGATACTACTTTCTTTGGTCATTATTATAAGCAAGTATTCATTTTTCTGATTCATTGTATAATTGATGTATCTCCTCTTTGATTTGCATTTCAGGCAGTGTTGATGAAACCGGTGAAAGAGAAACCCACCTTCATTTTTTTCAGATCAACCATATAAAAGCTTTAGTTATTTGTTCAAAGTTCAAATATCAATATACATTGTTCAATTACCGTCACAAACAATAACACGTAAAAATTAAAATATATTTTCAAACTATCTTCACTCTATTTAACAATGTCATTGTTGGTCATTGCAATTGTTTATTCATTTGTCATATTTGGTAGCTACTGCAAGGAGAGGGTATTTTTTATGGCAACTAAGGCCAACAGTTTCCGACATGTCCAAATCTTTCCCTGCAACTCCATCAGGCAATTTCCAATCAAATTGATGAACAAGGTTTGCTAAAACCAATTCATTGATAGAAATAGCAAACAACACTCCAGGACAACCTCTCCTTCCTGCTCCAAATGGGATAAATTCAAAATCCAATCCTTTAAAATCTATTGAACTATTCATAAACCTTTCTGGTTTAAATTCTAGAGGCTGATCCCAACTTGAAGGGTCTCTTGCAATTG
Organism: Medicago ruthenica; assembly: GCA_018208015.1. Taxonomy (NCBI): domain Eukaryota; kingdom Viridiplantae; phylum Streptophyta; class Magnoliopsida; order Fabales; family Fabaceae; genus Medicago; species Medicago ruthenica. The sequence goes on from CM031374.1 coordinate 71,627,565, forward strand.
CCCAAGCATTGACTATTACCTGTGTTCCAGCTGCAATGTCATAGCCATTTATTTTGATATCTTCCATTGATTTTCGAGGGACTAATAAAGGAATCGGTAGATGGAGGCGAAGTGTTTCTTTGATCACAGCCTTCAAGTAGTTCATATTAACCAAATCCTCTTCAGTTACATGAGTTCTGCTACCAACCACAGTTCTCACCTCATCTTGCAATTTATGCATCACAGTTTGGTGTCTTAACAGTTCTGTCATTGCCCATTCTAAGACTGTGTAGGTAGTATCAGTACCTGCGGCAAACATGTCCTACATGTATGCAGGGGAAAGCGAAATTTAATTATATTAGCTTCTTCCAAAGATTGATTATTTGGAATTGTTAGAATGAAAAAAGTTAATTACAATAAGTATAAGATACACTACATATAGTGATCCTAACTAAGCTAACAAATCTTAACCAACTTTTAGTCAATACTAACTAACTTGTAAGTTGTAACAAGTTATAAAGGTTGTCAAGATCGAGATCTTGCATAAGATCGAAAGGGGTAGTAAGATTGTAAAACATAAGATCACAACCAAGATCGAATGATCCCACCAAAAAAAAATAAGGTTATGTTACTTGTTAAGGAAGCCAGAAGTAGTAGTTTTGCATTGGAAACATGTAATTTTAAACTTCTAAAAAGTTGAATGTACCACTTTTCAACACAATATTTATATATTTGTTACTATAACCAATGCCCTAAGAGCCAAAAAGATGCTAATACACACACAATAATACTAGAATTAATAGGGGGTATTTTTCGAGAAAAAAAAAGTAGATGTGGTTAGAAAAAATAGGGTATTTTTGTAGAAAAGGGGGGGTGTGGTTAGAAAAAAGTTAGCTTTTTCAAAAATAAAATATTTAAGTGTCATTTACACTAGTTTTGGGCCATGCGGGATATGTAGGATATGAATTGACGAGGCTTAGTGAAATCGTAAACTGAGATTTTGGGATTATGATAACTATATTACCAACTCTAATTTTAATATGAATCGTGCTATATGGTGCGAAACAAAATGCAACGAAGCCTAATTCACAGAAATCATGTGGTGGAGCACAATACATGGGAGAGAGAGAAAAATGGTCAATGAAAACAAGCTTAATCCAACGGTTTTGAATATTTCGTTGATTTTCGTCCCAGTAGCATTCGCACCAACCAGCATTTCCCTTTTAATATCCGCTTCTCTTCGCTCCCTAGCTAGTAGTTAGCATATATACATACCTAACCAGCAAATTTCTGCAATTGAAACTTATTTTCTTTATCATAATTTTCAGATCCTATCATCATAGGAACCAAAGTATCAATTTAATATGAACAAGTTAATTTGTCTAATTAAATTTCCTTAAGTTGCTTGTTGATAATTGAGAAACAAGATCAGCCAGGGAATAGGGGGAACAAAGGAAAACATATTCAATCCACCATATGCTAGTTGCTAGAGCAATAAATATGCAACAAAACAAAAGAAAGAAACCTCAGAAAACCAGGCCTAGCCAAAGGATAAACGGTAACATATAAATGAAAATGATATTGTTACTTACCAGTATCAAAGCCTTGATTGCAGTTCTATCAATGGGAAAGCCAATAGCATTAGTCTTTTGAACAGAAAGTAAAGCATCCACAAAATCACTCTGTTCCTCATTTTCAACACCAACTTCTCCATCAGATCTACGACTAATATGGTCCTCAATTACTTGTTCTATAAACTCATCCAAATTTTTGGCACATTTTTCTGCCTTGCTATAAAAACCATTTACTTTTCCCAACCAATCAAGCCAAGGTATATAGTCTCCTATACATACAGTACCTAATAACTCTCCAAACTCCAACAACCACTCGTGAAATGTCTTACCTTTTCCTTCACGGTATGTTTTTCCAAGTGCCACCCTACATACTATATTATTAGTAATTGTAGCACACAACTCAGTTAAATTCAACGGCGATGCAGAAGAAGAACACATATGTTCCATCATTCTTAAAGTTTCTTCCTCTCTCACACGACGATAAGATTGAACTCTTTTGTTACTCAAGATGTGTAACACACATAGACTCCTTAATTGCCTCCAATATTCACCATATCCACAACTAGCCATATCTTTGGAACCATATAAGAGTATATCATTTATTTTACGATATGGTCTATCAGAGAAAACCAAATCATGAGTTTTCATTACTTTTCTTGCTGCATCAGCAGAGGAAACTACAAGTACTGGTACCTTCCCAAAATAAAGAAGCATTAAAGGGCCATATTTGTGAGCTAAATCTTGGAGTGATCTGTGAAGGGACACACCAATTTGATGAAGATTACCAAGTAGAGGAATTCTTGGAGGTGAAGGTGGTAAGTTTTTTTGGGTGGCAGAAGAATTGTTGGAATACCATTTGATGATGAAAAGAAGAGAAATGAAGATTGGTAAGATAGTGAAGAAAAGCATAGGGAATGAAGAGAAGATTTCATGTGAAAGAGAACTTTGTAGAAAGGTGGACATGGCTTAAGCTTTGGTTTCTGTTCTGTAATAAAAACCACTCTCTTCCTTGCTTCTGATATATATCACTTGGGCTATGTTTATTGGTTCTTATGATAATAATGAATTGTATTTTTTTAGGTGAAAATAATTTCATAGGATGAGAGTAAGACACGTTGCATGAATTGTTATTCCTTCATATATTTATGCAGTTATACATTTTATTTGCATGTAGATAATGATATAGGAGATGAGAAGAGGTTTGTGTGTGGATAGATTAATTTGAAAAACGGAAAGAAAAAAAAAGGAGAAAATAGGTGATTACTAATGATATAGTATGTAGGGTGGCTCTTGGAAAAAGATACCGTGAATAATTTTCGAATAATTCTTTGGTGGACTCAATGATTTTGACACTTCATTTGATAATATACAAATAAAAAAATTCTCTCAGAAAATACACAAAAATTATATATATATATATATATATATATATATATATATGCTCATTGAGCCCCATCAACACTTACAAAAGAAGAACAGACAAACAACTTTATAAAAAGAAAGAAAAGATAAAGTCGATAACGACTAAAGCAAAATAATTGCAGAAAAGATAAAGTCGACAATGACTTAAAGCAATATAATTATATTACTAGCAATAATGCTGAAAACTGTTCTATATATATATATATATATATATATATATATATATATATATATATATATATATATATCATATAATTATTTAAAATATATATTTATTATTTAATTATTATTATTATATTTTGGGAACTTCTACTTGAGGTGTATCGGTACTCTTGCTTCATAAATTTATATATTAACGATTATTTTATGAAATAAAGAGTTATTTGTTAATATTTATATTTTAGAAAACATAATTTCATTGTTTATAAGAATCATATTAAATTTTTAACATTTTCTCATAAAAAATAATCAACATTCTTTGTTATGAGTAATAAAAATTTAAAAAAAGTATATTTTATTTCGTCGACGTTTTTGGTAAATAACATTTAATTATTATAATTGTCAATGATAGAAAATAATTGTTTTTCTTAAAAAAAAACAACTCATTTAATTATTAATTTATCGATTTAGTGTACCGATACACACAAATTTTGAGGTGTATCATATAATTTGCCTTATATTTTGTGCGACAAATGAAAGTGTCAATATCATTGTGTCTACACAAGAATGGTCTTAATTTTCGATATAAATTTCTATATTATTGTAGAAACTGCAAATAAGGCAACCTTTCCATTACAGAGTAGTGGGAGCATTATCATATAGAAGAATGCTAGGGAAAATAGTTTAAATGCATGCGATAGCCTTGTACCCAATTACGTGATCACGTTTGATTTAACCAATTGGATGGGATACTACAATGAAAGCCTGAATCTGTCAAATTCTTACAAAAAGACGTATATGTATCATATAAGTATAAGTATTGGATAAGGATACTTTGTGGATACTTGCTGATAGGTATCTAAGAAATATGAAAATTAATTTTTTAAATTTTCAAAAAGTACTTTATCGCATACTTATTGGATATTGGATAGTCCATAACCAAAAAAATACTTATTGGATATTCTCATTCCCAGTAAAGATTAAGGGTAAAAAATGAGACAACATTATAAGAATTTAATAAAGATGTATATAATTCAATTTAAGATGTAAATCAGTTGAATTGTCACTCAATGAACCATATTTTTTATTTTTTTAAGAAACCATACTTGTGCGTGCAATGTAAGGTGGGGAGAATATTATTCTTCTCCTTCTTTTTCCTTCGTAATCTTCCACTCCCATCCTATCCAAACTTCCAAACAACGTCACTTTGACGATAAGCCAAATTTTGGGACTACCGGTTTACACTTCACAATGAACTACTATTTGTGTTTTGCATATATTAAACTTAATAAATATTAAAGAATGACCGTAAATAAAAGGAACGACTCAATTGTCCATTATAGGTGCATTTGTTTAGGATTTTTTAAGAAAAAAAATCTAATTTTTATATATAAAAAAATCACATTAGTCATTTTGAAGTGTTTGTTTAAGATTTTTTAAAAAAAATCATTTATGACTCTAACTGAAAAGCTATTAACTTTTTCTAATATCTTTTTTTTTTCAAAAATAAAGAGATAACACGGAAACTAGTTAAAAAAAATTAAGTGATTTTTTAAGATAATAAATAAACAGAAATAGCTTCAAAAAAAATCAAATCTCTAAAAAAATGTCTAACGCAACTTTTTTTAAAGTTAAAAAAAATGCACCCTATATAACTAGAGATGTCAAAAATAGACCGGGCTAATGGGCGGGCTCATTAGCCCACATTTTGGGGTCGGGTCGGGATTAAAAAAGCTAGCTCAAAATACACTCGGATTTTTTTTGCCCTAGCCCATTTGGCACATATAAAAATGGGGTCAGGCCGAGCTGGCCCACTGGACTTCGAGCCGGCCCATTATCTATATTTTCATTTGATTTTTGTTTATAAACACTATATTTTTGGAAAAAATTATCAACTAATTTAAAATTTATTAATAAAAATGAATGAATTTAGCTCAAAGTTTTAAAATTCTAAAGTTTATAAATTATTAATTTGATTCAATTGAAGGAATAATCTAGAATTTAATTAATATTCAATGTTAATGTAAAAATTATTTACAATTTTTTGTCCATCCAATCATATTTTAGCAAAAAGATAATTGTGACTAACTAATATATAAAAAAGAGTGGATAAATTTTTAAAAAATAAACTAAAAAATAACACGGGTCGGGTCGGGCTGCGCCATGGCCCACACAGGCCGGACCGGGGCTCTAGAATATGTGGTCTAATTATAAATGAGTTGGGCCGGACTGGCCCATTTATGCACTCGGGCCTCTCGGGCCGGTCTGGACTGGACCGGGCCAGCCTATTTGACACCTCCATATATAACACATAGGTGTCATTCTCAATGTTGATGGTATTTGTCTGGGCTCTCCCGTAAGAGCACGCTTTGGTGGAGTTCTTAGAAATGATGCAGGTTACTACTTGACAGGTTTTTCAGGTTACATTCAAAACTCTTCTGACATTCTGTATGTCGAGCTCTATGCCATCTATCACAGTCTCTTGTTGGCTAAGACATGGGTATCACTGAGCTAATTTGTTATTCTGATTCCCTTCATAGTATTAACATCATCAAAGGCCCCTCCTTGAAATATCATGTTTATGCGGTTTTGATTCAAGACATAAAAGATTTAATTGAGCAAGGAAATATCTCGGTTATCCATACCCTTCGTGAAGGGAACCAATGTGCGGATTTCGTGGCTAATTAAACTCGGTGCTTCCTCTAATCTTGAGCTTCTTCGTCAAGACTCCCTCCGTCAGATCTTCTCTCTTTGTTGCGGAGTGATGCGACTGAAACCTTCTTTTTGAGAGATTAGCTCTTTTCCTCTTTTTCTTCTGTTGTTGTCTTGTTTTCTTGTTTCTTCTTAGAATTGTAACAAACAAAAAAAAACACATGGGAAGGGTGTAGCTTTCCAATCATCAACTTGGAGTTCAAGTGAATAACAATAAAATTTGGCTTTGAAGAAATGTCTAGTAACTAAAAACATTATATAACGGGATCATTAAGAAACACAATATAATAAACAAGAAAAATTAAGTCTTTAGAAAGAAAAGAGAGAGATCTCAATAGACAAGAGAGCAGAAAATATCCAGAGGAATGTAGAATGGGAGAAGATCACCAAGAGTAATAAAGCTCCGTAAGTGGCATGAGAGTTTGCAAAATATTATATGATACCTAACATTGTTCCAACAGAGCAAGAGCATGAAAACATGGAGCATGAGTATGCAGAAGAAATCTAGAGGAATGCACAAAGATTGAAATCGTGTAAACTACACAATCACTTGATACAAAACGTGACACATCTTTATTTGTCTTTAAGTCACGTTCTATTTCCCTTTTGCTTGTATATTCATTTTTTCTCATATTTGGTAGCTTTTGCAAGGAGGGGGTATTTTCTATGACAAGTGAAGCTAACAACTTCAGACATGTCCAAGTCTTTCCCTACTACTTCATCAGGCAATTTCCAATCAAATTGGTAAAGAAGGTTTGCTAACACCAATTCATTAACAGCAATAGCAAACAACACTCCAGGACAACCTCTTCTTCCTGCTCCAAATGGAATAAGTTCAAAATCAAATCCTTTGAAATCTATTGAACTATTCATAAACCTTTCTGGTTTAAACTCTAGAGGTTCTTCCCAACTTGAAGGGTCTCTTGCAATAGCCCAAGCATTGATTATTACCTGTGTTCCAGCTTCAATGTCATAGCCATTTAGTTTGATATCTTCCATTGATTTTCGAGGGACTAATAATGGAATCGGGACATGCAGGCGAAGAGTTTCTTTAATCACAGCTTTCAAGTAGTTCATGTTAACCAAATCCTCTTCAGTTACATGAGTCCTATTACCAACCACAGTTCTCACCTCATCTTGCAATTTATGCATCACTGTTTGGTGTCTTAAAAGTTCTGTCATGGCCCACTCTAGAACTGTGTAGGTAGTATCAGTACCTGCAGCAAACATGTCCTGCAGAGAAAGTACAGTTTTATTTACACCGTGTAGTTACCAAACCTTACTAAATTCCCTATATCTTATGACACTTGGTGTGTGTTGATACTACAGTGACAAAAATTTATTTTGAATGAATTGATTTTGGTTAAAAGTGAGTCAAATGTGTTGAAAAAAAAAAGACCTAAATGTGAAAATGGTGGAGAAGAAAGAAGAAAAACCAGAAAATCAGAGAAGACAATAATGTTTTGTGAAAGACTGGACATAAATATATAGAGTCAAATGCACTACAAATATATAGAGTCAGGTCATAAGCTTGTTTGAAAGACTGGACATAAAATCTACAGTAAATCTACTCTAAACACTAGTCATCATTACCTAGAACACTAGACATCATTACCTAGGGACTATTTTACTTATTAAATAAGCAACAATCTAATTATGACAATTATACTTAAACAAGCAACAATTTAATTATGACATATGACATAAAATAGCAGTAGAAAATAATTAACAAAACAGAAAAATATCAATCTCCAACACTCCTCCTTGATATTTTTCTTTAAAAAACTCCAAGCATTGGTCTCATCTTTCCAACCATGGCCGTTCTTAGGGAGGTGCAAACAGCTCTATAGAGTTGGGCCTCCAAAATTTGGGGGCCCAAAATATTTTTTTGTATATAATGCATGTGAAATATGAATATATACCGCCCGCGTTGACATATTTGCAAAGGTGTTGGTATTCTTGGGGTCATGGGTTCAACTCTCAGAACCTTGAGTTTTGTTTTTTGTCTTTATTTAATTTTTTATTTCCAAAAATTTGTATTTTTTTAGGGCCTATCTTTACTAAGAGTCAGATCTCCAATTTCACAGGAGCGGCCCTGTTTCCAACCTTCATCTGATAAAACTTCATTGGCCAAATTTTTTGATTTGTTGCAGTTGTAACACACTCAACTTTAGTTGATGATTGGGTGATTCGTTCTTGCTTCTTTGAATTCCAAACGCACACAACACGGCCAAATGAAAAAACACAATCAAATGTAGTTTGGACATCGTCACCACTTTCATTTTGAAAAACACACAAGTCATAAACAGAGGCATCAACAACAATACAATCAACATCCTTTTCTATAATCTTTTTCTCCTCTTGCATGGTAACTTTACAGCCCTCAAAATTAGCAACTTCAGTATACCTTGCAGTCTCTAACATAGCAATATTGCATCTAGCATAATTGCCATCCAAAGTTCCCTTTTTCTGAGCTGAAAAATTTGCTTCAACTCTACTTGGAAAAACACGCAAGGATGTTTGCTTCCACTCTACTGGAAAGCTTTTGTCTCTCATTTCAACAATCATTAATTTAGTTCCAGAAGGATCAAAAATAGTGCATTTCATATCCTTAAAATGCAAAGAATAGTTTTTCTCCATCTGTCCAACACTCAAAAGACTTTGATTTATCTCAGGCACAAATAAAACATCTGAAATATATTTTATACCTGAGAGAGTTTTGTTGGAATATTGTATTATTTAATTATATTCCGATATCATTATGTGGGCAAATATCGTAATAATAATTCTATTAGCTATTTATCAATTGTGAGCCTTAATTGATTAGTGATCAAATTAAGTAATAAGGCTATTAGATTTCTAATTGGATAATTAATTAAATATTTAATTAGTTGATATGGACTCAATATGAGTGGATGTCCGGATGACCCATTAACGGAATAATGGGAAACCCTAATGGTCATCCAATATAAAAGAGGCTATGGTCCCCAATACACCGTACACAACAAACTCTCTCTTCTCCCTATCTGAAGAGAACTTGAGGCATAAAGGTACCGGTTGAGGAAGAACCAAATCAGCCGCCGCTAACCCTTTGTTATGTTTTCATGTCAGATCCTTCCTCTCTGTTTCTGACCGCTGCTGTTGAGAGGTTGTCATGAAAGCTTCTTTCAGGTATTCCTAATGCCCTAATTCTTAATATCCTTGGTAAATCAAACATGTTGTAGATCCGATCATAATCATGTTCAATGTTTTGATTGCTTCCGCTATTGATTTATAAGGATTGAACATGTTTTATGAATTCTGTTTTATTAAGACTTAAATTTCCTACAAGTGGTATCAGACCGGTCTTCTTGTTTGATTTATTGGGATTGATTGAGTTTTCCAAATTGTTTATGCTGTACTGTTCTTTTAATTTGGGGCTTTTGGTTAATTTCTCAATTCATGGAACCCTGTTATTAGAATCGGATCATAATTTTTGTATAACTTGATTTCATATATAAGTTTTGTTTGAGATCCTTTTACGTAAACCCTTTTGCAACCTTTTGTACTTCTTTTGTTTGGTTTACTGTGATATCATAATTTATGATAACGATTGTTTATTTTCTGGTTTTACGTTCTCCTTTGTTTTTCCATGAGAACAACCGGTTTTCATATCGTATATTTTGATTTTAATTTTTTATCACTAGAAAGAATATATGGCACTGCAGTTAATAGTTCAATTTGCCATATGATATATTATGTTGATTTTGTGGGATGATCAAACAATTTTTTGTTATGTAAGACCGTTCCTGTTAGTGAAAGTCTTGAATTGCCCTCTCATGTATTTGTCAAATACACTCGATATTTGATATTTAGATTGATTAGTTGAACAACGAAGGATTCCAGGCAATTTTTTTTCTTCACTTTCTTGAGAAATGAATGTTTGTGCGTATTTTGTTTTATGTGCACATCAAGTTTCTACTTTGATAAATTGTTTTTTTTGTTGTTGTTACCGATATGTAACCATGAACGTGATGTAGTTTTTTGTTTGCACATGAAGCTTTTCTACATGAAATTTTGTAAAACTTTTGGATATGAAATTTGTTTGTAATCACAATTTTTGAACAAAATAATATTGATTTATTTTCGTGATTACAATTTATTTTCTATCCAAAATAATATTGATTTGTGGATTCAAGTTGAATCGTTTATCGTTTATGATATATATTTGACTAATTATATTTTAATATCACATTTGTAATTATTATTTTAGTATTTGAGAGTCATGATATTAAGATAAAGATCAAATTTATTTTTAACAAGGATCAATTTTATAAGGGTTGTGATTCTCAGATTACATTTGTGATACTATGGTTCATAATTAGGAATATAACTAATGCTATGATATTATAATTATGTTAAGCATATTTCGAAAAATAAAGTTTTGGTTCTTTAATTTTGGAAAATATTGATTCTAGTTTTGTTTGTTTATTTATAAACATATAAAGTTTGTTTCCTTATTTAGGAAATAATTAAGTTTAGAGTTATTCATTATTTTATTTAAAGAATCATTGCTATATGTGAATCAATTGTGGCATGAATATTTTTGGCATATAAATATTCAATTTTTTTTTATTTGATTTGAAATTGAATATTTGGTTTATAACATGATTGTGATGTTTGAGATTATTGTTATTAAGTTTCTACAATAACATCATTTTTCTTTTCCTCCAATCATGCATTTTTGACACATTTCATGCTATTTATGTTTTCGCTTTTATGCGATACATGTAAATGTATTGTCATACACACATTAGTGTGATTTTTGACTTGCATCTTCTTTCAAATTCTTGTGAACTTGTCTTCACACTTAAGGGTTGTTGAGTGGCCTTATGATTAGTTAGCGACATAATGGACTAATTCGGCCTACATTATGTTAGTAGTGCCTTGTAAATTTAAAGACCATTCTCATTTAAAAATATTTAATTTATTGTGAAATGTCTAGTAATTGCAGTTGTTTTGGTTGAAGCAACATGTTGCCAAAGTAACCTCTGTTGCGTAGATTTAATACAACTGAACTTACAAATGACGTAGTATGCAATTATTCATGCGAGTTGTCGTCGGCCCCAAGGAAGGCACAACTTGGCCAGATAATTACATGCATGTGACTATTATTTGACAGGACTTATCACCCCATTTAATATATATTAAAATTATCTAGTAATTGCGGTTGAGTTGGTTGAAACAATAATGTTGCCCAAGTAACCTCTGTTGCGTAGATTCGACTCAACTGAAGTTACAAAAGATGTAGTGTGTAATTATTTATGCGAGTTGTCGTCGGCCCCAAGGAAGACACAACTTGGCCGGATAGTTACATACCTGTGGTGGTAAATATGCGGTGGTTATAAAGTATTTTTCCATGTGGATAATAGGATGCCCAAAGGTGACTATTATTTGACGGGACTTATCACCAATGTTTGATCATTGCATTGAGAGTATCGCTTGCAGTTAATTTTTACAATCCGAAGATTGAAAATTAATGGTGTGCTTGGTATCTTGTTAAGGTCTTTTAGTTACAAATAAAGATACACGTTTCTATAATATTTTATTGACATGTGTGATAATGTTGTGTGAGTGTAAACTTATTTATACATTTAAGAGTTTACATTCACACGAATATAATGGTAAACATATGACAATTATAAGAATTTATTCTTTGTCAAAGTAAATTGTCATTGTTTGATCATTGCTGTAAAATACCACTAGCAATTGATATTATTTTTAAAGACTTGATATTAATGTTGCACTAGGTATTTTTGTGAGTGATTTTGCTTCTCTTGTTCTCTTTAAGCTAATACAGTTCATGTATCTGTTAATTTGAGTTAAATTTTTAACTCTTAAAAGTTTTAACTTTTAGGAATTAAAGAATAATATTAACATTGTTCTTGGATCTAGACCTTGTATAAGGGTGGTGAAACTCGCATTCTCTTGCATATTCAGTATCTAATGTGAGAATCAAGTTTGACAAGTGAGTATACACCAAATCTTATAGGTTTTATGTGATCATAAAGTTAAAAGATCAGAAATCTTATCAGTGTTATTTAAGTTGACAATTTTTGTCATATTTTCTTTGCTGAAACTGACGTGCTTTTAAAGTAATATAGAGAAAGACAATCTCTCATTGGAGAGTGATATTTCATTAAGATTATTAGGCAAAGAAAATATTGAACACATTATGTAAATTTTTAATCTTGCTGAGACATTATAATTTCGACTATCAGATGACTTGTTCGAAAATTCAGTAATTTCGACTATCATATGACTTGTTCGAAAATTCAGCATTTAGTATTCTCTTTGCACAATTAAGTTTATAACTGTTAAAGTTAGAAATGATCCTTTAAAGGATCAATTCATAAAGTGTGCAAATAAAGAAAAGCTGAAGCAAGAGAAAATAAAATAGTGCTCATTCGGAAAATACCTCAAAAGATAAGGGCAAATAAAGAAAGGTAATCTTGACTGACTTATGTTCAATGATGTTGAAAGATATATCAATTTAGAATGGACAAAGTCGATAAAGATTGTTTATTCATTTTTAAACTAATTTTAGATTGTCGTTACTAGCTTATTTTTGTATTTAAAAGACAATTTGGTGAAGCATTATTTGAATTAATTTTTGTTTTAATTTCTCTTTGACTAAATCAAGATATTTTGAGTTTTATTTTCAAATGATGATTCAATGTGTCTTTTAAGTTTAGTTATTAGAGTCAATTCAGTTATGACTTGTGACATTCTATAATTGTTTAAGGGTTTGAAAACTATAAGTTTTTCGTCCCACAACTTAAGGAAATATTTGAGACATAAATTGTTAAGTTTCTTGAAGATATTGAGTTTGGGGGAGAGATATGGAAAAAGAATAAAATTGAATGAGGAAGAATTGGTTCTAAACTAATTCAAATTGTTACTATTATTATATTATATTTGGATCCTCATGAGGACATTATTGTTCTTCCTCTCCATCAAGTTAAGAAGTTAATTCATATAGATCAAACTCAACACCCTCAAGAACTAGGACATCTGGTGTCATAAACAATTGACTAATAAGAGAAATTCTATTTAGTATATTTGAAAGACTCTATTAGTGTTAGCACAAATAAGTTAAGAAATTTGTCTCTTTAGTGTTACCACAAATTCTGATAAAGTATTTGTCTCATTTGGTTTTAAGATAATATTAAGTAGAGTTGTGGATTTAGTAAGCTCAGTGGGAGTAAATTTATATTCCTATTTTAATGTGTCTATTTTATTTTATTTAGTCAACTATGATATATGTTAGTAATGTGAAACCAAGGAAATCTCTAACAAAAGTTAGTGATGAAAGATCCTGGGGACACCCCTTTTGTATTAGGCATTTCAATACTTAGAGATTCTTATCAAGGTATTATTTGGATATCACAAAAGAGTTATATCAGTAAAGTTAAAAATAAATTGACATTAAAGTTAATAAATTTTTGGATGACCTCAATCACCGAGAGAGACTTTTCAGTCTCAAATATTGCCCATTAGGAAATTTATGAATTCAGAAATTTAAGTATTTTCCTACACTTTTCCTATAGGATTTTTATGTATGATTTTATTCTACGCATTTGGAAATAATGTATATAATAAGATTGTTTGGCAGATATTTGAGCAATTCAAAGTTTGAATTGTTGAAAATGCGACTATATGGATTCTTTAAAGAGAACAAGAGAGCTTATTCTCACATCAGGGATCTGACAATTTGGAGATCATTAATGTGTTAGACTCTGACTTTTGGATGTGTGTATATAATACACATTCTAACCCAGGAAATGACTGTAAGTATTTTTGTCACTTGGTTGCATAGTAAAAAGGTATTGAAAAACCATTTAAGTTATATAGTGACATAATGTAGTCATATAATGGTTTAATAACAAAGTTTATAAGGTTCATCCCCTTATAAATTATTGTTGTTAAATGATAGAACATTAAAGACAAACTTTATGCTAGGTGACCCACTAATCAAAGACATAACACATAAAGTCTTTCATATGGTTGTTGTCATTAAGGATGTCTTAGATTAGTGGGAGTCTCTTTTATTCTATGTTCTATACTTCTGTTTAGACTTTATGTTATGATTTTCTGCAGAAATAAAGTTCATGAGGTTATGTTTATTATAACCATTTCTGTATCAGTTTGTGCAAATATTAAATTTGCAAATCTTCAGTTTTGATCTCACTAAAGTTTTTAGTTGGACCAGTTGGAAATAGACATGATTTAGAGATCACATTACATGAAATTTCCATGTCACTCATCCATATCGATCTATGTCATCAAGTGCATTGATATGGTGGTCGTCGGGGTTCCGTCACGTTATACGTCAGTGACGATAGCCGCGGTGGTCTCATTATTAATGTATGAGGTGGACCAGATTGTAGAGTTGAAATCTAAAGATAAATAGCATTCAGACGCGCGCCTAAAGAATTCTGGTATAATTATTTAGATATGTAGCCCAAGTGGGAGATTGTTGGAATATTTTATTATTTAATTATATTCCGATATCATTATATGGGCAAATATCGTAATAATAATTATATTAGCTATTTATCAATTGTGAGCCTTAATTGATTAGTGATCAAATTAAGTAATAAGGCTATTAGATTTCTAATTGGATAATTAATTAAATATTTAATTAGTTGATATGGACTCAATATGAGTGGATGTTCGGATGACCCATTAACGGAATAATGGGAAACTCTAATGGTCATCCAATATAAAAGAGGCTATGGTCCCCAATACACCGTACACAACAAACTCTCTCTTCTCCCCATCTGAAGAGAACTTGAGGCATAAAGGTACCGGTTGAGGAAGAACCAAATCAGCCGCCGCTAACCCTTTGTTATGTTTTCATGTCAGATCCCTCCTCTCTGTTTCTGACCGCTGCTGTTGGGAGGTTGCCATGAAAGCTTCTTTCAGGTATTCCTAATGCCCTAATTCTTAATATCCTTGGTAAATCAAACATATTGTAGATCCGATCATAATCATGTTCAATGTTTTGATTGCTTCCGCTATTGATTTATAAGGATTGAACATGTTTTATGAATTCTGTTTTATTAAGACTTAAATTTCCTACAAGTTTCATCAGCCACGACTCCTTTGCCTTTGACCTCAACATGTTGTCCATTCCCAATGACAACTTTGGAGTAAAAAGATTCATCAAGTTCTTTAAAAAAAACTAACATTGTTAGTCATATGATTGGTTCATCCACTATCTATTAGCCATGTTTCTTTGCTACTACATGCTAAATAGCAAGAAGCCTTAAACAATTGCTCCTAGTTTTCTTGGTGGTGCTCAACAACTCGGGCTTGTTGTTCATGTTGGTTTATTTTGTTTTTGCAAACCTTCTCCACATGACCAAGTTGGTTACAAGCTCTACATTTAACTCCTTGCCTGGACCAACAAAACTTATCAAAATGATCGTATCTTTTTTGCAATGTGGGCAGGGTGGAAACTTCTTTTTCCTAAAACTTTTAAAGCTTTGGTTTTTTTCTTTGTTGCTGGCCAAAAAAGCACCTTCAACATTTTCTTCCATCCATAAAGATCTTCTTTGCTCAAAAGCTTGCAAAGCATTAACAAGCTCTACAATTGTGATTTCAGAAAAATTCTTATTTTCTTCAAGAGATGAAATTTTTGCTTCAAACATCTCTGGAAGACACACCAATATTTTTTTCCACAACTCTTTGATCACTGAGATCTTCTCCCAACAATCAGATTTGTGTAACAATTTTAGAAATTCTGTCAGAAAACTCTAACAGTTTCAGTTTCTTTCACTTTAAGAGCTTCAAACTCTTTTCTCAAGTTCAACACTTTCATTTTCTTTGTTCTTTCACTTCCTTGGTACTCCTCCTTTAGCTTGTTCCAAGCTTCTTTTGCAATTTCAAGATTCAAAATCTTGATAAAAATATCATCATGTAGAGCTGCATGTATTATGGCAAGGACTCTACCTTCCTTTGCCACTTCATCACTCTGATTTCTTATTTGAGCTAATGTTGGGTTGTTTGGGAGAGGTGGTGGGTTGCTGCCCTTTTCAACCACATCCCATAAACTTTGAGCTCTCAAATAAGTCTTCATTTTTATAGCCCACAAATCATAGTTTTCTCCTGAGAACACAGGTGGTGGAGGTAAAGAACCATTATTGGAAGCCATTTTTGGTGTTTAAACGTTTTTGTGAAGGTTTTCTTGTTGGCTTTTCATCACCCTCAAAGTTTTACATTGGTTTTCTAACCTCACAGACCCGTTAAGATCAATGGGACTCTTGATACCATGTTGAAAAAAAAGGACCTACGTGTGAAAATGGTGGAGAAGAAACAAGAAAACCCAGAAAATTAGAGCTAAGCCATAAGCTTGCTTAAAAGACTGGACATAAAATCTGCAGTAAATCTACTCTGAACACTAGTCATCATTACCTAAGAACACTAGACATCATTACTTAGGGACTGTTTTACTTACTACATAAGCAACAATCTAATTATGATACTTATACTTAAACAAGCAACAATTTAATTATGACATATGACAGAAAACAGTGTTGTACCCTAATTTTGTCCCAAGCCTTTTCAAAGAAAAAAGAGAAAGTAAAAGTCAACAAAAAAGTCAACAAAAAAAGAGGATTTCGCAAAGCGATGTTGTGATCGCTCTGCGAACTCTGCGATGAATTTCGCAGAGCAATGTTCAGGTCGCTCTGCGAAATCTGCGAATTTTTGCAGGTTTTGATTTTCTGATTTCCCTTTCTTTTATTATTATTCCTGTCATCATCTATTATTATTATCATCTATTATTATCCTGTTTAATGCTGGATTTAACCAAGAAAGAATAGAAACATGTGCCAATTGCAAAGTAAGAAAAGAGAAAGGAAGAGGAAGCAAAATCAATCAAGTAACTCAGCTAGTTGCTGACCTTGGGCAGCCCTTCTCCCCTACCATTTGGCCTGCAACTGACCCTGCTATCTTCCAGCATCCACCTTGCCATAGGCTTTATCAAAACCATTCAAAGATTGAGGCAAAAGTGCTGCCCCTGTTTTGCAAACAGCAGTTGTTTCCTTTGTTCCAAGCAATTTCCTGTCAGAATTCAGCTGCTTTGGGTTCTGAAATTGGCCAAAGTCTTGACCATTGCAGCAAGGCAATGTCACCTCTTCCCTTTAGCATTAAATGCAAAGCAATTGATCATGATCTTAGCCCACAAAAACAGCCCCGCTGAAGGATTTTTCATCATGACATTTTGATCCCATTTTGCCTATAAAAGCAATGCAAGGCATAAGGATTTCAGACAGATTTTTAACAGAGCATAAGAGAGAGATTTTAGAGCAAAAACCAGTTCTTAGAGAGTGAAAATTTGAGTGAATTTCAGCAAGTATTTCTGCACAAAAACAGAGTGTAGTTTTGGTTAAGTTTAGAGAAAATTTCCATTCTTTTCCTTCACAAATTATCCAAAGCCAGCACAAAGTGACCAAGCAACCAAACAGCCTCTAAACCTCACACAAAGAGTGAAGAACAATAGCACAATATCATTGTTCTTGCTGATTGTGTTCATCAACACTTCCAACTTTGCAAACCATTATCATCCAAACCTTTTCCATTTCCTTGCAACAAAAGCTTTGGGCTAGGATTTGGTTTTTAACCAAGTGTTTTGCTCTCTTTGGGATTTCTTAAGTTTCAAAATAACTTGAATGAAAAAGGAGTGGTTTGACGTATGTCTCTCCATTCCCCGGTTGTACGAATGCTTGACGTATGTCTCGTTGTTCGGACAATCGTCATTCTATTTTCAAGAAAATACAAAACATAAAACAAATCCAACACACCAATTTTGGCCCCCATGGTCAATCTGAACCTTTTGGTCCCCCGGACCATTTGAATCAATGCTCGACTCCTTTGAGTCCATTGAACCTTCTCTTGATCTCGTTGGATCAATTGAACCCTTTCTTGACTTCGTTAAGTCAATTGAAACCTTTTGGTCCCCCGGACCATTTGAATCAATGCTCGACTCCTTTGAGTCCATTGAACCTTCTCTTGATCCCGTTGGATCAATTGAACCCTTTCTCGACTTCGTTAAGTCAATTGAAACCTTTTTTGGTCCCCCGGACCATTTGAGTCAATGTTCGACTCCTTTGAGTCCATTGAACCTTCTCTTGATCCCGTTGGATCAATTGAACCCTTGCTCGACTCCTTTGAGTCCATTGAACCTTTTCTTGGTCCCCCGTGACCAATTGAATCAATCCTCGACTCCTTTGTGTCATTTGAGCCTTTTTGCCCCCTCGTGGTCAATTTGAACCTCTTTTTCCCCAACGAACATGTTTTTATCAATTCTAGCGCGATCTAAACAAACGCTTAAGCCTCCCATGCGCGAGCACACAAGCCATGTTTAATCGTAAGAATTCAATCAAAAGCATCGTTCTTTAAAAACAACCAACAAAGAAACGTTTTTCTACCAAAGAACTACGTAGCTTTGAATTCTCCATCGCACCAGGAGATACGTAGGAGCAAGATCATCATCTTGTCAAGCACAATAATAAAAAACTTTCTTTTTCCCCTTTATTATATTTATTCTTTTTCCCTTTTTATATATTTAAGCATGCAAGCAAAATTTTGAAAACACTTTTAGCCTTAACTAACTAAGAGGTTCCCGTTGAGTACAACGGACGTGAGGGGTGCTAATACCTTTCCCTTGCGTAATCGACTCCCGAACCCGGTAATGGTTGCGATGACCATCCTTTCCTCATCGTCAAAGGGTTTTATTATCGTTTCCCTTTAATAAAAAAAACTCAAGGGTTTATCAACGTTCCCTTTAAACAAAAACTTTGGTGGCGACTCCGCACTTTCATCCCGAGCGTTCGTACACGTCTCGAGGATCGCGCGTTTTTTACGAGAGCGCACAAACAGCAGTAGAAAATAATTAACAAAACAGAAAAATATCGATCTCCAACAAAATGTAAAATTATTTATGTACGGATTCACGCCTACGTGAGCTAAATAATAAATTTCAATTTGAATAATTACGTTGGGATAAAGAAGATACAAATCTCAATACAAGATGCAAAATCAATTCTACTTAAATATAAGCAAATATATCAAAATCAAATTTACAGTACTATGTAATTTACAGAATATATTTAGTAAGTAATATAACTAAAAGGAGAGGGAAAAAAATGATATTCTTACCAGTAACAAACCCTTAATTGTAGTTCTATCAATTGAGAAGCCAGCAACATTGCTCTTTTGAACAGAAAGCAAAATGTCCACAAAATCACTGGTTCCCTCACCAACATGTCCATCAGCTCTACTACCACTGATGTGCTCCTCAATAACTTTCTCAAAAAATTCATCCAAATGTTTAGCCACTTTTTCTGCCTTGCTATAGAAACCATTAACCTTACCCAACCATTTAAGCCAAGGTATATAATCTCCTATAAAGAATGAACCCAATAACTCTCCAAACTCCAACATCAGCTCTGGCAATACCCCACCTTTTTCACCATATCTTTTTCCTAGAGCCACCCTACATGTTATATCATTAGTAATTGTAGAACACAACTCTGTTAAATTCACACAAGCATTCTTCTGTTGAATACTTTGCATCATTTTTGCAGTTTCTTCCTCTCTAACATGGCGATAAGATTGAACCCTTTTGTTACTCAAAAGGTGTAACACACTGAGACTCCTTACTTGTCTCCAATACTCACCATATGCACAACTTGCTACATCTTTGGAACCATACAACATGATATCAAAGATTTTACGCTGTGGCCTATCAGAGAAGATCAAGTCATGAGTTTTCATTACCTGACTTGCTGCATCAGCTGAGGAAACTACAACCACTGGTACCTTCCCTAAATAAAGAAGCATTAGAGGACCATATTTGTGAGCTAAATCTTGGAGTGATCTGTGAGGGAATAAGCCAAGTTGATGGAGATTACCAAGTAAAGGAAATCTTGGAGGTGAAGGTGGTAAGTGTTTTTTGGTGGCAGAATTGTTGAAATACCATTTGATGATGAATGGAAGAGAGAGTAAGAGTGGAGAGATAGTGAAGAAAAGCATCGGGAGTAATGAATAGAAGCTTTCCTGTGAAAGAGAACTTGGCAGAAAAGTTGACATGAGTTCAAGCTGTGATTTTCTTTTGGGAGAAAAGAATATGATGAGTGTGAAGAGGTGCTATGTATTCTTTTTTCCTTTTTTGATAATAGGTTGATATGTATTATTGTTTTTCGTCTCTTGGCATTTATTATACATTTCTTTGCAAATGGTCAATAATGGAACAACCATTATCGATGGATGACGACAAAATTCAGACGCTCGTTAGTCATTAACAAATACACTTTATTGAAATTTCTCCACAACAATCAAATTTCAGCACGTAATTGAATTACATCAAGTGGCAGCCCAAATGTCAAGCTAGAAAGTGAAAATAGACGAACTTTTCTTGCTGATAAGTGACAATTATGAAGTTTTGCATCAGTCATGTTAGACTATAACTTGGGTTGGACCAGACCTGCATCAAAGGCTATTATTTTCTTTTGTTAAATTTCTCCTTTGAGACATATAGTCTTAGCTTCTTTATTTTTTTTATCAGTTATATTATTATTATTTTATCAGATATAGTTATAGCTTATGCTTTCCAGTAATATTACAGTTTTACTTAAACTACGGGAACACAATTACAAGTTGTTGAAAAGATGGAGAAACTAAGGACGTGAGAACTTGAAATACAATATATGAACTTCTAATACAAGAATGTGAATGAATAAACAAAAAAATCAACAAAAAAAAAATTACAACTATTGATTACACACAGACTATGCTAGGAACGCATCCATCCTACTATTGATTTTTTTTGTATACAAGCATCTCCGTATCACCAGCAGGTGATATAAAATAAGAGTATATGCGTTGAGAACGGCATATAAAAGACGGTCAAATTTTAATGAAATGAGCTGCAGTGATTCTATTTTCGCCTGAGTAGCAACAAATCCTAACGAAAGATGTGGCTGTACAGAATTTTCCATTTGATCTTTCACCGAATTCTACATGACTCGATGACCTCGCTAACAGTTTTATGAGTCTCTGGTGAAATCATGTCCAAAGACAGATGAAATTCCTGCAGATAAAGATAGGGTTATGAATTAAAAAGTGTTGTTGATGGAATGAACAAAAAATTCAAAAGGGGATCCCCAGGCATCTATTATGATTAAACAGAACATCTTCACTTTTGAGACTTTAGATGCGGATTTAAATTCCGCTATTCCCTCAATTGTGACTTCTAGACAAATATATTACAAATGATGCAAACTATGTCGGTTCAAGTCAAATGCATGCTGTCAACTAGTGTTAGCAAATAATTTCATCAACATGGTATGACTATTAATAATTACCAACAACTACATACCACAAATCTGTCCAACACAGGTACAAGACTTGCTAAGTTGTGATCTGGAAGATTGTCGGCGATTGCTGCACGGATGCTCTTACTGTAGAACAAAAGGGTAAATTATGGACCTTAATATATGCGACAAAGCAAAAATTTAAACAAAAGGAACTGAAGATCAATAAGAAGTTCACCTTTCCGTGGAAAGAAATGCTAGAAGCAACGCAGAGTAAGCCTCCACAATCATTTTCTCAGCTTCCTTTTCACCTTGTAGAACAGCAGCAGGATCATTCTGCATAATTAAACACGAGATTAAGGGCTATTCATCAAGCGATAATCATGTACCATTAAGTGACATAAACAAGTCAGGAAGATTAGATACAAATATACTGCTTTAAGGACATAATTTTGATTATTTCCAAATCAAAGTAGTAATTCTATATTCCTTGCTACTCCAAGCTTCCCACCCACGCATCAAAAGATAAGGGATACAAAATGTGTATAACCGAAACAATGTGTGAAGAATTCTAACGAAAAAATTGGAACATTGCAACCCACCAGTTCAAATTTTTTATCTTCCCCAGCTCCCGCCTCACTTTCACCCTGGTTAGCCAAGAAAATAGAGCATAATAATTGAATAACATCCCGCCGAACCTCCTGGTCCAAGCCTTCTGAAGAAGGTAGTAGAACACTGGCTGCTGCAAGCCGTGATCTGCAAAGAAGAGTGAGAAATCTTGAATGGGTATAAATAATACAATACAATATAACGAGATAGACATAATCATTAGTTCATAATCAACTTCCAGTCCAGAAACCAATCAAATTACCTGTTACGACCATCCTTCTCAACCAGATTTACAAGCAAGCCCAGAATAGCAACAAGAAAATCCAACTCATGGTCAGTTAGATGCCTATCACATAGATGGTCCTTTTCAGTTCTCAACGGATTTTCTTTTATCTGAGCAAAGGATGACGGTGAGCTGAAAGAAGGGAAATGGCCAGCAATTAACATAGACATAGCCTCCAATCCTCCATGGGCAGCAATTAATTGACAGCCAATAGGGTTGTCGTTAGTCAAATTCATCAACACCTACAACAAGACAACACAAGTTAGAGTATATATCAGTGCATATATGATAGGCATTGAGTAGAAAAAAGGGTATATGAGAGAGGATGTAAGGGAAGGGAAGGAACTGACTGAAGATGTAACTAAGTTCCTACAATCAGAAATGGGTCAGAATTAGATAGGCAGTTAATTACTCATTCAGAGTTGGTTACAGGGGTGAGGTGCTCTTCATTTCACCTTGGGCATACTTGCATTCCTTTCTGGCTACACTGACCAGAGATTCACTAAAAATCAGCTTAGCAGAATCTTATTCCTTCCCAATTGTTTCTTGTTCTTTCTCTTTTAATACCAATTGAGAAGCATACTTGTATTCCCTTCTGATTTACATTGACCGGAGATTCACTGAATAACAGTTTAGTGGGTTTGTAATTCCTATACCCTAACTAGTAACTATTTTATTCATCGTTTGTTCTCTGTCCCTTTCAATACTAGTTGAGTCTATCAACATAAGACTTTTGCACAAGAAAAAACCTGATAGGAGCTATTGCGGAAAAATAAATAATGAGGGACAATAAGAAACCTGTATACACTAGTTCTACAAATAGGCATATCAGTATACATTAGCAAAACAATACATCCAGCAGATATTTATCTAAAGTGTAATACATAGAAAACTGAAGGTTGCAACTACACATGAAACATGGATAACTACATATAATCTGACAGGTAACCAAATCACCTTCACTTAATAATCCATAATTTTATAAGAAGACATTAACGTAAATGATACATGGAACAAACTAAATCCAGTAAAATACCTTGACAGCAGTAAGGAGGCAATCAGTTAGAAGGCTGGAATCTTCTTCATAACTTATGTCAGAACTGGAACAATTGATGTTCCCATCACTCGACTCTTCTTGACTCATTTTGGTTTGCGATTGACGTTCATTTTCAAATTCTCTATTTGCATCCTTATGTTTTTTAGAATGAGTTGTTTTTTGTTTCCCTGATAGTAGGTCCCACTTAGAGGGCGCAATATCATCCTCATCAAATGCAAAGGGGTCTTGGCTATCTTCCAATATTACAACCGGGGTATGTTCCGTAAAGTGAACATTCTTCCTCGAACTACTTAGGGACGTGGACTTTTTACAGAACGAACTCTTCGATAAGCCACTGTCATCCTCATCAAATGCAAATTGATCTTGGCTATCTTCCAATATTACAACCGGGGTACCTTTCGTAAACTGAACATTCTTCCTGGAACTATTTTGGGTCATAGATTTTTTACAGTACGAACTCTTTGATAAACCACTGTCATCCTCATCAAATGCAAAGGGATCGTGGCTATCTTCCAAGACTACAACAGGGACACCTTCAGTAAAGTGAACATTCTTCTTGGAACTATTTTGGGTCGTGGACTTTTTACAGTACGAACTCTTCGATAAACTACTGCAAGAACCAGATGTGGATGAATTAATTCTCATCTTTAGTGAGTATGTATCAGTAGTTGATGTGCTGGGAGTTTCAGAAACCGAGAGTGATCTTTCCAACCGAGCACATGTCAATAGTTGGGTGTTATGAGAAAGGTTAGAATTCTTAATAGAAGAGGCCCTCTCCACACCATTGTAATTCCTACTGGAACTAATGGAGATAGGTTTATTCTCTGCAAATTCAAATGGAAGAGCATTCAAAAAATCCGAAGAAAAACTTATGTATGTGTTAGCAAGCATATCAAAATTTAAATGATTTGCCATGACTATTTTAACTTTTAGAAGCTAGAACACAACAAAAGCTTAGCATAACCCAAATAATTCGAGAGACCAAGTATAGAACACATTTAAACACAAGATATAACAATGGTAGTTATTCAATAAATCACCACACCCTGAATAAACGATCTGTGATTTTAATCATAATGGCATTGCTCACTTATTTCAGATTAAAACAATTTCTTTCCAACAGAGACAGTAAAATCAAATCAAGGGTTATCCTACCCTCTTATATTCTCATTCCCCTAACCAAATTACCACCTCCCACTATTCCTTGCCAGCCCAGAATTCACCCTGGAGTAAAAATGAATTAACATGAACTTTCTCTTTATTTACAACTCTACACGCCTCACCCATGCGTGTTTATCCTTTCACTTCCCATCCTCTTCTGAGTACATATACCTCAGTAATAAGCGCTATCACTCAATCGGCACATTTTTTTGCATGTTAATGAAAAACAGAAAGAACTAACAAGTATACCCACCTAAAAAACAATTGAAGCAATAGTTCCTATCTAGAAGAAAAGATAAGAGTATAAAGGATTTGCAGTGATTTGGAAAATTTCCACATAGAACTCTAGCACATCTAACTATGATCAGAAAACAAGAGCTTCAAGACCAGCTTATAAAAATTTAGTACCTTTATAGTCTCTTAGCTGATCCAGTTCAGAATCATCGCTGACCACAAAGAAAGGGTCATTAAGCTTGTTATCAACGGACACAGGAGAGGCACTCCGACGCAAACATAGATCTAGAAAATAAATGTTATTGGCACAGATGAGAAAGGGAAGAACTATGATCCAACTGAAAAGTAAGCTAATAAAATCATGATTACTGAGAATAAAATTATTAAATAAGGAAAGGCAGCAAGCGAGAAATTACCCGTGTATGATCATTACCTGAGAGCATTTTTATGACAATTATAATCAGCTCCGTAAAAGACAATGGGGTTGCCTTGGGACTCAATTTTCCTTTCATTCCAAGCAAATGAGTCTGTAACGAGAAAGTATAAGAATGAGATTGATAAATTAACAAGTTCACCAAGCTACAAATGCACCAAAAATTGCAGTATGCATCATGCAATACAGATGAAAAGTCACACATGCAAAATCCAAGGCAATAGAAATTAAATTAATAAAAAAAACATTTTATAAGGGGTAAAGAAAAATGCCAACCTGGTTGTCTTTGCTTAGGAAAGTAGCATTTTCCATTATCTTCAGGCACTTAAGAAGCAAGGTTAGGCTCTTTAGACGTTTTTCATTTCTCAAATCTTTGGTAGACAGAGAACTGTAGTCCTTACAATTCTGAGAGACAAATCCATGGATTTAAAAAAAAAAATCATTATTTAAGGATGCAAATATAAAAGAATTAGCGATGGATTGACAAAGTACAATATCACATCTCAAAGCAAGAAATAGCCATCAGAAAATGCTCTCCCTGTTATATAGTGTATCAATTCATGTCTACTGCAGTTTGTAAATATAGTAAATCATATATTATATTGAACTTGAACTAACATACAAGCTCACACCTTCAGATCTGAATGACAATTCATAGTGACGTCAAATACTGCATCAAGTCCTCCATGCTCCCTTAATTTTTCCTTAAAATTGCCACCAGTCTTCCGTACAGCACCAGAGGTTTCTGTGCACAAGTATTTCCCCCATAACATAACATTCAAAAAAATATAAGAAAATCAGTAGATGATTCAATACAGAAGTTCCGTAGAATAGTATGTACAGTTAGCTGGACCACAGAAGAATATTGAAGTATGTGTGTGTTAGTTCTTGATCAACTACAAGTGTCAAAAACTTACAATTTGAATTATAATTTGCATGTGGAGAAAGTGTCCAACAGAACATAATTTACATGTGAAAAATGGAAGTTTTTTATTAATTTACGTGCAGAGAAATATACATATAAAGAAAATGAGCCCTTTAGAAGTTAAGTATTAACATGCCAGATTCCATCAAATTAAGCATCACTATACATGAAATTTTATAATTTTCAATATCAGGATGGCACCTTCAGAAACTGAGAAGAAGTAATAGTAACAAGCCTGATTACAAAATCTCTTTACTAATGAGTTCTAAACCGTTAACATTGTTATACTTTCGCAAATAAAAACAGCATTAGCATTAGAAGAATCAGATAAGTAAGGGAAAATAACATATTCCGCAATGATACAACCAAATAAAAAAGGTTGAATTAAATGTTCTGTACCATCAAGAGAAATGGCAGATAAACAAGCCTTCTCCATAGTCAGCAATGTTAACCATTTTGGGCATAACTCTGGCCTCTCAATCCGACTGTTATTCTGACACGTTGCTTTTAGCTCTTTGCAATTAACTAGAACTTCTTGGACTCTAGAAAAAACTGCCATGGAACTGGAGTCCAGTTTTGACGTTGTTTTTTTTAGCATGTCATCATTCTGACGCAATGATAGAAGTTTAGAGCCAAGACTTGGTGCTTTCTCTTTGATAGTTGTGGATACAATTGGTCTTAACAACTTGATTAGAAATTGAACACAACAAGGTGATTCAAGGAGATGATCATCTTGACCCTGAGACAAAAGCATAGCCAGTAAAAATAAGGGAAAATAGTGAATATGTATATTGATAAATTAACTCCAAGTCAAATACCAGAAAAGAACTATATGCCACTGGACAATAACTTCAGAAATTGAAATGCTAAATTAAAAAATTAAAAAATAATAATAATAACTTTTTTAATTGTTATTTTATGATAAAAAATTATAACTTGGACATGGAATTTATGATTCTGAAACAATTTTAATCATAATAATTTCAATTATTAAATTATTGACTATTGATTATTCCAAATTTGTCATTCAAATGGACACTTGTGGTAAACAAATGGAAAAATAACTGTGGACTGTGTAAGTTTGGAATGTGCATGCCCAACAATATTAGTTTTGCAGATATTTTTTTCAATTGAGAAGTCTAAAACAAATCGGAGAAAGTAACCATACATCAATTTCACCGTTCTTTACAACTCAGAATCACACGATTGAAAATCTTATTTTTTTTAGGGACACAATTGAAAATCTACACATGCCGAATCTTGATACTGAAATATTAAGATTTCTTTCGAATGTAGAATCAAACGCGTGGGGAGAGAGAGAGAGAGAGATAACAAAAGAATTCCAAAAAACTTGTCATTAGTTGAAATTACAGTATAACATTCATACTGGAATTTCTTTCACAAACAAAAAAAAAACTTACATCACTAGTCAAAATGTAGAAAAGGGTTGCAGCTGCAAGATTGCTGGGAGAATCATCAAGACTGAGACCCAAAATTCCATCAACTATTGTCTTTGCCATCCTATAAATAAAGCATAATAATTCCTATATGAGAGTGAGTTCAATCCTTGCACTCAGTTCAAAATTCCAATCTAAAACTAAGAAACTAACAACTTTAACAAAAATTTAAAAATTTAAAATTCAAACTCAAGCCCAAATTCAAAATTTTGAATAAACCCCAACAAAGAAACACAACAAAAAAGAAGAAATTCAAACAAAACGCAAGATACGTTAAGATTCAAACGAAATTCAAAAGATATAGCGAAAAATTTACATACCCTTGAGAACGAAGTAGCCTTCTTTGCTGTGTTGTGGCACAAATTGACAAAAGAGAAACCAAACTAGCCCTTCTGATCCGAATCGGTTGACCTTTCCGAAGCCCATCAAGAGCGAAATTAACCTCATCATTTTGCTCCATCATCTCCCCAAACTCCTGCGCCTCCATCAACGTCGACGTCGCCGGAAACGAGAATCCGTTCTTTGTGGATGCGTTTTTTGCCCTCTTTGCCTCCCGTCGACCGCCGTATCCAAAATCGTCGATTGAATTGGGGTCGGAATCGAAGAAAGACCACTGAGAGGAAGAATCTTGAGAAGAGAAAGCGAAATCGGGGTAGAGTGGGTCTTGGGGTTGGGATTGGGAAAGGGAAAGGGACTCTGATACGTCGTCGTTTAGGGAAGAGGATGAATACGTTCCGGAAATTGATGGTTTGCGGCGATTGTATGTGCGAACAATCATTTTGGAATCGGAGATCGGTGGTTTGTGTGGTGGTTGGTGGCGACTATGTCGATGGATTTGGATTTGGCATTCTTCGACAAGATGAGGGCTTTTTGGGAAATTCAACAAAAAAGAAAAAGAAGAATGAGAAATTTTCAGGTTTCTGAGCTGAACGAAGAATTCGAAGAACAAGAAGAAGAATTGAAAGAAGAATTTGAGAAAATTTGAAATTTGTGTGTTATGAAATTGTGTGCAATTTTGAATCTGTGGGTCAGTGTAGTGTTTTTCTATCTGGTAACATACGATGAGGCTTGTTCCGTTATTTTCAACATTTGATTTGTAAAACACTTTTTCTTACTGTAGTAACTATACTTAACTAGTATGGATTTTAATTTTCAAATTTTCAACAAACTTTTTAAACAGTTTTTTTTTTTGACAAAATGAACTAATTAAACAGTTATATTTACAATGTTTTTTTTAGATAAAATCAATATAGCTTCCAAACGTAAATATTTATCTTTATGTATTTTAATTAGGAAAATGCTATTTTAATTTTTTTATTACGAATCACATGTGAACAAAACCTACTAGCGTTTGTCCCAGTGAGCTTAGCTCAATCGGTAAGGGCATTGCATAATAGGGCATTGCATAATATATGTAGGGCTGGGTTCGAACGTCGGACACCCCACTTTTTCATGTTTAAGATGTGTGAACTTCAGCCACAAAGCTATTTGATCAGAAAAAACAACTAGCGTTTTTTTTTATCAATAAGAAAACTAAAAGAGCAACTAATACTAAAAGAGAAGGAAAAAAAAAACTAAAATCTATTACTCTCTCCTTGTGTCCCTTTTGAGTTTTATATAGTTATTAAGAAAATGATTAGAATGCTAGTGTTTACTTTAATGTTAAAATGTGTTTTTTTTACTAAAACATTCTTATTAATTATAGTTAGTGAGATACTTAGATGATTAAAATACAATAAGTAAAGGTATGTTAGTTAGAACAAAAATAGTAAATGTTATATTAGTATTATAAAAGGGATAAAGAATTTAAGACAAAGAAATGTAGTAACTGGCACTTAATTTAAAACGGATGTAGTAAACGGACAAAGAAAAAAGAACATTGTTGTGTTCTTGCATTTCTTCCTTGACATGGCTCGTAATAAATGGCGGTTCTCAATTAAGAAAATATTATTTCTTACGAATAAATTGAGTGAAGAAACACAAGAGTAAATTCTTGTTGTACGCTTACACAATAAACTTAACCATGATTTATAAACAGATGTAACAACTTTGATTTATGAGATAGTCTTGTATAGTCACGAAAACCAAATATACACTGATTAGACATGTTGTCAACCATGAGTGCCATCATCGCCCACATCTTCTCAGTGGCCCTAAATTCTATCCGCACAAGCACCTTGTCTGCTTATAGGTTGCTGTCGGGTTGGGATAATGCAGTCGGTTCACTAGTCTGGAAGAAGATTTGGCAACTGCAGATTCAAAAGAGAGTTAAGGCTTTCTTGTGGTTAATTCTTGGCAAAATTACACCACAAGTCTTTTATATTATTTATGTGTAACACTTAGGTCCTTTATCTATTTTTTTTTTCTCATTTAGATGCTTTATTTTCTAGAATGTTAGCAAGTTAATCCTTTTTTCGTTTTTTATTATAAATTTTTCAGATTATTAGTAATAATTTTATTTTTTAACAAATTTTTCAATGAAAAATAAATAAATTAAACCCAGAAAAATTCTCTTATTAATAAAAAAAATTGAAACTTGGTCCTTTTTTTCTGCTCAAACAAACACGCACATACTCACAAACACATATAGTTGACGAAACTACCTTTTAACTTAGACCTTTGTTGCCATTTTGGTAGAAGAATTCTTTGTCCGAAAGAAAAACACCAAAATGGCATCCCTTCATAATTGGGATAATGGAGTTGGACAATTCTTAAATAGCACATCCATATTTATATCCATAATAATTAACAATAGGTAAATGATAGAGTTGGTTATGGAGTGTCAATCTAGTTGGGGTGTCATAACTTTCTCTTGATATTTATGCACTATGTTGCTTTATAAAAAAAGGCATAATTAACAACAATTGAAAAATGAAGGAAAGCTATGATAATCACAAAAGTTTCTTTTATGTAACCTTTTGCAAAATCGGGTTGTAACAAAATGTTAGAGAGAGAGGCTATGCCTTCTCTCTAAGCTTCTCACAGCCAATGTCCAACCCCTCCATTCTATTGGAGAGTTTTCCCCTCCGCAATGGAGGTTTGTCCCCCCTCTGCAATAGAGGCTCTTCCTTTTGTTACTTGCTGCCACCATACTCCCACCACCATCTAGATCTCGGTTTTGCTGCCATATCAACACCACCACACCTCTTCCTGCTAACAACACGGTCCTACCAGTTCCCTCCGCCAACAACATTCATGGAAGCCCTCTCTTTTGCTCTTGGTTTCCAACTGAGCAAATCAGATCTGCCCTCTGAGCTGCCTCTCCAAAATACCACGATCTCTCTCTCATTGGAGCGTCCTCCACCGGAGCCGCCACCGCATGTAAATCATATCTCCTCTACCTCGACGGAGCGGCCATCACCGGAGCCACCCACCTTGTAGAAAACTGAGTACATCCTGTCCAATCTGGATCTCGGCCTCAAAAGGCCTCCGCAGAAGCCTCCAGATAAAGCTTACACATCTTTGAAGAGTGTCCTTCAACCAGATCCATATTTGAGTTGTCTGCCGCCGAAACCTCCACGGGTGATTCTCAATTTGGGCTGTCTAGTATTGCTTGAGTTCTGCCTTATCTATTGTGTGTTTGTTGTTGTTTTTGTGTGTTATTTATGTTGTATTGTGGTTTGTGTTCTGTTTCTAAGTTTAGATAGATGCAAGCCATTGCCTCAACTGAACTTTGATGGTTGGTATCACACAAGTTTTGTTGTCCTTTATGAGGTTGAATCTAGTTTCACAACCTTTGTCTTTTACCAACAGATTTTTGTCCAGCATGACAAAGTGAACAAATATGAGACCAAGTTTAGTCAAAATGCGCGTGATGAAGCCAAAAAATGATATGTAACTGGATAGGAAAAAAGACTTTGGATTCTCACATCTCCTTTGTCAGCATTGGAAGATGGAAGTTGTTGATAGATGGACAGTTTGGTTATGAAAATTGGTTTAATTTTTCATATTTGTTTGCAAAGTTTTTGTGTCTTGAAAATCAAAGATTTAGTAGGTTTTTTCTCTTGCATTAGCTCTTCAAAATTGTTGGGAAATGTTCCTTCAATGTTAACACTAGATGTTTGTAACAATCTCTATTCTATGAAATGCTAAGCTCTTGTTTAACGTAAAAAAAATATTAAGGAAAGCTGATTTGTCTCGTCAAGAAGTAGAATATTTAAAACAACACAAATAAGCAAAATTAATCAATCGGCATGTCTATCTCATTAGACCAACATTCATCAAAGAAAATCTTATCGTGGAACTTTTGTGGGTTTATGAATCCATGGATAATTAGAAATCTTGAGAAAATAATTAATATTGAGAGACTCAACATTGTTTTTCTGATTGATACGGGAGAAGATATGTGGGGATTATGTGCTTCTATCACCACGAAAATATTGATTTTCTTATTGAAATATTTTCAATTCCTTCGGTGGTGTTGTATTTCCCAAGAAGAATACATGACTCACAAGTCTCTCTTTAAGTCTGAGTGAACTCAGTCTTATTCAGTAGAAATTTGAAATTCAGATTCTTTCTTATTTTTGGAGTCTGCATCACGTCCTAGAGAATAATTTTCTTTTCGGACGTGAATTGCAACTTTTTATCTCCAATGTCAACTAATTTAGTGGTGTAAGAGGATTCTAACAACACTTTCTTATTCTCAACAGTAGCATTTGTTTTTTAAAAATAGCATAATCATAGCAAACATGGCGCGATGCGCTAATGTTTATCCACCATTCACTTAATTCGCCAAGTAGATTGATTTAACTAAACATATCAGTGAATTTCTTTATAGTTAGGTTAGGCAACGAAGCAGCAATTTACTTTTTCATATACTTGCGGGACATATGACATGGTTTCTCATAATTGTATTAAAAATAAATTGTGAATCAGTGTCATTTCTTGATGGTGGCTACTGATTTTCATTTAGGACTATTTTGGGGTTCCTATTTTGTTGGCAGTTATAGTTACTTATTCACAGTGCGGTTCTGATTTTTGAAAATAAATTTCAAACATATTCAAAGTCGCATATGTGAATTTCTTAGTGTTGTTATTATAACAACAAACACTTCATCGTGTTCAGTATATAGATGTATTTCTATAGCCCTTTTATCCTTCTTGTATTTAGGGGCAATAAAATTCGAGTTAGTAACTTCTTTGGTAGACATGGCAGAAGGAAATGTCTTAAAATTGCTGTTTTTTGGATTTCCAAACTGTTGCATTTGGATTTCCAAATTCTATTTTGAAAGAGAATATCTACCAAAGTTGTTACTAGGTTGAGTCACGATCAGATCGCTCTCTTTAAGACGTTTCATGGCACTGCCCAAAATTGTGCAAGACAGACTATCAACCACGCCGCCTCCAGGATAAAACAAGCACAACTACAGCTGTGCCGTGAACTACTGCACCGTAGAAAACCATTCAAGAATTACACCTCCAA
The DNA here is from genome assembly GCA_018208015.1 of Medicago ruthenica. NCBI lineage: Eukaryota > Viridiplantae > Streptophyta > Magnoliopsida > Fabales > Fabaceae > Medicago > Medicago ruthenica. Next base: position 71,660,354 of record CM031374.1, read on the forward strand.
TATGGTACTAAGACCACTCTTTTAATACTGAAACCAATCAATTATGGTACTATCACCACTCTACTATGGTATTGTGACCATTTAAATATGGTGTTACCACCATTCTAACTTTTAACATCTCCAAATGTCAATATGGTATTTCAACCACTCAAATATGATGCTACCATCATTCTAACATCTAACTTCTTTAAGAATTTAAGAAAATATATTTTTAAGATCATTCTTATTATACCAAAAAAAAGATTATGATCTTAAAATATTATTTATTCAAAATGGACATAAATTATCGAAGGGATTGTGCTATTAAGACCATTCTTAATTCTGAAGGGACTTTTTATCTAAAGAGACTATGGTCTTAAGAACACTCTCAAATCCAAAGGGACAGAAAGAGGATATGAGGAGAAGAATAGCTCGTTAACACAAGCTAGAGGGAGAAGAGATAAAGAGTTATCGACAACTCAATATAACTTTTTGGTGTGTGGAATGCACTGTGTGAGTTCTTGATGTTAGTCAAAAGTAAGTATATTTTTATATCGTTTCCACAGGGATTAATGCGATATCATAAACCGTTCAACATCGATTATCATGTTAAGTTAAGGGTTCAATCAAGTATTTGTTATACTATTCGACTTTAAAGACATTAATAAAAAAGGAGAGTAATAGGGCATAAAAAGTGTTAGGATTAAAGTTCGTCAATCAAACGTCGATTATATTCGAATGATCATAAATATGGATTCTAGCTTTTCTTATATACGATATTATCACGTATCACTCAACAACATCATTCGTGTACAAATGACGTTGTGAGATCGATCGTATCTCAATCTATTAAACGATTCGAAAGCTTTACGTTCAGACACTTTGTGTGATTATCAAAACCAAATTTCATGTCTAGAATTTCTTATTTTGATAGAGTATTATTCTAAACTTAGATTCAAAAGTATTTTTCAATATCATTTAAATTAAACATAATAATGGAAAGCAAGAATAAACTCAGTGATATATAAAAGGCTAGAATCATATATTTAAGAGATCAAAAGTTTACATCTAAGAGTGATTGATTACCTATAATGCCAACAAAGGAGATTAGTTGTTCATGTTCATGACAACAATACAAAAGTGGAAAGGAAGATGGAGATCCAAAGCTAAGACTTGATTTCTCAAAGTTTCTTAGTTAATCTACACTTAGATCACTTTTGCTCAATGAAGAATGCCTCTTTTTAGCCCTATTCTCTTTCTGGAAGTAAAAACTATATCTGAAAAATGAGCTAAAAGGCTTTTATACAACTGATTTTTATAAGGCTCGCTACAGTGATGAGTTGGTCGCTGTAGCGACGGAAGATTTCTTGGCCAGTGGGTTTGCTCCACGTCAGCAAACGAGGTTCAAACCGCCCTTGGTATAGCGACCAGATCCATCGCTGTAGCGATGGAACCTTCATTTCTCCCTGCCTAAGCTCACTGTAGCGACCAGATCCATCGCTGTAGCGATGAATCCTCAGTTTTTCCCTGCCTAAGCTCGCTGTAGCGATGAAGCCTTATCAAATCTTCATGTTTCTTTGCTCAGTTCCAGGTCCTAGCATGAAATTTCCTGCATAATAGATGGGGTAAGACATAGGATCACTAATTTGACATTTAATCATAAATTATGAGCTTATCCTATGATAACTTGCAAAACAAGTAACATAAGTGTCTAAAAATATATCAAAAGATAACTTCTTTTTAGCACTTATCAGTTCTCTACTTATAGAGAAAATTCACAACTAATAAGTGAGAAACTTTGGGAACAAATAATACATTAATTTGGGATTAAGAAATTCACATATTAAATCTAGTAAAAAAATATCTCAAATTGAGTATCAAAATATATCATATTGAGTACAAAAATATATTATTCCGTACAAAAAAATATTATTGAGTATCGAAATATATTTCAGATCACGTACAAAAATATATTAGATTGCATACAAAAATATTTCAGATTGTGCACCAAAATATTTTAGATTGCGTTAAAAATATATTTTAAAGTAAAACTTGGGGATTAAGAAACCACTTTCCAATAATGATTAAATTAATTACTTAATTTAACATTTCCAAATAATAAAATATATAAATATATATTTTTTCTCTCGTGCTTATTTCGTTCACATAATTATGTACTCCCTCTTAGGGGTACACCCCCACTATATAAACATTACTAATGTGTGTTTCATCCGATGTGGGACTTCCACTTTTTTTCAATTCACACAACACTAGTTCTACCCAACATGAGAATTTGTGTTTAGTCTTTTAACTCAATTTCCACACATATTCCAACAGACGAGTTGCAAACCAATATACTAGGTATATAATTTGTGCACACACCATCTATTTTGATTCGAAAACAATTGTTTTAAGTGTTTTCTCTGACCATTATTTACGTGAACCGATTCTCGAAGCTAATTTTCTTAAGCAAATCAAAAATTTTATAAAAAAAACTTTAAACACATTTTCTCTCTTTTTTCTTTATTAAGGGGAAAAGAGAAAAAGACAAGAAAAAGACTAAGTAATTCGCTGCCTTAATGCCTTAAAGATGTCTCCAAGTAAAATGATATCTAATTGAGGAGGAGGAGATGTCCATATTTTCAAGGAGTTGGCGTTGGTAGCACCAAACTTGGCCAACCAATCAGCACATTCATTGTCTTCTCGTAAGGTATGAGTAAAGGAAACTACCAAATGAAGAGAAGCTAACTTTCTAATTAAAGAGAGTAAAGTTGCATGTGGATGAAAATCATTCTTGTGTAGTATCTGCAGTCAAATCCAAAGTTGTCTGAGAATCAGATTCCAAGATGATAGACCTATAACCAAGATCCCAAGCCATTTGAAGACCTCTTCATATAGCTGAAAGTCCAGCCAATAAATTAGAAGCTCTACCACAAGATCGAGAAAAACCATGAATCCAGACATCGCGATCGTTCCTCAAAAGACCTTCAAAACCTGCATTGTCAGGATTGCCAAAAGAAGAGCCGTCCACATTTACTTTAGTATAACCTTCTAGGGGAGGATACCAACGAACATGACGCACCACACGATGCTTATTGGCAGGACCAAGAGCAACAACCATGGAGCAATGATAAGAGAATATACTATTGACAGAAGCTCAATGATATTTTTTCACATTTTGAAAAATCTCTTCATTTTTATTCCGCCATATCTCAAAACAAGTTACTATGAACATAGTGTCCGTCTCAATAGTAGAATGGTGTTTAAACCACTTTTGACAATCTTGCATGTAAAAATCATTAGGATAAGTGGAACGAAAATACCTCCAAATAAACATTGTGCTGGGACAATCATGAAGAGTGTGCATATCACTTTCTACAACCGCACCACACCTTTGACAAGTTGTGTTAGTGGTAAGATGGCGTAAGCCTCTGAAGGCATTAGTAGGAAGACTGTCATGCATCACTAGCCAACAAAAATGTCTGAGGTTTTCAGCAATTGGTAACCTCCAAATCCAACTCCAAGAAGTAGTGGGTGTAACAAATTGAGATGAGTTTTGATCCAACCACCTATATCCATGACTCGCCGAATATATACCATTAGGTGAACCACTCCAAATGAGCCTATCATCGGTGTCATGATCAATGGTAATACTATGAATACAATCTTGGTAGAAGGAAGGAAGATTGGTATAGAGTCTTCTAAAGTGCCGGTCTCTATTCTCCCACAAATCACAAAGACGAAGATTAGTGTCACTAATGTGAACATAAGGTACAACATTATAGAGATAAACATTATCGATCCATTTATCATACCAAATGGATATATGGCCTTTCGAAACTCTGCAAATAAAATTCGACCCTAAGATTTCCACTGCCTTTATGGTAGCACGCCAAATGCAAGAATTTACAAGCTTGAAAGGAGTATGAAAGATATGAGTGTCTAACAAATATTTGTTCTTAAGCACCTGAACCCAAAGCTTTTGTGGTTGGTGCAAAATGTCCCAAATGTGTTTTCCTAGAAGAGAGATTTCTCTTTGCACCGACCTTCATAATTTCCCCCAATTTCAATCCCTCGTATATCTAATATAATCGTTTACATTCAAGTTAACTATCAATGATACGTGTTTGACTAGCTAAATATTTTTTCCGTCACTTACCTTCCTATTTATTTTATTCATTATCCTTTCTCCTTTTACTTCCTCCATAACATTAACGAGTATAAAATAAAATAATTATGAAAAGCATAGCCAACAAATTGATCATAAGACTATTGTAGCTTATACAACAGCCAAACAATGTCAATTATCTCCTCTTTGTGTTTGTATTGTCCTGCATTGCTGCATTCCTGCTGTCATACCCCATTTTTTGACCCATTTTCGTCTCGTTTTACTTATTGTCTCGTTTTACGCATTTTTTTAAAGGCCGAAAATTTTCGTCGTTTCAGACGAAATTTCGGCAGGGAGGTATTTTAAAATACCTCATGTCAATTTTTGTCTCGTTTATTTATTTATTTTTATTACGTTTTATTTTTACTTTCAGTTTTTATTATCATTAATTTTTATTTACCTTTATTACCATTTTATTTATTTCTTTTTTTTATTATTATCATTTTTATTATTTTACTATTATTATTATTATTTTTTATTTTTTGCATTTTTTGTCCAAAAGTCCAAGTCAACAGTCAACACAGTCCAACACCAGCACAGGGGCGCCCCTTTCACCAGATTTTTCATCATTTCTCATCATCACAAATCCACCAAAATCTGCAGAAAAATCCAGCAAATCCTCCCACATTTAATGCTTGCAGAAATCTTATCCCTAATCCCAGGAAAACCAACTTGCAAGTTATGACAAGCAGCTCAAAACAATTCTATAAAACAGGGATCATCAACAGAACACAAAGGAGAGAAGAAATTTTGAGAAGAAAATTTGGACAAGCAGATTTTTTAGCAAAGCCAACAAACACAAAAGCTCCCAACACAAACAGCAACATAACAAGCACACACTCACCACCCAGCAAGCCCCACGTCCCAGCCACACCCTACACTCTCACACAACACAACCAGCAACATACCCTCACCCACACCAAAACAAAAACTCACGCCCCCCTCTTACATAAACACCACAACACAGCAAGGCAAAAACGCAAGGCTAACCCCAACCCAAACCCACAAACCCACACGACCCCCACTCGTCCCAGAACCAACAGCAACGCTCACAAAACACAACCCACACCACCACAACCCAGCCCTCACGCACAAACTCACGTCCCAGCCATACACTACCACACGAACCCACGTAAAAACACAACAAACGCACGGCTAACACACACACACAGCAAACAGACCACACACACACGCACATAACAACACAAGAGCAAAGCAAGGCCGAACCAAAACAAAGAGGAAAAGGTGAAATTTTTTGTTATTTTAAAACCTAGATCTACACCTTTTTGTAAGGATTTTGAAAAAAAAACAAGTTCGGATTTGGAAGGAGAAGAGAAAAGGATGTTAGAAAAGGTGGTTTGTTTTTAAAAAAGGGGATTTTTTTTTACTCCGGCGCGGTGGCGCCGCCGTTTAGGCCGGCGGCCACCACGCCGGAACACCTCACACGGCCGAACAAAGAGGGGAGAGAGAAGGAGAATTTCGGCCAAGAGAGGGAAAGAAGAGAGAGAAGTGAATGAAAGAATGAGAGAAATGTGAAGGGTTGGGGTATATATACCCCCTCCCTGATTCGGTGTGAGAGGGTGTACGCGTTAGCGTACACCCACGCCCTCTTGAACCTCTGATTTTTAATCATACGGCCCTGGCTTACTTTCCCCTGTGATCAGATCAGGGCCGTCTGATTAATCAGACGGCCCAGATTAATTTACGCAGGCCCAATACATTTTGAGCCTTTTTCTTTCAATCTGATTTATTCTTTGCTACTAACACCCCCCAGTCTTATTTTTTACACCTCCCTAATTTTTATTTCTTTTATTTTCTTTGCAAATTTTATTTTTTTCTTTTTATTATTATTTCCTTTTATTGTTTTATTGTTTTTTAACATCTCATTTATTTATTTACCTATCATATTATCTCATGCATTTCATTTTATTTCTATTTTGTTCATTTTATTTTGCATCTTTTTATGTCATTAGCATATACATTTAGGAACAAAACGTTTAAATATGCATTGCATTATATTTTATTTTCTTAGTTTAATTCATAATCCAAAAACAAAAATCTTTTTATTTTTGATCCAACAATCGTTTTTTTATTTATTTCTCTCGCGTTTAGTTTATTTCATCGCACTTAATTTCTTTTTAACTCCGAGTAAAAAATCATAAAAAACCAAAAACATTTCAAATATTCAAAAACTTCATCAAAAATATTCTTCATTAACAAAGCCTTGGATTTCAAACCAAGCAATTTTATTTTAATCAAACTTCAATCAATCTTAATCATATTAGACTTTATTTTTGCAATTAAAATCAATCAAACTTCATTCACTCGCCACTTTGGCTCATTTTATCTTTCACAAACATTTTCAATCTTTAAAATCAACATAACAAATCACCCATTAATAGCCCGAACTACATCGGTTTTGATCCCATTTGGGTATGTAGGCAAAGGACTTTGTCCTTCCAAACCAACCAAACAAAAATCAACGAAAACAACAAAAACATTTTTCTTTCTTGTTTCAATAAACAACAAGCTTGTTCATTTTGGTTGCAACAACTAATTTGAACAATTTCCTTTCTTTTCATTTGAGTTCTAAAAAACGAGCGTTTTGACAGTTTATACTTTTTTCCTCAAAATTCAAGCGAAACTTGAATGAAAAATGGTGGTTTGACGTATGTCTCTCCTTTCCCCGATCGGATAAACACTTGACGTATGTCTCATTGCTTAGACGATCGTCATTCTTTTCTAGCTTCCCCAAAAAATATGTTTTTTAAATTCAAACAAAACTTGAATGAAAAAGGGTGGTTTGACGTATGTCTCTCCTTTCCCCGGTTGTACGAATGCTTGACGTATGTCTCGTTGCTCGGACAATCGTCATTCTATTTTCAACGCGTCCAACGCACTTTAACCTTTCTTGGTCCCTCGCGACCAATTTGAACTTTTCTTGGTCCCTCGCGACCAAATTTGAACCTTTCTTGGTCCCTCGCGACCAATTTGAACCTTTCTTGGTCCCTCGTGACCAATCCAACTTTTCTTGGTCCCTCGCGACCAAATTTGAACCTTTCTTGGTCCCTCGCGACCAATTTGAACCTTTCTTGGTCCCTCGTGACCAATCCAACTTTTCTTGGTCCCTCGCGACCAAATTTGAACCTTTCTTGGTCTCTCGCGACCAATTTAAACCTTTCTTGGTCCCTCGTGACCAATCCAACTTTTCTTGGTCCCCCGTGACCATTTTAAACTTTTCTTGGCCCCCGTGGTCAATTCAAACATTGTACGCCTCCGTGCGTTTGTCATTTTGGCCCTTGTGGTCAATCCGAACTTTTCGTGCCTTTGCACGTTTTCTTTCAACTTTTACGCCTTGTGCGAATTTAACGCCTCCGTGCGTTTGTCTTTATTTTCAAGCTTTTTTACGCCTCTGTGCGTCTGTCTTTTTTATTTTCAAAACATTCACGCCTTGCGCGAGTTCATCGCCTTAGCGTCCATCTTTCATCATGTTAAAGCTTTGTATGTCTTCGTACGTTTCAAAACCTTTGTTCAAGTCCGAGTGCAAAACTTTTTATCAAATCATTTACTTTTATGCATTGTCGTCAATGGCAGTTCGGCAACAACCCGAACAGTTGACATTTACTTTTCATTTCTCGTCGTCAATGGCAGTTCGGCAACAACCCGAACAGTTGACATTTATTTTCACTACTTTCTCTTTTTTTCAAACTTTTTCGCTCGGACGCGAACAAATCTTTTTTAACTAAGACGAACCAGCGTACAAACTTTTTCTATTCAAGAACTACGTATGTAACATCCCGCCTAAGACTCGAATATTAATAAATATTGAGACGATGTATCGGAATGTTTTAAGCAAAGGACAATTTGGTAAATTGTCAGTTAATGGGTTATTTACGTGGCAAGGGTAATATTCCGCTTGGATGTATCGATTAACAGTGTTGGAAACTTGTTAAGCAAGAATGGCAAACTTGTAATAAGTGGCATGGCGTTTTAGTAATTATTTGAAAAGGAGAGATTGTTTAAGAAGAAGAACAAGATATTTCTTGTTCATTCCTTTTCTCTTTCACTCACTCAATCAACTCTCATTCTCTCCCTCTTCCTCTCTACACACACGCCCCCATCTCTCCTTCTCTCACTCATCAAGATTTCAATTCAATTCATGAGAGAAGTTTGGCAAAGCAAACTTGTGTGGAAGGCTAGAGCAAAGGAAAGAAACAAGGAGTATTGAAGAAGAACCAAGAGAAGAGAATAGAGGAGCAAGCTTGGGTTATGATTGGAAGCTAGGATTTGAGGAAAAGTTGGCAAGCTAGCAATCAAGGTGAGCTCCACTAAGTTTTATACCCATTTAGGGGTAAATTTTGAGGTTTATGAGGAAAGGTATAAACATGATGATTTTGCCTAGATTTGTAATAGTTAGTTTCCCTATTGTTAATACTTGTTATGCTATGATCATATATGTTGAAAACCTTTGATTTTGATGTACAAATGCTTGCTGGACTGTGTTGGAACTTAAAACTCGTTTTTGAACTTTCTGGAACAGTTACAGGGACTGCAACCCCTGGATTCATCGTGCCACGATGGCTTTCATCGTGCCATGATCATACTGATCAGGCAGCCATCGTGCCACGATGGGTGGCTGGCGTGCCACGAAAAAGCCAGCAATGCACCCCTTTTTGAAATGTGTTTTTCTAGCCAGAAATCATCCGCACAGCGCCAGTATGCCTTTGTGTATTTAAAAATGGAAGAATAGATCATGGTATGCCTTGTATTAACATGAGTGTGGGGTTAGAAACATAACATATCATTGAGGATTAACCTCATTAAGATTCAAGGAATCATTTAAGACAATGGGTAGAGTTATCCCTAAGTTATCAAGTAAGATATAGGGGCTTAGTTCCCAACCTTTAGACAAAGGCTTATGAGAATGATACGTCAAGAACCTATTATAGGTTAAAGAGATTTAGAATGGTACTCATCATGTACTAAGTACAAGAATGAATCTATGTTTATAGTTAAGAACCTTGCTAGGTTAAGCATTTAAGAACGATTTACTTAAAGAATGCATTAGATATGCACAAGAAAGACGAAACGTAATAGTTATGCCTATGATTGAAAGTAAGAACTTAATGATAATGAAATATGAAAACGTGTTCATCAGACTCCGGGATACGCCGGATGGGATTTCTCCGAAAGGGCTATCCACACGTAATTTATAAGACGATATTAAACGTGTTCATCAGACTCCGGGTTTCGCCGGATGGGACTCTTCCGAGAGGATTGTCCACACGTATGTTAAAAGACTTAAGCATGTCCAGCAGGCTCCGGGATTCGCCGGATGGGACTTCTCCGAGAGGGTTGTCTACATGCAAGTTGTGTCCAGCAGGCTCCGGATTATGCCGGATGGGGCTTCACCGAGAGGGTTGCCTACACAAAGATAAGAGGAGTCCGGTGTTAGCCTGATATGATAGGAATTTCACCGGTATGATGGGAGATGTACTTCGGGGTTACTCCACCCGGATGCACTCCGTAAAATGAACCAAGATAATGATTGTTTGTTCAACCCTAACTTCTAACTTAACGTGATATGAAAAGATGATACGAATATGAAATGAATACGTATATCTTATATGTAATTATGAGATATGATGATTAGTTCCTAGTGAACGAGATGTGGTCATAGGATGTCCCCAAGATCACTACGTATAAGACTAAGATAAGAATATAGTATGAAATGCAAAGATAAAGACATGTAGCGATCCTAGGTTTCCCCTCGATCGCGAATTATGTAGAGAAAGACGGCGATCATAGGTATCCCCAAGATTGCCGAGAGTAGGCACGGCGACCCTAGGTTTCCCCCCCGTGGTTGCCAACAGTAGGTAGGGTAGGAGCTCACTGAGACATTATGTCTCATCCCTATCCTTCTGGTGCAGGTTCATAGGTTAGCAAGTGATGTTCATGAAGATCTTCAGGAAGACGCCGGATGGAGTGCAGATGCTCGTCAAGGCAGGCTCAGGAGGTTGACAGATTTTATGTTTGTATATGAAAGTGTATTTTATGTTATTTGGATATTTATGTAAACGAGCAAATTGTACTCATTCAGTGGTTTGTATATTTTAATTATTGTAAATTTTAATGTACCCGATATCAGATTAACGCACATGCTAACATACTAGTTAAAGTTAGTATGGGTGTTACAATTGGTATCAGAGCACGTCGATTCAGACCGTGCCTTGGGTCATTAAAGTTTCAATAAAAGTAGTGGGACCATTGGGTTCCGGATATTGTTCTAAAGGTCACATCTAGTTGAGCCTGATCAACTCAACCTAGTATATGACAGTTAGGATATATGTCCGAGAGCTGAATGTGACCAAGGAGGAATGAAGTCTATGAAGAGCGAAGATTAAGGTGACATGATTTTAAGACGGATTTAGCGAAGAAGTAATCAATGCCAAATGGTGGCCATCGAACAGTGAAGTGACTAAGTCTGTTTAGTGCAGAATTTCAAGAAGGTCAGAAATATTTAAGGATAAGGTGAAGAGCCTTGACCCAGGTGGACGCATCGTTGGATGATGCCTAGTATGCGGAAGACATAAGGATTAAGGAATCATCGAATGCTCTAGGGAATGACGTGGAATCTTGACAGGAACCGTAGTTTGAGAAGTTAGAGTGAAGTGTGGACTAAGTAACAATTCTGAGTACAGAGTTGGAGAATCGAACTTTAATCGGATGAGATTTTAATGTTCGGACAGTTAAGAGAATTAATTATGGATTACGTGAGTTATTTGGACAGATGAAACTAACCACTCAAGTGTGGTTAATGAGTATGAACCACAAGTAAGTTTGACCTCATCAGATCAGCCACGTCTACTGAACCAGATTTGTGGAATAAGAAAAGGAGATGACATGCAGCCTAAGAACTAAGATGGATGAATAAGTAGTAACAATAAGACTCGTTGCATGTCAAAGCGTGAATCAAATTTTTGGATGTATCCTAATGGTAAGAAGATTAGAAGAAAGAGAAGCTAGACTGAAATTTTACTTAATGAAGGTTGGATAATAAATAATAAGTTGCTGGAATTTATTATGCTGATAGATGAATTAAGTTGAACACTCTTGATTAGACGGACAATGTTGAATTTCCCTGATTGGTTAAAGAAGGTAAGTTCAAGATAACACAAGATTATAGTAGACCAGTGTTGAAGGATGATCGGGATTTGAGCCGAGAATTATGTTGAGATTTTAATATACGGCGGATCGTCTTGAACATGAAAGTTTAGGATTGAGATTAATGCTAAGGAGTTGTATGCTCCCCATTGAAGAGGTTTCTTTCCACAAATATTATAGAACAGAAAGAGATCACCTCGTGTTGATAAGTTTCCGAGGGCAGTAATAAGGCATAGTTTTGAATTGTGAATACAATAACGAGATACTGGAGGAATCCAATAGATCATGATAATATGCGAAAGTTTAAGATCGATTAATCGAGCACTCGAAGAAACGCAACCTATGTTGGGAATTCTAGAGAACTGGTAAGAATTTGGAACTGTCAGGACGGATTGTTCTGTAGAAACTCAAGGGTAACTTAAGGGACATGATAGAGCTAAAGAGACCAAAGTTGTCCCGGAAAGAATGTGGATATGAAATCAGTACGGATGAAGAAAGAGCGAATAGTAACAAGACTTAGATGAAAGATATGAACCTTCAGAAGCCACAAGTGTTTTTAGAAGTTGCCACAAATGAATGTATATGAATTTAAGCTGCTTCAGATATATTTTCCGGTCGGGTTTCTACAATGTTTAATGATTCTACATGAAGAGCTGACCAAGAGAAATGGTAACGTCAGACAAACTTGTTACAGTGATTACAAAGTTTTAGAGTAAAAGGATTGATCGATGGAATTTTATGTGACAATAGTGAAGTCTTCCTCCGATGCTAACTCGGTGTTAGAAATCAGAGTGGCGCAGCGGAGTGGTAATCCAAGAATGATATAATGAACAACGCTAAGTTGAGGCTTAGAGTATGAGAAGATGTTAAGTTCTTAATTCCTATTATACGGGATAGTAGTAAGTATAAGCGAATTAGATATATCATGAGTTCTAATGGAAGGTTATGGAAGTTAAGTTGATGAATACCTTAAACCTCGAAATCCATGAGGAATGAAATATTTGAATTTGAGGCTTTGATCAGATACGACAATGCAGAGGCGATGAGTTTAATTCCATGTAGTAACTATGTCATGTTAACCTATATTAACCGAAGATTTTGGAAAGTCTTGGACTTAATGTTCACCAGTAAAGGACGGAGAACTTTTACGTAGATTTAAAGTTACTCCTAGACCACGGTAAAGGGCTGCGTAATATCAGGATTACGACTAAAGGATTAAAGACTGAGTGTGCTATTTGGGTAGTAATCAAGTAGGGTTTTCTGTTGAAACTAAGGATCTTGAATTCGACGTCCAGAATGAGATATAAGTTTGTGAAACCGGTGAATTGTGACCGTAAATTTACATTATCGGTTGTTGTATACTTAAGAATACACCTGAGTAACATTGGCGGGGCAAACCTGGCAAGCCAGTCAAAAGGCAAATCCCGAATGTTACGAAATGAGTTAAGAGTAAGAAAAGATTCCCAATTGATGTGGTAGTGTCTCAAATGTGTTAAGATTAAGAATGATGTCCCGTTAGTCGGACAAAGATGAGGTAATGTAAAGTGTACACGTGCTCGCTTATGTATGTAAGTTATATGCTATGAAATATATTATATAATGATATGTGAGACGACCTAAGCCACTCATCACATAGACTGAACTCCTATAAGTTTGGGAATATAGGTGAAGAAAACATTTACGCTACGACAAGAAAAACGAGAATAAGTTGTGACAAGAACAATGGGAGATTGGCAAACTCCTAGTATGAAGAATGATTTCTAAGTTATTGAGATAGGTAACGACATGAATCCATCGAAATAGAACGCGGGTAATCAGTAAGATTTCGCGAGCCCTTGAGGAATTCTGTAGTGGAAGTAATGATTAAGATTATGGAAAGTAATACACCAAGATGCCTCCTCCTTGTATTTGTATAATGGAGGTAGTGCGGTGGTTTTACTCTCATTAAAGAATGGTATATTTATGGTAAAACCATACATGTAGGATGCCGTTGTACAAGGCAAAGATCGAGTATAAGAATTCAATGGAATCGTCGAGGATAATAAGAAAGTCCAATATCGTCAAGGTAAGATTACGCGAACTATGACGAGATTATAAGATTCAACACAAGTGTTAAGATTGAATAACTCTAGTTTGGGTTTGCAAGGAGTGTATGAACAAGGATATAGTCAACAAGTTGGATGCGATGGTTCGGATAACCTCATATTCTACTACGCAAGAAAGTGTAATGCACATCAGGTGCTTCAGATAACAAAAGATTGTCGAATACATTCGCCTTATAGAATTGAAATCTAAGGGATTCCGACAAATAAGATGAACTAGAGTCTTGACTTATGAAGGAAGTAGTATGTGAGATTAATTCATGTATGATAATGGATTCTAAATTTCGAGGACGAAATTTCTTTAAGGGGGGTAGATTGTAACATCCCGCCTAAGACTCGAATATTAATAAATATTGAGACGATGTATCGGAATGTTTTAAGCAAAGGACAATTTGGTAAATTGTCAGTTAATGGGTTATTTACGTGGCAAGGGAAATATTCCGCTTGGATGTATCGATTAACAGTGTTGGAAACTTGTTAAGCAAGAATGGCAAACTTGTAATAAGTGGCATGGCGTTTTAGTAATTATTTGAAAAGGAGAGATTGTTTAAGAAGAAGAACAAGATATTTCTTGTTCATTCCTTTTCTCTTTCACTCACTCAATCAACTCTCATTCTCTCCCTCTTCCTCTCTACACACACGCCCCCATCTCTCCTTCTCTCACTCATCAAGATTTCAATTCAATTCATGAGAGAAGTTTGGCAAAGCAAACTTGTGTGGAAGGCTAGAGCAAAGGAAAGAAACAAGGAGTATTGAAGAAGAACCAAGAGAAGAGAATAGAGGAGCAAGCTTGGGTTATGATTGGAAGCTAGGATTTGAGGAAAAGTTGGCAAGCTAGCAATCAAGGTGAGCTCCACTAAGTTTTATACCCATTTAGGGGTAAATTTTGAGGTTTATGAGGAAAGGTATAAACATGATGATTTTGCCTAGATTTTTAATAGTTAGTTTCCCTATTGTTAATACTTGTTATGCTATGATCATATATGTTGAAAACCTTTGATTTTGATGTACAAATGCTTGCTGGACTGTGTTGGAACTTAAAACTCGTTTTTGAACTTTCTGGAACAGTTACAGGGACTGCAACCCCTGGATTCATCGTGCCACGATGGCTTTCATCGTGCCATGATCATACTGATCAGGCAGCCATCGTGCCACGATGGGTGGCTGGCGTGCCACGAAAAAGCCAGCAATGCACCCCTTTTTGAAATGTGTTTTTCTAGCCAGAAATCATCCGCACAGCGCCAGTATGCCTTTGTGTATTTAAAAATGGAAGAATAGATCATGGTATGCCTTGTATTAACATGAGTGTGGGGTTAGAAACATAACATATCATTGAGGATTAACCTCATTAAGATTCAAGGAATCATTTAAGACAATGGGTAGAGTTATCCCTAAGTTATCAAGTAAGATATAGGGGCTTAGTTCCCAACCTTTAGACAAAGGCTTATGAGAATGATACGTCAAGAACCTATTATAGGTTAAAGAGATTTAGAATGGTACTCATCATGTACTAAGTACAAGAATGAATCTATGTTTATAGTTAAGAACCTTGCTAGGTTAAGCATTTAAGAACGATTTACTTAAAGAATGCATTAGATATGCACAAGAAAGACGAAACGTAATAGTTATGCCTATGATTGAAAGTAAGAACTTAATGATAATGAAATATGAAAACGTGTTCATCAGACTCCGGGATACGCCGGATGGGATTTCTCCGAAAGGGCTATCCACACGTAATTTATAAGACGATATTAAACGTGTTCATCAGACTCCGGGTTTCGCCGGATGGGACTCTTCCGAGAGGATTGTCCACACGTATGTTAAAAGACTTAAGCATGTCCAGCAGGCTCCGGGATTCGCCGGATGGGACTTCTCCGAGAGGGTTGTCTACATGCAAGTTGTGTCCAGCAGGCTCCGGATTATGCCGGATGGGGCTTCACCGAGAGGGTTGCCTACACAAAGATAAGAGGAGTCCGGTGTTAGCCTGATATGATAGGAATTTCACCGGTATGATGGGAGATGTACTTCGGGGTTACTCCACCCGGATGCACTCCGTAAAATAAACCAAGATAATGATTGTTTGTTCAACCCTAACTTCTAACTTAACGTGATATGAAAAGATGATACGAATATGAAATGAATACGTATATCTTATATGTAATTATGAGATATGATGATTAGTTCCTAGTGAACGAGATGTGGTCATAGGATGTCCCCAAGATCACTACGTATAAGACTAAGATAAGAATATAGTATGAAATGCAAAGATAAAGACATGTAGCGATCCTAGGTTTCCCCTCGATCGCGAATTATGTAGAGAAAGACGGCGATCATAGGTATCCCCAAGATTGCCGAGAGTAGGCACGGCGACCCTAGGTTTCCCCCCCGTGGTTGCCAACAGTAGGTAGGGTAGGAGCTCACTGAGACATTATGTCTCATCCCTATCCTTCTGGTGCAGGTTCATAGGTTAGCAAGTGATGTTCATGAAGATCTTCAGGAAGACGCCGGATGGAGTGCAGATGCTCGTCAAGGCAGGCTCAGGAGGTTGACAGATTTTATGTTTGTATATGAAAGTGTATTTTATGTTATTTGGATATTTATGTAAACGAGCAAATTGTACTCATTCAGTGGTTTGTATATTTTAATTATTGTAAATTTTAATGTACCCGATATCAGATTAACGCACATGCTAACATACTAGTTAAAGTTAGTATGGGTGTTACAATTGGTATCAGAGCACGTCGATTCAGACCGTGCCTTGGGTCATTAAAGTTTCAATAAAAGTAGTGGGACCATTGGGTTCCGGATATTGTTCTAAAGGTCACATCTAGTTGAGCCTGATCAACTCAACCTAGTATATGACAGTTAGGATATATGTCCGAGAGCTGAATGTGACCAAGGAGGAATGAAGTCTATGAAGAGCGAAGATTAAGGTGACATGATTTTAAGACGGATTTAGCGAAGAAGTAATCAATGCCAAATGGTGGCCATCGAACAGTGAAGTGACTAAGTCTGTTTAGTGCAGAATTTCAAGAAGGTCAGAAATATTTAAGGATAAGGTGAAGAGCCTTGACCCAGGTGGACGCATCGTTGGATGATGCCTAGTATGCGGAAGACATAAGGATTAAGGAATCATCGAATGCTCTAGGGAATGACGTGGAATCTTGACAGGAACCGTAGTTTGAGAAGTTAGAGTGAAGTGTGGACTAAGTAACAATTCTGAGTACAGAGTTGGAGAATCGAACTTTAATCGGATGAGATTTTAATGTTCGGACAGTTAAGAGAATTAATTATGGATTACGTGAGTTATTTGGACAGATGAAACTAACCACTCAAGTGTGGTTAATGAGTATGAACCACAAGTAAGTTTGACCTCATCAGATCAGCCACGTCTACTGAACCAGATTTGTGGAATAAGAAAAGGAGATGACATGCAGCCTAAGAACTAAGATGGATGAATAAGTAGTAACAATAAGACTCGTTGCATGTCAAAGCGTGAATCAAATTTTTGGATGTATCCTAATGGTAAGAAGATTAGAAGAAAGAGAAGCTAGACTGAAATTTTACTTAATGAAGGTTGGATAATAAATAATAAGTTGCTGGAATTTATTATGCTGATAGATGAATTAAGTTGAACACTCTTGATTAGACGGACAATGTTGAATTTCCCTGATTGGTTAAAGAAGGTAAGTTCAAGATAACACAAGATTATAGTAGACCAGTGTTGAAGGATGATCGGGATTTGAGCCGAGAATTATGTTGAGATTTTAATATACGGCGGATCGTCTTGAACATGAAAGTTTAGGATTGAGATTAATGCTAAGGAGTTGTATGCTCCCCATTGAAGAGGTTTCTTTCCACAAATATTATAGAACAGAAAGAGATCACCTCGTGTTGATAAGTTTCCGAGGGCAGTAATAAGGCATAGTTTTGAATTGTGAATACAATAACGAGATACTGGAGGAATCCAATAGATCATGATAATATGCGAAAGTTTAAGATCGATTAATCGAGCACTCGAAGAAACGCAACCTATGTTGGGAATTCTAGAGAACTGGTAAGAATTTGGAACTGTCAGGACGGATTGTTCTGTAGAAACTCAAGGGTAACTTAAGGGACATGATAGAGCTAAAGAGACCAAAGTTGTCCCGGAAAGAATGTGGATATGAAATCAGTACGGATGAAGAAAGAGCGAATAGTAACAAGACTTAGATGAAAGATATGAACCTTCAGAAGCCACAAGTGTTTTTAGAAGTTGCCACAAATGAATGTATATGAATTTAAGCTGCTTCAGATATATTTTCCGGTCGGGTTTCTACAATGTTTAATGATTCTACATGAAGAGCTGACCAAGAGAAATGGTAACGTCAGACAAACTTGTTACAGTGATTACAAAGTTTTAGAGTAAAAGGATTGATCGATGGAATTTTATGTGACAATAGTGAAGTCTTCCTCCGATGCTAACTCGGTGTTAGAAATCAGAGTGGCGCAGCGGAGTGGTAATCCAAGAATGATATAATGAACAACGCTAAGTTGAGGCTTAGAGTATGAGAAGATGTTAAGTTCTTAATTCCTATTATACGGGATAGTAGTAAGTATAAGCGAATTAGATATATCATGAGTTCTAATGGAAGGTTATGGAAGTTAAGTTGATGAATACCTTAAACCTCGAAATCCATGAGGAATGAAATATTTGAATTTGAGGCTTTGATCAGATACGACAATGCAGAGGCGATGAGTTTAATTCCATGTAGTAACTATGTCATGTTAACCTATATTAACCGAAGATTTTGGAAAGTCTTGGACTTAATGTTCACCAGTAAAGGACGGAGAACTTTTACGTAGATTTAAAGTTACTCCTAGACCACGGTAAAGGGCTGCGTAATATCAGGATTACGACTAAAGGATTAAAGACTGAGTGTGCTATTTGGGTAGTAATCAAGTAGGGTTTTCTGTTGAAACTAAGGATCTTGAATTCGACGTCCAGAATGAGATATAAGTTTGTGAAACCGGTGAATTGTGACCGTAAATTTACATTATCGGTTGTTGTATACTTAAGAATACACCTGAGTAACATTGGCGGGGCAAACCTGGCAAGCCAGTCAAAAGGCAAATCCCGAATGTTACGAAATGAGTTAAGAGTAAGAAAAGATTCCCAATTGATGTGGTAGTGTCTCAAATGTGTTAAGATTAAGAATGATGTCCCGTTAGTCGGACAAAGATGAGGTAATGTAAAGTGTACACGTGCTCGCTTATGTATGTAAGTTATATGCTATGAAATATATTATATAATGATATGTGAGACGACCTAAGCCACTCATCACATAGACTGAACTCCTATAAGTTTGGGAATATAGGTGAAGAAAACATTTACGCTACGACAAGAAAAACGAGAATAAGTTGTGACAAGAACAATGGGAGATTGGCAAACTCCTAGTATGAAGAATGATTTCTAAGTTATTGAGATAGGTAACGACATGAATCCATCGAAATAGAACGCGGGTAATCAGTAAGATTTCGCGAGCCCTTGAGGAATTCTGTAGTGGAAGTAATGATTAAGATTATGGAAAGTAATACACCAAGATGCCTCCTCCTTGTATTTGTATAATGGAGGTAGTGCGGTGGTTTTACTCTCATTAAAGAATGGTATATTTATGGTAAAACCATACATGTAGGATGCCGTTGTACAAGGCAAAGATCGAGTATAAGAATTCAATGGAATCGTCGAGGATAATAAGAAAGTCCAATATCGTCAAGGTAAGATTACGCGAACTATGACGAGATTATAAGATTCAACACAAGTGTTAAGATTGAATAACTCTAGTTTGGGTTTGCAAGGAGTGTATGAACAAGGATATAGTCAACAAGTTGGATGCGATGGTTCGGATAACCTCATATTCTACTACGCAAGAAAGTGTAATGCACATCAGGTGCTTCAGATAACAAAAGATTGTCGAATACATTCGCCTTATAGAATTGAAATCTAAGGGATTCCGACAAATAAGATGAACTAGAGTCTTGACTTATGAAGGAAGTAGTATGTGAGATTAATTCATGTATGATAATGGATTCTAAATTTCGAGGACGAAATTTCTTTAAGGGGGGTAGATTGTAACATCCCGCCTAAGACTCGAATATTAATAAATATTGAGACGATGTATCGGAATGTTTTAAGCAAAGGACAATTTGGTAAATTGTCAGTTAATGGGTTATTTACGTGGCAAGGGAAATATTCCGCTTGGATGTATCGATTAACAGTGTTGGAAACTTGTTAAGCAAGAATGGCAAACTTGTAATAAGTGGCATGGCGTTTTAGTAATTATTTGAAAAGGAGAGATTGTTTAAGAAGAAGAACAAGATATTTCTTGTTCATTCCTTTTCTCTTTCACTCACTCAATCAACTCTCATTCTCTCCCTCTTCCTCTCTACACACACGCCCCCATCTCTCCTTCTCTCACTCATCAAGATTTCAATTCAATTCATGAGAGAAGTTTGGCAAAGCAAACTTGTGTGGAAGGCTAGAGCAAAGGAAAGAAACAAGGAGTATTGAAGAAGAACCAAGAGAAGAGAATAGAGGAGCAAGCTTGGGTTATGATTGGAAGCTAGGATTTGAGGAAAAGTTGGCAAGCTAGCAATCAAGGTGAGCTCCACTAAGTTTTATACCCATTTAGGGGTAAATTTTGAGGTTTATGAGGAAAGGTATAAACATGATGATTTTGCCTAGATTTTTAATAGTTAGTTTCCCTATTGTTAATACTTGTTATGCTATGATCATATATGTTGAAAACCTTTGATTTTGATGTACAAATGCTTGCTGGACTGTGTTGGAACTTAAAACTCGTTTTTGAACTTTCTGGAACAGTTACAGGGACTGCAACCCCTGGATTCATCGTGCCACGATGGCTTTCATCGTGCCATGATCATACTGATCAGGCAGCCATCGTGCCACGATGGGTGGCTGGCGTGCCACGAAAAAGCCAGCAATGCACCCCTTTTTGAAATGTGTTTTTCTAGCCAGAAATCATCCGCACAGCGCCAGTATGCCTTTGTGTATTTAAAAATGGAAGAATAGATCATGGTATGCCTTGTATTAACATGAGTGTGGGGTTAGAAACATAACATATCATTGAGGATTAACCTCATTAAGATTCAAGGAATCATTTAAGACAATGGGTAGAGTTATCCCTAAGTTATCAAGTAAGATATAGGGGCTTAGTTCCCAACCTTTAGACAAAGGCTTATGAGAATGATACGTCAAGAACCTATTATAGGTTAAAGAGATTTAGAATGGTACTCATCATGTACTAAGTACAAGAATGAATCTATGTTTATAGTTAAGAACCTTGCTAGGTTAAGCATTTAAGAACGATTTACTTAAAGAATGCATTAGATATGCACAAGAAAGACGAAACGTAATAGTTATGCCTATGATTGAAAGTAAGAACTTAATGATAATGAAATATGAAAACGTGTTCATCAGACTCCGGGATACGCCGGATGGGATTTCTCCGAAAGGGCTATCCACACGTAATTTATAAGACGATATTAAACGTGTTCATCAGACTCCGGGTTTCGCCGGATGGGACTCTTCCGAGAGGATTGTCCACACGTATGTTAAAAGACTTAAGCATGTCCAGCAGGCTCCGGGATTCGCCGGATGGGACTTCTCCGAGAGGGTTGTCTACATGCAAGTTGTGTCCAGCAGGCTCCGGATTATGCCGGATGGGGCTTCACCGAGAGGGTTGCCTACACAAAGATAAGAGGAGTCCGGTGTTAGCCTGATATGATAGGAATTTCACCGGT
Organism: Medicago ruthenica; assembly: GCA_018208015.1. Lineage (NCBI taxonomy): Eukaryota > Viridiplantae > Streptophyta > Magnoliopsida > Fabales > Fabaceae > Medicago > Medicago ruthenica. Next base: position 71,681,570 of record CM031374.1, read on the forward strand.
ATGATGGGAGATGTACTTCGGGGTTACTCCACCCGGATGCACTCCGTAAAATAAACCAAGATAATGATTGTTTGTTCAACCCTAACTTCTAACTTAACGTGATATGAAAAGATGATACGAATATGAAATGAATACGTATATCTTATATGTAATTATGAGATATGATGATTAGTTCCTAGTGAACGAGATGTGGTCATAGGATGTCCCCAAGATCACTACGTATAAGACTAAGATAAGAATATAGTATGAAATGCAAAGATAAAGACATGTAGCGATCCTAGGTTTCCCCTCGATCGCGAATTATGTAGAGAAAGACGGCGATCATAGGTATCCCCAAGATTGCCGAGAGTAGGCACGGCGACCCTAGGTTTCCCCCCCGTGGTTGCCAACAGTAGGTAGGGTAGGAGCTCACTGAGACATTATGTCTCATCCCTATCCTTCTGGTGCAGGTTCATAGGTTAGCAAGTGATGTTCATGAAGATCTTCAGGAAGACGCCGGATGGAGTGCAGATGCTCGTCAAGGCAGGCTCAGGAGGTTGACAGATTTTATGTTTGTATATGAAAGTGTATTTTATGTTATTTGGATATTTATGTAAACGAGCAAATTGTACTCATTTAGTGGTTTGTATATTTTAATTATTGTAAATTTTAATGTACCCGATATCAGATTAACGCACATGCTAACATACTAGTTAAAGTTAGTATGGGTGTTACAACGTAAGCTTTGAATTCTCCGACTACCGGGAGATACGTAGGAGCAGGATTGTCATCTTGTCAAGCCCATTATTAAAAAATCTTTTTTTTTTCTTTTTTCTATTTCATTTGTTTTTATCTCTTTCTTCACCTCACATTATATTTTCTTGTTCCTTTATATATATATATATATATATATATATATATATATATATATGATTAAGCATGCAAGCAAAACGTCAAAAGACATTTTAAGCCTAAGCCAACTAAGAGGTTCCCGTTGAGTACAACGGATGTGAGGGGTGCTAATACCTTCCCCTCGCATAACCGACTTTCGAACCTAAAATCTTTTTTTCAAGGTAATTTCGAACTTTTTTCCTTTTTCCCCGAAAAATTAAAAGTTCAGTCGTGGTTTAACATTAGTGATTCAATGCTTCCCAATAGCTTGATATCCGAAATTCGACGCGACAGAAATGGCGACTTCACTGGGGATTGGAGGATTTTTTCCTCACTAGTGAGTCGAGCCTATCTTAGTTAGCTTTTAAGCTAAATGTTTTATCTTTTTGCTTGCATGCTTTTATTTTTTTCTTTATATGCTTTTAGTCCCTTACTTTATATTTATGTATTCCATATTGCTTTATGTTTTGCGTTCGTCACCATTTTTTCACAAAAATGGCGACTTCACTGGGGATATACATAAAACACTTAAACACTTTGTTTTTGTGTATGGCGAGTCAAGCCTATCCTAGTTAACATTTAGGCTAAAATGCTTTTGTTTTGCTTACACGCTTGTGCCTTGTTATCATTATTTGTTTATCATTTGCTTTTTATGTATTTGTTTCATATTTGCTTTATATTCATGTTATATATATTGTGGGGTTACTTGAGTGGTGTTACTCCACATTGTTCGGGTTAATGTCGGACGTGTGAGGCTCTATTCCCGAGCTTGAGAGAAAATTAAGATAGGATGGGGTTGCGTAGCGGAGGCCCACTTGACGTATGTCTTGAAGGGAAGATGCGAAAACCCCGCCTAGAGTAGATTTCACTTGGAATATATTGAGGTCTTGTGGGCATTTGCAATTGACGACAATAGTTCCTTGTGAGGTCCGTGATCTCTAGGGACCTTTTAGAAAATCTCATCTTTAGAGCCTACACGTGAGGATGGGGGAAATTTTGAACATACATATGCATACCATACATTTACATGCATGAAAATAATTTTCGCATATCACTTTGCTTTATAAGAAATTAATTGCACTTTTTAATTTCCTTGTAAAGCAAAACAAAAATTTTTCATGCATTTACATACATCATTCATTATCATGCATACGTCCATCTTCGAGTCCAAAACTCCTTTCCCTTTTTACCCTAAGGATTTCTTACAATCCGAAGTGAGTCGTCGGTGTTCGCGTTTCATTCGCAGCGCTACGTGTCATCCCATTAAGGAAAGTGGCTCGACGTCCCAAAGCAAACCGCACATATAACAAGGGGCAACTATCCCCCCGTTTGTACATGGGGCATGCCGTTCGACTTTGGTGAGGAATTCATCCATATTCCCACTACTCTTCAAGGGATTTCGGTACCTCAACCCGAGATTACCAACCCCCAGGCTACTGCGGCCTTTTCCCCAATTCACAAAAAACCCGGTCGTCATTGGCATTCCTCAATCTCCTACAAGAGTCCAATTTTCAATGGCGACTTCACAAATATAATTTCCAACCAAAGTCCAATCATCATTGGCACAATCCACAATCAAAGCCCGACCTTGATCGGCAACCAATCACATCATATGGATTGATCCAATGATTCAACCACAAATGCATGGTAGTGATAAAATTTGATTAATTTGCGCAAAGCTAAGATACATGTTTCCTGTTTTTTTCCATGATTAAACTTGAAAGGAGAATACGTACTTAGTACAAAAGTTATATCGTGCAACTTGCGTTTTTAATATGTTTATTCGGTGAACCATTTAGAACCAGCCAAAATGTGAGGAATCCTCAAAATCATTATATATATGCAGGAGACCGGCATTTTTTGTCTAAACTCGATTTTGTTATGTTAAATCTAAGCGTTGTTTTAGATTGTACGAAAGCATTGATAGGATCAAGGCATTTTTTGAAAAAAAGAGTGAAAACACTTGACCACAAATAGCCCACCCTGTGAGGAGTGAGTATTTGTTAACCCCTTTGAGCATAATGAATCAGAATCATTAACTATGGACTGCCAATTCTCATAAGCTCAATTGCTTAATGAAATTGCCGGAGTTTGTAAAAAAATTCAGTTCATAGTTAAATCATTATTGAATTCTGATATTTTCACTTTCATTTTTGAACCCTTAACCTTCATGATTATTGTCCTTTGCCAAAAGAAAAAAGGAACATTCAATTAGGGTATCATCTTGAATTAAGTTGAGAAAAAAGGAGGTTGTGAAAGTCAAGTAATGGTGAATTTTTGATCTTGACAACAAAAAAAAAGGGAAAGAAGAAAGAAAAACAAATCAAGAAATCTCAAAGAGAAGAGAAAAAAAATCAATAAGTCAAAAGATTGTCAAGATCAAAGAGAAATATTTGTAAATCACCAAGAGTTGTGATTGAATAGAGGATGAAGGGCGTAATTTAGAAAGAATGTTCCTCTTGCTTGGCCATTTGAATTCAATTTCCCCACATATGACATTTCTTTTGTAACCAAGCCAAATTACAACCCTCGAAGACCTTGTGATCAATGCTTTCGTGCTTTTAGAAACAATGATTAGATGGACACATAACTCGATCGGAATGTTAGCAAACTTGCCGGATGAGTGTTCAATACCCCCACAATTAATATTCAATTTGTTTAACTTAAATGAGTAATAGGTTGGTTCATTGATAAACATATTTTTAACTTGAGCTATACGATATAAATTTTGTGTTTGGTATTTATTTCAAATTTTTAGTGCAATCTAGGATTAATGGGAACATCAAAATTGCCTGTGCAAATCTCATATGAATCATGCAATCTGAAATTGCAAAACCAACTCTCATTGCCAACAAAAGCCCAATTCTCATTGGCACCCACAATATCAAACCAAAGCCCAACCATGTTTGGCACCTAATCACAAGCAAAGCCCAATTGTCATTGGCGATCACAACTACAATTTCACATTAAGCCCAATCGTCATTGGCATTCCTCACAATCTCCCACAAAAAGCCCAACCATGCTTGGCGCCCAATCATTCACAAATCCCGACCATGCTCGGTACACAATCATCCATTAAGCCCAACCATGCTTGGCACTCCCTCACAATTTCACATTAAGCCCAATCGTCATTGGCATTCCTCACAATCTCCCACAAAAGCCCGACCTTGCTCGGCATCCAACACATAAAAGCCCGACTTCGCTCGGCAACCAACAACCAAAGCCCGACCTCGCTCGGCAACCAATCATAAAAGCCCGACTTCGCTCGGCAACCAATCATAAAAGCCCGACTTCGCTCGGCAACCAATCATAAAAGCCCGACCTCGCTCGGCAACCAATCATAAAAGCCCGACCTTGCTCGGCATCCAATCATTACCCCCAGTGTTAAACATGACATGTGTTTATCCCACATCGGACTTCTTTCAAGGAATTCCCCAGCGAAATCCTTAGTAAATCAAAAGGGAATATCCCCAGTGAATCAAAGCCCGACCTCGCTCGGCACCCACATTACAATCGAAACCCTACCTCGCTCGGCATTCAATCATAATCCCCAGTGGATTAGCACAATTCCCGGTGAATTAACAAACTCCCCAGGAAGTCAACCTTTGTCCAAAACAATCAAAAGCCCAATTGTCATTGGCACCAACAATCAAAAGCCCAATTGTCATTGGCACCAACAATCAAAAAGCCCAATTGTCATTGGCACCAACAATCAAAAGCCCAATTGTCATTGGCACCTACTCACAAAAGCCCAACCACCATTTGGCATCTAAGGCTGGATATCGATCATGCTTCCAAAATGGTCCTTATATCCCCAGCGAAACCACAAACAAAGCCCAATTTTATTGGCATCCCCCAGTGGAGTCTCAACCCCAAAAGCCCAATCATTATTGGCACCATCCAACAAAAAGCCCGACCTCGCTCGGCATCCATTACAAAAAGCCCGACCTCGCTCGGCATCCATTACAAAAAGCCCGACCTCGCTCGGCAATCAAAGCCCGACCTCGCTCGGCATCCAACAGTAAAAGCCCGACCTCGCTCGGCAATCCAATCAAAGCCCGACCTTGCTCGGCACCCCAATCAAAGCCCGACCTCGCTCGGCATCCAACACAATCAAAGCCCGACCTCGCTCGGCACCCCAATCAAAGCCCGACCTCGCTCGGCATCCAAATACAATCAAAGCCCGACCTCGCTCGGCACCCCAACCAAAGCCCGACCTCGCTCGGCATCCAAACAAAACATAAGCATTCCCGGCGGAATCACCAGTTCTTTTCCCCAGCGGATTAGCACGATTCCCCAGTGAAGTAACAATTTCCCCATGAGGTATGTGTTCCCCATCAACGGTTACGGCTTCACCCCGTCAACATTTTGGAGGTGTTCCCTGCGACATCATCCCCATCAAGGATTACCGGGTGTTTGCAATGCGACGTCGGTCCACTTCTCATTTTACCGGTCTAAATCTTGTTTCACCAAGTTGTCGGTCATGCAATAAATCAAAACATTTAGGGTATCCCCCAGTGCAAGCCAATCTTTCACACATCCCCAGTGGGAGTCCTGCATTAGTACATTCATACATTCATGCATTTGTACATTTGTACAAACATGCAAATCATGTGATCACGCATTCATGCATATACGCATTCACACATGCAACATACCGCAATATCATCTGTACATGGTTGCTTTAACCACCACGTTTCTTACCAATTTATCATAAACAATCTGCATTTTTCTCCAATGTCATTCTCCAATGATGTTACAAAATAAAGCCCAATTTTATTGGCATTCCCCAGTGAGTCATCATTCACACTCACAAATACCAAATCATAACCAAAGCCCGACTTTGCTCGGCATCCCATCATAGTCACCAGTAAATGTTCCCCAAGTGTCATCCCCAATCTGTTTGGTCAAGTGATGTCACCCTTTCATGCCAAGTGACAAGTTCTTTAACGAACAGCTTGTGCATATTCCCCAATGTTGTGCCAAGCGGCAGTTCTTTAACGAACAGCTTGTGCATCCCTTTTCCCCAAGTGAAGGGGCAATTCTGTAAGGAACGGCTTGTCAGCCGCATCCTCACTGTCGTCAATGTACGGTTCGGTAACCAACCCGGACAGTTGACATGTCTTTTTACTTCCTATTGTCAATGAACGGTTCGGTAACCAATCCGGACAGTTGACATGTCTTTTTATTTCCTGTCGTCAATGAACGGTTCGGTAACCAACCCGAACAGTTGACATTTCTTTTTTATTGTCAATGAACGGTTCGGTAACCAGTCCGGACAGTTGACATGTCTTTTATTTCCTGTCGTCAATGAACAGTTCGGTAACCAACCCGAACAGTTGACATTTCTTTTTATCTGTCAATGAACGGTTCGGTAACCAATCCGGACAGTTGACATGTCTTTTATTTCCTGTCGTCAATGAACAGTTCGGTAACCAACCCGAACAGTTGACATTTCTTTTTTATTGTCAATGAACGGTTCGGTAACCAATCCGGACAGTTGACATGTCTTTTATTTCCTGTCATCAATGAACGGTTCGGTAACCAACCCGAACAGTTGACATTTCTTTTTATCTGTCAATGAACGGTTCGGTAACCAATCCGGACAGTTGACATGTCTTTTATTTCCTGTCGTCAATGAACAGTTCGGTAACCAACCCGAACAGTTGACTTTTCTTTTTGTTGTCAATGAACGGTTCGGTAACCAACCCGGACAGTTGACATGTCTTTTTATTTCCTGTTGTCAATGTACAGTTCGGTAACCAACCCGAACAGTTGACTTTTCTTGTTATCGTCAATGAACGGTTCGGTAACCAACCCGGACAGTTGACATATCTTTTTATTTTTTCATTTCCTGTTGTCAATGAACAGTTCGGTAACCAACCCGAACAGTTGACATTTCTTTCTGTCGTCAATGAACGGTTCGGTAACCAACCCGGACAGTTGACATTTACTTTCTTGTCGTCAATGGCAGTTCGGAATTCAACCCGAACAGTTGACATTTTATTTCTTGTCGTCAGTGGCAGTTCGGCAACAACCCGAACAGCTGACCTTTACATTCAATCCTTGTCGTCAGTGGCAGTTCGGAATTTAACCCGAACAGCTGACATTTTGCCCCTTTTGGTTCCCGTGGTTAATTGCCCACTCTCCCCAGTGAACAGTTCGGCAATAACCCAAACGGCTAACCTTTTTTTCCCCAGTGGAACACTATCCCCAATAGAGTTGGATCCCGTTTCTTTAACGAACCCGGGTATCCCTTTGTCTCTGTTTATCCCCAATCAGGTCATCTTTGCCGTCTTGCATTTATACTTGCATCACATGCATTCATAACATTGCATACATGGCATCGCATCCATAATGTTTTACTGTCCAAAATTGGTCAAAAAATGGTGTACTCTGTATTTAAGTTTCTTCGACCCGTCGAATCAAAATTTCGCTTTTTAATCTCCGTAGCGAAGAAACTTAAATAGGGGCATCTGTCATACCCCATTTTTTGACCCATTTTCGTCTCGTTTTACTTATTGTCTCGTTTTACGCATTTTTTTTAAAGGCCGAAAATTTTCGTCGTTTCAGACGAAATTTCGGCAGGGAGGTATTTTAAAATACCTCATGTCAATTTTTGTCTCGTTTATTTATTTATTTTTATTACGTTTTATTTTTACTTTCAGTTTTTATTATCATTAATTTTTATTTACCTTTATTACCATTTTATTTATTTCTTTTTTTATTATTATCATTTTTATTATTTTACTATTATTATTATTATTTTTTATTTTTTGCATTTTGTCCAAAAGTCCAAGTCAACAGTCAACACAGTCCAACACCAGCACAGGGGCGCCCCTTTCACCAGATTTTTCATCATTTCTCATCATCACAAATCCACCAAAATCTGCAGAAAAATCCAGCAAATCCTCCCACATTTAATGCTTGCAGAAATCTTATCCCTAATCCCAGGAAAACCAACTTGCAAGTTATGACAAGCAGCTCAAAACAATTCTATAAAACAGGGATCATCAACAGAACACAAAGGAGAGAAGAAATTTTGAGAAGAAAATTTGGACAAGCAGATTTTTTAGCAAAGCCAACAAACACAAAAGCTCCCAACACAAACAGCAACATAACAAGCACACACTCACCACCCAGCAAGCCCCACGTCCCAGCCACACCCTACACTCTCACACAACACAACCAGCAACATACCCTCACCCACACCAAAACAAAAACTCACGCCCCCCTCTTACATAAACACCACAACACAGCAAGGCAAAAACGCAAGGCTAACCCCAACCCAAACCCACAAACCCACACGACCCCCACTCGTCCCAGAACCAACAGCAACGCTCACAAAACACAACCCACACCACCACAACCCAGCCCTCACGCACAAACTCACGTCCCAGCCATACACTACCACACGAACCCACGCAAAAACACAACAAACGCACGGCTAACACACACACACAGCAAACAGACCACACACACACGCACATAACAACACAAGAGCAAAGCAAGGCCGAACCAAAACAAAGAGGAAAAGGTGAAATTTTTTGTTATTTTAAAACCTAGATCTACACCTTTTTGTAAGGATTTTGAAAAAAACAAGTTCGGATTTGGAAGGAGAAGAGAAAAGGATGTTAGAAAAGGTGGTTTGTTTTTAAAAAAGGGGATTTTTTTTACTCCGGCGCGGTGGCGCCGCCGTTTAGGCCGGCGGCCACCACGCCGGAACACCTCACACGGCCGAACAAAGAGGGGAGAGGGGAGAGAGAAGGAGAATTTCGGCCAAGAGAGGGAAAGAAGAGAGAGAAGTGAATGAAAGAATGAGAGAAATGTGAAGGGTGTACGCGTTAGCGTACACCCACGCCCTCCTGAACCTCTGATTTTTAATCATACGGCCCTGGCTTACTTTCCCCTGTGATCAGATCAGGGCCGTCTGATTAATCAGACGGCCCAGATTAATTTACGCAGGCCCAATACATTTTGGGCCTTTTTCTTTCAATCTGATTTATTCTTTGCTACTAACACCCCCCAGTCTTATTTTTTACACCTCCCTAATTTTTATTTCTTTTATTTTCTTTGCAAATTTTATTTTTTTCTTTTATTATTATTTCCTTTTATTGTTTTATTGTTTTTTAACATCTCATTTATTTATTTACCTATCATATTATCTCATGCATTTCATTTTATTTCTATTTTGTTCATTTTATTTTGCATCTTTTTATGTCATTAGCATATACATTTAGGAACAAAACGTTTAAATATGCATTGCATTATATTTTATTTTCTTAGTTTAATTCATAATCCAAAAACAAAAATCTTTTTATTTTTGATCCAACAATCGTTTTTTTATTTATTTCTCTCGCGTTTAGTTTATTTCATCGCACTTAATTTCTTTTTAACTCCGAGTAAAAAATCATAAAAAACCAAAAACATTTCAAATATTCAAAAACTTCATCAAAAATATTCTTCATTAACAAAGCCTTGGATTTCAAACCAAGCAATTTTATTTAATCAAACTTCAATCAATCTTAATCATATTAGACTTTATTTTTGCAATTAAAATCAATCAAACTTCATTCACTCGCCACTTTGGCTCATTTTATCTTTCACAAACATTTTCAAGCTTTAAAATCAACATAACAAATCACCCATTAATAGCCCGAACTACATCGGTTTTGATCCCATTTGGGTATGTAGGCAAAGGACTTTGTCCTTCCAAACCAACCAAACAAAAATCAACGAAAACAACAAAAACATTTTTCTTTCTTGTTTCAATAAACAACAAGCTTGTTCATTTTGGTTGCAACAACTAATTTGAACAATTTCCTTTCTTTTCATTTGAGTTCTAAAAAACGAGCGTTTTGACAGTTTATACTTTTTTCCTCAAAATTCAAGCGAAACTTGAATGAAAAAGGGTGGTTTGACGTATGTCTCTCCTTTCCCCGATCGGATAAACACTTGACATATGTCTCGTTGCTTAGACGATCGTCATTCTTTTCTAGCTTCCCCAAAAAATATGTTTTTTAAATTCAAACAAAACTTGAATGAAAAAGGGTGGTTTGACGTATGTCTCTCCTTTCCCCGGTTGTACGAATGCTTGACGTATGTCTCGTTGCTCGGACAATCGTCATTCTATTTTCAACGCGTCCAACGCACTTTAACCTTTCTTGGTCCCTCGCGACCAATTTGAACTTTTCTTGGTCCCTCGCGACCAAATTTGAACCTTTCTTGGTCCCTCGCGACCAATTTGAACCTTTCTTGGTCCCTCGTGACCAATCCAACTTTTCTTGGTCCCTCGCGACCAAATTTGAACCTTTCTTGGTCCCTCGCGACCAATTTGAACCTTTCTTGGTCCCTCGTGACCAATCCAACTTTTCTTGGTCCCCCGTGACCATTTTAAACTTTTCTTGGCCCCCGTGGTCAATTCAAACATTGTACGCCTCCGTGCGTTTGTCATTTTGGCCCTTGTGGTCAATCCGAACTTTTCGTGCCTTTGCACGTTTTCTTTCAACTTTTACGCCTTGTGCGAATTTAACGCCTCCGTGCGTTTGTCTTTATTTTCAAGCTTTTTTACGCCTCTGTGCGTCTGTCTTTTTTATTTTCAAAACATTCACGCCTTGCGCGAGTTCATCGCCTTAGCGTCCATCTTTCATCATGTTAAAGCTTTGTATGTCTTCGTACGTTTCAAAACCTTTGTTCAAGCCCGAGTGCAAAACTTTTTATCAAATCATTTACTTTTATGCATTGTCGTCAATGGCAGTTCGGCAACAACCCGAACAGTTGACATTTACTTTTCATTTCTCGTCGTCAATGGCAGTTCGGCAACAACCCGAACAGTTGACATTTATTTTCACTACTTTCTCTTTTTTTCAAACTTTTTCGCTCGGACGTGAACAAATCTTTTTTAACTAAGACGAACCAGCGTACAAACTTTTTCTATTCAAGAACTACGTAAGCTTTGAATTCTCCGACTACCGGGAGATACGTAGGAGCAGGATTGTCATCTTGTCAAGCCCATTATTAAAAAATCTTTTTTTTTCTTTTTTCTATTTCATTTGTTTTTATCTCTTTCTTCACCTCACATTATATTTTCTTGTTCCTTTATATATATATATATATATATATATATATATATATATATATATATATATATATATATATATATATGATTAAGCATGCAAGCAAAACGTCAAAAGACATTTTAAGCCTAAGCCAACTAAGAGGTTCCCGTTGAGTACAACGGATGTGAGGGGTGCTAATACCTTCCCCTCGCATAACCGACTTTCGAACCTAAAATCTTTTTTTCAAGGTAATTTCGAACTTTTTTCCTTTTTCCCCGAAAAATTAAAAGTTCAGTCGTGGTTTAACATTAGTGATTCAATGCTTCCCAATAGCTTGATATCCGAAATTCGACGCGACACCTGCATTGTTCAATACTTATTTTTTGCCTTCATTAGTAATAGATGTCTAAACGACCATTAAACAATATCTCATATCTTTGATAAATTTTTTAGATTATTTTTTTTAAAATACTTTCTTAATCATTACTTTTTACTTGCAATTGTGAACTCTATCACATAACTTTGATAGATTATTTAGATGACAATATTTTAAACAAAGAAAATTTATATCATTTTTTTATAATAAAATGTCTATTAATTTACCAATAATTGATTGGTTCAGGTGGAAGGTGTTAGAACAAAATGTATGAACAACTCTCTTTTGGGTTTTGATGATAACAAAGTGTTGAAAAGAAAATTGGAATTGCTAATGTTTGATTCTAGTGTGCAGAACCATGTACTTAAAGATTGGTATCTAACAATGGTTATGAAAGAACAAGTTAAGAGCAAGAAGAAAAGCATTGAAGCTTGGGTTGCAAGACAGTCAGACTCTGAAATGCAAGTCTGAAGTCAGTGAGACTCTGAGTTGCAAGTCTGAAGAACTTCAGACTCTGAAAGAGCAAGTCTGAAGAGCGCTTCTAAAAACAAGCCTCTGATGACTTGGGTTGCAAGGCATTCAGAAGCTGAAGGAAATCAGAATCTGAAGAAGAAGTTCTGAAGAAAGTGTGTCTGAAGACAACGTGCCTCTGAAGAGTGTGTCTGAAGAAGTTTGCAGTGCGTCTGAAGTTCGCAGTGCGAAGCTGCGTCTGAAGAAGTGTCCGTCTGAAGAAGTGCGTCTGATGAACAGTGCGTCTGAAGAAGTTCGCAGTGCGTCTGAAGCTCGCAGTGCGAAGCTGCATCTGAAGACAAGTCTGAAGCTGAGTCTGAAGAGCAAGTCTGAAGCTGCGTCTGAAGAGGAGAGTCTGAAGCCAATGAACTGTCACTGTCAACAGTACCTAGGACGAATAGACCTCTGCAAAAAGCACAAAATCAGAATAGCTCTTTTTGCTTAAAGACAACCCGTGACTAAGGAAACAATTTCAAAACGTGACTCTTCTCTTCCTCTGTTCTTACACACAAAAGAAGGAAATCACGTGAATGACTTAAGCTTCAAATGCAACAGCTCTATTGATGCCAAGTCATCATCTTCTCAAACGGCTCTTTTGTTCTTCTATAAAAGACTGGAAGTTTGAAGAAGAATATACAAGACTCTGAAAGAAAAGCGCTGATACTCTGTCAAAGTAAAAAACCACAAATAACTTAGAAATTCTTACAAACTTTGTAATATTAGAGTTTCTTAAGTTAAGAGTCTTAAACCTGAGTTGTATTTTGTGAACACCTCTGATAGTATATCAAGTGTTCAACCCAAACAGTTTCTGTTATAAATCTGTTTGAGTCAAAGTCTCAGCCTGCGTGCTTAAGCAATCTGGAAGTCTCAGCCTGCGTGCTTGAGCATTGGAAGTCTCTTAACTGTGTGTTTTGAGCATAGGAAGTCTCTTGCCTGTGTGCTTGAGCATTGGAAGTCTCTTACTAGGTGTTTGAGCATAAAAGTCTCTTGCTAGGTGCTTGAGCAAAGGAAGTCTCTTGCGTGGTGCTTGAGCAATTGTAATCTCGGTGATTATAGTTAAAATCTCTTGTAAGTGATAGGGGGACTAGACTACTTCCGGTTTGTGGAAGGAACTAGTATAAAAACATTGTGTCTTTCTTTCCCTTTCTCTTTAACTCCATATCCGCTGCAAACACTCTGAAAAACAGAGCATCAGAATCTGATCTCAAATCAGATTCTGAACCTATCTAAGTTGTTTTAGAGAAACGAAAGAATTAGCCAAACACAATTCAACCCCCCCTTCTTGTGTTTTTCTCACCTTTAGTTGGTATCAGAGCTCCGGTTCTGATATTCAATCACTTAATAGTGAGTCAGTATTGATCTAGAGAAAAACATGTGTTCTGATAATTCTGATGAATCCTCTCAAAGAAGTGGTAGTGCTTCTGTATCATATGATTATGATACAGATGACAGGCAATCATATTCACACCATGAACCTCCTATATTTACTGGTGACCCTGAAGAATTTTCATGGTGGAAAAGCAAGATATACAGCCACATCATTGGAATTGATGACTCCTTATGGGATATCATAGAAGATGGAATATCTATTCCTGTTGATGAAGAAGGAGTAGCTGTTGACAGAATGAATCTTACTGATGCTGAGAGAAAGATCTACAGAAAGCATCATAGAGTAAGAAGTATCATTGTGGACTCTCTGCCTCACAATGAGTACTTGAAGCTGAGTGATAAAGCAACAGCAAAGGCTATCTTCACATCCCTGTGCTCTAACTTTGAAGAAGACAGATTCAAGAAAAACATTGTGGCTTCAAGGGATGAATTTGATAATGAATCTGTATCTGAAAAGGATGATGAAGAAGAAGCAATTATAGCTCTGATAGCTACAACATCTTCTGATGAAGAATCAGGTTCAGACTCTGAAGATGAGGTATATTCTGAACTCCCTCGGTCTGAACTTATTGATACAGTTAAGGATCTTATGAACCACCTCAGAAGCAAGTTAAATCAATTAAAATCTTTGAAAAAGAAAAATAACTTACTGGCTGATGAGAATCTTCAACTTCAGAATCATATCAATGAGATTGATGAAGAAGTTAAAGAACTCAGAGGAATGGTTCATAATAAACCTAATGAAATTCCAAGTGAACAAGAAATTGCTCTTCAGGATTTCATCTTAACTGGAATCAATAGAAGTAAAATTGCTTCTATAATTTATAATATCAGCAGAAACAAAGGAGAAGGTATTGGTTTCAAAAATAATTCATTTAATCTTTCAGAAGAAACAAACCTACCTTCTTGTTCTGAAGATATTATAGAAGGCACTAAGATATGCTTTGTGTCTGCATCTGAGATTTCTGAGAAACAAAATTTTCCAAAAAATGAGACTGTTGATTCTGAAATTCTGAACAACTCAGAACCTATGACTTCTGAACCTAAGGGAAAGATGAAGGCAGAATTAAAAACTTTGCCAAAGTCTAAACCAAAAGGTTCTAAGTCTAAGACTATGAGGAGAACATACTTTAAATCTGAAAAGGTTCAAAGTCTGAAGAGTTCAGAACCTAAGACAAGCAAGTCTCAGAATCTGAAAAATTCAGACTCTCATTTTCAAAAGACTGTGTTTAGAAAACCTTCAAGGGAAACTACATCAGCTTATGCAAAACCTGTTAAAGCTCAGAATGCCAGACCAAAGGTGCAAATGAAAGCCAATCTGTCATCTGATTCTGATTGTGCTAAGAAAGGTTTAAAAGGTTGCTTTGTGTCAGGAGCTGACAAAACTGATGTTCTTAACAAATCAGAACCTTCTACTTCTGAATCCAAAATTCTGAACAAATTAGAATCAAAGACTCTTAAGTCCAAAGTTCTGAAGAAAACAGAACCAAAGTTTTCAAAGACTCAGACTCTAAAAAGTTCAGAACCAAAGACCTTCAAGTCTCAGGTTCTGAAGAAATCTGAGTCAGGACCTTTGAAAGCTCAGGTTCTGAAGAACTCAGTGTCTGATACTAAGACTTATTCAAGATTAAAGGATTCATATCCAAGGTATCTGAACAAGTCTGAGTATTATAACTCCAGACATAAGGTGCAACAAAAGACTAAACCTTTCAGAACTAACCCAAGAGGACCCATATGGGTACCCAAGTCAGAAATCATTTCTGTTGCAGATATGATTAAATGCCAAAGAAAAGGTGAAGTCCTGGTACCTGGACAGTGGCTGCTGGGATTACATGACAAAAGGAAAGTCTATGTTCCAAACCCTGATCATGAAAGAGGGAGGAATTGTGGGATCTGGAGGAAACCACAAAGACTAGATCACTGATACTGATATTCAGCTTTCAGAAGATGCTTCAGAACTAGATCAGACTCCTGAGCCTGAGAAAAGTTCAAAAACTGAAAATCTTCAAGAAGCTGAAAATCCTCTTGTTGCTGACACTCCTCCTGAAGCCAATCAAGGGCAAGATGTTTCTGAACAAAGTCTGGATGATTATGGCCATGAAAGAAGAACTCAATCAGTTCCAAATAAATGGTGTTTGGGATTTATTTGCAAGACCAAAGCACAAGAACATTGTTGGAACAAACATGGGCGTTCAGAAACACATTAAATGAACAAGGAGAAGCAGTCAGAAGCTCAAAGGTTGATCTGAAGCTCAACAGAGGTATGATTAGTTCTCTGGTTATACTTAACAGCTTCTAGACCAGATGTTTTATTCAGTATATGCCTTTGTGAAAGATTCCAATCAGATCCTAAGGAATCTCACATGACTGCTATCAAGAGAATCCTCAGGTATCTGATGGGAACAACTAAACTGAATGAAACATCAGTTGGAAGACTATCAGATTCTTGAAAACAGCATAACCATCTTTGTGATAATACTGCTGCAATCTGTTTGTCTAAAACTCCAGTTCTACATTCAAAGAGCCAAGCATATTGAATTTAAACTTCATCTTATTAGAGATTATGTTCAGAAGGGTGTTTTGGATACTCAATTCATTGATACTGATTATCAATGGGCTGATATATGTACAAAACCCCTAGCATAAGATTCATTTGATTTTATTAAAAGGAATCTGAACATGCATTTCATCTCTTGAAAAATTGCTTGCTCTGGATAGAAACTGAGAATCTGAAGTTCATCAGAAGCTAAGACTTATCAGACACTCACTTTGAGAGTCTGAAGAAAGTTCAGCTTCTGAAGACATCAGAGTCTGAGTTTCAGAATCTGAATTTTTTACTTCTGATTAAAACTCATTATAAGTGGACACTTTACACGTGACCCACTAATAAGAGTGAATCTGAACAGTAGTCTAACACTTGGTCATAATCTGATAAGTTATAACTCAGTGATGAGATTAAGCTTTGAAAGATGCACTTTGCCCCTCCTAAAGTCATTAATGTGGAGATGTGTTCAATGTTTTTCTGTTTTCAGTTCTGAAATGTTTTAACAAAAGCACTCAAAACATTTTCAAAAACTTTCATTTTCTCATCACACAAGTTCAGTTTTTCAGACTCATTGAAAATCACTTAGTATCAAACTCTTTTGGAAAAATGTTAAAACTGGTATCAGACTCAATTGAAAGATACTGGTATCAAATTCATTGAAAAACTTTGATATTCAAATCTTTTTGTCTGAAAAATTTTAGTGATGTTGAACATGTTCTATGAATCAAGTGTTTCAGACATGATCCACCTGGTTCTATGAATCAAGTGTTTTCAAATTTGATCCACCTGGTTCTATGACCGAAGTGTTTCAGATTTGATCCACCTGGTTCTATGAACAAGTGTTTTCAGATTTGATCCACCAGGTTCTATGACCAAAGTGTTTCAGATTTGATCCACCTGGTTCTATGAACAGATTTTATCTCACTTTTGAACTCTCTCTTTAAACTCTAGAATTTTTGTTGATGACAAAAGGGGGAGAAAGTAAACAAGTATTTGGGGAGATTGAACCAATACTTCAGGGCTCTGAGCTCAAAACATAAGCAATTTCTCATCTCTTAGCCTCTGATTAGATTTGTTGTGGGATAATTCAGAGCTTTTGCTCTTTGATAAGTTAAAAATGAATTTAAATAACTTGGATAAGACTCAGGGAGCTTACAAACCTCATCATGTGGATTATCAGACTTAGGGGGAGCTTACAAACCTCAGACCCTGAAGTCAACTGGTTATTTATAATTATGAGTGATAATTTCACCTTATTGTTTTAAGTTGAATTTAATTAACTTGGATAAGAATCAAGGGGAGCTTGCGAACCTCACCTTGTGGATTATCAGACTTAGGGGGAGCTTGCAAACCTCATCCTGAAGTCAACTTGTTAATTAAAGTTAACAACAATTCTGAAATAATCACCTTTTTGATTTAAACTGAATTTAATTAACCTGGATCAGACTCAGGGGGAGCTTGCAAACCTCAGACTCTGCAGTCAACTTGTTAATTAAATTAACAACAATTTTCTATTAATACTTATGTTTGTCACCATCAAAAAGGGGGAGATTATTGGAACAAAATGTATGAACAACTCTCTTTTGGGTTTTGATGATAACAAAGTGTTGAAAAGAAAATTGGAATTGCTAATGCTTGATTCTAGTGTGCAGAACCATGTACTTAAAGATTGGTATCTAACAATGGTTATGAAAGAACAAGTTAAGAGCAAGAAGAAAAGCATTGAAGCTTGGGTTGCAAGACAGTCAGACTCTGAAATGCAAGTCTGAAGTCAGTCAGACTCTGAGTTGCAAGTCTGAAGAACTTCAGACTCTGAAAGAGCAAGTCTGAAGAGCGCTTCTAAAAACAAGCCTCTGATGACTTGGGTTGCAATGCATTCAGAAGCTGAAGGAAATCAGAATCTGAAGAAGAAGTTCTGAAGAAAGTGCGTCTGAAGACAACGTGCCTCTGAAGAGCGCCTCTGAAGAGTGCGTCTGAAGAAGTTCGCAGTGCGTCTGAAGTTCGCAGTGCGAAGCTGCGTCTGAAGAAGTGTGCGTCAGAAGAAGTGCGTTTGATGAACAGTGCGTCTGAAGAAGTTCGCAGTGCGTCTGAAGCTCGCAGTGCGAAGCTGCATCTGAAGACAAGTCTGAAGCTGAGTCTGAAGAGCAAGTCTGAAGCTGCGTCTGAAGAGGAGAGTCTGAAGCCAATGAACTGTCACTGTCAACAGTACCTAGGACGAATAGACCTCTGCAAAAAGCACAAAATCAGGACAGCTCTTTTTGCTTAAAGACAACCCGTGACTAAGGAAACAATTTCAAAACGTGACTCTTCTCTTCCTCTGTTCTTACACACAAAAGAAGGAAATCACGTGACTGACTTAAGCTTCAAATGCAACAGCTCTATTGATGCCAGGTCATCATCTTCTCAAACGGCTCTTTTGTTCTTCTATAAAAGACTGGAAGTTTGAAGAAGAATATACAAGACTCTGAAAGAAAAGCGATGATACTCTGTCAAAGTAAAAAGCCACAAATAACTTAGAAATTCTTACAAACTTTGTAATCTTAGAGTTTCTTAAGTCAAGAGTCTTAAACCTGAGTTGTATTTTGTGAACACCTCTGATAGTATATCAAGTGTTCAACCCAAACAGTTTTTGTTATAAATCTGTTTGAGTCAAAGTCTCAACCTGCGTGCTTAAGCAATCTGGAAGTCTCAGCCTGCGTGCTTGAGCATTAGAAGTCTCTTAACTGTGTGTTTTGAGCATAGGAAGTCTCTTGTCTGTGTGCTTGAGCATTGGAAGTCTCTTACTAGGTGTTTGAGCATAGAAGTCTCTTGCTAGGTGCTTGAGCAAAGGAAGTCTCTTGTGTGGTGCTTGAGCAATTGTAATCTCGGTGATTATAGTTAAAATCCCTTGTAAGTGACAGGGGGACTAGACTACTTCCGGTTTGTGGAAGGAACTAGTATAAAAACATTGTGTCTTTTCCCTTTCTCTTTAACTCCATATCCGCTGCAAACACTCTGAAAAACAGAGCATTAGAATCTGATCTCAAATCAGATTCTGAACCTGTCGTAAGTTGTTTTAGAGAAACGAAAGAATTAGCCAAACACAATTCAACCCCCCCTTCTTGTGTTTTTCTCACCTTCAGTTGTTTAGATTCTTTTTAATAAAGTTAATTTACCAACAATTGATTGGTTCAGGTGGAAGGGACTAGGGTAGAGCATCGGACGGGTTCGGTCGGTTCCGGGCCAAAAATCCAAAAACTGAACAGAACCGAAGAGGTGAATACCTCAACCATTCCCGACCGTTTATATCATCGAATTGGTCGGGTAGCGGTTTGTGCGGTTGGTGGTTTTTGCGAGAGGTTTTGCACGGTTAGTGGCAAGTAATAAAAAAAAAACAGAACAACAAAATCGAAAAACAAACCCAGAACAAGTGGAAAAGAAATCAAAAAGCAAACCCAAATAAAATGAGACAATATTTGATTCCAGAACAGCAAAATCGAACAATAACTTCTGAGTAAAAACATATGCAAAAAAAATTCCATAACTAGTAGAATGAGACAGAATCTTGTGACAACAAAGCAATCCCAATATGTGATGAATCTTGAGTAGATCTTGTGAGTAAATTCAAAGCAAACCCAATATTTGATTGTCTCTTTAGTAGATCAAAATAAATGGTCAAATAAGATGAAATGTTTGCATGAGGTAGAGATTGTAGTTCTTTATTTCCATAGAAGAATGAAGAGAGGACCAAAAGGATTTGATCTGGGTTTGATTGAGTAGAAATCGATAGAGATTGGAGGTTTTGGTAATTTAGTAAGTCTCGTGAATGGAGAAGGAGAGAGTAGAGGATGAGAACAATGGTGGAGTGGAGCGGCGGCTAGGAGTGATTTAGGGTTTGATTGATGATTTTAAGAGAAGAGATTAATTGGGTTAATGAGTTGGGCTTATTATGAAGCTAGTGTATATATGTTATTGGGCCTGATTCTAAAATCAATGTAATAAGTAATGTATAACGGGCGGGTTCAGATAGGTCGGGTGTTTTATTTCCAAAATCGGGCCCGACCGTGATAACCCACACAGACCCACCCAATTTTTCCTCTTTTTTCACCCGAGACCCGTTTGAATCCGCCCAATGGACCCGCGGGTGACTCAGTTTTTGCGGGTGTTGGGCGGGTTCGGATTTCATGTAAGCATGTGGTCAGAGGTTTGATTTCTTGCTCATGCGTATGGAAAAAATCTGGTTGGAAGGGAGGATCCACCTTGTATGCTCCATAGGTTTCCAGTGGCGGAGCCAACAATATTTTTATGGAGGGGCCATATTTTTACAATATATACATATATTTTCATTAAATAACATATAAAGTTGTAGCTGAAGTGGTTTGAGTGTTTTTATATTTAGGTCCCTTAACTGTGGTTCGAAACTCTCTTGTCCAATATTTTCAAGGTATTTTAAAAAAAAAATACAAAATCAAGCGAAATGCTAAAATTTTCATGGCAGGGATCGAACTCATGACACATAGTTCATAGGCGCGCTGCTTCACCACTACACTGTTGGGTAAAAATGTGTATACATACCTATTAAAAATGAAAACATCATACCAATATCATGCTATAAGATTAGTCATGCTAAATGCTGGTGGTAATAACTTCATACCAATATCATGCTCCTTTCAAAAAAACTTCATACCAATATCATGCTATCAAAATAAAATGTGTATTAATTTTTACGACTAAACTCACCACATCATTATTAAAATAAAGATTAAAATATGATTTTAGTCATTTATATTTTAATAAAAATTTATTTCAATCCTTTGTTTTTACAATTTTATTTTGGTCTTTTATGTTTAAAATGTTATACAAATTCATTCATTTATCCATATTTTTTTAAAATAAACATATCGATATTGTAAGCTAAATTAGTTGTCGACACTTGAAACATGATAGTCGGTGAAATGTCAAAATATCCATCTAACATAACTTCTAGGGTTAAATATGTTTTTAGTCCCTATAAATATGTCAACTTTTCGTTTTAGTCCCTCTAAAAAATTTCTTGAACTTTTAGTCCCCAAAAGTTTTTTATCTTCACTTTTGATCTATCCTTCAAAGTAAACTCATATGTAGAATTCATATTTTTAAATAAAATGAAACATTTATAATATTATAAGAATCTCTCCAAAAAAAATTAGAAATTTTTAACAAAACATGAATTAAATATGAATTTTTATCTTTATTGCGGTTAAAAATTCATATTTAATTTATGTTTTGTTAAAAAATTCTAATTTTTTTGGAGATATATTTACAATATTCTACATATTTCTGCACAATTTCATTAAAAAAATACAAAAAAATTACTTAAAAATAGGGACCAAAAGTAGTGATTGAAAATTTTATAGGGACTAAAAGTTGAAGAAAATTTTTAGAGAGAGTAAAACGAAAAGTTTGTATATTTACAGGGACAAAAATATATTTAACCCTAACTTCTATGATTATTTTATTTTAAAAAATCATTAATTTAAGTTTGAATTTTTCGATTTAAAAAGCTTTGATATGAGACTTGTAACACACCACTCATAATTATATTCCTTTCCTATAAAAAAATGGCAAATTCTTGTTTACCCATCAATAAAAGGTGGGTAATACTACCCATACTGAGTTGACCCAATTAAAACATTATATTTATATAACATTAAAAATAATAGAAAACAAATAAATAATATCCACCTTTTCTATGTTGTTATTGTGCATCGAAAAATGCTAGCGTCAAACGCTGGTGCAAACGCAGACGAACACACTTGAGAATTTATAGTCACATAACCTAACTTCTTAAATTGTGGGCTTTTTTTTGAAATTTTTTTAAATTGTGGACTTGATAACCGGCTCTTCCGGTTTTTTAATAAAAAACTTTTATTTGATCATTTTAATTGACCTTGAAAAAATCCAAACACACATCTTATTCACGTCACGACTTCAGCCAATTCCATGTGTCATGAAAAAAAATCTCCAAAGGCAAATCATATTTTTTCTCAGTTTCAGAAGTTCTCACAACTTGCATATATCTCTAGCAATACATGTCTTTTTCTTTTAATTTTAATTATAACATCAAACATCAACTGTATATTGAATAAATTCTATAAAATAAGTTGACATTCCAAATTTTTTTTTGAAGGATACCTTTCTCATTTTCCTTTGTGGAAGTTAGGGCTCTATTCCAAAACAACACAGATCCGAGATTAGGAAGCAACAACTGTAGTGCTTTATTCCAAAACTTTGCTCTACCAAGACAACACAGATCCGAGATTGAGAAGAAGTATACATCGATGCTCAATTTTTTAGATTGAGAAAAGAAAAAGATCTTCAACAATTGTTATGCTCTATTTTGAGTGAAATTTATAATTTAAAAACAATTGTCTATTGGTAGATAAATGAAGGAAATGTCAGGTGGATTGAGATGCACCGATGAGAGAGATGCACTGGATGGGTCGGTTGATGATGATGGTAGCTTATGAGTTGTTTTTCCCTTCTTTTTTTTTTTACTTGTATTTGAGTTGATCTTAAAAAATCAAACTATTAAATTAGTCCAATTAATTAATAATTGAAATAATTGAATTACTTAATTTAATAATTAATTAATCTGATAATGAGTTAAAGTAATATAATTGTTTTTTTAAGTATAAAATAATATAATTATTTAAAATACTCAAAATTAAATCAAGCACTAATTGAATTACTTAAATCATTTTTATGTGAGATTTTTAATCCAAGGGTATTTTTGTATTTTTTGATATAATCAACACTTCTCTCTTCTCTATTTCTTATCTCTTTCTCTTATACCAAACAATCTATCAAATCTACTCTATTTCTCACATTTTTCTCTCTTCTCAAACTCTCTCTTATCTATTTCTCTCTTCACAACTTCTCCTATAAACTAAACACACCGTGTGGATTAATACATGCAAATGTTGGTTAGAGTGCGTCTAAGCATTTGACGCCAACAACGTTCATGTGCATTTTATCCTATTTAAATGTCGTGTTGTCCTAGGTAAAGTGATGGATCTTATACAAAATAAGAAGGTAACTTGATGAATTTGTAAACTATTAGTTGAAACTAATAGAAGATATTAAAAGAAGAGGTGTTTGCTGTGCGGTTTGGTTCGGTTTTGAGGCTAAAATTCATCCGAACCGAAAGATAAAAAAACATGCAGTTTGGTTTGGTTTGTTAGACTTTTAAGATAAAATCCGAACCAAAACAAACCAAACCAAATCAACGCGGTTTGGGTTGAATCGGTTGGTGCAGTTTCTTATCAGACAATACAATTTTTTGTTTCCAACATTAAAATCAAGTTAAAAAGCTAAAATACAACATATTTTCAGCAATATTTTCGACAATGTTTTTAATTTCACCAAACATTACAATTTCATTTTCACTAAAAAACATAGACCAAATTAAAAATGTTGACAAAAAGTAATTTTATTATGTAAGAAATGTTAAAGACTAAAATTCATCATTTTTTTAAAGTTCAAATAGCATATAAATACATTTTTAAAATAAAAAGCAAAGAAGAAAATTAACAAAAGAAAATATATGTCATTTTATAAAAGTTTCCATTAAGTTTCTATGAGTATATTGGTCTAGATAACTGTCATACCCCATTTTTGACCCGTTTTTATTTCATTTTTCTCGTCTTTTAGGTCGAAAATTTTCGTCGTTTCAGACGAAATTTCGGCAGGGAGGTATTTTAAAATACCTCATTTTTGTTCCGAAGGACACCGTTTTTTATTTTTATTTTCTGTTATTTTATTATTATTGTTTTTTACTATTATTTACTTCTTTTCTTTTTTTTTCTTTTTATTTTTCCTTTTATTAGTTTTTATTTTATTTTGTTTATTTTCGTTTTTTTCATTATTGTGTTTTTTATTATTTTGATTTTATTTATTTTAAGTCCATTTTCAGTCTGATTTCAGTCCAAGGCCCAGAGGGGCAGTTTTGTCATTTTTGTTTTTTACTCTTTTTACTATAAATAGAGTCAATGCACTGTTCACGAGAGAGGACAGTACACAGTACCAATCACATTCAGTCAGTCAGCACCAGTACAATCACAACTCTCAAAACCACCACAAACCACCAACACAGCCTCTCCACCACCCAATTCCGGCCACCGGAAAACTAAAAAGCCAGAATCACACACAGCTCCTTCAAGCCCATACCCACGCACAAAACATCAAAACAACAACAATCACCCAGCTCCACCACTCAACTTACGGCCAAAAACAACAATCAAGCCCCAATTTCCCCATTTTTACAAAATCAACAGTAACTCAAACAAAACCAACAAATCACAGCACAAACCATTACGAATCCCTCACAACCAAAGCCAATCCGTCAAGCACGAAACCAGTAGGCCAAACCCAAACCAACATCCAAACCGTAACACGACAGACCATAGCCACAAGCAAAACCGAATTGCATACAGAACTAGAAACCGAACTGAAACGTAAGAAAGCTAGTTCCCATTTCACTTTTTTTCTAGATCTAGGCTTTTTTGTAAAGAATCTTGAAAATCTATTTTGAAATTTGAGAAGAGGGAGGAAAAAGAGTTCGAGATCTGTAAATTTTTTTAAAAAAAAATGGACTGAACCGCTCCGGCACGGTGGCGCCGCCGGCGGCCGCCGCGTCGGAGAAGTTAGCCGGCGAAGAAGAAGAGAGAAGACAGACATGAGAAAGATGGAGAGAGATAGGGAGGATGAGAAAATGAGACTTTTCTCAGTTTTTTTTTTCCTTTTATACACGGTTTACTGGCCCAATTGCAGTAGGCTTTCCATCGGCCCATCATCCCTTTCTTCCTTCCTCCTTTCTGACTCCTATCTAACTCTCCCCTGTTCCTTTTCTTACCCCTCCTTTCTTCTATTCCTCTTCTTTTTTCTTTTTTTTTATTTCTTTTTGCATTTTATTTCTTTTTTTATTTATTTATTTATTCTCCTGCATTTTATTTTACTGCCCTTTTATTATTTCAGTACCTCATGCATTTTATTATTATTGCTATTTTTCTTTTATGCATTTTTATTTCTTTATTTTAAGCACCATATTTTATTTTATGTCTTGCATTTTATTTTATGCCTCATATTTATTTTATGTCTTGCATTTTTTATTTTCTTTATTTATTTTCCAGCACCATGTTTATTTTATGTCTTGCATTTTAATTTCTAGCACCATATTTACTTTATGTCTTGCATTTTATTTTATGCCCCATATTTATTTTTATGTCTTGCATATTTTTATTTTAGCATCATTTTTGTTTTATGTCTTGCATTTATATTTTCTTTATTTTATTTTCAGCATCATGTTTATTTTATGTCTTGCATTTTTATTTTCTTTATTTATTTTATGCACCATATTTACTTATTGCTTTGCATTTTATGCATTTATTTTATTTCTTTTTTAGCATATTTACTTTAATGCAATTACAATTTTATTTTATTTTATTATTTTTGTCATTTATTTTATTGCCATTAGAATGTATCTAGGTCCAATGTAATAAATATAAATGAGAATATGCACCGACACTCACATTTATTTTTATTTGCTTTATGTCGAGGACGATAGTGTAATTTGGACCGTATCCGAGGAAAAGGACCCTCACTTGATCCAACGTCATTTTGAGGGATCCGACGCGTCAGTCCTTTCTCAGCTTAACTTAGTCTCTGGACCTTAGGACTTAATCAAAATTTTCATAAAAAAGTCAAAAAAGTCAAAAATCAAAAAACATTTTATAATCAAATTTTCAAAAAAAATCAATCTTTTCTTTTCTTTTCTTAATCAAATTTTTTAATCAACTTTTAATCAATCCAAACATTTTTCTTCAATTTAAAATCAATCAAACTCACTTCCCTTTTTATCCTTCTATGCCTTTCGGCCTCTTATCTTTCTCAAAACTTTTTCAAACTTTAAAATCAATCAAAACCAATCACTCGGCTTTTTACCCCGAACTACGTGATTTTGATCCCGCTCGGGTACGTAGGCAAAAGACTTTGTCTTTCCAAATCAATAAAATAAACAAAAACATTTTCCTTTCTTTCATTTTCATCACTTTACTTCTTTTACACTTAAGCTTTTATTTACAAACAAATAATTAATTTAGCATAAAGATAATAAAAGCAAGAGGTTCCTATAGAGTACTATAGACGTCTAGGGTGCTAATACCTTCCCTTTGCGTAACCAACCCCCGGACCTTGATCTCTCTAATAAATAGGGTTTTTTCGAACTTTCTCCCTTTTCCTCGGAAAATAAAAGCTCGGTGGTGAACTTAAAATTGCGAGTCAACGCTAATTAATAGCTTGATATCCAAAAATCACCGCGACAGAAAAATGGCGACTTCACTGGGGATGTAAATCCTAAGTGGGTTAAACCTATCTTGCTTTTCTTTATCTTTATGCTTTGTTATTATTTGTAATTGTAAATACGTGCTTAAGTGTTTATCTTTTTACGTGAGTGGTGAGATAAGTCCTATACCCGGACTTGAGGGAAACATAAGATAGGATGGTGGTATAATCATAGTGGCTTTCCGAGAGTGAGTTTCGGATGTGGCACATGTGATAACCCCGCTCAATGGAGGAATCTTGGAAGTATTACTATGTTGACATGAGTAGTCGTGTTCGGCATTAATATTTTCAAGTGACCTATGAAGTTGAGGACCTTTAGTTACCTTTAACCCATCTTGGCCTTTTAGGACGTAGTGCGGTGGCTAATCAAGAGTAGTCTTGAATTGGTTGATACGCGATACTACACTCAAACGAGACTTTCCTACGGACGTTGTTGGACCGGGAGTCAGTCCCGTAATCCGACAATATTCGGAAGTGGTCAATGACTTTGGGAACTTGGTAGAACCCGTGATACAGGTACATGTGAAACCATAGTCCTTACCAAATGGCGTGTTTACCCTTGACTCCAACATTTTGGACCTAACCTCACCATGTTTTCTCCGTACTTTGGCATAATCATGCATACATGCATCCATGCATAAACTCTTTTCTTTTTCATCCAAATTATCGAAGGACTTAAACCAAGCTTTTTGTAAACATTGTAGATATGGACATCCCCCTGAGAAGCACTAGGAAGTACCTCTTCAGAAAAACAAACTTGTTGAGATTAAGGGAGCTAGCATCTTTAGTAAGTGATCCAGTTGATTTTCAAGCTCATCACGGGAAATTGCTCAGAATTCTTAGAGTCGATGTTGAGGAAGGATGCCTAGAGACCCTGGTTCAGTTCTATGACCCTCTCTACCATTGCTTTACCTTTCCAGACTACCAGCTTGTCCCCACACTTGAAGAGTACTCATACCTAGTTGGTTTACCCGTACCAGACAAGATACCATTCCACGGTCTTGAGCCTACTCCTAAACCCTCCGAAATCGCAGCCGCTCTCCATCTTGAAACCTCCATCATCCAAGCAAACCTCACCACTAAAGGAGGCCTCCAAGGTCTTCCCACCCACTTCCTCTACCAACAAGCCTCCATATTCGCTGAAGCAGCTAGCACACTTGCCTTCCATTCCGTCCTAGCCCTCCTTATATACGGCCTTTTACTCTTCCCAAATATTGACAACTTCATCGATATCAATGCTATCAAAATCTTCCTTACAAAGAACCCCGTACCCACTCTACTCGCCGATACCTACCACTCTATCCATGACCGTACCCAGGCTGGCCGCGGAACCATCTCTTGTTGTGCACCTTTGCTCTACCAGTGGTTTACCTTCCACCTACCTCAATCCCGTGCTTTCAAGACCAATGTTGACAATCTTTCTTGGCCTCACAGAATCATGGCTCTTGACCCGTCAGACATTGTTTGGTACCAAGCAGCTAGTGACGTCGGAGAGATTATTGTGAGTTGTGGTGAATACCCCAACGTACCTCTTTTGGGTATGCGTGGCGGAATTAGCTACAACCCGTTTCTCGCTCGACAACAATTTGGGTACCCAATGAAGTCAAAACCAAGCAACCTTGCCTTGACTAATGAATTCTATCTAAACCATGGGGATCCCTCGAACAAAAGAGAAAGATTCGCACAAGCTTGGAGCGCTATCCGCAGACTCAGCAGAAGTCAGTTGAAGAAGAAATCAGATTATGTGCATGAATCTTACACTCAGTGGGTTATTGATAGGACCATGAGCTTTGGCCTACCCTACCATCTACCTAGACATCTATCCTCCACCATCCCACCATCATCCTTGCCTATCCCCTTTGACACTAAGGAAGAGTTTCATGAACAATTAACCCAAGAAAGGCAAGAAAAGGAAACTTGGAAGAGAAGATATCAGGAGCTCGAGCGAGAACATGAGACCTTGAAGGGGAAGCTAGCCCAACAGAGTCGTGAGCTCTTTGTCCAGAACCAGAAGATAATTGAGAAGGATGACTTGCTTCGTCGGAAAGACGCTTTGCTCCACCAAGACGCTAGGAGGAAGAGGAGGTTTATGGACTCATGCTCCAGTGCACATTCAGATTCCGAGGATCCATCTGCTTCGGGAGTTTGAGCTTGTTAGGATTTTATGTTTAGATTTTAGCTTCTGAAATCTCATGACTTGTAAACAAAAAACAAACTCTTTGTAATATTCCAGTGCTTTAGTGAAATGTTCGGTTTATGATGTTTACAATTACTCCAACAAGTCCTTCGATAATAATTTGTTCTTTTTCTTATTGCATAAGCATAATCATGCATCATGCTGCATTCATAGTTTCTAAACCGAGTCTCACACCATGTTCACTACTGAAACGTTAATCAGCCGTCGTCCAAGGAAAGTGGCCCGACGAGTTCTCAGAAAACCGAATCGCATTTACAACACCAGAGCCAATCGAAAGAGGATGGATTTGGTTGAACAAGAGAATCAGAGTCTCCGGGAAGAGGTTGCTACCTTGCGTGAAGGAATGGATAGGCTGACAGCAATGATGAATGCACTCTTGGCAGCCCAGAACTCTCAAGCTGCCGCCGCTGTTGTAGAGCAGCCTCCTGTGAGCATAACCCCGTCATCTACAGTGACTTCTCCTCCCCTCTTTATGCCTCCAGGTTGTACATGGGGGATGCCGCCTCCAGTCAGCGGAAGCTCCCAGCCTTTTGTATCTGAAGCTCCACTCTTTGTCACCCAGCAGTCACCGCCGGTTCCACAACCCGGTACATTTTTCCCTCAAGCTGCCGTAACTTACTCAACACCACTGGTCCATACTATTCAACAAGAGGGTGAGCCGATTTACCATGCGGAAAGTGTTGTAGCCTTCGACAAGATGGACGAGCTCCAAGAAAGATTCGATGGCATGCAAAGAGAAGTTGAAGCTCTCCGGGGAAGGGACTTGTTCGGGAAGGATGCCCGTGAGCTATGCTTGGTCCCGAATGTTACTATCCCTCATAAGTTCAAGGTGCCAGATTTTGAGAAATATAAAGGAAATTCTTGCCCCCGCAGTCACTTGGTGATGTATGCGAGGAAGATGTCCATGTACACTGACAATCACAAACTGCTTATCCATTTCTTCCAGGACAGCTTGACTGGGGCCGCTTTGAAGTGGTATATGAATTTAGACAGTACGAGCATCCGTACTTTCAATGACCTTGGTGAAGCATTCATCCGCCAGTACAAATACAATCTGGACATGGCCCCAGATCGCGATCAACTCCGGGCAATGACGCAAAAAGAAAAGGAAACATTTAAGGAGTATGCCCAACGCTGGAGGGAAGTGGCTGCCCAGATCGTCCCACCTTTGGAAGAAAAGGAGATGACAAAGATCTTTTTGAAGACTTTGAGTCAGTTCTATTATGAGAAGATGGTCGCAAGCGCGCCGACGGATTTCACTGAGATGGTCAACATGGGGGTGCGACTAGAAGAAGGTGTCCGAGAAGGACGGTTGACTGTGGAGAGTGCCCCTGCCGTAAACAATGCCAAAAAGTTTGGAGGCCATTTCGCGAAAAAGAAAGATCAGGAAGTGGGAATGGTAACCCATGGTAATCCTCAGCAAAATTTTACCCCATACCGTCAAGTTGCAAATGTTGCATCCTCTACCCCAAACCCAGCCTATCACCAACAGAGACCACAATACCCCTACCAACATCCCCCACAACAATATCCTCAACAACCATACCACTCACAAAACCGCCAGAAAACAACCTTTGATCCCATCCCAATGAAATATGCCGATTTGCTTCCCGCCTTGCTAGCAAAAAACCTTGTCCAGGTCAGGGCACCTCTCCGTACACCAGATGTTTTACCTCCTTGGTACCGGCATGACCTAACTTGCGCCTTTCACCAAGGAGCGCCGGGCCACGATGTCGAACATTGCCTTGCTCTCAAAACCGAAGTGCAAAGGTTAGTCCGGGCCAACCTGTTGTCTTTCAAAGATCAAAATCCTAACGTTCAGGCAAACCCTCTGCCGAACCATGGGGCGGCTGTCAATATGATACAGGACTGTGATGAAGATGGTGTTATCTTGGACGTACAACATGTTCGAACTCCCCTAGTCCCCATACATATCAAGATGTGTGAGGCAGCTCTGTTTAACCACGATCATACAGCATGTGAAGTGTGTTCGGTGGATGTGAAAGGGTGTCAAGAGGTACGAAAAGACATACAAGGGCTGATGGACAGCAAGAAGTTGATTGTTACGAGGAAAGATAAGGAAGTATGTGTTATTACCCCTGAGTTTCAGCGTTTGGAAATAAGTTATAACAGTGGGAATCCAGCTGTCACTCCATTAGTGATCAGTTTGCCAGGGCCTATGCCGTATGCTTCTCTGAAAGCGGTCCCCTACAAATACAGTGCCACAATGTTGGAAGGAGGGCTGGAGGTGCCTTTGCCCTCCCTGACTCCTGCAACTTCTGTGGACAACATTGCCGATGACAGCAGGGTCCTGAGAAACGGACGTGTTATCCCTACTTTGTTTGCAAAGAAAGTGAAGGATCCGGTAGTGGAGCAGGCGACAGTGAACGACTCCGGTGCGAAGAAAGAAATAGGCCAGTCCAGTGGGACCAGCAAAGCTTCTGACCATGATGAGATTCTAAAGCTAATTCAGAAGAGTGAATATAAGGTGGTAGATCAGTTGCTGCAAACTCCCTCCAAAATATCCATCTTGTCTTTGCTACTAAACTCTGAAGCGCACCGTGAAGCTTTAATGAAGGTGCTTGATCAAGCTTTTGTAGAGAAAGATGTGACGGTTAACCAGTTAGACAGTATAGTAGGAAATATTACTGCCTGCAATAACTTGAGTTTTAGTGATGAAGAGCTTCCTGAGGAGGGGAGAAACCACAACCTGGCATTACATATATCGGTGAACTGCAAGTCAGATGCTCTGTCGAATGTACTTGTGGACACCGGTTCCTCTTTGAATGTGATGGCCAAATCCACATTAGATCAACTCTCCTATCAGGGGCCTCCCATGAGAAGAAGCGGAGTGGTTGTTAAAGCGTTCGATGGATCAAGAAAGTCTGTTATTGGGGAGGTTGATTTGCCTATCACAATTGGGCCGTCTGTTTTCCAGATTACTTTTCAGGTGATGGATATCCGAGCTGCATATAGTTGTCTCTTGGGTAGGCCATGGATCCATGAAGCAGGGGCCGTGACATCGACTTTACACCAAAAGCTGAAGTTTGTCAGGAATGGGAGATTGATTACTGTGAGCGGAGAAGAAGCTTTGCTGATTAGTCATTTGTCAGCCTTTTCCTTCATTGGTGCTGATGAGACTGAAGGGACCCCTTTCCAAGGCCTGACTGTGGAAGATAAGGTGCCCGAGAAGAGTGAAGTGTCTTTTGCTACTTGGAAGAGCGCACAGAAAGTTATTCAGGAAGGAACAGGTGTAGGATGGGGAAAAGTTGTACAGTTGCCAGTGAGTAGAAATCGTGAAGGACTGGGATTTGCTGCAGGATCATCAAAGAATGGTACTGGGTCAAGCTCTGTTAGTGACACCTTTTGTAGGGCCGGTTTCATCAATGACTCGCCAGAGGCCAATGCTATCTCGGAAGATGTTCCCGAAGAAATTGTACCTGCATTTGTCACACCTGGAAAGCTTGTTCGTAACTGGGACGCGGTTGACATCCCTTCAGTAGTTCACGCGTCAAAGTAATGTGTCTTTGTTTTTCTGTTTGTTTGTTTTTCAAAAAGATCCTTTCGTCTTGCCCAGGACGAAAGTGCAATTATGTAGGGCTATCTTGTTTCAAGTACTACTTTCATTAATAGAAAATGTGGTTTATCCCGATATTTATTGCTTTTTCTGGAAAATGGTAACACAAAAAAACCCAAAATATTTTATTTTTATTTCTTGTTTTCAATCAATTATAAAAAAGTCTGCATTCTCCACTCATTCTCTAAAATCAACCATAAATCATATGCAGACTAAACATCATTGAGCCCGTTGAACATGGTAACCCTGCACTCTCTCCCAACTTCGAATTTCCTGTCTACGAGGCCGAAGAAGAAGAGAATGAGGAAATCCCAGATGAAATTGCTCGGTTGTTGGAACGTGAGAAGAAAACCATTCAGCCTCACGAAGAGTTAGTGGAGGTGATTAACCTGGGAACCGAGGAAGATAAAAGAGAAGTCAAGATTGAGCATCACAATTCTTCTCCTTACAGACCTCAGATGAATGGCGCAGTTGAAGCTGCCAACAAAAACATTAAGAAGATAGTGCAGAAGATGGTGGTCACATACAAGGACTGGCATGAGATGCTACCGTATGCTTTACATGGATATCGCACTTCAGTGCGTACCTCAACAGGGGCAACCCCTTTCTCTTTGGTGTATGGTATGGAAGCAGTACTCCCTGTGGAGGTTGAGATTCCATCAATGAGAGTTCTAATGGAGGCCCAGTTGTCAGAGGCTGAATGGTGCCAAAGCAGATATGATCAGTTGAATCTAATTGAAGAGAAACGCATGAATGCTTTGTGCCACGGACAACTTTATCAACAGAGGAAGAAGCAAACTTTTGACAAGAAGGTTCGTCCTCGTGTGTTTCAAGAAGGAGATCTCGTGCTCAAGAAGGTTTTATCTTTCCAACCCGATTCCAGGGGCAAGTGGACGCCTAATTACGAGGGTCCATATGTCGTCAAGAGAGCTTTCTCCGGTGGTGCTTTGACTCTTACGACTATGGATGGTGATGAGCTCCCTCGTCCTGTGAACGCCGATGCAGTCAAGAAATACTTTGTCTAAAAAATAAAAGAACAGCTCGGTAAGTCGAAAACCCGAAAGGGCGGCTTAGGCAAAAAAGAGCGTCTCGGTGGATCGAAAACCTGAAAGGGCGGTCCAGGCAAAAATTAGAGACATCAAACAGAAAAATAATCATCCTGATAGGTCGAAAACCCGAAAGGGCGATCTATGCAAAAGTTAAGGATCAAAAGACAAAGTAACTGCATTGAGCTGATCTCTACTCACTTGGGGCACAATCAAATGTCAAAGAAGCTCTGAATCTGAAGCATCCAAACAGTGGAATTCAAAGCTGTCAGGGAGGATGGTGGTTATTATGTTCAATGTACCTTCAATTTATATTTACCATTTTCCAAACTTTGTAAGATCTGTGGAGCCATGCCATTGGCAGGTCGCCACTCTTTTAAATAAATTTGAGCCTGTTGCCTTTCATTTGGAATTCTCATTTATTCAGCTTATAAAACCTTTTCTATTTTTGATGGTAGCATTCGAAACAAGATATTTTTTTTTAAATCATAAATATCTTTCATGTCTTTTTGAAAAGCACAAACAACAAAACACATTTTCTTTGAACTCATGAATAAGTGAAGGGTGCGTCAACAGCTATCCTGAAAACGGATAAACTCTGCAGTGCTGAACATGGTCAATTGCTAAAAAAAATATACAAAAAAAAAGAACAAAAAAGAAATATATATATGAAAAAAGAAAAAGAAAAGAAATGAGCTCGGTAAGTCGAAAACCCGAAAGGGCGGCTTAGGCAAAAAAGAGCGTCCCGGTGGATCGAAAACCCGAAAGGGCGGTCCAGGCAAAAATTAGGGGCATAAAAAAAAAGAATATATTCCCGGTGGACTGAAAACCTGAAAAGGCGGTCCAGGCAAAATTAGGGACTCAAAAATAATAAGAACAAAAAAAAAACAAAATAAGCATGACCACAGAAGCACCGGTTTTTCTATCATGACTTTCGGATTAGTATTCTCCTCAGGAAGTGATTACTCCCCATCAGTTGTTGCATATGTTGGGTTTTATCCCGTCAATATTTTGATATGTCTCCAGTGGCATCATCCCCATGGAAGATTACCGAGTGTTTGTGATACGACGTCGGGTCACTTTCCCTTTTACCTGCCCAATCTTGTCTCATCAAGTTTGTCATTCACACAATCATACAAGCCAGTCTTTCATACAATCGTACAAGTCAATCCCTCATACAATCACAAGTTAATCAGTCACACGGTCATACAAGTCGTGTCGTCATTCATGCATACACACAATCATGCATATACAACAAAAACAATATCATTCATACATGGTTGCATTAACCACCATGAGTCTTGCCTCAATTATCCTCCATATCAATCAATCATGAATAATTTTTATCCTTTCTTTCCCCAAGGTCATCCCCAGTGTGCCTGGTCCCGAGATGTCACTCCCTCTCCGCCAAGTGGCAATTTCTTAACGAACAGCTTGTGCATTGTCTTATCCGGTCTTTTGTCGTCAGTGGCATGATTCCTGCATTTTAATTTCATCCAGCTTTTAAATTTCATCCAGTATTTAAATTTCGTCCAGCATTTATATTTCATCCTGCTTTTAAAGTTCATCCAGCATTTACATTTTGTCCAGCATTTAAATTTCATCCTGATTTTAATTTTCATCCTGCTTTTAATTTTCATCCTGCTTTTAAATTTCATCCAGCATTTTAATTTTCATCCTGCTTTTAAATTTCATCCTCTGCTTTTAAATTTCATCCTGCTTTTAAATTTCATCCTGCATTTAAATTTCATCCTGCTTTAAAATTTCATCCTGCTTTAAAATTTCATCCTGCTTTTAAATTTCATCCTGCATTTAAATTTCATCCTGTTTTAGATTTCATCCTGCTTTTAAATTTCATCCAGCTTTATATTTCATCCCGCATTTAAATTTCATCCTGCTTTTAAATTTCATTCAGCCTTTACTTTCCATCCCGCCTTTACCTTTCATCCAGCATTTACCTTTATCTTTTGTCGTCAGTTGACTCGTTCGGCAATAACCCGAACAGCTGACACTTATCCCCAGTAAAACCATATGACCCCCCAGTGGAGTCGGACCCCGTTTCCTTTAACAGACTCGGGTACCCTTTTGTCTTATCCCCAGTCGGGTCATCTTCGCCGTCTTGCATTCATACTTGCATTGCGAGCATTCACAACGTTACATGCATAGCATGCATAACATTGCGTTCATAACATTTTGCATTTGAAACTGGTCAAAAATGGTGTACTCTGTATTTAAGTCTCTTCGACCCGTCGATTTTTAAAATTTCACTTTTAAATCTCCGTAACGAAGAAACTTAAATAGGGGCATCTGTCATACCCCATTTTTGACCCGTTTTTATTTCATTTTTCTCGTCTTTTAGGTCGAAAATTTTCGTCGTTTCAGACGAAATTTCGGCAGGGAGGTATTTTAAAATACCTCATTTTTGTTCCGAAGGCAACCGTTTTTTATTTTTATTTTCTGTTATTTTATTATTATTGTTTTTTACTATTATTTACTTCTTTTCTTTTTTTTTTCTTTTTATTTTTTCTTTTATTAGTTTTTATTTTATTTTGTTTATTTTCGTTTTTTTCATTATTGTGTTTTTTATTATTTTGATTTTATTTATTTTAAGTCCATTTTCAGTCTGATTTCAATCCAAGGCCCAGAGGGGCAGTTTTGTCATTTTTGTTTTTTACTCTTTTTACTATAAATAGAGTCAATGCACTGTTCACGAGAGAGGACAGTACACAGTACCAATCACATTCAGTCAGTCAGCACCAGTACAATCACAACTCTCAAAACCACCACAGCCTCTCCACCACCCAATTCCGGCCACCGGAAAACTAAAAAGCCAGAATCACACACAGCTCCTTCAAGCCCATACCCACACACAAAACATCAAAACAACAACAATCACCCAGCTCCACCACTCAACTTACGGCCAAAAACCACAATCAAGCCCCAATTTCCCCATTTTTACAAAATCAACAGTAACTCAAACAAAACCAACAAATCACAGCACAAACCATTACGAATCCCTCACAACCAAAGCCAATCCGTCAAGCACGAAACCAGTAGGCCAAACCCAAACCAACATCCAAACCGTAACACGACAGACCATAGCCACAAGCAAAACCGAATTGCATACAGAACTAGAAACTGAACTGAAACGTAAGAAAGCTAGTTCCCATTTCACTTTTTTTCTAGATCTAGGCTTTTTTTGTAAAGAATCTTGAAAATCTATTTTGAAATTTGAGAAGAGGGAGGAAAAAGAGTCCGAGATCTGTAAATTTTTTAAAAAAAAATGGACTGAACCGCTCCGGCACGGTGGCGCCGCCGGCGGCCGCCGCGCCGGAGAAGTTAGCCGGCGAAGAAGAAGAGAGAAGACAGACATGAGAAAGATGGAGAGAGAGAGGGAGGATGAGAAAATGAGACTTTTCTCAGTTTT
The DNA here is from genome assembly GCA_018208015.1 of Medicago ruthenica. Lineage (NCBI taxonomy): Eukaryota > Viridiplantae > Streptophyta > Magnoliopsida > Fabales > Fabaceae > Medicago > Medicago ruthenica. The sequence continues at coordinate 71,717,924 of CM031374.1, forward strand.
TTTTTTCCTTTTATACACGGTTTACTGGCCCAATTGCAGTAGGCTTTCCATCGGCCCATCATCCCTTTCTTCCTTCCTCCTTTCTGACTCCTATCTAACTCTCCCCTGTTCCTTTTCTTACCCCTCCTTTCTTCTATTCCTCTTCTTTTTTCTTTTTTTTTTTATTTCTTTTTGCATTTTATTTCTTTTTTTATTTATTTATTTATTCTCCTGCATTTTATTTTACTGCCCTTTTATTATTTCAGTACCTCATGCATTTTATTATTATTGCTATTTTTCTTTTATGCATTTTTATTTCTTTATTTTAAGCACCACATTTTATTTTATGTCTTGCATTTTATTTTATGCCTCATATTTATTTTATGTCTTGCATTTTTTATTTTCTTTATTTATTTTCCAGCACCATGTTTATTTTATGTCTTGCATTTTAATTTCTAGCACCATATTTACTTTATGTCTTGCATTTTATTTTATGCCCCATATTTATTTTTATGTCTTGCATATTTTTATTTTAGCATCATTTTTGTTTTATGTCTTGCATTTATATTTTCTTTATTTTATTTTCAGCATCATGTTTATTTTATGTCTTGCATTTTTATTTTCTTTATTTATTTTATGCACCATATTTACTTATTGCTTTGCATTTTATGCATTTATTTTATTTCTTTTTTAACATATTTACTTTAATGCAATTACAATTTTATTTTATTTTATTATTTTTGTCATTTATTTTATTGCCATTAGAATGTATCTAGGTCCAATGTAATAAATATAAATGAGAATATGCACCGACACTCACATTTATTTTTATTTGCTTTATGTCGAGGACGATAGTGTAATTTGGACCGTATCCGAGGAAAAAGACCCTCACTTGATCCAACGTCATTTTGAGGGATCCGACGCGTCAGACCTTTCTCAGCTTAACTTAGTCTCTGGACCTTAGGACTTAATCAAAATTTTCATTAAAAAGTCAAAAAAGTCAAAAATCAAAAAACATTTTATAATCAAATTTTCAAAAAAAATCAATCTTTTCTTTTCTTTTCTTAATCAAATTTTTTAATCAACTTTTAATCAATCCAAACATTTTTCTTCAATTTAAAATCAATCAAACTCACTTCCCTTTTTATCCTTCTATGCCTTTCGGCCTCTTATCTTTCTCAAAACTTTTTCAAACTTTAAAATCAATCAAAACCAATCACTCGGCTTTTTACCCCGAACTACGTGATTTTGATCCCGCTCGGGTACGTAGGCAAAAGACTTTGTCTTTCCAAATCAATAAAATAAACAAAAACATTTTCCTTTCTTTCATTTTCATCACTTTACTTCTTTTACACTTAAGCTTTTATTTACAAACAAATAATTAATTTAGCATAAAGATAATAAAAGCAAGAGGTTCCTATAGAGTACTATAGACGTCTAGGGTGCTAATACCTTCCCTTTGCGTAACCAACCCCCGGACCTTGATCTCTCTAATAAATAGGGTTTTTTCGAACTTTCTCCCTTTTCCTCGGAAAATAAAAGCTCGGTGGTGAACTTAAAATTGCGAGTCAACGCTAATTAATAGCTTGATATCCAAAAATCACCGTGACAATAACATATATCTAATTAATGTTTTTCTTATATTGCGGTTTGGTTTGGTTGGTAAAATAAAAACCACAAACCGAACCAAACCATGCGGTTGAGCAAAAAAGTGATCTGAATACATCAAAACCAAACGCGGTTTTATGCGGTTTCAGTTTAGATTGATTCGGTTTGCGGTTTTTCTATTGGATTGATTCGATTTTGAACACCCCTAATTAAAAATGTCATAAGGTGACAAATAATGTTTCTTTAGGGTCCGTTTGGTTCGAGAGTTTTGGAGGGGAGGACTCACTTTTATTTTTCAAATTACGGATATTATAAAATGATTTTTAGAAAATTGAATTAACAACATGGTAAATGATCATATAATACTTCAAAAACACTTAATTTATTTTAAAAAAACATTTTACATTGTTTGTAATTTAAAAAATAAAAGTGAGTCCTCCCCTCCCCCTCCAAAACTTTCGAACCAAACGAACCCTCAAGGGAGGTGACAAACAATGTTAAAAAAATATTGCACATTTATCAAATAGGATTACATCAAGTGGGTAAAACATTCGAGAAAGTAAAATAAAACGTGTATTTCTACAATACTAAATTTTGATAAAAAAAAAACTAAAATAACTTCTTCTTTTTTGGTCAAACAGTTTTTTTTTTAGTTTTCATAAAAAAGAAGAATAATTTAGCCTAAAATAAATAAGGCTTTTGTTAATTTTTGGAGTATTATTTAATTGAAGTGGCAAACGCATTAGGTTGCGCAAGTGCAAGTACTATTTCTGACCTTTCGTTTTCTGGATCTAGGGTTTCTGTGACGACTCTCTCTTGAATCTCAATTTCATCATCATCATCTTCACAAAAAACCCCAATCTTCAAACCCTAATCACCACCTCCACCTAATCAATACTACAATTCAATCGGAGATTCACGATCAGGCACAAATTGAATTAGGGTTCATCGATCAAATCGAATATTATTATTATTATTATCATCAAATTTTCACCCAAATCGCCGTCACCATCACTTTCAATTCACGGATCTAAAAATTGGCCTAATTTTCCATTCTATTTTATATATTTTGTAAATCAGATGAATTTTAAACCGATTTTGACGCCAATTATGATGATGAATACTACTAGTTATTGATGAAATTCCCCAAAGACTGTTTTTTTTTGTGATTTGAAGGGACCCAAAAACAAAAAATGTATAAATCGGTGGTGTATCAAGGGGAGGTGATGTTGGGTGAGGTAGATATATACCCAGAAGTGAACAACAGCATCAACAACAAGAACAAGAATTTTGATGTGAAGGAAATCAGAATAACTCACTTTTCTCAACCTAGTGAGAGGTGTTCACCACTTGCTGTTCTTCATACTATTACTACTGTTTGCTTCAAAATGGAGTCAAAGACACAGCACCAGAATCAGCTCTTACACTTGCACTCCTTGTGTATCAGAGAGAACAAGGTAAAAAAATCATAATTAAAATTAAATTAAAAAATGGAGAAAAAAATTGACTTAAACCCTATGATTTTGGACTAAATCTCACAGGACTTAAAACCACTTGAATCTATGGATGATGATGAACTTATGACTTGTGTGTTAATGTTGCAAGAATTTTTGGAATAATTTGATTTAACTTACTAAATTTGTTGTTTTGATGAACTCAGATGGTGGAAAAATTGGCCAATTGATCATTTAACAGATACCTAACAATGCCACTGAGATTCCCCATTAATTGGGGGTATTATGTTTCATTAAAAGTGTTGTTACTTGTTGATCTAATACCAGTTTTTTTGCTAGAGCTGAGAAATTTGTGATTGATAGTGAAATTAGTGTCTTTGCTGGTTAGGGTTTTATTAATACAAAAAAAAAAAAATTAATTGCGATTTTGGTTCCGACGGTCGAAAGTGTATTAAATTTTTTTTTTTCTTCTGACTTGAGCAGAATAGCAAATCTGTCTAATATGTATCATACTGAAAATATAGGTTGGGTTGTTTATGATATCAGTTTGTTTTTGGCACTGCTTGACTATTTAGCATTTTCCTAATCTCGGCTGGCTTACAACGCACTGTATCTATTGTTTGTCGTCTTGCTTAAATTTACGCGGTTACTGGTTGCTTAAATTTACCGGTTACCGGTTACCTATGCAGTTATCGGTTACCTTTATTTTCCATATATAATTTTCTTGTAGAATATTAATAATTGTCGCGATGTTGGCCTCTGCAGACAGCTGTTATGACGCTGTATGGGGAAGAATTACATTTGGTTGCAATGCATTCGCGGAATGACGACAGACCATGTTTCTGGGGATTTATTGTTGCCACAGGACTTTATAATTCGTCTGTTGTGTTGTTAAATCTCAGATGTTTGGGTATAGTGTTTGATCTGGATGAAACCCTTGTTGTAGCAAATACAATGCGCTCATTCGAGGATAGAATTGATGCACTCCAGAGAAAAGTAAACTCTGAGGTAGATCCACAACGAATTTCTGGCATGCAGGCGGAGATCAAGCGCTACCAAGAGGACAAGAGTATATTGAAGCAGTATGCTGAAAATGATCAGGTAGTTGATAACGGAAAAGTGATAAAAGTTCAATCTGAGCTTGTTCCAGCATTATCTGACAGTCATCAGCCCATAGTTCGGCCACTGATACGGTTACATGAAAAAAACATTATTTTGACACGCATCAATCCGCAGGTATATGATCTTTTCTTTATACAATCATTTATTGTTATTTACTATTCTTTTGTCGCATCTTGTCGCTGTCCATTTTCGTTTAAATATATCATTCTACTGGGTCCCAATGTAGTCAAACCCTGTAGTCAAACTGGATCCTGCCTGGGATCAGGAGGGTGTGAAAGACCGGAACTCCTGGATCGTAACACGGATCATAAGATCCTACCAAAGGACAAAATTACGCCTACACATACACACATGCAGACATGCGTAAAAATATCTTAGATGAAGAAATAACCTCTAAATCACAACATTGAATTAGTGTGTTTTGTCTATTTTTTTCAAACATATGTAAGCATAAAGACTTGTCAGAATCATTAGTCTAACAAAGGATGGCGTGTTTTGATAGATTCGCGATACAAGTGTTCTTGTGAGGTTGAGACCTGCATGGGAAGATCTTCGGAGCTACCTGATTGCAAGAGGGCGCAAGCGTTTTGAGGTTTTTGTTTGCACAATGGCTGAAAGGGACTATGCGCTAGAAATGTGGAGACTTCTTGATCCAGATTCAAATTTGATAAATTCAAAAGAACTATTAGGTCGAATTGTATGTGTTAAGTCTGGTAAGTCTGTAAATGGCATGCTTGTTTTTCTTTCTTGTTAATTTTCTTTTCTAAGAGAAGCTCTATATTTGTAATAGAGCACCTGAAGGAAGCAAACTGTGAACACGAGGACATCTTATATTTTAGATTCAACTACCCTGTACTATTTGAGAATGTTTAAATAGTTCTCTAAACTATATAAGTTTGTAATTCTGTCCTAGAACTTCACAAAAATTTGTAATTGGGCCCCTAAATTTTATTCGGATCCTTGAACTTCTAAATAATAGGTCCATGTAATTTGGGACCATGCTACAAATTACTTAAATGTTCAGGGACCTACATACAAATGATTTGAAAGTTAAGGCATACGATTAAAATCGAGAGACCTAAGTTCAGAGACCTTATTACAAACTTTTTTAATTTAGGACCTATTAAAAATTCTCAAATAGTTCAGGGACCCATTGAGTAATTAAACTATATTTTAAAATTCGTCTGAGTTTGATGTAGAGATGCAAATCATTGTACTGGACCGTATGCCCATGTTTCTGCTACTTCTGATGTCATTCACTTTTAATTCTTCTTGTGTTTCGATAATATTATAATAGGTTTGAAAAAGTCCTTGTTCAATGTCTTCCAAGATGGCTCATGCCATCCAAAGATGGCGTTAGTAATTGACGATCGCTTGAAAGTGTGGGATGAGAAAGATCAACCTCGGGTACATGTCGTTCCTGCATTTGCTCCATACTACGCTCCTCAAGCTGAGGTAAATTTGCTGGCACACATGGTTGGAAACTTTATACTTTCAGTAGCATGAATGAAATTTCATCCCTTTTTTAGTTATATGAACTGATTAACTTTTTGTCTTGTAGGCAAGCAATACTATCCCTGTCTTGTGCGTTGCAAGAAATGTTGCTTGCAATGTTAGGGGTGGCTTCTTTAAGTAAGTTATACCTTTCCAAAGTTATATTTATCTGTATACTGAAATGAAGGGGAAAATACATTGATTCACTCAATTCCCCTGCATAACCTGGAAAATATCTATTTAGTAATTTAGAGATAAATGAGTTGGAGAAAGACATGGTTTTTGATAGAACGCTAGGGCGTCGTTTGATTCAGGTAGCTGACCCCACTTAGTGGGATAAGGCTTGGTTGTTGTTGTTGTAGTTTAGAGGTTGATTTCTAAGCATTTTAATTATCTCTAATTGGTATAAAGTAAAGATAATACTAAATATGATTCTTGCCCCTAATTACGACTCTGATTTTGTGATAGGGATTTTGATGATGGTCTTCTACAAAAGATTCCTCAAATTGCCTATGAAGATGATATTAAAGATATACCTCCTGCTCCTGACGTGAGCAATTATCTAGTTTCAGAGGTAACTGTATGACTACGTACAAGTTTACACATGTCATTATTCTAATCTGATGGGGATATACTATGTTGAAATTCAAATAGATGTGTATCATTTGATTTTCTGTCACATGTATTGTATTTGTGCGTGTTTAACTGTATGTTTGACTTCTACAGGATGATGGATCTGCTTCCTATGGAAATAGAGATCCGTTTTTGTTTGATGGCATGGCAGATGCCGAGGTAGAAAGAAAATTGAAGGTATCAATCTGACCTCCGAGTGAATATTTGAGAACTGTGATTTATGTCTGATTAAACATGAAGTGTGTCTAATCTTTCTATGTAACTGTACTTTCTGCTAGGATGCAATATCAGCAACTTCAGCTATTCCTATGACAACTGCTAAGCTAGATCCCAGGCTCACTTCTTCTCTTCAGTATACAATGGTATCTCCTGGTTCAGTTCCACCACCTGCACCACACGCATCTATGATACAATTGCCTCACACACAGTTCCTTCAACCTGCTACACCAGTAAAGCCAATGGTTCAAGTTGCCCCTTTAGAATCAAGCTTGCATAGTTCTCCTGCTAGAGAAGAAGGGGAAGTAGGTGAATCAGAATTAGACCCAGATACAAGGCGAAGGCTTCTCATATTGCAACATGGACAAGATATTAGGGATCATACATCTAGTGAGCCTCCATTCCCCATTAGACACCCCAATCCTGTACAAGTTTCCGCTCATGCACCATCACGTGGGGGATGGTTTCCTGTAGAAGAGGAGATTGGTTCACAACCACCAAACAGGGTACTACCTAAAGAAATTCTTGTAGATTCTGGTCCATCACGTATGGAGAAGCACCGGCCTCATCAACCATCCTTTTTTTCTAAGGTTGATGGCTCTATTTCATCTGATAGAGCTCTCCACGAGAGCCACCAAAGATTGCCAAAGGAGGTAATGACTATGTTTCAGTCTACCATTTGATGTTTTACAAGTGGCTCAAACTTTTGGTTTATGTAGTTAATTAACTTACCATTTTTTTTATTGTTGCAGATTTACCATAGAGATGATCGCTCAAGAGTAAATCATATGCTCCCTAGTTATCATTCGTTATCTGGTAAGCTATAATACTTGTCCCTACATGTTTGGTTGATTCTCTTCAGTTTCCTCCCCAAGCATTTGCTTCTCATGTACTGATGGTGACTGGCTGCATTTATTTGGTTCTGAAATGTAATTAGTTTGAGTGAGCTTTTGTTGCAGTTGGTTCCATGCTGAATTAAAGTGACTTCTTTTTGAATTTTGTGATTTTTCTGTGATGAGTGATTAAGTTTGAGTTTTGGATTATTGTTTTCTTGGGAAATAACAACTCTACTTTTTGGCTACCACAACCATATAATTTTTCTGTATGATAAATATATCTTTTGATACACTCGCCTTTGTCTTCCTTGATTTACCTTTTCACTGGACATAAAGCATCCAAGAAACCTTATATGAAACTTTAAAATGTTTTTTTAGTTTAGTTCCTCTGTGTGTGTTTCTTTTGCTTTCCAAGTTCTGTTATTTTTAGTGCTACCCTTAGAGTGACAATATCTCATGGTTGTTCTTATGCAGGTGATGGCATCCCCTTTGGTAGGTCATCTTCTAGCCACAGGGATCTTGACTCTGAATCTGGTAATTCTGTATTGCATGCAGAAACACCAGCTGCAGTATTACAGGAAATTGCACTGAAGTGTGGAACTAAGGTAAGCTGATATGTTTGTCTGCTAGAAAATAGTTAGATAGCATTGTTACATTTATTATTATCTCGTTGTACTATTTAAGCTTTCTTTGGTTTGTGTACCCAACATGTTTCTTTGCTTTTGATATGAGCAGGTGGAATATACATCATCTTTGGCTGCCAGCAGAGAGCTGCAGTTCTCCATCGAGGTATCCTTCATTCTAGCCACGTGACTTCATGATACCTTGTTCTATATGTTTGCATGACTTTCTAAGTTTTATATTTTTCTATACAAAACTAGAAAACTATTTTGTTCAATGGGATAAATTTCTCATTTTTTTAATCGGTGAACGTTCTGCACTTGATATTTATTTTTCACCATGCTTAATTAACTGAACACATTGATTTTGTCCTACATAGTTGCAGACTATACCAAATATTTGACTTTTCCAGGATTGGGTGCGTTATGAGTAATGTCATTTTTATTTAATTTTTTAACGGGGAAACAAACCTAGAAATTTAATTGATCTTTCGGTTGGCGGTTTAAAGCTGATTCCATCTTGCTTCCTTTGGAGTAGTGATTAGTTGAAGTATCTATTAATTCATAATTTGTTGATATGCCTTCGTCATCTTGTAAGTGTCATCATTATTTGCAGGCGTGGTTTTCTGGGAAAAAAGTTGGCCATGGATTTGGCAGAACTAGAATGGAAGCGCGATATAAGGCTGCTGAGGATTCTATTAAACATTTGGCTGGTAGGACATTCCTAATTTTGGAAGTTTGTGACTTGCTATAGCATTATATAGAACTGTTGGAATATAAGAAAATTATCTTATAATATCTTGATATTATCTTGAATTATCTCATAGGATTAGTTATTTTACTTTATTTTATTTTAGAGCATCTCTTAAGATTAGTTTCCATATTATTTAGTTATTATCACGGCCTTTTTCTCTATTTGATTAACATTACGAGTCTAATATCCTATAAAGAGGGGTTTGTTCCTACAAGATTCTGCTATCTAAGGACCGGTGTTGTTCCTACAAAAATGTAGACATTGTTTTTGTTTTACTTAAAAGAAATTCAGAACATCAAAAGCAGGGTTTACCTTGTTAGACCAGCCCCATTGGCTTACTAAATGGCATAAATAGCCTTAGAGTATTGTCCTTCTATCAATAAAACTTTTTCTCAGACCTAGTCAGAGATCTAAGGGGTAAAGGCAATGACCGTTTCGTTACAGATCGAGCTTTTTAAGAGGGATTTGGATTCTCTCCATTGAAAATTCTCTCAAGTTTTCTCAAGTGGAATCTCAACCATTAAACATGAGAGAGAAAGTGAGAATTAATTATAAAAAAAAAGTGGTTGTTGTATTTTAACGGTGGAGATTGAAAATATATACAGTACTATGACCAAATGTCAAGATGTTGAACCTTGCTGCCCCCTTGTTTATTGTTAAATTAGATTTTCAGCCTAAGGTAAAATAACACCTATTTATTATCCTTGCTTCAAGCTTGGAAGGCTCTTGTATGAGACGATGTCTTATAAATGTTAAATGACAAATCGATTTTTTGGCTGCCATGTAATAGTTTCAACTTTTAGTAGAGATGATCTAATTATCTTTGTATGGGTATGCCTTTAGCTAGGAGGAAAGCTAGGATAGTTATCTTCATACATGGTTAAATTCTGAGGTGTATGAATAAGAAATTATACTAGACCATCTAAAATCTCCCATAAGATCCTAGCATCATAAAAAATGATTAAGCAAATAACATTATCAGCGGCACCCATTGCTTGCTATTGTTATTTCGTAACCATGTTCTTACCCTTTCTATTACTGTTGATTTCCTCTTTTAAAAAAAGTTGTAAATATATTTTTACCTTTTTGATTGTTTTTCTAGATATATATTTATCACGTGCTAAGGATGAGCCTGGTTCCGCATATGGTGATGTGAGTGGATTTCCTAATGCAAATGACAACGGTTATGTGGGTAATGTTAGTTCTCTTGTTAATCACCCCCTGCCTAAAGAGGAGTCGGGCTCATTTTCAGCTGCATCAGATCTATCAAGGGTTTTAGATCCTAGGCTGGAAGTCTCTAAGAGATCAACGGGTTCAGTCTCTGCCCTCAAAGAATTGGTGAGATTCATAATAAATTGACCAACCTATCTCCCCAGAACCATATTTTTGTTAACCTCGGTTGAAGTTTGTGTTTCTAACATGGTTTAACTTCTGCGTTTATTTTCTTCAGTGCATGATGGAGGGTCTTGGTGTCAATTTTTTATCGGTGCCTGCTCCAATGTCAACAAATTCAGTTCCGAAAGATGAAGTATATGCACAGGTTGGTAACCAAATGCCTTAGTGGTCTGAACTAATTCATTAAAAAGGACAATGCCATTGAATTGCAGGCTGGTTATGCCTTCTTTCTAAACCTGTGTGTGTTTTAGTTCTTCATTCATTTGAGGGGCAGAAAAAAAGAAGATTAAGAGAGGCATTTTGTTGATGTTTGAATTTTCCTTATATTTTTGGTCTTTTTTGCAATTTGGTGTCCAGGATAAAATATCAGAACTATTGTTATTTCTCCCTTCTATTTATGTGGTTTACTATTCTTATTTTTGAGGAGGGAAGTTGAAGGGTGAGTGTTGGATGAAAATTCTCATCTACTAAATGAAATCCGGGATTAGGTATGGGGTAGTAATCTTGTTAATGGTGTACTCGTGGCCCATGGGGTTATGAAGGATGACCTGGAAGCGTTTAACCAAGCACTTTGTTATTAGTTCTGGCATTTTTCTTGTCCTTTTTTTTTTTCTTTCAATAATGGTAACAAAGTTCTGGCAGTATTTAAGAAAGAATTTTCCATTTTAGGTTGAGATAGATGGCCAGGTCTATGGTAAAGGGACCGGATTAACATGGGATGAGGCTAAAATGCAGGTATGATGTTTTCTATAATAACGAAACATTATTTATGGATGTGTATGTCTTCTTCCTTGAATTTGATTAACTTTCTTACATATTGGTGTTGGAGTACTAAGATGTATTTCGTTCTTCAGGCTGCTGAGAAGGCACTTGGAAGTCTAAGAACAATGCATGGCCACAGCATTCAGAGACGGCAGAGTTCTCCCAGGTCTGTTCTATTATTTTGATTAGAAGACTGTATATTTTTCTTCATTTTTTGTCGTATAATGAACGGACTTAGCCTATACTCTCCAAATGTGCCGCTCTTTCTAAATCTAGCACAAAGTGGTTTGCATTCGTTTGAATTTAGAAGGTAGCTCCATAATCAAATTCTACAGACAGAATTGGCATCTAACATTGATTTTCTGAAGACAAAAAAAACTTGCTGTTGTTTATTCTCATATATGGTAACTATTTTTCTTCATCATTGGTCATTAACTCGCTATTTTTGTTATGTGAATCAGGCCATTTCAAGGATTCTCGAATAAACGTTTGAAGCAAGAACATCCACGAACTCTGCAGCGATTCGCATCTTCTGGTAGATATCCTAGGAATGCTCCAGCAATTCCTTGACAAGAGAAACAGGATTTTCAATCTCACTTACTGGTATGACTGTTGTTGGGGCATGCATGTGTATATGTTACTGATTCAACAATGTGAAGGGTGGTGGCTGTTGGGTTGGGACCATTTCAACTTAAGTGGGTCGGTATTTGTCACACCGAGCTCAATGCCAATATAGAACAACACCACATTTTGTACCATTGTATTATCCTCCACTGAAATAGGGGTGAGGTACTGGTCAAAGATTGATTTTGTAAGATAATCACATCTTGATGGTCCCAATCAATGGAGTATTGGTTGTGTTGTGTGGATATGCTTCGAGACTGATTTACAAGACAAGATGATTAGGCAAGTCCAATGCAATGCATACTCAAGAGTAACCAAACCAACCTAATGAAATTGAGAATTGATTCAGCGTTTATCTTTCTAACTCAAAGTGATGCTACAAGTACAGCCATTCAGTACAGGTCCTTTTTTTTTAATTGGTATTCACTTTTTTCACTAACATAACCGGGTAGTGGTTCTATCACCTTGAGTCCTCTAAAGACTCTGTTATTAACAGAGTCTTGAGGTTGGCGAGTTTGCATAGTACTGTAACATTGATAATGATTTCTAAATGTGATTATTTGTCAATTTTGTTCCCCAAGTCTTTTTGCTGAGTTGTGCAGTATATATAATAATCTATGTCAAAATGATTTGCGATCATATTTAAATTTTCTAATAAAATATAATATCAGAATAAATGCTTTAGAGATGAGGAATGGCTTTTGGACAAAAAAAAAAAGAGCTAGGTTAAATTTATGATCATCAAGACATTTGTATGGGCTCCTTGGATTTGCTCAAAAGCCCTTTGGATTATAGGAACGTAACTCTCGATCGCGCAAAATCTATCGAAAGATACGATCTGATCAGTTTTTTTTTGCATTGAAAACTATCTTCTAATCGACTTATTTAAGAGGTTGAGCAATCCAGGTGGAACATAACAATCTTCAAACATTTCACCAATCAATATTTACATAAACCACAAATGTTACGAGGTTTTCACGGTAATATTGGTCCTTTGGGTTTAAGAATTGTTGCACAAAGGAGATAAAACAATTAAGAAAAAAAATTCATTCCCCTTTTTTGAAAGATGTTTAAAATAGACGATGATTCTCATTTTTTCATCTCATTAAGGCTCCACTAAAGTAAACAATTTAGTTTAGCAAGTATAATGAGTAATATCAACTATTAATAATAAAAATCTATGATTGTTATATGTTAATGCATGATAAATCATGGATGCGTATAACATTAATATTGGTTTTCTTACTTGGCCAATTACTCACTTTAAGAAGGAAAATTCTTGTATTTTAATTAACCGATAACTTATTTTACTACAAAAATCTTAATAATGTCTCCTTCCTAAACTCTTACCGCCGATTCTATAATTTTTGCGTAAGTCTCAAGCCATCTTTTATGCAAATTAATGACTCATTTTTCAATGTAAAAAAATGTATTGTCATATATTTTTTACATGATCTTTTTACATAGCATTACATTTTTTAAAATCACGTACATTTATTATTTTTAAATTAAATCAAGTGAAAAAGAGAAAGAAAAGTAGAATTCTGGTTTAATTTAATATATATTTTTTTAAAAAGGACTAAAATTGTTTTTTAATGTTAAATTTTTTATTGTTGAATCAAATAAATTGGTAAGGACATGTATAATAAATGTGTCCATCTAAGTTGCCACGTCATTGCCATATTAGAGCGACAAGGTCACATAATCAAGGAATCAAAACTTATTTTTTTAAGGCCATTACTGGTATAGCTTCTCGCGCGCCTTAGTCGAATTTTAAAATCCAAAATATTTTAAGATATTTTTAAAGGTTTTAATAAAATGTTTATGCCGATCGAATTTTATAATCGGACTACAGGGAAAAGAAGCATTCTTTTTTTAAAAAACCACCAACTGAAGAGAAGTTTCTCTTCTCCCTCAACCCAAGCGCCGCTGCCACCTTCCTCTGCCGGGCGACCACCTATGCTTCTCATTGTACCCACTGGATTGTCGTTTCCAATCACACTATCGTCGCTTCCTCATCTCCACTTGCTGGTGCTTGCTGCTTACTTCCATTCTCAGCAATCACCAATTCACCATGCAGCTGAACTTTGAATCGACACAGTAGATGATGATGCATCTGAAGCAGATAAGGGTGCAAACCAACACCCTTATCTTCTTTTTCTCACCCCCCATCAGACTCAGAAGATTCTTCTACCCTACACCCATCACAAGAACATTCTCCTCCGAAATCCATAAAGATTCAATTTTTATCCCACCCACCAAAACCCATCTCTATGTTTCATTCTTCTGCACCCTCATTCGCCTCTATTTAACAAATGCCAGATTCTCCACCGCCTCTCATACTTTCTCTCACATGCGTGCTCTTGGTCTTGTTCCCACTTTACCTTTCTGGAATAGCCTTTTGTATCAATTCAATGCCTCTGGTTTGGTTTCTCAGGTAAAACTTATGTATTCTGATATGCTGTTTTCTGGGGTTGTACCTGATGTTTTCAGTGTTAATGTTTTGGTTCATTCGTTGTGTAAAGTTGGTGATTTGGATTTGGCTTTAGGATATCTTAGGAACAATGATGTTGTTGATATTGATAATGTTACATATAATACTGTTATTTGGGGATTCTGTCAGAAAGGGTTGGTTGATCAGGGTTTTGGTCTGTTGTCTGAAATGGTTAAAAGAGGTTTCTGTGTTGATTCAATCACTTGTAATTTACTAGTTAAGGGTTATTGCAGAATTGGATTGGTTCAATATGCTGAGTGGGTTATGTACAACTTGGTTGATGGTGGGATTACAAAAGATGTTATTGGTTTGAATACCTTGATTGATGGGTATTGTGAAGCTGGGTTGATGAGTCAAGCAACGGAGTTGATTGAGAATAGCTGGAGGAGTGATGTCAAGATTGATATTGTTACTTATAATACTTTGCTTAAAGCTTTTTGTAAAACTGGTGATCTTACGAGGGCTGAATCTCTTTTCAATGAGATTTTGGGATTTTGGAAAGACGAAGATCGGTTGAAAAATAATGATGTTGTAACTCAAAACGAGATAAGAAATTTGCGGCCCACACTTGTCACATACACAACATTAATCGCTGCGTACTGTAAGTTTGTTGGAGTTGAAGAATCACGTTCTCTGTATAAGCAGATGATTATGAACGGAATCATGCCGGATGTGGTTACTTGCAGTTCTATTCTTTATGGATTCTGCAGGCATGGTAAACTAACTGAGGCAGCAGTTTTGTTTAGAGAGATGTATGAAATGGGTTTAGATCCCAATCATGTCTCGTATGCTACAATTATGAACTCACTGTTCAAATCAGGGAGGGTTATGGAAGCTTTTAATCTTCAAAGTCAAATGGTTGTTCGGGGCATTTCTTTTGATATAGTTACATGCACAACTGTAATGGATGGACTTTTCAAAGTTGGGAAAACTAAAGAGGCTGAGGAAGTGTTCGAAACTATTCTAAAGCTCAATCTTACCCCAAACTGTGTCACATATTCGGCATTGCTTGATGGGTATTGCAAGTTAGGAAAAATGGAACTTGCAGAGTTAGTGTTACAAAGAATGGAGAAGGAACATGTTCCTCCAAATGTTATTACCTTTTCTTCCATTATAAATGGATATGCTAAAAAAGGAATGCTTAGTAAAGCAGTTGATGTGTTAAGGGAGATGGTCCAAAGGAACATTATGCCAAATACTATTGTTTATGCAATTTTAATTGATGCCTATTTTAGGGCAGGTGAACAAGACGTTGCTGATGGTTTCTATAAGGAAATGGAATTGCGTAGATTGGAGGGAAGCAATGTCATATTTGATATCTTATTGAACAACTTGAAAAGAGTTGGGAGGATGGATGAAGCTCGGTCATTAATTAAAGATATGTACTCCAAGGGTATACACCCGGATATTGTTAATTACGCTTCTCTAATAGATGGCTACTTTAAAGAAGGAAACCAGTCAGCCGCTCTTTCCATTGTCCAGGAAATGAAAGAGAAAAACATCCGGTTTGATGTTGTTGCTTACAATGCTTTGATTAAGGGGCTCTTGAGGCTTGGGAAATATGACCCGCAATATGTTTGTTCAAGAATGATAGAACTAGGCTTGGCTCCAGATTGTATTACATATAACACTATAATTAACACATACTGCATCAAAGGTAACACAGAAGATGCTTTGGATATTTTGAATGAGATGAAGAGCTACGGGATAATGCCAAATGCAGTCACTTATAACATTCTGATTGGCGGGCTTTGTAAAACTGGTGCAGTTGAAAAAGCAGAAAAAGTTTTAGATGAAATGTTGGTTATGGAGTTTGTGCCAACCCCAATTACTCACAAGTTTCTGGTTAAAGCATATTCAAGGAGTAAAAAAGCAGACAAAATTTTGCAAATTCATGAGAAACTTGTCACCTCGGGCCTCGAACTCAGCCTGACTGTGTATAACACACTAATCACTGTATTTTGCAGGTTAGGGATGACTAGAAAAGCAAAAGTGGTCCTTGATGAAATGGTAAAACGTGGAATTTCAGCTGATTATGTTACTTACAATGCCCTTATTCGCGGTTACTGTACAGGAAGTCACGTGGAGAAGGCATTTAAGACTTATTCACAGATGTTTGTTGACGGAATCGCTCCAAATATTACTACTTACAATACCCTTTTAGGAGGTCTTTCAAATGCTGGTTTGATGGGAGAGACAAAGAAATTAGTTAGTGAGATGAAGGAAAGAGGACTTGTCCCAAATGCCGCTACTTATGACATATTGGTTTCTGGCCATGGTAGAGTTGGAAACAAAAAAGATTCTACAATACTTTACATTGAAATGATAACCAAAGGTTTTGTTCCCACTTCAAAAACCTATCAGGTGCTTATTAATGGTTATGCAAAAGCGGGACATATGCGTCAAGCTAGAGAACTTTTGAATGAGTTGCTGACAAGAGGAAGAATTCCTAATTCTTCCACATACGACATTCTAATCTGTCGATCGCTCAAATTATCGTATCAACCAGAGATAGACCGCTCACTTAAACGGTCGTACGAAATTGAGGTGAAAAAATTGTTGATAGAAATGAGGGAAAAAGGACTTAAATTTAGCAAAAAGGCTGAGGTTAGAAGGTTGAAGGTTGTCCCACATTGGATGGTAGATGCCCTGAACAAGTGTTTATAAGTGGGGGCAATCCTCACCCCACAAGCCGGTTTTGTGGGGTTGTGTAAGACCCAACTACGATTTCTAAGATGGTATCAGAGCCTCCTCCATGATAAGTTGGGTCATCTGTTATCAAGTTTCCACTATCGGGCCACCCACCTTTTATATCCACGCTCCAGATGTCCAGTCCTGAGTGTGAGGGTGTGGGGGTGTTAAAAGAGTCTCACATTGGATGGGAGATGGTCTGAACAAGTGTTTATAAGTGGAGGCAATCCTCACCTCACAAGCCGGTTTTGTGGGGTTGTCTGACACTCAACCAGGATTTCTAAGAAAGCTTGACAAGTGCTTTGATAGACACACGATTAGGGGTTACGAAACTGTAGTTAGAGCCAATCCTCAATAACTTGGTCTTAAATGTCCCACTAGGTCCAATTGTGATGAGGATTTTATGAGAAAATTGAGATGTGGTGGATCAACAATGAATTTTTGCGGTGATGATTGTGGCCAACTGCTACGAGGATGGTGAAACTATATCAAGCAGTGTACTAAAATTGATCATGTTATCTACAATGTTAAAGTGATAGAAGTTCATTCTGAAATTGTTCCAGCATTCTCAAACACTCATCAGGCTATATAGACCAACCTGCTGATGAGGTTTCAGAGAAAGAACACAATTCTGATATGCACCGATTTTCAGGTATATATATGATATGCATAATACATTTCAGTTATGGTCTAAAGTGTAATAAAATGTTTTTTTTTTTTCGTTTCTGACTTGAACAGAACAGCAAATCTGTCCAATATGTATCATACTGAAAAGATGGATTGGGTTGTTTATGATGTCAAATTTTGTTTGGCACTGTATGCTTCTTTAGCATTTTCCCAACCTCCACTGGCTTACAATGGACCGTATCTTATATGTGTTGTCTTACTTAAAGTTACGTGGTTATCAGTTACATTTATTTTCTTTCCATACTTAATTTTCTTGTTGGATATTAATAATTGTCACAATGTTGACCTCTACAGAATGCGGTTATGCCGCTGTTCGTGGAAGAATTACATCTGGTTGCAATACATCCGCGGAATGATGACAGACCATGTTTCTGGGGATTTGTTGTTGCCATGGGACTTTATAACTCGTCCCTTGTGATGTTAAATCTTAGATGTTTGGGTATAGCGTTTGATCTGGATGAAACCCTTGTTGTAGCAAACACAATGCGCTCATTCGAGGATAGAATTGATGCACTCCACAGGTTGGTAATCAAATGCTTCAATGGTCTGAACTAATTCATTTAAAAAGGACATTCTCATTGAATTGCAAAATGGCTATGCCTTCTTTCAAAACCTTTGTGTGTTTTAGTTCTTTATTCCTTTGAGGGGGAGAACAAAAGATTAAGAGAGACATTTTGTTGATGTTTGGATTTTCTTTATATTTTTTGTCTGTTAGACAGTCTGGTGTCCAGGATAAAATATCTGAACTATTATTTTTTTCCCTTCTATTTATGTGGTTTACTATTCTTATTTTTGAGGAGGGAAGTTGTGGGGTGAGCGTTGGATGGAAATTCTCATTTACTAAATGAAATCTGGGCTCAGGTATGGGGTAGTAGTCTTGTTAATGGTGTACTTGTGTCCAATGGGACTTATAAAGAACGACCTGGAAGCCTTCTCTGCCTTAATTATGGTGTCTTGTTTAACCCGACACTTTGTTATTAGTTAGAGCATTTTTCTTGTCTTTTTTTTAATAATGGTAACAAAGCTCTGGCAAGATTTAACGAGTTTTCTCTTTCAGGTTGAGATAGATGGCCAGGTCTATGGTAAAGAGACCGGATTAACATGGGATGTGGCTAAAATGCAGGTATTATGTTTTCTTTAATGATGAAACAGTATGTATGGATGTGTATGACTTCTTCCTTGAATTTGATTAACTTTCTTACATATTGGTGTTGGAGTACTAAGATAGTAAGATGCGTTTCGTTCTTCAGGCTGCCGAGAAGGCACTTGGAAGTCTAAGAACAATGCATGGCCGAAGCATTCAGAGATGGCAGAGTTCTCCCAGGTCTATTCGATTATTTTGATTAGAAGATTGTGTATATTTAATTTTCTTTTCATTTTTTGTTGTATAATGAACGGACTTTAGTCTATACTCTCCAGTCTCCATGGTGTTGTGCTCTCTAATCTAGCATGTGGTAGTTTGCATCTATTTGAATCTAGAAGGTAGCTCCATCTTCAAAAACTAGACTGGCCATGGTTTGCCAAGCCCCTACAGATAGAATTGGCATCTGACATTGATTTTCTGATATTTTTTTTTTTTTTTGAAGTTGTTTATTCTCATATATGGTAACTATTTTTCTTCACCATTGGTCATTAACTCACTATTTTTGTTATGTGAATCAGGCCATTTCAGGGATTCTCAGATAAACGTTTGAAGCAAGAAAATCCACGAATTCTTCAAGGATTCGCATCTTCTGGTAGATATCCTAGGAATGCTCCAGCAATTCCTTGACAGAAGTAACAGGATTTTTAATCTCACTTACTGGTATGATTGTTGTTGGGGCATGCATGTGTATAAATTACTGATTCAACAATGTGAAGGGTGGTGGCTGTTGGGTTGGGACCATTTCAACTTAAGCGGGCGAGTACTTGTCCTCAGTATTTTTGTCACCGAGCTCAGTGCCGCCAACATAGAACAACACCCACATTTTGTACCAATGTATAATCCTCTACTGAAATGGGGTGAAGCACCGGTAAAAACATTGATTTTGTAAGATATTCAAATCGTGGTGGTCCCAATTGATGGAGTATTGGTTGTGTTGTGTGGTGTGGATATGCTTTGAGACCGGTTCACAAGACAAGATGGCGTCCAATGCAATGCAATTGATACTCAAGAATAACCAACCCAACCTATTGGAATTTAGAATTGATTCAGCGTTTATCTTCCCAACTCAAAGTGATGGTACAAGTTTTGTTCCCCAATTGATCCAACCTATTACTATTAATAATAACAGTTCTCAATTGTGATTATTTGCCAATTCTGTTCCCCAAGTTGTTTTGGTGAGGAGTGCTAACAACACTTTCTTTTCATTATTTTCTCCAACACTCATTCTCTTATTTGATGAAACTCATGTAGGTCTCACCGCTTTATGTGAAACTGATTTTATTTAAATGTTATAATAAAATATAATATCAGAATAAATGTTTCAGACTTGGATAATGGCAATAACCGAGACTAGATAACATTTTCTATCCATGAAAAAGTTGATAGAAAATTTCTTTTTCCACCTTCTAAACCTCACGTGCTCTCTGTTTTTCCGATTTTACATTTGATTATATGATCCGAAGTAAAAAAAACATGCATCAAGTTATAGCATTTGAAACATGTATATATATATATAAGTGAAGCCCAAACTCCTTCCCACATTTATCCATTTTCGTATTTTTTCCATAAAAAAAAAATCTGAACCTTGACACATTGTGTCCTTCTTGAAGTAAACTTAGAATTCGTCGCATTTCAGACCTTTCCCACCACAAAAAAAAATGTTGGTTCGCATTTTCTCAAGCATTCAGTGTTTAATTTAGATATTTCCTATAATTTGGATAATATTATGATGTTTTAACAGCGATGTGTGTTAATAATGTTTTAATGTGTGTTGGTTATATGTTCATATGTGTTTTGGTAAAAGATATTGCAAATAGACAAATTGTGGGTACATGTATGATGTCTCTGTGCTGAACCATTTTGGATTATATATGTCGAAACCATAATCCACCAATTCGGCTTATATAATCTGAAATATAATTCCCTTAAAAAAATCTGAAATATTATAATGAATGTTACTGTGTTTAAATACTGGTCTCGAGATAGGTTTAACCTATTTCGGATTTTATAATCCGAAATGTTAAATTTGTATTTGGTTTCTATTTTGCCGAGCTGTTTTTATGATGTTTTAACAGCTATGCGTGTTAATAATATATTTTAATGTGTGTTGGTTATATGTTCATATGTGTTTTGGTAAAAGATATTGCAAATGGGCAAATTGTGGGTACATGTATGATGCCTCTCTGCTGAACCATTTTGGATTATATATGTCGAAACCATAATCCACCAATTCGGGTTATATAATTTGAAATATAATTCCCTTAAAAAAACTGAAATATAACAATATACTGAATGTTATTGTGTTTAAATACTGGTCTCAAGAAAGGTTTAACCCATTTCGGATTTTATCATCCGAAATGTTAAATTTGTATTTGGTTTCTATTTTGCCGAGCTGTTTTTATGATGTTTTAACAGCTATGCGTGTTAATAATATATTTTAATGTGTGTTGGTTATATGTTCATATGTGTTTTGGTAAAAGATATTGCAAATAGGCAAATTGTGGGTACATGTATGATGCCTCTCTGCTGAACCATTTTGGATTATATATGTCGAAACCATAATCCACCAATTCGGGTTATATAATTTGAAATATAATTCCCTTAAAAAAACTGAAATATAACAATATAATGAATGTTATTGTGTTTAAATACTGGTCTCAAGAAAGGTTTAACCCATTTCGGATTTTATCATCCGAAATGTTAAATTTGTATTTGGTTTCTATTTTACCGAGCTGTTTTTATGATGTTTTAATAGCTATGCGTGTTAATAATATGTTTTAATGTGTGTTGGTTATATGTTCATATGTGTTTTGGTAAAAGATTGCAAATAGGCAAATTGTGGGTACATGTATGATGCCTTTGTGCTGAACCATTTTGGATTATATATGTCGAAACCATAATCCACCAATTCGGCTTATATAATCTGAAATATAATTCCCTTAAAAAAACTAAAATATAACAATATAATGAATGTTATTGTGTTTAGATACTGGTCTCAAAAAAGGTTTAACCCATTTCGGATTTTATAATCCGAAATGTTAAATTTGTATTTGGTTTCTATTTGCCGAGCTGTTTTTACACATTATTATAGACTGATTGGGTGACAAATAATTGTTCTTCTAGGTTGTGGTCTTTTTTTTTTTTTTGAAAAAACCAAACTAGCCCATTGAAATTGACTTCTGAAATATCATTAAAACATTTCGGGTTATACAATTTGAACGAGGGAAAAATTGAAAAATTTGGAGGGCACGCGAGAAGGATGTATAAAATCCCAACTTGACAAGAGTGTGGAAGAAACTTTTCTCTCATCCAACATATTTTTTTTTAAAAATAACACGTCCAACAAGAATTCCAAAGTACATGTCCAAATAAAAAAATTGTGTGTCCTCATGAGCACCTAAGTCGTTAGAGACATTGCAATATTCACAAGTAAGAGTTTGAATCTAGGATTCTAAACTTATTTATTTTAAAGGATAAAACTAGTATTTAGACCCGTGCGATGCACGGGAAGTTAATTATGACATTGATTAATAAATAAGGTAATTGTAAATGAAATAATAGTTGTTAGTGAGCATGAATTAATGCTTCCAAAACAAAAACAATAAAAACCTGAAGTAATTTAGAATTCTCGTTATCACATCAGATAGATAAATAAAAATAACCAAATGCAACTACTAATATAATTTCGCCTTAAGCAATAATATGCAAATTTGTGGATAATAAAGTTGTATCAATTCTAACACTTGAATCGGTAAAACTCGGTTTAGTGATCATGACTTTTGTTGATTCCAAACCAAAAATTCATCATAAAGATGATGATCAACATGCCATGAAATAGAATAAATTTGTATGATTAAATACAATTTTTTTCAAATGATAGAAGTTATAAAGAGAAATACAAATTACATAACCATATAATGTTCATAAAAAGTATAAGGAAAATGCATAACATGTTAATTTGTAAATCAAATTTAGTTGATAAGTTTTGACTTTTATGCAACAACAAAATTTAAATTATTATTTTTTATATACATACGTACGTACATACATACATACATACATATATATATATATATATATATATATATATATATATATATATATATATATATATAGTTCCAAAGAAATACATTGTTTTAATTAAAAGTCCTTTGAAAAACACAGCTAGATGCACGCAACAAAAAAGAAAGAAGAAATATACAAATATGTATTGTAAATTACCTATCTTAAATTCTGAAAGACTGATATTCATTGCAAATGAGACTACAATAGAAAACTGTTTACATTGAAATGTGAAAGGAAGTTTTGAATCAGATGGAGATGGAGTCAATGTCAATCTTGGGATATAAACCTTTTGTTCAATATTGTTTCGTGATATTACCTTTGCCTCAAGTACAAAATTCCCCTTTTGTGTAATTATAAGGCGTGTACCATTGCATAATCCTAATGGTTGATCAATATTTCTTAACAACATTATTGGAACTCCAACCTTGAGATTTAACTCATGGTTCGGCAACCCTGAAGATTTGACGGTGTTCAAAAATTTTGACAACTTTTTTCAACTTAGTGGTTGACTAATGAGTTCTACAATCAATGTCAATATGTGTTGCATCTAAGTCAGCATTTCTCTTTCTCAAAGACTTGGATGGATGAGTATGTTTAGGAATAGAATTAGCTTCCTCACCAAGAAGCTACACGAATAAACATTCATAGCAATAGTTAATTTAATAAGTTGTATGAATACTTTTAAAGTAGATATAAAGAATATTTAACTACCTTCATGTTATCACCAGTTTGGAGAGTAATAGGACCCCATGAAATCAACATCATCATCTTCCTCACCACTCTGAGGAGTAGCATGACACTCCATATGATACATTTTCTTAAACTCATCAATGATTTCATTGTCATCGGACATCTTTTTGACTGCATAGGTATAAAACTTATGGTCAACATTTTTTTGATTGATTTCCAGTTTGAAAACATACTCTTGTCATGTAAGGTGTCAAGCTCTGTTGGATAACCATTCGTGGCATTTCTCTGTTTTTGAGTTGTATTAGTAAACAATTAAGACCAATGTTTATCGTTTTAATAATATTACATAAAAAAACGAATACAAAAAATAATATATTTACGTTCATTACCGATTCCATTAGTTCTTTTGCAGTCTTTCCAAAGTGTTGTGAAATAACTCTATCAAACAACACAAGGTAGCTGACCCACTATCATCCATAACATGAATGTGCACCATAAACCTAAAATGAAAGAGAAATGATAACTGAACACCGTTTTTTGACACAATACACGGTATTTTTTTCCCCTCTCCGCTCCCCTCTTCCCCTCCCCCTCATTAGATCTAGACCAACCTCCACCCTCACAACCGTCAACCTCACCGTCACGCCCTCCACCCTCACAACCACCATCGTCCTCATTAGCGGCCACCCCTTCATCTTCAGTTCAGATCTGGACCTCCACCGCCGCGACATCCTCACCACCACCTCCTGCCGTCGTTTTCTTTCATTCATTCTTTCATTCCAGATCTCGTGTTCATCTCTCTTTGTTTGATTCCATTTGTTTTGATCTGATTTGTGTTCGTTCTCGGTGACTGCGAGTTTAGCGACAGTAAACGTTATGAGAGAGAAGAGACTGAGAGATGATGAGGGAGAGAGACAGACGAGAGTTGATGGTGGTGAGGAGAGACAGTAAACATTAGCTATGACGAAGGCGGAGGGAAGAGGAGAACGGGTGTCAGCCGAGTTGCCGAGACGGTGGTGGTCGTTGTTGACAATGATGGTGGTTGTGATGAAAGCGGTGGGGGAGGACGGTGGTGAGGACGACGACGGTGGATAATGGTGGTAGTGAGGAGGATGGTGGAATAATGGAGAGAGAAGAGAGGAAGAAGAAGGGTGTGATGTATTTACAAAACTGTCCCTGTTTTAAGGTTGAAATATCAAATTACCCATGGTGTCTGTAGTGTTAAAAAATTTGTGTTTAGATATCATTTCTCTTGAAAAGTGAGTATACATGATAGATCCAATAACCTTATAAAGAATCACTGACCAAAGACAAAAAGTGGGTGATGATGCAAGTTGACGTTTATATAATCATATACATAATAAGTTATTAGTTTAAAAAAATTGAAATTAGATTTGCTAATTATGGAAAGAATAATTTAGTATAGCTAAAAAAAATGAGGGAAAATAATAAAAATTAGGCTTATTAGGTCTTTTGGTCCCCTAAATAATTTACAGTTTTCATTTTGGTCCCCTATCTATAAAATTCAACATTTTGGTCCCCTTGCTTTGTCTCCGTTATTCAAAAAGGTCCCTGGGCGTTAACTTTAACCCCAAATGTCTATGGTGGACCAACCTTAAGTGTTGTCCACCATAGACCCTATTAATTTTTTTAATTTATACCGTTCGATCTATTTTTAAAAAAGAGGATCGTTGGATCATGAAGGTCCATTGTATCTTACAGTGAGCCAACAACAACTAATTTTTCTTCCCTTTATTCATCTTCCTCCTTCCTATTCTTCATCATCCTCATACAACTTCATCATATCTTCATCAATTAATACCCAGAAAAAAAACCCAGAAAATCCAACACTTCTTCATCTCTTCTCTCCAATCCCCCACTTCTTCATCTTTTCTTTCACTAATGGTCGCTAGCTGGATTTAATTCACAGATTTTCTTTCACTAATGGTCGCTAGCTGGATTTAATTCACAGATCTGGATCCACAAACAGTAAAGGCACAGGATCCACAAACAGTAAGAGCTTTTTATTGATTTCTTGTCCTCCTTCATCTCTCTCTCGCAAACTTTTTCCTTTGAAACATGAAAAAATTATAACAACAATAATTTTATTTAATTTTTTTCCACTTGTCTTTCTTTTCTTTTGATTATTAAAAATTAATAGAGAGAAAGAGGAAGTTACAGATCTTGTTTCCAGAAACAATAGTGAAATTATTCAATTTTGTTTGGATCTGATTTTTGTTTCAATAACAATGAAGTAGGTGTAAAATCAAAGAAAATCAAACTCAGATATGGAAACGAAATAAGAACAGAGGGATCTGAAATCGTCTTTTTCAATTTCTGGAAAAAGGGGAAATGGTTATGTGACTGTGTGTGAGAAAGAAGGGAAATGGTGTGTTATATGTTGTTATAGTGAAACGAAGAAGAAAGAAGGAAGAATGAAGAAGGAGAAGGAGGAAGGAAAACATTGCTGAAGGAAGAAGACAAAGAAATGTGTTGGATTTTCTGATTTTTTTTTATCTGGGTATAATTGATGAAGAAATAATGAAGTTGTATGAGGATGATGAAGAATAGGAAGGAGGAAGATGAATAAAGGGAAGAAAAATTAGTTGTTGTTGGCTCACTGTAAGATACAATGCACCTTCATGATCCAACGATCCTCTTTTTTAAAAATAGATCAAACGGTATAAATTAAAAAAATTAATAGGGTCTACGGTGGACAACTCTTAAGGTTGGTCCACCATAGACATTTGGGGTTAAAGTTAACGCCCAGGGACCTTTTTGAATAACGGAGACAAAGCAAGGGGACCAAAATGTTGAATTTTATAGATAGGGGACCAAAATGAAAACTGTAAATTATTTAGGGGACCAAAAGACCTAATAAGCCTAAAAATTAATATGGAAAACATTACTTTTTGGTAGCATAGACTAATGTATCACAATTTTCACAAAAGTATTTTGTACAAACAGGTTCGACCCTCTTGAAACACTTATCATATGAAACGTAGCACCACTTCTTATTGGTGTCTATGTCAATAATTTTAGCCAAGATAACATAGGCACCCACCTGCATAATTATTAAATTTAAAGAATAATAATTAGAAAATTAAAACACAAAGATATGGATTAAGAATAATTTAAAAACATATTATAAGTCAAAGCAAATCAGCATAAAGTTTTAGACCTGTTTAGCTTGAGCCATATATGAAATTGTCATGTTTTTTGTTTGGAGTAGATCATTAGACAAAGAACCCGAAGACTGTCATGTCATCTGGCTGACCCCTTGGGTCAAAGATGTATTTCCAGTTTCAAATCTGTTGTAAAATATAAGAAAATTATACTCGGAAAAAAAAAAAACCTTCCAAAAATCATTATATATTATAAGTCTAATCACGATAGGTTAGCGCATACTTTTTCTTGTAGTTGCAACATCGTTCAATGTTGGGATCTATAAGCAACTTGATTTCGTATTTGTTTGGTTGCACGGTAGGTTCTCAAATACGCACGTCTGGGGCATTTCAACGCGATTTGATCTTAAAAAATATGTTTGGCTTCCAAAAAGGTAAATTGATTCTAGAGGCTAAACTTGATTTTGCCTGAAGCTCACATTTGTGGCTTCTGCGATCAACTAAAATTGATTCTCCTCGTTAAACAATTATTTTCTATTACCGGATATTTTGTTTCTCTTTATGCCCTTATTTATAAGTGAACATGTTTTTTTTATTTCTCTCTTACGTAACCATCCTTCCTATATATTGCACTGTGCTCTCAATATATTTTCTTTTACAATGGATAAATTATACTTTTATGCTTTTTTTACACCCTTTGTTATTTATAAATCATTAAATTGATAAAAAAATATATATTAACTATAACTCTTATAAATTAATATTATTTTAATAAAGTAACATAAAATTGAATAACTAACTAAAATTGGAAGTGAAATTTGTAGAAAAGTTAAATGAAATATATTTTAAATGCACACATATAAAAAAACCCATTTTGGTCATTTACACAATCAAAATCAATTTTGACACAAAATAGCCAAACAACATTTTTCATGTAAATCACTTCTATCGTAAAGATGTCCAAACATAAATCAATTTTCACTCAACTCACTTTTAATCAAAATCAATTCTAGAGAATCAATTCTATCAAAATCAATTTTGTCCACCGCACAACCAAAACGCGAATTTCATTGAAGACATTGACAATCCCATACTGACATATTAATACGACACAGACACACCACAAATTATTAAGTGATATATTTTATTAACAATATAAAGAAATTAAAAATAATTACATTTAAAAAGATAATCTAATTACCACCAAAAACTTTAAGTCGACATAAATGCATAACAACTACAATAGGAAAAATATTTTCATTTGTGCTCAGATAGTGGCTCATTTGTTCGGTAAAATGACCCCATAAAGTACAAATGACTGTATTGCTCCTGAAATTTACAAAATAATTTTTTTATCACAATGACTATATTATACCACTAAGAATAAAAAATAAAAACATCTATATACGTAGTTAAAATAAAGATAAAAAAACTCCACTAACTCAAGGTCCTCAAGAGTCAAGTCCAAGAGTTTAGTCATTTTCCCTTTTACTTGAACATCCTTAATGTCAGTCCTTCCAACCACATGGCCAATGACATCTACAGTTAAACTTGATTGTAGAATCATAAAGAAATTATAAAAATAAAGGAATGTGGTTAATATTAGATTTGTAAGTTTAGTATAAAGTACTAACCCATCAAAACACCATTATCAGTACCACCAAGAATGTCCTGAAATTTTGTGAAGTTAAATAAATTTGCAGGAATTTTATTAGAAGATGTTTTGGTTAAAGTAGTTAGCCTGTATTTGTGATTTGTTGGCTTAAAATTTTCCCCTTAATTAAATGAGACCAAGAACTTCTCTATAGTATATGAAGCCCCCTCTTCAATAGAATCTCTGTATTCTAAATCGTCTAGAATATTTAGTATGCGTATTAAACTTAGTACTGGATACATTAAAATTTACAGCAGAATTTCTTTTCGAATGAATATAAATATAATACAAATTCGTACATCCAGTAAAATCTAACATCTGACAAATGTATACACTTCTTGTACACTATTGACTACGTATGAGAAATATCTAAATTAGTATGAATCGTGCATATAACGTAAATCATCCGGCTTCCTCCTACTGATCTCCGGTACAAACCCTTCTGCTTGCGAACAATCTGCTTATCTATAAAAAAATAAAGAGATTGGGGTGAGACAGACAATCTCGAGGAAGCCTATGATCGTCGTCTGTCTTTACATAGCCCTAAATTAGGGTTTACTGTTCTGTATATCTTAGCGATCAGGGGAATTTTAGGATCGCTAATCTGTAACTATCAAAGTTTTCTGCTATTTCATATTCATATCATATCTTCATATTAAATTAGGAGTTAGCGTGTAACACACAGATTATCTGAGTTGATTTTACAGAATAGATCCGAGTGGAGTAACCCCGGACACATTCCTCTGCTGACCGGCTAAATTCCCTATCTGAGGGCTAGAACCGGACTCCTCTGACTACGTGTGGTTTACCATCTACGATAAACCCATCCAATATAATCTGGAGCCTCGAATGACACAGATTAACTATTTTATTTAATTCTGAATATATACATATGTGTGAGTCGTTATGAAGGTTCCCTGGTGGGCTGACCTATTCAGAATAATTCTGGAGCGTACCTGAACCACAACTTGTCAACATATATACATGTATCTGTATAAATTCTGGTAATATCTGATGCTAGTCTTGTCTGAATTATATTCTGATCATGAGTTATCTAAATTATAATCTCATGACTACCATAATTTTCATAATACCCCTCTCAATGTCAACGCATGCCTTTACTTAGGTTAATCCTTGATCATATATATATATATATATATATATATATATATATATATATATATATATATATAAACTCATCTTAAACCATTAGAAGTCCATTGACACAATGTACACAAGTTCTAGAAAGATTTAATTCTGGACACGCTCGCTTAGCCATGGGTTTCTCGCTCAGCGAAGCAAACAACCCAAAACTGGGCAGAGAGGTTCGCTCAGCGAGCTCCCACTTCGCTTAGCGAAGTTAGGCAGTAGCAAATGCTCTGCCAGCTCGCTCAGCGAGCTTGACAGTACAGCAGATTTTGCAGAAAACGTTTTTGGCCGTTTGATACATACCCAAGCATCCAGAAACGTATACATTGCACCAAGGGCATAAAAATCATATTAAAAATGTTATAATCAAAGGTTTACTTCAATCCAAGCATGCATCAACAGTTTGGGGAAAAATAAGCTCATAATCACTTAAATTAAATTATCTCACTCAATCATAACCCAAAGGGGAAATTCTAAACTAAAAGGAACTCACAGTGTAGTCCTGGCCACCATAATCAGCTTAAGCATCAACAAAGCTCCTGCCATGCTTCATAAGCACTTTTCTCAAAACAGCTTAACTGCAGCTTATGGCTTCTGTAAGTTCCAATTTCGGTTCAAACCTCAACCCAAACTCCTACTAAGTCTATTAAGCATATAAATTCAGTTCTTGAACCATTCAACCAGCTTAAACTCACCTTTTAGCTTATTCCGCAAAACCTGTCGAAACCCGTAAGCAGTTTCCAGCATCGATATCCAGACTTCGAACGCATTTTCTGTGCTCGTTCCCGATCTGTAGCATACGAAATTTACATCCAAACTGAAGGGAATCGAGTGTAGAATCCAAAAAATCCAACAACCGTTCAGTTCTGAGTTACAGGGCAGGAGGTACGACCCAAATACTACAACCTGTCCAAACAGCTTAATGCAGCTCAATCACTTTTGCAGGTTCCAAAACAGCTTATTGCTTCTGCTTCAGTTCCTGCCAACTCTAAAACTCTAACTCAGAAGTCCAAACATGAAAATCAATGCCAGAATTCATATTTGTTCTCATATGCACATCAAACATACCAAAACAGCTTAATCACAATTTAATCACTTCTGTTAACTCCCAAACAGCTTAACCATCCATTTTAATTCATTATTTCGTGTCTCATGACCCAGCCACCATAAACAGTGCTAAACTAAATTTAACTTCTCAAAACAACTTATTTAAGATTCCCTTCTAAAGCTCCAAGCAGAACCCCAATTTTAGCTTATACCATTCTTACCCATCTACCAAACACTTACTGATTAAGGAGGCATAGCAGCAACTTGATTAACCCTTAGTTAATTCTTGGTCTAAACAAAGTGGCTTAAAGGTTACCAACACATGAAAAGCTTGATTTTTCATGTTTTAGAGAAATGGAAATTTGGGAAAGGTGAGAGTGAGAGAGTTCGGTGCAGAGGGATGAGAAAGAGGGATTCAGCTGGTTTCTATCTTTCTATGCCCTAAGGTACAAAGAATGTTAATTGCATGTTGGTTTTGAATGATGAGTTGGTAGCATAGGAAAAATGATGGTGAAAGAGGGAGGGAACACGTGAGGGAGAAGAAGAAGAAGAAGAAGAAGAAGAAGGGAGGAATTCTGATTCTTAGAGTGGAAGGGAAAGTGAAGGAAATAGAGAGGGAGTTAGCTTATATACTCCTCTTGTGGAAAAGACTTAAATGCCCTTCCTTAATTTGAAGCTTTGTAATTCTCGTGCGTCCACAATTCTCATATGATTAATACTACATCTTGGTAAAATATTACGTGATTTATTACCAAGTTCAGAAATTCATAAATATACTTTGTCTCACAGTTTACCCTTCATTAAATACTTCTTCTCAGACACGTTCAACTGACACAAGTCCGTTAGGGATTAAGCGGGATATTACAATCTCCATGTTGTTTGATATCTTTGTTTTTGATATCTTTGACGACTGAAATAAATAAAACATTATGTGATATATAAATCTGAAACAAAAATAACAATGACCAACACGTCCATTAAGGATGCAGAGTTTTAATTTTAGATGGGTTTAAGTCAAGTTCATTAATTGGGTATGGATGATTGGAGTTGACATAACAATTACATTATTGTAGCAGAACCATACTAAAAAAATAAAGGCTTATTAGGTCTTTTGGTCCCCTAAATAATTTACAGTTTTCATTTTGGTCCCCTATCTATAAAATTCAACATTTTGGTCCCCTTGCTTTGTCTCCGTTATTCAAAAAGGTCCCTGGGCGTTAACTTTAACCCCAAATGTCTATGGTGGACCAACCTTAAGTGTTGTCCACCATAGACCCTATTAATTTTTTTAATTTATACCGTTCGATCTATTTTTAAAAAAGAGGATCGTTGGATCATGAAGGTCCATTGTATCTTACAGTGAGCCAACAACAACTAATTTTTCTTCCCTTTATTCATCTTCCTCCTTCCTATTCTTCATCATCCTCATACAACTTCATTATTTCTTCATCAATTATACCCAGATAAAAAAAAATCAGAAAATCCAACACATTTCTTTGTCTTCTTCCTTCAGCAATGTTTTCCTTCCTCCTTCTCCTTCTTCATTCTTCCTTCTTTCTTCTTCGTTTCACTATAACAACATATAACACACCATTTCCCTTCTTTCTCACACACAGTCACATAACCATTTCCCCTTTTTCCAGAAATTGAAAAAGACGATTTCAGATCCCTTTTTTTCCAAAAACGATTTCAGATCCCTCTGTTCTTATTTCGTTTCCATATCTGAGTTTGATTTTCTTTGATTTTACACCTACTTCATTGTTATTGAAACAAAAATCAGATCCAAACAAAATTGAATAATTTCACTATTGTTTCTGGAAACAAGATCTGTAACTTCCTCTTTCTCTCTATTAATTTTTAATAATCAAAAGAAAAGAAAGACAAGTGGAAAAAAATTAAATAAAATTATTGTTGTTATAATTTTTTCATGTTTCAAAGGAAAAAGTTTGCGAGAGAGAGATGAAGGAGGACAAGAAATCAATAAAAAGCTCTTACTGTTTGTGGATCCTGTGCCTTTACTGTTTGTGGATCCAGATCTGTGAATTAAATCCAGCTAGCGACCATTAGTGAAAGAAAATCTGTGAATTAAATCCAGCTAGCGACCATTAGTGAAAGAAAAGATGAAGAAGTGGGGGATTGGAGAGAAGAGATGAAGAAGTGTTGGATTTTCTGGGTTTTTTTTCTGGGTATTAATTGATGAAGATATGATGAAGTTGTATGAGGATGATGAAGAATAGGAAGGAGGAAGATGAATAAAGGGAAGAAAAATTAGTTGTTGTTGGCTCACTGTAAGATACAATGGACCTTCATGATCCAACGATCCTCTTTTTTAAAAATAGATCGAACGGTATAAATTAAAAAAATTAATAGGGTCTATGGTGGACAACACTTAAGGTTGGTCCACCATAGACATTTGGGGTTAAAGTTAACGCCCAGGGACCTTTTTGAATAACGGAGACAAAGCAAGGGGACCAAAATGTTGAATTTTATAGATAGGGGACCAAAATGAAAACTGTAAATTATTTAGGGGACCAAAAGACCTAATAAGCCAAAAATAAAAATAGAAACATGTTTTCTAGTTTGATTACATATTCCAATTATGGGGTCATGCTTATGATATCAACCCATAATTTCAATCTTGTTTCTTAAAAAAGAACTTTTTTTTATCAATTTCTGGTACTTTTAATTTAATAGGCTAATTTTTTTAAGGAAATATTATAGACTAATTGATTTAACACGCTATTTATTTTTTTCACAATTGTTGCCAATAATATCGCAGTCATCAAACACATAGAAAATATGACATGTGTGAAATAAATGAATAAATAAAAAATACTCCCTCCGTCCCTATTTATAGGAATAGTTTACAAAAAAGTTTTGTCCCTAAATATAAGATCATATACAAATTCCTAGATGCATTAATTACTCTTTTTTCAAATATACCCCTTCTTAATACTGTGAAATTTGTCTTGGTATATGAAAAATTAACATTAAATATATATTTAATTAAGGGTAATTTAGTAATAGTCACACACATTTGAGACAACTTTATTACTTTTAACAACTTTTCTTAATACAGTGATTTTTGTAAATTTATAGGAACGGAGGAGTAGATAGGTACAATGGAACCATATGGAAATCATATATAGGCATGCATTTTCATCACACATAAAATATGACATGTTGAATTATAAATAAGAGATATTTAACAACAAAATTGATAAGTACAACAAAATCATATGAATATCATATATGAGTATACATTTTCATCTAGCAAAAGTAATTAAATATATGAGTATACATTTTCATCTAGCAAAAGTAATTCAATATTGGATGTCTCTTTTGGATTTTTTAATTCTGGAACTTTTCAAAGATTAACTATACGAACATGTATCTTCTAATCAATTTTTCGAGCAACAATGTCATGAATAGCAGTAATATGAGAAGCCATTATTCAACCTACATAGATTTGGAAAAAAAAATCATACAAAGTTAGAAATAATAATAGAGAGATACTTTAATCATTAATATAAAAACTCCTTCAAAAAAATCATTGATATAAAAACGAAGTTAGAACTATTAACAGAGATACGAAGCCAAAAAATATGACGTAGTTTAATTTGAAGTAAGATGATTTAATCGGAGGATGAAGTATGACTTATAACTGCTATTTGATGTTATTATATAGAGAGTGGGAAAGGATTAGTTTGGCATAAAGCAGTAGAAAAAGTTAGTTAACAAAAACAAAAAAATAGATGAGGGATGGTGTTTTTTTTTTTTAAGGAATGAGGGATGGTGTCTATATTGCCAACAATTTTTTCCAACAAAATAGGAAAAATAGAAAACAAACTAAGATTATGAATTATGAAGAAAAAAACGTACGTAGTAGTTTTGGAAAGGTGGCACAAATTTAGCAAATGTTTGTTCAATTGATTGGCTTATGGTGGCAATAGGATTCAATAATGAAATATATATTAAATTGTATATATTAAATAATAATAATATTGCCAACAAAATAGGAAAAATAGAAAACAAACCAAGATTATGCAGGAAAAAAAACGTACCTAGTAGTTTAGAGAAGGGGACACAAATTTAGGAAATATTTGTTCAATTGGTTGGCTTACGGTGACAATAGGATTCAATAATTACATAAATATTAAATTAAATAATAATTATGAGATGTCAATATTAAAATGTCAAAATTAACCTCAATTTTTGACTCCAAAAAGTTGCTTCAGAAAACTTAAGAACTTTTATAAATAAGATTATGGCCACCAGACATATTACCCAAAAGAATAAAAATAAAAAATAGTGTTGTTTAGAAGTGGATATTTAAGTTTTTTCACGTAAATTAAGAAATACAATGATGTTAACAAAAGAGATTACTCTCTTCGTCCTTTTCTACAAGTCTCTATGACTTTTTTCACATATACCCCCTTCATCCCAAATTACAAGTCGTTTTGACCATTTCACACCTATTAAGAAATGCAATCAATTGTGTATGGGGAAAGAGAGATGACGAGTAATTTTACAAAGTTATCCTTCATTAATGGTATTAGAAAGATAAATTAAAAAATTAAAAGAAGAAAGAGTCATAATATAGTTAATGGTATAACATGAAAAGTAATGTTAATGTTTCATTGATATTGTAAAACGACTTATAATTTGAGGAATTTTTTTTCCAAAGCGACTTATAATTTTGAAACGGAGGTAGTATTGAAAAAATGGTTAATAAATTTAATGTGTTCATTTTAGATGAGGATCTTTCAAAAATACCCTTGGTATATTAACTTCAAACTTTAACTTTTCAAATTTGAAGATAAATTAATAAGGGTATGTTTTGGAAAAAATAATAATAAAATAATAACAAAATTATTATTTTCTATATTAAAGATTGAGTGTGAAAGAAAATTTCTACTTTGAGTAATAAAGTTTTAATTAAATTTATTGCTCAAATTGTTCTTGCATATTCTATTGTGTGTTCCTTCTTCCAACCTTTTTAAGGGAGGAAATGAAATATATGTGGTTTTTTCTAGATTACCTTTAAAGGATGGTGGGTAGTTTACCCACCAACCAATGAAAATGAGCAATTTATTGGTGGGGTCAAGATAGTTGAGGTAAACTACCCACCATTCTTCTATGGGTACCCTAGTAGTCACCTAACAATAAATCTATAACTCTATTTTAATAAATTATACAAATAGATTCTATGTTTTTTACGTTTTGCTAAAATTTAAACAAAACACGTATATATCCATCACTCATTAGTTTTAATTATTCTTATATAATTATTCATCGTCACAACCATAATATACGAATACAAAAAGAATCTTAGTGAATTCAAATATTTACATTAACTAGTCTCCAACATGTATAATTGTCCATTTTAAGACCTTACTGCAAGTAGTGTGTAAGCAAATATAATTATGTTAGTTAAAAATATGAGTGTACGGATATTCTCTTTTTAACACTCGTATTAGTTAAAATAATATATCTAGAAACATATACTATAAATAATTGATAATACACCCCTTAAACCTTTTATTTTGAAGTATGAACTTACTTGATGCACAATATTACAATTTATTTACATAGTATGACATCTCCCAAGTATTAAAAGTCTAAGTTCTTACATGGTAAAGTAACCATATTTTATTATTCTTTACAATTCCACTTCCTTATTTTTTAGTCTTAAATGCACTTTTGGCCCCCTATGTTTTAAAAAGTTGCGATTTTGGCCCCCTATTAAAAAAAATGGATTATTAGCCCCCTAACTTTAGCCCCTTTTGCGAAAGGCTGATTTTGACCCAGTCAACGCATATGTGGCAAGTCACTTAGCTTATTTGGCAGCCAACTGTGTAATTATCAATTAAAAAATAAAAGAAAACGCCAACTGTGTAATTATGAAATTAAAAAAAAATGAAAAATGGATTTATGGATTG
The DNA here is from genome assembly GCA_018208015.1 of Medicago ruthenica. Taxonomy (NCBI): domain Eukaryota; kingdom Viridiplantae; phylum Streptophyta; class Magnoliopsida; order Fabales; family Fabaceae; genus Medicago; species Medicago ruthenica. Next base: position 71,754,109 of record CM031374.1, read on the forward strand.
GAATGGCACGTGAGGTTAATTTCCCCCATTTTCAGAAACTAGGGTTTCAAACCCCCTATCTTCCTCAATCGAAAACCAATCGTAGCTCTTCCAATCCCATCTCTTCCAATCGAAAACCAATTCAATCCCAATCGCAACCTTCGAAATCCACATTCTTTCAATCCGTTACCCCGATTTTTTGCATTTGCTTGCTCGAAAATCCGTTACCCCGAATCAGGAGCAATGAAGTGGGCTGATGATAGTTCGACGAAGAAGAAGCTTGACGCTGGCGTGGTTACGAATCAGGAGCATGGTCTTTCAGGAAGCAGCAATGACATGGTCCCTGAGAATATTCCCGACAACAATGATTCAAGGTCAGTGCTTTTTTTTGTATTTTAGTGTTTTGTTCACATGCTATTTTTGGAACTTTATGTCATATTTATGATTAAAAAATGGTTGGTGGAACTATTGAATACTATTACTATTGAACTACTGATTTGGCAATTTTTTAATCCAAGTTAACTTGTAACCCTAATAGGGATGTTGCTGACCACACATTGAACCACACATTGAAAATTCGTTTCCACCACAAAGGTTATTTTATTTCTGACCCTGAGATAGCTTACAAAAGGGGTGAGGTGTACGAATTTGGTGGGGAGTGGGACATAGATGAGATTAATCTCATTGACTTGGGTAATCTGGTTAGAGAAATAGGTGTGAAAGGGGAGTACAAGCTGTGGTATGTTAAACCAGGAAAAGAGGTTAGGAATGGTCTGAAGTTGCTAGAAAATGATAGAGATATAATAAGGTTCATAAATGAGTTCAAGGGTGAGGTAAGTGCTGACTTTTATGTAGAAACCCCAACAGTTGATGGACTAGATTGTAGGTATGATAGTGATGTTGAAGTGGTAGGTGAAGCCAATGGAGAAGGAAAGGATGATGCATCTGAAACAGATCCAGAATACCAAGGTGATGAAGAAGATGATGCTGAAGCTGGAAGCCAAGATGGAAGCTTGGATGGGATTGAACTTGATGACAGTGAGTATGAGGAGGACTTCCAGTGGACTTCTGTGTTGCCTGACCACACTCTGAACCCAGTTCCATTTATTCCAACTGAAGTGCCTGGTGGGTCAAAGGCTGCTGTGGAATCATCAAGAAATGCTGCTCCAACTAGTTTGTCTGACTTTGAGGATGAGAATGGTGACTCATAAGAGCTAGAGAGTCCAGTAGGTTCAGATTGTGAAACTGGTAAGAAAAAGAAAGTCAATAAATTTACTTTAGGAGAAAATGGTGAAGTGAAATATGAGAGAGGTCAGGTTTTTGCTAGTGCTGAATTAGTTAGGTCATCTGTTAAAGAATATGCTTTGCAGAGTAGTAAAAATGTTTACATTAAGAAAAATGAAAGGAAGAGGATTGTGGTCAAGTGTATGGTTGGTTGTCCATATCATATGAGATTTAGTAGGGCTGAACCCAATACATTTTTTGTGCTGTCTAGTTATAACTCTGCTCATAAGTGCCATAAGACTGCAAAGGTAAGGCTGTGCAAAACTACCTTGCTGGCTCAGAAACTTGTACCAATTCTGAAACACACACCCAATATGAAACTGAAGGGGTTGAAAGAAGAGTGTAAGACCAGGTGGGGGGTTCATCTGAGTAGTTACCAAATTTATAGGGCTAAAAATAGGGCTTTGGAGATGATTCATGGTGCTATTGATGATCAATACACTCACCTCAGAAGTTATGCTCATGAATTGATTAGGAGCAACCCTAATAGTACTGTGAAGATTAAAACAGCTCCTGGAGTTGGGGGGTCAGTATTTGAAAGGATGTATGTTTGCTTCTTTGCATGCAAAAAGGCATTTGTGACAACTTGCAGACCCTTAATAGGTCTGGATGGTTGTTTTTTGAAGGGAAGATATGGTGGACAACTACTATCAGCAGTTGGAAAAGATGGTAACAACCAGATGATTCCTATTGCTTTTGCTGTTGTGGAGGCTGAAACCAAAGATTCATGGGATTGGTTTGTGGAGCTATTACTGTCAGATTTGAATGGAATTCAATACAAAAGATGGTCTTTCATTTCAGACCAGCAAAAGGTTAGTTATATCTGTTATTTCTGTTAGTTATTTCTGTTAGTAATTTCTGTTAGTAATTCTGTAATTTTTGTTAGTTATATCTGTTATTTCTGTTAGTAATTTCTGTTAGTAATTTCTGTAATTTCTGTTAGTAATTTCTAGCATAATTTCTGTAATTTCTGTTACTAATTTCTAGCATTTTCAGTTAGTAATTTCTGTTAGTAATTATAGTAATTTCTGTAATTGCTAGCATATCTGAACATGTTAAGGGTTTGCTAGCATATCTGAACATGTTAAGGGTTTGGTGAATGTAATTTTACTATAATTGATGTTCATTTTACTGTATATGATATTGAGGGTTATATCTTTATGTAATTTCTGTTTTTTCTTATTTAAGGGTTTGGTGAATGTCATTGCTAGCATATCTGAACATGTTGAACATAGGTTGTGTGTTAAACATCTTTATGGGAATTGGAGAAAGAAACATTCTGGTGAGCATTTGAAGGAGGCTTTGTGGATAGCTGCTAGGGCCAACACCATGCCTGAGTTCAAGAAAGCTATGGATAATCTTAAGAAATTGAGTGAACCTGCTTGGAAGGACATGAATGAGATAGCAACTGGTATGTGGTCAAGGGCTGGGTATAGTACCCACACATGTTGTGACTTACAAGTCAATAACATGTGTGAGGCATTTAATAGTGCTATTATTGAGTATAGGGAGTATCCAATAATTTCACTTGTGGAGGGTTTAAAATTCTACTTGACCAATAGAATTGTAAGACTTAGAGACTATATGTTAAGGTATGAGGGTGACATATGTCCAGTTATAGTCAAAATATTAGAAAAGTGTAAGAAGCAAGCTGATAAGTGGAGTCCAAACTGGTGTGGGGATAGGGAATATTCCAATTTTTCAGTGTCTGATGGTACTGATACTTATGTGGTTGATCTTAAAAATAAGACATGCTCATGTAGAAAATGGGATCTCACTGGTATCCCTTGCCCTCATTCAATTACTTGTATGTGGTGGAACAACCATAACCCAGATGACTATGTTGCTCATTGGTACAGGTTAGTTTTAGTTCTTTATTAAATCTGATTTGTATTGACTTTGTTTAGCAATATGTTCTTCTAATTAGTATGTTGATAATTCAACAGAAAATCTACTTTCTTAGAGACATATGAAAATTTGATTCTCCCTTCAAATGGACCAAAGTTGTGGCCAGAAGTTAATGCTGAACCTATTTTACCACCATATGTGAGAAGGGCACCTGGTAGACCAAAGAAGCTCAGGAGAAAGGCAAATGATGAACCAAGAACTTCTGGTAATCCAAAAAGAAATCAGGAGACTGTGAGGTGTAAGAGGTGCAAGGTTCTTGGACATAATACCAGAACTTGTCAAGGTAAAAGTGCTGCTGATAGGATAATTCCAGTGGGAGGAAATAAGGTAATGTATCACAATCAGATTGATTAATTTATGTTTGATGATTATGTGCTGATTAAGTTGTGTTGATTTGTGTTGATTTCTGTTGATTTCTGTTTGATACCAGAACTGATTAAGTTGTGTTGATTTCTGTTGATTTCTGTTTGATACCAGAACTGATTATGTGTTGATTTCTGTTGATTTGTGTTGATGATTATGTGCTGATTAAGTTGTGTTGATTTGTGTTGATTTCTGTTTGATACCAGAACTGATTATGTGTTGATTTCTGTTGATTTGTGTTGATGATTATGTGCTGATTAAGTTGTGTTGATTTGTGTTGATTTCTGTTTGATACCAGAACTTGTGTGTTGATTTCTGTTTGATTAATTTATGTTTGATGATTATGTGCTGATTATGTGCTGATTAAGTTGTGTGTTGATTTCTGTTTGTGTTTTCAAGACCAATACAAGTGTTGCACAACCAGGAACTGTTAAGGGAAAGGAAGTAGCAGGAAGTGCTAGCAAGAATGCAGCACCTGCTAGCAAGACTGGGACGTCTGCTAGCAAGAATGCAGCACCTGCTAGCAAGACTGGGACGTCTGCTAGCAAGAATGCAGCACCTGCTAGCAAGACTGGGACGTCTACTATCAATAATCCAGGACCAGCTAGCAAGACTGCAGCACCTGCTACCAAGACAACTGCACCTGCTAACACAGTTGCTACCCAAACTACAACACCAACTGCACCTGCTAACAATAATTCAACAACAACTGTCCCAGCTGCATCCAACAATGTGCCAGTTTCTACAAATCAATCTGCATCAATCACTACTTCTGCAGGAAATGCTGTCAAAGGTGGGAAACATATAGTGGGGACAGAACAACTTTTTGTGCCAAGGAAGATAAGAACTGCTGGTGTGAAGAGGAAAATTGAAGAAGTTGGTCAACTTGGGACTCAACAATCAGTTAACAAGACTTAGGCTTTTTTAATTATCTTGAACATGAGACTTGACTTATTTTATTAGCTCCACTTTTTTGGATTGTAATCTTTGAATTACCTTGTGGATTGTAATGTTAACTACTCTTTGAATTACCTTTTGGATTGTAATGTTAAGTACTTTTGAATTATCACCTATTATGAAACCACTCTTGGCAGTGTATTATTTGCCTATTTGCCTCTTGTTCACTACATTTTCACCAATTTATTACCTATTAGAACATTTTCAACACGATCCTATTGAACATGATCCTATTTGCCTCTTGTTCACTACATTTTCACAAATTTATTTGCACAAATCATAAGTTAACCCAAATCATAAGCAGTCAAATTTCACACAAATCATTAAAACACTTTGATTTCTAAATCTTCTTCATTATCAATTCATAAGTTACACATAGTTTTCAAACCATTACAAAGGTAATACATAGTTAACATACTTAAACACACTACATAAACTTACTTAATGCAGCTTACATTTCCTTAACATACTCTAACATGACAGCAGCTAAACAAGCTTAATGCAGATTACACATAAACTTAGCAACAACAATACCCCTAAAACTACAATGACAGTCACATGAGTTTTCTCCTTTTTTCTCATTGAATCATTTTTCTTCAGCAATCCTCTAATGATTTTCTTCTGTCGATCTGGAACCTCAGGATCAAACCACCTAAAAAACTTACATTTCCTTCTCTGAAAATATCTCCCACACCCATAAAATCTCCTCCCTGGGTTTTCATCTGTCCAGGCAGTGACCAACGGTGAATCTACACCACAGTAACACACCATGTTTGGTCTTTGTTTCAATGTTGACCCAGAAAAAGATGAAGAAGAATAATCACCCATTTCAACACGAAGATGAAGCTCGCGAAAGTAGCTGAAGAAGAAGAAGCTGCGAAAGAAGCTCAGAAACTTGTATACACGAAGAAGAAGCTGCGAAAGAAGCTGCGAAGAAGAGGAAGAAGCAGAGCTCGAGATTGGGTGAAGAAGATGAAGAAGAATAATGGAGCATGGAGCATGGAGCATGGAATGGAGATTGGGTGGATTTGGGGTTTTTTAACCCTAAAATCCTACCGTTGGTAATTTAACCTCACGTGCCATTCCAATCCATAAATCCATTTTTCATTTTTTTTTAATTTGATAATTACACAGTTGGCGTTTTCTTTTATTTTTTAATTGATAATTACACAGTTGGCTGCCAAATAAGCTAAGTGACTTGCCACATATGCGTTGACTGGGTCAAAATCAGCCTTTCGCAAAAGGGGCTAAAGTTAGGGGGCTAATAATCCATTTTTTTTAATAGGGGGCCAAAATCGCAACTTTTTAAAACATAGGGGGCCAAAAGTGCATTTAAGCCTATTTTTTATTTGTTGGAGTAGTAAGCTCCAGCAATGAACTAAAGAATGTTGACGCTCTCATACTCACGTTTGACTGTGATCGACTTGAAACTTTTGAAAGTCTAACACTAAATTGATTTTTTGCTATTGAGGAGTTGAGGTTCCAATAACATTTTCTCTATAATTTTTTACAACTGCAACCTCTTCTATAATCTATTTTAAACAAGTTATACTTGTGTAAAAATGTCTATTTACAAATGATGTATGTTAAGTAATACTTAATGATTGTAAGAGTGATATGCTAGATGAAAAATGTGCATCAGACCCTGATAAATTTTATTAAAAAAAACAATATAGTGCAAGATTACCCTTATATTAAAAATACGTACTTTGTTCAACACTTATGCGAGACAGTGCAATTATCTCTTTAGTGAAATCTTATTTCTCAAGTGCTAATATCATATATGAATTTCGGTTCATGCAATTGTAAGTTAATTTCCGTTTTTGTCGCTTTGAATGGGTTCCGATCGTTGAAAATTTTCAATTCATAATTTATAAAATGAATGACAATCAATTTATTAACTTTTGTCATCTTTTATGTCATGTCTTTTTTGTATATAATATATTTTAAGATGAATGTAACATCAGAAATTAATATTTGATTGGTGACTCCAAGTTGAATATATAAGTGTATGGTGGCTCTAAGTGTGGTCGTGATAGGTGTAACAGCCCGATTTTCGTTATTAGTTTATTAATATTATTTTATTTAATTATTGCTTTTAATTATGTGGGTGAATCATGTTAAAATGATTGAAATTGAGTTGATTATGATGAAATTGATGTATGATTGATAGTATAACTTGAGTATGATGATTTGGGTCAAGTTTGGTGTGTTTGGGATCGAAAAAAGGTGTCGAAAGAGTTTTTCCCGCGTCGAAAAATGAAAGAAATTGTTGTTTTGATCACCTGTGCAAAACGCACGTTCGTACGTCCCATACGCACAGACCGTGCGTAACTTACAGTGTTTGTGTGTGAAAAACACACGGTCGTGCGTCCAAAACGTACGGACCGTGCATTTTTCCCTAATTGTATAAACTCATTTTTATGCTTTTTAAGTGTATCTAAAATGCATATTTGGGTCTCAAACCCCTAAACTTAATCCATAGGAGTATGATTTAGGTTGAATGAGTAATTAACTAAGTGTATGAATGGAGTAAGCTTAGTAAATGATTTGGCTATTGTAATGGACTTGTAAATTGAGTTAAATCGAAGTATGAACTTAATGGACGAATAAGAAGATGATGAAATCAATGTAGTATGCTTAATGATGTAGGATGATATGTATAAGTATAAGATGATGTGATGTGTTTATGTAATGGTGTGATTACATATGGATATAATTAGTGAGATGAATTGATTGTACGAAGAATATTATGATTAAATGTTTATGTGATGATTCATTGATGTGAACAAATAATGGTGTGGTGATGACATGATTTGTTGATGTATGGATGTATTGATTTGATAATGCAATGATGTGTTGATGTAGTGATATGTTATATGATGGAGTGAATTATATAACTATGAACTATATGGTGTTGTGCATTGTCGAGTTTATATTTGGTATACTTGCATTCATGGTCAATCTAGTCGTACATTTACGTACAACATGCTGAGGGAGTTCAGTAATATACCTTTGAATATCCAACATGATGTGGGATTTAATTATCCAAACATGTCGTGGGAGTTCAGCAATATAACTCTAAATATCTAACATGTCGTGGGATCACTCAGTAACATAACTCTGATATCCAAAATTTGGCACCACATGCATATAGAGTCAAGTTAGGCGCATTGCATACATAACTATGAGTTTATGTGAAAGTGTTTGTATTTGATGATGTGTACCTATGTGGAAGATGTGTAACTTGATGACGGTGATGAGATGTGAATTTTGTGCATTCATCTTGGTGGTTGTTTGATGATGATGATGATTTTCTTGTTGATATTCTTGTGATAATTGACAAAGGTTTATGGAATTTTTTTAGATAAGTATGCATAAGAATATTGTCTGATTATCCGATTACTTGTATACATGATGTCTTGCTTACCTTGATGATATACATGCATCCATGTTTTCCTTTTGTTGAATATTACTCACCCTACTTGTTGCGGATTAGACGCCTACGTCTTCGTGGTGTAGACTTGCAAGATGATGGCGCATAGTTGTCGTGAGTTCTCCGAGGATGGCTTTGGAGCCTACTCGTCTCTTATTACTTTTCCTTTGGAGTCTAGCTTAGTGATACTCTGATTAGAACTGTTGGGAATTTTATTTATGTTTGATGAACTTTGAGTTCATTTGAGGATGTATTTATTATGATATATGTTTTATCAGACTTGTATTGTTGAGATTATTCCGCTGCGATATTATATTATATGTTTAAGTTTTGAATTTGTGCTGAATGTTGAAGAATAACACCTTGAATGTTATATACATATATATATATATGTGTGTGTGTGTGTGTGTGTGTTGCATGTTTACTTAAAAATAGTATGCAGGGTTTGGGGGTGTTACAATAGGCGACCGTTCAAGGCCTAAGAAATAAAAAGACATAATTGTTTTAGTAATAGATACATATAGTGTACATAAATATTTAGAGTGACACTAAATATTTTATAACAATATTTGTTAGTAGTTAGAGGGATAACAATATTTTTACTACTTGTGTTTTCACAAAAATGTCTTTTATTTTAGACATTTGTGCAAAAAAGAAGAAAATATTAAAGAACATATGAAAATAAATGATATTTCAAGTAAAAATTAACATTGTTAATGTTTTTTTTTTGTTTAATCTCAAAATGGTAAATTATATAATCTATAATGTGTCCACAAAATAATAAAATTTTACAAAACTTTATGCGATTTTGTTTACAAAAAAGAATAATTCGATAAATAATAGATACATAATAAATAAATATAGTACGGGTAAAAATTTACAATCATTTTATATTTCTAATCTATATAATATTTATTATTACAAAACATGCATGATTCAAAAAGTCATATTTATTATACGAAGAACGAAAATATGTGTTATTCACCCTTATATGAATTGTTTGTGTATGTCATTAGTGTTATTGTTTGTGATTAAAATTCACGACTCTAATATTTATATTTAATACACGAATAACAAGTGAGATCAATATTATTTTCAAGATATATTGTAGTTTGTGCATATAGTTGGTGTTGTTGTGTGTCTGATTGAAATTCATGAATAATTTTATAATTTAAAATTAATGATATATAAATTGTGTTTTATTCTATCTTTTTTACTAATAAATCATACATTCACTAATATCTTTCTCAAATTCTTATCTTTGTTAATTTATTCAAAGAAGATGAGAGTCGATTCACAACAATATTAAATATTGTTAGCGCTAAAAGTAATAGTCATGACTCAATAAACTGGTTGGCAATTAAGGATCATCTGATTCCAAGTTATGTAATGACTCATCTTGCTAATGCAACAGTTGCGCAATTTACAATCATTTGATTTCAATTGGCCACTGAAACATGTTGTCAATTTTTTATACCAAACAAATTTGACTTGTATCTGAACTGGCTACCAACAATCACCATCCTAAATGGCAACTTATGCTTTTTTTTCTTTTTTTGATCATCATAAAACTCATGTGATAATCTGGAAGATGTGTACATTTATGGATATGCCAACTCTTGGTCTCGGCTCTACAAAATCAGTTATGACATTTTCCTACCACACTTGGGAATTGATCGTTATCTGTTCTACATGGTGCCGTTATATCTTTCAGACTGCGGTTATACACTATTGATTGCAAGTCATGGGTTAATGCAGTGTAATTTTATGCATGCATTTTTTCTGAATATGCAATCATAAAGAATTAGTCATACATGTACAACATTTTTCGAATACCGTTTGATGTTCCTTCACACTTAACTTTGGTTCATATTTTAGAACACTTATATGCTTCATCTCCCTCTCTCTCCTTGCTAAAGAGTTTATAAAAATTTGGAACTTTATCCAATTGCTCTACACTTTCTCGACTTATGATCATTATTGTGTCCAATCTCCCTGCAATACACTAAAAGTCTTTTGTTACCATCATCTTGTGATAACAGCACAACCCAAGTTTCTTTATCTTAATGTGTTGCCTAATCTCTAGGTTCTTGCACACATTTTTTGCCTAATGTCCAGACAAACATTGCCTTTTGAATTTGTAGATTGGTATAATTTTTCCCCTCTTGGTAGGATTGTATTTTATGTTTTATGTTATATTTTGTGTAAGTTTCTTAGTTTGTGCATAATGCCCATATGCCAATATAGTGGGCAAACTACCTATACACTTAGCAATTCCAATTGTTTCCAATGTCAATTTCATCACAAATTCAAAGTCGGCTACTTTTTATCCTAGGTAAAGCCACATTCTCAATATCCCAAAACACCCCCACATGGGGATGGGGTTGAAAGGGCTTTTAGATCTCAATCTCAACCATCTAAGAAACAAAAGCATCTTAAGATGACGAGATATTTCTTGTTTTCGAATTGTATTGTCACATATATTGCTATAAAAAAATAGCATGATTTAAATTGTTTATTGTTTATTGTTTATTTGTTTATTGAGGCTGTGACTTTTCGTTTTTAAAAAAGAACTATTGGTCAAGTTTGTGCATTGCAGCATACATGTTCTGAATTTTCTTCGATTCTTCAAATACCTCTTTTTCTCCAACAAAAAAGTAATATCATTTGCTTCTTCTTTATATTACACTACACACCTTTAAACCTCGATAAAGTTTATAGTTAATGTTGCATCCAATAACATCTACCCTATCACTAATGATCGCATTGCAGTTCGTATAGTTGTGGCTAGAGACAATAATACGACAATAAGTTTTACAATAAATTTTTCGTGGAAGTCCTACCCTTATTTAAACCCAATAAGCTAAAACTCAACTTCTTTTTTGATCATGTTCAAACTACAATTGTGGACACCTCTTCGAGATATAATTATAAAATTTAAATTTTAAATTGTTTACAAATGAACTGCATTTTCAATTTATTATTTATAACAATTTTAGTTTATTTTGAATATAGTCAGGAAGAATCTACCGTTGACTCTGAGTTAAAAAATGTCGATGTTATATTATTCACTTTTGATTGTGATCAATATAAAACCCTTCAAAGTGTAAAACAAAATTGGTTTAACTGCCCCCAACAACTTTGATGTAAAGGTTCAAATATCAATTTAATTTTGTCTTACTTTTTAACAACTGCAATCTCTTTCTCCTTTTGTTTTTAAAACACTTATGTCTGTGTAAAAACGTATATCTGTAGATGGTGCATGCTCATGTCATTCATATTGCTTGCAAAAGTTATATGTTACATGCAATCTTCAGTCAAATCAAATTTAAGTAAAATAATTAAAGTTTGTTTTGTATTGATGATTACACGTTGTGTTCAACACTGAAGCGAAACAATGTAGTTACTCCTTTATTGAAATTTTAGTTCAAAAGTGTTACAACTATATCTGAATAATTCGATTTCCCTTTTTTGCAGTTATGTATAAATTTTTATTGTTCTCAACAGTTGAATTTTTTTCGTTCATTTTTTTATATTTGATATGCGACAAGGTGTTGCAATTGCAACACTTCAATTTATGTAAGATTTGAATCAGATTTGACGTGAGTGTTACTGTAATGCAAATGAAGTATTTCACCCCGATGAATTGAATGATTTACATATTTTAATTTTTCAACAATGACATTTTGTTTATTATCCGAGTATTATAGTATGACTTATTTTAACTTTAATTATCTAAGTATTTTTTAAAGAAATATATTATAGGTTAATTTTTCGATATATAATAGATACAGAACACATCCACTCAAAAAAATATATATACATAATACATAAATATAATAGGGGTCAATTTATAAAATTGTTTAAACTTGTAACATCTATAACATTTATTCTCACATTACTTGTTTGACTTAGTAAATGAAAAACGAAGAAGATATTTATTCTTGTTACGATATATCGGCTGTTTATGCATGAAACCGGTGTTGTTGTTTGTGATTTAAATACTTGACTTCGATATGTTCAATACATGAATAACGAGGGAAATGTGTATTTTTTGTAAGATATATCGATATTTCATGCATGTATCTGATGTTGTGTGTGTTTTACATGTCATGAGCTTCAATTTATTTGATTATCTAATAATGTCTACACTCACTTACAAGGGTAATAATGACATGAGACTCGAACATATCACTAAGCTAATGTATTTTATTCGAGTGTTGATATCTAAAAATTTATTTTAAAGCAATCTTTTATTGAAAGCATTGTTTTCAATGTAGATCCAAGCTAAACCAATTTATAAACTTTTGAAATAAACGATGTTGTTTGTATTCGAGAAGTGACAATGAGAAAACTCTTGTAACACCCATACTAAATTATCTAGAATATTTAGCATGTGAATTAATCTGATACTGGGTACATTAAAATTTTCAATAATAATAACAATAATACATACAACTGAATGAGTACAAATTTGCTCGTTATACAATTATCCAAATATCATAACATACACTTCTATATACATATAAAATCTGTCAGTCTCCTGAGCGTGTCCTTGACGAGCAACTGCACTCTATCCAGCATCTTCCTGAAGATCTTCTTCTGCAAACCACTGGCTACCTGAAAACCTGCACCAGAAGGATAGGGATGAGACATAATGTCTCAGTGAGCTCCTACCCTACCTACTGTTGGCAACCACAGAGAACCTAGGGTCGCCGTGCCTACCTCGGCAATCTTGGGGATACCTATGATCGCCAAGTCTTAACCTTACCCATAGAGGGTTACTTGACTGTTCCTGCTAAACTGTGTAGTCATAAACTGGACTACTTCCTACTAAACTAGTGATCAAGGGGAAACCTAGGATCACTGTCTGAATCTGATAC